>NC_061168.1:28008373-28143373 GCF_022113875.1 Hydra vulgaris
AAAAAACGTAACTAAAAGACGTTTCAAAAATGTTGCAACTAAACGTTAAAAAAGCGTTACTTAAAAAGCGTTAGATAGGCGTCGCAATTTAACGTTAAAAATACGTTACTTTAAAAGCGCTACTGTAACGTTGTTAAAGCAGTCGATTTTGCAAGGATTTTTATCGTTGGCAGTTACACGTCGATTTAAAGTGACTCAAAGACGTCGAGTAAAGGTTGAAATATAACGTTGAATCAACGCTTAAATGCGCTGGAGAAAATATCGCAAAATGCTACTAAATGTAATTAAACTTGGCTACGATATATGTTAAATTGGCAAATAAAACTAAATTGTATGTTGAACTCTGCACTTGTAAAATTTTTAAAATCGATTTTTAATACAAACAGTAATATACAATGAATTATATAAAAATATATAATTTTTTTTATAAAAAATGTACAAATTAAAGATATATATAAACATTATTTTTAAGATTTATGTGTATGTGTGAATGGATTTACAGGATATCTTATCGATAGGCCAGGATATCATTGAGATACAGAATCTAAATCAAAAAATAAAACTTGTATGATTAGTAGGTCTGAAGCAAATGTTTAAAAAAAAGTTATTGAATTAATATGATCATTAATAAATTTAAAAAGTCTTCAGTTTTAAGTTAAGCCTCATTCTACTCTACATTTTTCAATATTATTTACTTTTTTTTTATCTTTCTTATAAGAACATCTCTCTTAAGGACAAATTGTCCTTTTTATTATTGCGATATGCTAACGTATAAATAAAGTCTTGTCTGATGTAAATCTTTATTATTCTCAGTTTACTAAACCTTGTATCTTATCTTAGATGTTAGGTTCTAGAGACTTTTTGTTAGTTTTCAACAGTGTCATTAACTAAAGTAAGCCTAACGTTTAATCTCTAACTCATGGGTCAGATCAAAAATATTGCAATATTGTTGGCATTCCTATATTGACAAATAACAACCCTCTTACTCTCAGACAAAGTCTAAAAGCACATTGTAAAAGTAATTAGATCAGCTTTATCTGCCAAGCTTGAGCCACTTTTCCATTGTTATAAGGTTGCATTTCTTTCTTTTTTCTACAAATACAATCATAGTCAATGCTCAAACAAACTTTCATCTCTATAACCATAAACCAAAACTTATTCTTAATTGGCTATTTATTTAACAAGTTGCATCCTTAAACTGTATTTGTCCTTTTTATGCTATAAAATCTTTTTACAACATGATAAATGATTCAAGTTTTTTCTTTGAACATCAAAACAATCAAACTCTTACAAAACTTCATGCTTTTCTTTTTTATAAAACTTACAATTTTTATACCTTTAGTTAAAATACTAGACCAGTTAAAACACTAGTTTCCTAATATTTTAACTGGTTCTCTATTTGAAAGTAACTCATTACTTAATAGTGGTTGCTTGAAATCTTGTTGGAAGTAAATTAGATTTTAAAATATATAAATGTATTTAATAAATAATAAATGTAAGCATAAAATTATAATATATTAAGTATTAAAAAGTTTTTTCTAGCCCTGGCTATCAACCCCTGCTAAATCTTATAACTTTGCTAGGGCCAGGTTTGCAAAAAGTCTCATTTTATCTGGGGCTAGGGCTGGGGCCATGGCCAGGGCCCCAGTCACTTACTAATATTTTGTAAAATTTATTTACATTTTCAAAAGATTATTTTACAATAATAAAACTCTAGACTAAATAACTAAAATAAATAAGCACTTTAAAAGTGATAAACAATTTCATATATTTAAACACTTAATTTTTTCTAATAATTTCAAAAATCTGTCTAACTGTGATTCTTTTGAGACTTTGGATAATGCCCCAACAAAACACAAATTAAACATAAAAGAAGCCTTCCACATTAAATAGAAAAAGCCCTCAAATAATAAACAAACTTCACATTATGCTATAAACTTATTGAATTTTACTGTCAGTTTAATATTATTTATTTATTTTTACAGTTAGTTATTTTGATTGGTTATTTATCAAGTTATTATGTATAAATATATTGGCTTATTATGTAAATTTTTGTTTGTTATTATTTATATGTTGAGAATTCTAATTTTTAATTTTAATTTCTTTCATAGTTTTATTATTGTATAATAATCTTTTAAAAATGTTAAAAAATTTTACGAAACATTTAATAATATGTATTTAGGCATGTATATATAGGTAAATTTATGAATAGAAAGAAAAAAAAATCGTTTTATTTTTGAAAATAATTGTATATATATATATATATATATATATATATATATATATATATATATATATATATATATATATATATATATATATATATATATATATATATATATATATATATATATACATATATATACATATATATATATATATATATATATATATATATATATATATATATATATATATATATATATATATATATATATAATTATATATATGTATATATATATGTATATATATATATATATTTATATATATATATATATATATATATATATATATATATATATATATAAATATATATATATATATATTTATATATATATATATATATATATATATATATATAATTATATATATATATTTATATATATATATATATATATATATATATATATATATATATATATATGTATATATATATATATATATATATATATATATATATATATATATATATATATGTATATATATATATATATATATATATATATATATATATATATATAGAGAGAGAGAGAGAGAGAGATACATATATATATATATATATATATATATATTATATATATATATATATATATATATATATATATATATAAATATATATATATATATATATATATATATATATTTATATATATATATATATATATATATATATATATATATATATATATATATATATATATATATATATATTTATATATATATATATATATATAATACTGGTCATAAGTTTAGAGCCACCTGTTTTTTTCATCATTTTGCGGCATAAGTATGGTGAGGTTAACATTATAAGCATAACAATGCATATATTAATTTGACAAGGTACGAATCTATTGATTTTTATGAATAATTGTGTTTTAAACCAAATATAAATATTGATTTTCATGAGTTCTTTAATATTATAGCCAATTTTTGAACATTTTAACATATTTTGGTAACTTTATGATGTATTGGCATCAATGTTTTGGTTTGTTCAGTTGTTATTTATGCTACTTTTTGGAATGTGTACAATAGTTAGATAATGTATTTAATGTTATTTTCGTTTTTATTTTAGAGTTTAAGTAAAAATATTTTCTGAAATGGGCAAAACTAAAAGCCTTGATTTAACTGTTCGGGCCCAGGTGGTGGCTTTAAAGGAAATTAGTGGCTTAAGCCTAAATGATATAGCCAAAAATTGAAAAAAAATCGCCATGCTGTACAAAATGCATATAAGAAACATTTGGAATCAAATACATTCACGGACAAACCCAGATGTAGCCATCCTAGAATGTCAACTTTACGTCAAGATAGAACCTTAAAACGCCTAGCCATAACAAATCGTCGCCTTTCTTCCAAAATTTTGTCTCGAGAGTGGCATGATGTTGGTGGACCTTTAATATCTCCAAAATCTGTTCGCCGTCGTTTAAATAAACAAGCTTTGAATGGTCGTGTCGCTGTTAAAAAGCTTTTTATCTCCAAAATTAATCAGCAGAAGCGTCTCAAATTTGCGAACGAATTTTGGCATTTTAGTGTTACTGATTGGCAAACGGTGTTGTGGTCTGATGAGTCCAAATTTAATTTAGCTGGTAATGATTCTTGACGTATTTTCGTTTAGCGTCGTCAAAATGAATCATATAAACCGGAATGTTTGCAGGGAACTGTAAAGCATGGTGGTAGTAGCATCATGGTGTGGGGTTGTATGTCATCTTTTGGCCGGGCCAGTTGCATCAGGTAGAAGGAATCATGAATGGTGCCATGTATAGAGATATTTTCCAAAAGAATTTGCTACCTTTAGCAACAGCATTGTTTCCTGCAACTTTTCCATGGATCTTTCAGCAAGACAATGATCCTAAGCACACGTTCAAAGTGGCTAAAGGTTTTCTAGCTGCTAATGGTGTTCAAGTCTTGCACTGGCCACCCCAGTCACCGGTTTTGAACCCCATAGAAAATTTGTGGGATGAAATTGATCACCGCTGTGCAGGCAAACGTGCTAGTAATAAACATGAACTTTGGAACTTTATTTCTGTCGCTTAGACTAGTATTACTGCTGTTGATTGCAAGAAGCTTGTTGACACTATGCCAGCCCGGTTAGCTGAAGTAATTAAAAATAAAGGTGGACCTACTCATTATTAACATTTTATAACTCATTTTGGTACTTAAATATTATAACAATATATTTTGCATGTTTCAGTAATATAACTATTTGCTGCACTGGGGTTATGGCTTTATAATCTGAAAAAAACTAAAAAAAATAAGGTGGCTCTAAACTTATGACCAGTACTGTATATATATATATATATATATATATATATATATATATATATATATATATATATATATATATATATATATATATATATATATATATATATATATATATATATATATATATATATATATATATATATATATATATATATATATATATATATATATTATATATAAGTTTTTAAACTTTTTCTGGTCTGGTTTATTAACGCGCTCTTTAAAACTACAGTTTATGGGAAACTCTTTTTAACTACCATGCAAGAGTATATACATATATATATATATATATATATATATATATATATATATATATATATATATATATATATATATATATATATATATATATATATATATATATATATATATATATATACAGGCCTCGGCGGGAAGCAAGCCCAGCCGGCATTATTACGTTGTTTCAACGTTGAAATTCGGTTGAAGCGTTGTTTCAACGTTGTTCAACTATGTCACAACGTTAAATCAACGTTACCGTTTAAACGCTGATTATTTAACGTTATTTCAACGTTAAATCAACGTTACAGTTTAAACGTTGATTATTTAACGTTATTTCAACGTCATTATTTCAATCATTGTCGACGAAAAGAACGATATAAAATTTATGCGCGCGCAGAAATGGAAGTAAAATCGTAAACATTATTTCGGTAAGTACATGATTCCATAGCGTAAAGTTAGGTCCCGTAAAATGTTCCGCAATTGTCCCGCTTCACGTCCAGGACAGAGTTAACATAATTAATTTTTGCATTTATAATTTAATTTATGAAATAATTAATATTCTTTAAATGTGGAGCACGTTTTCACCTGGTTATCGTCGAAGATTAAATTTAAATTGGTAAAAAAATTATTATTATATATAGATAATAATAATTTAAATTTATTAGAAAAAACAACATTGAGTAGAGGTAATACAAGACATTTTAACTTTTTTAGACAAAATATTTTAAATTTTGAATATAAAAAGCTTAAGTTGATGTTTGTTTTACTACTCGTTTTAAAAACATTTCTCAGGAATGACATCCCTGAGAAATTTAAAAATTTAAAAACATTCCGAATGTTTTTAAACGAGTAATATAATATGAGCTTTTTATATTCATAATTTAAAATATTTTGTCTAAAAAGGAATTTCCTCTACAAGCACGCTTTAAATGAAGTATCAATTTCCACGTTTGTATGGTTGTTACTGTTTAAATTTTTTTAGTTGTTATTTCTCAAGGAAGTTGGGTTACTGTAGAAACATACGTTGAAGTACTTTTTTTGATACATAGCTACGAAACAGAGGCTATATCAAAGTTTTCATGCTTTAGTGGCACTATAGCATGATTCATGCTATAGTGTATCAAAGTTTTCATGCCATGAAAACTTTGATACAGCCTCTGTTTCGTAGCTATGTATCAAAAAAAGTACTTCAACGTATGTTTCTACAGTAACCCAACTTCCTTCTTTCCTTTCCTTTAGCAGCACTATTAGTGCTGCTAAAAACTAGAAATATGATATGACAATTTTAATTAAGTGTTTTTAAAATGCAATTGCTAAATTTTAATTTTCTTTTATATTTGTATAGTTATTATTTAAAATTTTTGTTGTTGTTGTTATCTTTAAAGATTCTTCTGCAAAACACCACAAAATAAGATGATTCAATATCATTTAATGGTACTCCCTTTATGGTTTTAGGATGTAAAGTGCTTGATTGTATGCACGGGAATGATAGAAAAGCCTCTTCTAAAGAATTTTATAAAATTCATTTATTATTATAATATGTTTTTCTTTATCAATTTGTTTCTAAAATAGCTCCTGTATTTAATGATTATATGTCTAAACCTTTTATTTTTGTTCTTTTGTCTAATTTTCTTAATAGGTATCAGATCACAGTTTTTCAAAAAGCTATTTGCTATATTTAAATTTCTTGGTCACCAAGAAATTTAAATTTCTTGGTCACCAAGAAATTTAAATTTCTTGGTCACCAAGAAATTTAACTGTAGTTTTCAAATAAAAATTTAGAAAATTTAAAAGTTCCCAAGTTTTAAGGTTTTATTTCATTGTTTGTTTAATTTATATTATTGAAATGAGATTTATATCAGTCCTATATTAACTATTCAAGACATACATGCATCAACTTAAAATATAACCAATTAATTTATGCTAGTTCTTTTTAAAATAAACTTTGTTTTAGATTGCTGAGGATACTAAATTTAGAAGAGTGCAATTCTCAAACTGTATTAAAGATGCTTTGTCAAGAATAAAGTAGTAAGGGAAAGAGTGTTTCCAGTTTGCTTTCCTTCAAAAAGTTCTCATACTGGTCATTTTACTAGAGATGTAAGATTTCTTTTTTTTTTTTTTGTGTAGATAAAGTTAAACAATAGATTTTAAAAGAAAAAAAACATTAAAGAGTTATCCAAATTAATTTTAATTTCTTGTTTGCCTGTTTTAAACATCTTAAAGTTAGTTTATTATTTCAAACATGTTATTTAACTTGTTTTGTCATATAACATTTATTAAATTTTAACATTTATATTAATATGTTTCCATTTATTTAAACCAACAATAAGGTTGTAGTAAATCTTAATTGCTATTTTTATTGCTGTTGTTTAGGAACTTTAGATTTAATATTGTTTAAAATATGTATAAACTTTCTTGTGTTCAGTATATATAGTATATCATATTTAGTATCTTGATCCAGATTACTTAAGGCCTTAAATTTAAATGCCTGCTCCTACTGATGGTTTTGTTATATACTCGGTATGTTCTTGTACTATTCCTAATATATGTAATATTGTTCATACAAACTTCAATATTTTCACCAGGGGTGGGTTTTGTCACTCACCAAGGAGGTGGCTAAAATGGTTTTTAAAAAAAAAGGTCCGCATTTTTTCACTTAAAAGTGACTTTCTTTAACTTTTTGTACTTAAGTGTAATAATTAAGTTCATATATGTATAATTACCTATAATAGTCAATTACCTATAATAGTCAATCCCAATGGGGGGCGGGGACAACTACCCCCATGCCCACTCTTAAACTCGCCACTGATTTTCACAGTCTGCTGAAGCTATTAAGTGTATCAATGAAGAGAACTGATCTATCAATCATTTTTACTAGCAATCAATAAAATATCTCATTGGAAGTAGGAAGAAGGAAGCTTGTACTATTGTAAAATAAAATGATATCTGTTTCTGTAGCATTATATATATTAAAGTGTACTTTATTTTAGATCAAATTGCATGATTTCACATTTATCTTTATTAAAACTGATTAGCCTTTTTTTTTTTCCAGTTAAATAAGATGTCAAGATCAAACTGTGTAGAGTGATTTATTAATTTTTTTTCTAATTGAGTTATTTTCTAAATTTTCAAAATATTTTCAAAAATTTCAAATACTTCTTGGAATATGCATCTTAAATATGGAATTCATATTTTAATAAAGATATAAATTTTATCGAAAAAGTCCAACAAAAAGCCGCAAAAATTGGCTACAAAAGAAAGGGAGCAAGTTACGAGCAAAGATTAAAAGAAATGGGCTTACAAAATCTATCAAATAGAAGAGAAAACAGCGATCTCATTAAAATGTTTGAACTTATAAACAACCATGATATTATCAATTAGAACTGCGTTCCACAAGTATTGGGTAGGCTTACAGAGGCCACAATCAAAGGTCAAGAAGACATTTTGTTAAAAACTTTTTGTTGAGACCAATTTTTTTACAAACCATATACAGTGGGTTGCCAAATTATTTGGGACACTTCACTTTTTAAGTAATTTTAAAGTTTAAATGATTTTTGCAAGCAAATAATTTTTTTTAAATAAAAAATTTTGAGTGTATTTTAGTCACTAATATAACTATAGTTGTTTTTAAACTGTGGCAATTTGTGATAACCCGATCTGTCAAAAAGTTAGGTTATTACTCAATTAGCTGTCAATTTTTGAAAAGTGTAGTTGAAAGTCAAAAATTAAAAATTGATTTCAGTTACTTATTTTTGGAACAATTTTTTGCAAGTTTTTTGAGTTTAAAACTATTGAAACCTAAATATTCGTTAATAGTTCAATTAGTTTAGTTATTAATTTAGTATTTTTGCTACTTTTAATGCATAAATCCCTGACATACAACTATTCTTACCTCTCGTTAATTTTTTTAGTCTCCAGACTTAACCCAAAAAAAAAAACAGAAAAGTAAAAACCTTACTTCTTCATTCTACACATTCTCAGAGAGAGGTTGCAAGCGTTTCAAAGTCAGTAGTGAGTCTTGAATTTAAAAAAAAAAATGGTACAAATGTGACTCTAGAACCAGACCATGTCAGCAAAAGTGGCAGTAAAGGATCACTACTCCATGTTATGACCGTAAATTTAAAGACATCTGTCTTAAAAACAGAAAAAAAAGTGTGGCTCAACTAGCTATAATTATAAACAATGAAGGAATTAACGTCTCCAAAAGGACGGTTCAGGGACGGTTGGTTGAAGAGAATTTAGTGTGCTATTGTCCAACCAAAAAAAGAATGTTTAACTGAAGCCATGAAAAAAAAGCGGCTGGAATGGGCTAGAAAACACCAGAATATGACTATTGAAGACTGGAGTAGAGTAAATATAATTTATAATATTGTAAGAAACCAGAAAAATTTAAGGATAAATATTTATTTTTGAAATATCTTTGATATATTTTGCAGGTCAAATATCTTTAAAATGTTTTACAGGTCTGCTTCTTGGGCCAATCAGCATTTCAAATTTTGATGGACAAAAGCGCATTTGTTCGACGATGCCCAGAAAAAAATTTCACTTGGACTGCCTTTTGGAAAAAGTTCAACATCCTGTGAGTGTAGGGGTGTGGTCTGTGATCTCAGCCAAGGGTATGGGCTGCCTTAACATTGTGGAAGGAACCATGAAGCAGGATTGGTCCTGCCATATGGTTCCTTCTTACAAGCGATTACTGGAAAACAGGCTCCTGCTCCAGGTCTAAGAATGGTTCCCTGGTAATGAAGAGTATATGTTCATGCATGACTCAGCACCGTCCCATAAAGCTAGAAGTGTTACAGCATTCTTAACTGAAAAAAAAGTGCATGTTTTGCCATGGCCAGGGAATGCACCTGATATTAACCCTATAGAAAATTTATGACAGTTCATAAAACAGAAAATTGCCAAAAAAAATTATCACTACCAAGCAGCAATTGATAGAAACCCTTATAAGAGAGTGGAATAGCAACCTCAGTCTCCAACACAATGCAGAAGTCTACATCGATAGCATGCCCAAATGCCTGAAAGCTGTTATTGTAGCTAAGGGTGGCATTACAAAATATTAAGATTATTACCTTATTTGTCATGTTTTCAAACTTTTTATAAAAAAGTAAATAGCAATGAATAAGTAATAATGTTGTTTTATATTCTAAATAAAACTCTCTACCAATAAAAACAATTAAAAAAATAACAATAAGATACATATTTATTCATTAAAGTAGTTTGTACTTTAAAATTACTTAAAAAGTAAAATGTCCCTAATAATTTGGCAACCCACTGTAGTTAAAAAGTGTAATTGTTTGCATAGAAAAGTTGTCAATGCCATTTCAGTAATTGATTTCAAGAAAAAGTTTAAAGAATTTAGCTTTGATGAATTCGTTGATGATTTTTCAAGATTTTTTTTTTGTATTACTTTGTTGTGATATCTTTCTACCATTAGCACCTATCTACCTTTTGATATCCATCTATCTTTATTTGGTATGTCAGCTTTTATACAATTCTGGCCTTCTTAAAAGTGTTGATAAAATGCAAAGAAGATTAGAGATCATTGCCTTAAAAGAAATATTTCAAAATAACGTGTGTCCAATAAGATCAAATAAAAAGTTTTTCCTATTAAATAAAATTATTTGTATTCATATGCTTTTGGTGTCTAATTATATAAGTTGTACATCAAATAAATCTTGTGTGTTCTTTTAACAAGTGGCTGCAAATGTTTATAATGTATTTGTTACATTCAGAGTTGACACTCTTTTGTTATTTTAAGTTTGTTTATAATGTATTTGTTACATTCAGAGTTGACACATTTTTGTTATTTTAAATTTGTTTATAATGTATTTGTTACATTCAGAGTTGACACATTTTTGTTATTTTACATTTGTTTATAATGTGTTTGTTACATTCAGAGTTGACACATTTTTGTTATTTTAAAGTTCTAATAACTGTTAAGTTATTAGAAAATAAAGAATAGAGTTAAAGAGTAACAATTTGGTTGACACAAGACTTGAAAATTTGTAGGCTGTATAAGTTAGAAAAACATGATTACGGGAGAAAGTTCCAAAGGGTTCAATTAAGGGGAAAAAACTAAACAAATAAAATTTTTTATGGCATACAGGGACAGATACAGTAAAGAGGTGAGACTTTGCTAAATGACGAGTCAAGCAAAAATGAGTTTATGGAACTAGAGGTGAAAGCTCTTTTAAGTAGGGACCATGTTAGTATTTGTAGAATAGAGATGCAACTTGACGACGTTGAAAGAGAGGCTCTAGCTTGACAGATAGAGCAGGTACTACACAACTACATTTACAATGCATATTTGGACCTTATCTTGAGAAATAAGAGCATCATTGGAAGAACCAGTCTAAATATGACAACATTATTCCAAATAGGGGCAAAAAAGAGGTTAGCAGAGGTAGAAATGAAATCAGGAGTAAGAAAATGGCAAGCACGATAAAAAGAAGCAACTTTAGCAGCTGCTTTTTTTTTTTTTTTGCATTAGCATTTAGCAATCAATTGTATATATGGTTTCCATGAAGGGTCATAAATGAATGATAATCCGAGAAGAGGACTCAGTGAAGGGCTTGCTCTTTATCAATATAAGAATGTCAACAGTATTGCTATTTGTATAATATAGTTATTTGTAGTAAATAACTAAGTTTGGTTGAAGTTAAAATTCACAAGCCATGCAAGCCTCAATCTGTTACAGAGGTTAGATCAGATTCAAGATTGAATTTTTGTCAAGGCAGTAGTATAAAGTTAAGTCACCAGCAAATAAAGCCACTTTAGATGTAAGGTTGCCAGGAAGATCACTAATATAGATAAGAAACAAAACAGGATTAAGGATAAAATCTTGAGATACCGCAGAAGTTACTAGAAATGAAGAAGAGTGTTGGCATTTAAGGATGACTTTAAATAAGTGGTTCAAATATTTATGATTTTTATAAAAACTGGAGTATATAATTGTATCATCAGCAAATTGAGCAATTAAACCACTTAAGAGGTAAGATTGTCACATAAGATCAATATATTAATATAGAAAAAAACTCCCTTTGGTGTGACCTTTATGGACAATATTAGGAGATAACGAGAAAGAGTTTCAAATTAAGGCTTTTTTTTGGCGTTTTTATTGTAGGCTTATTCTCACTCTCTTTTTATTCGTAAGCCCTAATAAAACCTAATGGTCTGTTTTTGAGCACTATCAATGGGAATATTATCACTGTACAAAGTTATTGGCTTTTTTTTAGGATACTTATTACTTAAGTATAAAGACGAAACTTGTGTTGTTTAATGAATCTTAATGTAAGTAAAGATGTTACTACAAAATAATAACAGTTTATGTGATTAGGAAATTATTTGTTTATTTAGTATAAGGTTTAAGTCTATAATATATTTTTTGAGTTATTGTTTTTTTTAAACTTATTTCCAAATAACTTTAAGTAAATTTTTATGTTATTGTCAGTTATTTATTATTTATATCTAATATAAGTAAGGAATTTTTTTTTTAAATGTTATTTTAATTTATGTGTTTTTAAATTCATTTTACATCAATCGATCTTTTTAAATCAAAATGATTCAGTTTATTTTATATTTCTCTATATCTATATGTATGTTTTCTCTTAAGAAAAATAATTAGGAATAGGAAAATTAAAAAATATTCTTTATATATTTATATTTTATATAACATTAAAAAAGTATATTGTGTTTTATAGTTAGTATATATGTTTATAATGTTGTCTCCTTGATTTCAAAGTGGTGTGACTTGGCAAACTTGTAGAGCAATATTTGTCAACCTTACCATTCAAGCAATGTTACTGCTTTAGGTCTAAGTTTTGTCTAGCCTTTAATATAACTATACTAAAAAATACATAACATTATCTTTGATAATTTTTTGTTTAATGTTGTCACCTTTGGCTTATCTTTATGTTGGTGTCTGTTGTTTAAAAATGATTAATAGGTAGTTTCATTACTAGGACTCACTGCTTTTATTTATTTACTAAAAGTCATTCAAGACATCATTTCGCTATAAATACATTTTGTTTATCATGAAATAAAAATATTTAACAACTACGATTCAAGTATCACAACAGCTTATCTCTATCAGATACATTGATTTTCAAATCACGTATTATATTTTTGTTCATATTTACTTATTCATTACATTTTTTAACTTCAGATTTATCATATGGTGTATTTATTTGTTATAGAAGAACAAATCATTATAAATTTTTATGAATTTTTTAAAAATATCTGCTGGTAATTAGTCCAGTCAACATTTAAAGTTCAATGTTGCATATACCTTTTTTAAGTAATTTCTAGGCTTTTTTAAATGCTTTTCTTATTCAAGTAGTTTTACAAGCACGGTCTGCAAGTAAATTAGAGCTGAAAAGTTTTTCAGCTTTCAAGGAGAATTAATCTGTTTAATTTAATTTGTTTAAATAGAGTAGTTTAAAAAAATGTTTGTTTTTCGTTTTTTACTTTTTCGGATTCTTAAGAACTAGGCAACTTAGAGAAGCAAGATTTGTTCTTTTTTTTAATACAATTAGAAAGAGCTGAAGTGCTTTTTAGTCACTTCAAATCAATTGTTTGTTTGTTTTTTAAATAGAAGGATTAATAATAATAGAAATTTTTAGACAGTTAAACTGTTACTGATTTGAGTAAGTTTAATACTTTGTTTTATTTTATATTAGATATATTTTATGTATTTAACATGGAAAGCTGACTGTAATTTGTTTGACAGGTAAGTTTATATACATAAATGTGCCTATATTTCAGTATATTTTATATTTCTCTATCTATATAAATATTATCTTAAATAAAAAAGAAAAAAAAATTTTTGAATATATATTTATATATATATATATATATATATATATATATATATATATATATACATACATACATACATACATACATACATACATACATACATACATACATACATACATACATACATACATACATATATTACTTTAGACTGACATTGCTTCTTTTTTTAAAAAAGGTTCTGCATTTATTATTTTTGTGCATTAAGATTGTGTCTGAAGGTAAAAATAAGTTTGTGCATTGTAGTCTAAATTCTTTGTTAAATTAAAAATAATGTAAAAAAATTTTGTTATATATTTTTAATGAACAACTTCTTTATATAAACTTATAAAAATATATGAATATCAATAAATCTTAATTTAAAATAAAAGTCTTTGATTAGAAAAGATCACAATTTGTAAAATTATTTTACGTTCATTTATTCATTTGTAACAGTAGTATAATCACTGGTAATGTGTTTAATGATAACAGATGTATAATATTAGGCTCGAAGATGTTTTTAGTGTAAATGGTAATAGGTGACTTGAAAAATTGTTGTCAAATAAAAGAGATAGATTTAGGCCTGATAAAATTAATTGTCGTTGAAATGTAAGAAATTCTGCTCGATGAACAGAAAACTTACTTGCCAGAATTCATTGTCAAGCGGTGTTGATGTTTATTAATTTGATTTTACATTAGACACTTAAGAATAAAGCAAGGTATGAATTTTACTATTTATAGTAACAATTAATAACAGTTTCAATTTTAAATGATTTTAATTTTTTTTTTTTTTTTTTCCAAACATAATTTTGTTCTTTTTTTTTTAGTTGCCTTTATCATCACTTGATTATTTTGCTTACTGTTGAAACATGGTTTTAATTTTGTAAATTTAATATGATGTGAAATTTACTTTATTAATCATTAGTCAATAGTTAGAGAGAAGCTGAATCTTAATTAAGCAATGCTGGAAATTAACTTTTAATTCAGGTAAAAATAATTTTGTTTATTGGTAGCATAAAATCAGTTACTGTTTTTTATTGCATATCTTTTTTACTTTTTTTAACATGCTGCTTTTGAAACACTTCCTCTCTTTCTCTTAGATGAGACTTAAATGACAGTAAGTACAGGGAGAATTGATAAAACTCGTGTAATTACTGAGCTCTTGCGCATTTTTCAATACTACAATTGATAATGACCATTTATAAGATATATTTTACGAGTTGCTATTTAAAGATATAATTCTTTAAATTGTTCAACTATAGTTGTCCCTTGGTTGTTCAAATATTGTAATAAAGAAAATCTTTTTAGTTTCAAGTATTTTACTTTAGGGATTGTCCATATATTACATAATGCGAAATTAAACTTATAAACAAAAGATATATCTCAAAAATCGTGTTTCTCTCATAGCCAACTATATGTTGCATGTTCAAAAACTAGAGCATTTAATAGTTTGTTTTTCACAATTGTTAAACATCCTATCAAGGTAAAAAGTGAACACAAATAGTGTTTACTTTCTATTGTTCTTAATTAATTATCTTTAGATTTTTATTTCGAAAATTTACTGTTAAAGGTTGTGAGCATGTGTAACTTTATTTATTATTATTTTTTTTTCCATAGTTTTTGATAAATATATCTGTCATTTAATATAAAATGTGCTTATATGTCTTATATAAAGTCATATTTGTTTATAGCTGTATATATGTTTATATTGAGTTGTTTCTATGTTTTCAAAGTGGTGTGGCTTGGTATTATGTTGAGCAAGTTTGATAACTTTGCCATACTTATAGCAGAGGTGTGACTTAGCAGCATTTAATGCTAGGCAGTGTTACTGCTTTAGAGCTAGGTTGTGTTGTCTAGCCTTTTTAAATTATTCTGAAAACACATAATAATGTCTGTTAATGTTTAGCGTAATGTGTATGAGAGAGTATGCAACCTAAATCTTTAAATCTAGCGTGCTTTAATGTCCTAAATTTGAAATAATTGAATAACTAATGTTGAATATAAAAACAAATATACCTTATTTAAAGTTTAATAAAAAGATAAATATAACTCTAAAATATTTTTTTAATTTTGCCTTTTATATTTTAATTTAGTTTGTTATTTTCACTGGATTTTATTGCTATGTGTTATTGCTGTAATGTTACTGTTGTGATGTTTTGTGTTGATATACAGCTTGGCTTACCTTCCCGTTGGCGTCTATTGTTAAAAATGAATCATAGGCAGTTTCATTATTGGAATTTACTGCTTTTATTTATTTACTAAAAACAAAGACAACATTTTGCTAAAAGTGCAATTTAAATCTTAGTTTGATTTTTTTTTTGTTAATCCTTTTGTACTTCAAAACAGATTTTATAGTTACATTTTTGATAAAAGTTTATATTAACTGCAATTAAAGTAACTATAAATAGGTAAATCGATTTTCAATTTTTATGAAATCGATTTACCAATTTATAGTTACTTATTTTGAAATTGGGTGTTTTTTTTGTAATTATGATGTAATTCCATTACTTTTTATTTTAGATTTACGTTATGACACATTGATAAGATTTATAAAAAAAAACCTGATTTCCTTTTGTAACGGGTGGTTACTAAAAATCCGGACAAACTTTAACTGAATTTTAATGCCACAAGCTAAATCTTTTTTATTCATGTTTATATCCATTTTATAGCTTATTTAATTCTCTATAAGTTAATTTTTTTTTTTTTTTTAGATAATTAATAATAATTAAAAAAATAATGATGACCAAGCAAGAAGAGGTAAGAAAACGGATTTACGAGTTCTATTTGAATAATAAATTGCAAGGTAAAAAGTTCACAGTAGCTCACTTCAATGCTGAAAAAATCCCAAGAAGCACTATCTATGATATAATCAAACGTGTTGAGAATGATTCTGGGCACAAAAGAGTGCAAGGAAGTGGTCGTGTGGCCAAAATCATGACCCCTAAGAGGATCAAGCGCCTGAAAGCCATATTTGATAACAGTGACCGAGTTTCGATGAGGCAAGCTGGTCGAAAATTTGGATGCAGTCATTCACATATCATTAAAACTCTTGCCAAGTACACTGACATCAAAGGTTATACAAAACAGGGTATACCTCATCGACAAGAGAACCAGAATGAGCGAATCAAAACTGGCATTGATCGTCTTTATCGCGTTTTTAAAGGAAAATCGGTCATCCTTGACGATGAGTCTTACTTCACGCTGTCACACTCAACAATTAATGGAAACAGCACCTACTACTCTAGCAACAGAGACAAGACTCCACCAAGTGTTATATATCGCAAAAAGCGCAAGTTCGAACCCAAGGGGCTTGTCTGGCTGGCCGCTTCTGACAAAGGTGTTTCAAAACCATTTTTTATACCCAGCGGCCTTGCAGTCAATAAAGCCATCTATGAAATGAATTGTATTAGGAAAAGATTAGTGCCGTTCATCAACGCTTATCATGCCGATGGTAATTACATATTTTGGCCGGACCTGGCTTCATCGCATTATGCCAAAACCGTGACCAGCTGCTACGAGACTCATAACATCAATTTTATCAAAAAAGTTGACAATCCGCCAGCCGTACCGGCGTGTCGACTAATCGAAGACTTTTGGGCTATTTTGAAAGGCAAAGTGTATGAGAGTAACTGGCAAGCAAAAGACGTGAAACAACTACGAACCAGAATAAAGCTTTGCCTGAAAAAAATTGACCTTAACCTTGTATTTTCACTTTTTGGGTCAACTCGTGTTAGAGTTGGCCGAATCCGAAGAAACAGACTGGTTGAAGACAAACTTAATTAAAATGAATTACTAAAAACTCTTTTTAATGATAGTTTTATTTAATCTCTACCATAAAAACTTTGGGAGTAATTGCACTTGAAAGTTTGTCCGGATTTTTAGTAACCACCCGTTAAGTTTTTGTTAGGTAAAAAGATATATTTATATATATGCAATTAGTTCACTTTTTTTTTTTTTAATTTTAATTAAAGTACAACAAATTATTAAAGCCTAATAATTTGATGTACGTGTCTTAGGGGATCTTTGTAAAGGGGGGGGGGGGTCGTAACTAAAAACTTTTAAAAACATGGAGAATACTGTAGTTTTGCGCATTTGTCAAATATTGATTTACTTATGTTTTATTTACATATTTAACTAATTAGTTAGCTTAGTCTGCATTTGCAACACTTTTGAGGAAAGAATAATTGTTTGTAAATAAAAATGTAAATCAGTGTTTTACATTTTTATTATTTTAGTTAAAGAAAAACTTGATTACTCTTAATAAAAAAAAACCTACTCACCAGGCCACCATTAAAGCAAAAAGAGGGGAGGAACCTCTTTACTTGTGTTAAAATATTTAGGAAATTAAATTTTGAGTAACAAAAGGAATTTTTAGTAAATGATAGCAAATGACCGTTTACTAAAAATTAATGAAATAAACAGGCCAAACAAATAATTTAGAAATGGTCTATGTTGAACAGACTTAACAAGACCCGGGTCCGGTCATAGTAGGTATTACTAGTGACTTTCCCATGGACTGAATATATAGTTTACACGAGAGATCTGTAGTGAAATATTAAAAAGACGAAGAGAATTTAAGCTGAAAAGGAAGTAAGTAGTATATATACGGCCAGCCAACTTCAAACTTTAGCTGACTACGAACCTCATTAAATTTTACTTAATGACATTTATTTGAATTTATGGACGTTTTAAAAATTTTTTTACTAATCTATGGGCTATGTAAAACAACAATGACATTAATTTTAGTTCAGCTAGTGGCATGTACGCAATCAAAATTTAAAATATTTATTGAATCGCAATCAAATTTTGTTATTTATGTGCCCCAAGAAGTCCTAACGGTCTTGTCACAGAGCACCGCGGAAATGGATTTAACCAGGAAGTTCACGCGCCCTTCCTTACTGTGACGCGAAATATATTAAAGGCTCATTTCAAACCCAGATCCCCGGCTTATAAAACAAGCTCTCTAACCACTAATATATAAATATACCTGGTTTATTTGCACCATGAATCAGTATTATTAACCAGGTTGCCAAAATCGGAAACTTAGTTCCATTTAAGTTAAGGGATAAAAAGCGCCTACTTTGTACCTTATTAAAATGTTAAGGCTTGCAACAAAGATTTCTTTTAAAGATGTCAGCAAATGATTTAAAAGTTTTGAAAATTATAAGCTACTTTCAATATTAAAAAAAAAAATTTATGGAATACGATAAAAAGTTGAGTTGTGTTATTAGTAACATAATGTTACCAAATAGAAATAGTTTATCAAATTAAACAATGCATTGGCAAAAATAATGTCGCAATTAAATACGCAAATAATATAAACTTATTTCAAACAATTGTAGGCTAGACTGGGGTAATTCTATCCCCGGGGAAATTCCACCCTCTAAAAAGATATGGAGCAATACAGATAAACTAAAAAAACTTGAACCACTTTTAGCTCATGTTTTTGATTGCCAACTTTCTGTTTCTCACTAAGTATATGCTTCCTGTACCCATACTGATTTAGAAATTTGTTTATGAAACTTTTTTTGGAAATCCAAAATCATCTTCAATCTAAGTACCATATATGTACTTTAAAATACATTTTAAAATATATTTTTATTGATCATCATACTTTTATTAATCATCATTTATTTTTTGGATGTGTTTAATGTGAACAGAGATGATAAAATTTTTAATTTCACAATTTGAACCTTTTCTTGTAAATATCCTTAGGCAACATATTAATTTAGTAGTATTAATATCTGTATATGGTATTAGATATATAATTATTCATATTTTCAACCAAATAAGACAATTTTAGTCATGGGTCAAATCTCACACCTTTTCATGAAAAACTAGGGAAGCGGCAAATGGAGACGAGAGGAAAGGCCATAAAAAAATAGTGTGGTGAAAGCCTCACTTCAGATAAATGCATTGCTAGGCTCACTAAAGAAAATTAGGCTAAAACCAAGCCGAAAATTGTCTTCATTTCAGGTAAAGGGAAGGGAAAAGACATGAAAAAAACAACAATGAGTGATGCCGCAAACAAACCAATTTTATGCACAATGTGTGGGGTAAATGTGGATGACCCTAAAGTTTGCGATCTGAATGTTATGTATGACCTCCCCGCTAACACAAAACGTTCAAGTACGTTCGAATTTTTTATGAAAACGTGTAGAAATTACCCCAATTTTGTTTTATAAAAAAATATTAAAATGTTTTTTTGTTAAAATTTTATATCAACAGTTTGCTTAAATATGTAAATAAAAGGAATTCTTTTACTATTCTCTTGTTTTTTATTTTATATAGTGGTTTTTAAGGATTTTTTAGAAGTAGTGGATGGATCCAGTATACCCTACCAAGCAACTTTGTTTGATATTATTTTATCCCTTTTATATTACACTATATGTAACATCTAAAAAAACAAAAATAAAATGTTTAATTTAATTTGATTCACTTACAAGTTAAAAACCTATTTTTAATTGAATATGGTTTGGGACTTTTATTATTACTTGATGTTAGAGCAAAATAAAGTAAATGCAAATTTTATGCTTTAATATTTAATTTAATATTACATTACTTCCATGTGATTGTGCCCATCAAGACATCAGGGTTGCATACTTCAAAAGAAGCTTTTAAAAAATTGCATTAATTGACCCTTAAGCCTGAGATGAGGGCCAGTTTTATCTGTCCTTATATGGTTGGCTGATCTGCTTTGAACAAAACATCTTTTGTATCAAAAAAAAAAAAAAAAAAAAAAAAATTAAAAACATAAATTAAAACATATTAAAATATAATTAAAACATACTTTTAATAAAATATAAAGCTATATAAAATTATATCTTTGTACAGACTTACATATAAATCAAAACTTACATATATAAAAAATATATATATATATATTTATATATACATATAAAGGGGTGATTGATTGATCTTCCCTATATTTAAATATATGCATTCAAATTATAGCTTATTTAATAATGTATGTTGTTCTCCTTTCAAATTAAAATTTGTAAAAATAAAACTTTTAAATTACATCATTGGTTACTAGTTTGAGCTTAAAAGCTATAAAAAAAATTGTAAACTAAATGTTTTACATATCTATCTGAACTCATAACTTCAAAACAAAGTAGAAGATCAACAGATAGTAAGTTTGTTTGGTTTAAAATTTGAACCTTGCTTGACATAAAGTATTGGATCATATCTGCAATTTGTATTTGGAACAGCAATCTATATTAAACAAAAAGTTGACCATTTTCAGGTGCTTGCTTGACTGAACTTTAAATGATCTTAAATTACTTTATCACAATTGCTATTGGCGTTGAACTAAATTTCCATTTGAACTAAATTTCTATTCCAAATTCATATACTTGTTTATAGTAAATGAACAACAACAGAACATAAATCTATACATACACTATTTTGCAAACTTTTTATTTTAAGCTTCGTTAAAAGTAGATTTGTTAACTTGCTATAAAACTGTATACTTTTTATAAACTTTTTTCCTGCCAATTTAGATGGGGAACATTGTAAAAATTGATCAAACCATGTTACGTAAAAAGTTACACAAAAATATTATCGAAAACATGATGCATATTTTTCTTTAATTTGAAAATCTTTAGTTTTCTTTTCTTGCACACAAAAACTTTATTACTTTTTGAAAAAAAATGTTCTTCAAAAATACACCAGAATTCAATATGGTATTTTCATTTGTATATACCCTGTGTATAACAGGTTGATTTTTAAATTGGCTAAAATATAGACCATCACCATAGCTTTAGAGATAGCAATTACAATTGTATAAACCTGGATAATATAATGATATTATGATTTTATTATTTATGATATTATAGGTATTTTTATTGTTATTAATTTCATTATTATTACTGTTATTATAAAATAAATGTTGCTCCTATTGCTTTTATTTGTTGTTGTTGTTTGCATAAAGTTTCTTATCATAGTAGAAGCACTAAGATTAAAAAATAAAGATAAAACTCAAGAATGTGCTTGTTATAACTTTAGAAATAATTCCTTAGCCATCCTCACAAAATGACTAATAAACAAACCAACTACATTAAACATGTTATGATTTAGTTTTCTTTATTATCAAAATATCTTAACAATCGCGGTTCACTTTGATATTATGATCACAAATAATATTCTTATATCATGATTTAAATATAAATTGTATAAAAACATTTGTATTATAGTATAAAATCATGTTTCACAAATTTTGTATTGAGTTACTATTTGATAAAAACATTTTACCACGCATGACCAATAATTAAATATTCACATAAAACTATTGCATAAAACAAATAATTTAACAATGCTTTTTGCATCTTAAATACTTAATTATTCGCTAAAAAATAAACATTACGTCACCTAACTTTACGCTATGGAATCATGTTTCTACCCATTATTTCAACGATTAAAGTTATAGAGATTTATAATGGAAAAAAAATGTAAATACTGAACTTATATCATATAGAATTTTCAAGAGATCGAAAACATGTTCAGACGATTTTCCTGAAAGAACATTATCGTTTAAAAATCGATGTTTTTCGTTTAACTTGGGCTACAATGCTCAAAGACTGATATTATTAAATGTAAATATAATACAGCTTTTTCAAAAAATGATCCATTAAATTATGTTGAATTTAATGCTAAGCGTTGTTTTTTAATAGAGCATCAAGAATTATAAAAGGAAATTGATAACTTTAAAAAAGAACTTCAGCACGAAATAAAAAAATAAAGATTTATTTGAAAAATTAACTTCAACCACATCAGTTATTACTATGAAAACAGACAAACTTGTATATAAACATAATCCAAACAAATCGTGTTATTGCAATTTACTTGTATACAAACATTAATTTTAAAAATAATAGATCTTGCGACTTTTATACTGGCCTTACATCTGTCAATGTGTTTCATCAGTTAGTGCAGTATCACCATTAATCAAAAAAGATAAAGTGATATTAAAAAAACATTTACTTCTGTTTTTTGAAATTTAAAAAAATCCTTAATTACTTGGACCAAAATAAATGTAATGCAGCAAAGATGAATTTTTAATGATGCTAATACTTGGATTATTGACAGCTGATTTTGCTGACAGGTTTAATATATTTTTAGGATTAGCGAATGCAATATTTTCTTCATTGTTGAAAGCTTCTAGCTCACTTTTAAACCACATAGTTTTTGTTCCAAGTAAAGATGTTATAAGACAGGCAATGCAAAACAGATTTTAGAAAGTAAATTATTCAGACTAACACTAAATTTCAGATATAACAGAATTTATTATGGAAATACCTTAAAATTTTGACTTACAGAAACTAACAGGGAATGAATACAAACATTACAACAATATAAAAATATTAGTACCCGTAGCTCCAAATTAATCAATAATTTTTTTCAAAAATTTCTAAAGCTTAGAGAAGCTAAATTTTGGATAAAAAAATTACATATCGCAACAACTATTTAGATTGTATTACAAAATACTATTGTATAATGTATGATTAAGGCTTTAATATTAATTTTTTAATACAAATGAAGTGATTTTAATTAAATCCATTTTTATCAGTCACTTTAAAAATATGATGAGTATTTGTATAAAGATAAATAAAATTTCAAACAATAATATTAGCTTTACTTGTTGTTTTTTTTTAGGTGAATCAATTGCAATTGATGGAATATCTTTAAAATGCTGAGGTAATCAAAATAGTTTTTAATTATTCAGGAATTTTAAGGATTAAATTATTTAGCAAAAAAATTGTTTGATAATGAGTTCAATTTAAATTAAAAAAAAAAAATTAATATTTGTTCTCGCACAATTAATATCAGTTTTCTTATCTATTAAAATTTAGAATATTTTCCAACAATTTTGTGACCTCCATGAATATGAAGGGGAAAAGTGGAAATATGCTTTAAGAGCACTAATTTATATGGTGTAGTGAAAGGTATACCTTTATAAGATATGTAAAACTTTTTTATTCTCATTTTTTATATATTCAAAAATTTCTCCTTGTGTTTTTTTTTTGTTTTTTTTCTAATTCTTTTTTATTAACAGCTTATTCTATTAAATACGATGGAGCGACTGAAACTTTAATTGATGGCATTTTGTCTAACTTCTAAAAATGCACTTCATTTCGAAAAGGTAGCGGGAAAAAAAAAAATTTAGACCGATTGATATAAATTTATATTTATAAAAATCGATCTAAAATTTTCTTTATTGAAATATTTACATATATTTCAATGAAGAAATATTTTCTTTTTGTCTGCTAATATATTTTTTTTCAGTGTTAATTCAACATTACAAATTAAAACTCAATTATAAAAAAAGCCTGGAATTGAGTTGATGTTTTAAGTAAAATAAGAAAAGCCCAAAAAGTAGCTGATGTAATATTTTTATTTTTTGATAAAAAAAAAAAATTCTAATAATGTTTAAAATTGATATTAATATTAATGTTTATTAGATGAAGATGAGTAAAAAATAAGTAATGTTTATTAGATGAAGATAAGTAAAAAAATAAGTTACTAGTTATTTTTTGGTCTTGAAAATTGTTTGAATGATAATTTATTATTTATCAAATTATTTTATTTTTTAGTTTTTGTTGTTTTTATATTTTAATTAAAAGTAGATATTATTGTGTCATATGTTATAATATACCTTATTTTATACTCTTATATTTTACATTAATAATGAGTATTTTTGTTTTTTTGTATTTCTATTTTTCAATACTAACATAATCTACATAAGATAATTATGGAATATTTCAATACTCCATAATTATCTTATGTAGATGTTTATGTTTTAGCAACCTAGTATTCTTTCATTATTTGTCTTTGTTATTGAGCCTTAAGTTATTTGAACATAATATATTCAGAACTCTGCTGAATAATAGAGTAATAAATAAATTAATAAAAATGAGTTTAAAATATAATAAATTTATAAAATAAAGAAAATCTTATCTTTGCTTATAATGTCTACTAATATTATTGTTTAGCAAGTATCATGGTTATAAAATGTTCAAATTTAGCTAGTTTAATTAGGCCTGTTAGTACACTTATATTATAGTTTCTTCATTTTATATTAGTTCATGTAATTTTTTCAAAATCGAATATGCGGAAAGGAGCTGTTTGGAATGAAGATTTACAAGAAGAAGTAATTCCATCTGATTGGATTAGTGATAAAACTGTTTGTCGGCTTCCAGGTACCAAAGCATTGACTGCACTAAAATGCAGAGAATTGGCTTAAGTTTATACAAATAAAAACTAAATTCTCTTCAGGTATTACATCTATATATTACAATTATTATTTTTTAAATAATGTGGTAAGAAGAGTTATTTTGTTGATACAAAATGTATAACTATTTGTATAACTAATTCAATTCTAAAAGAAAGCATACAGTATTGTGAAAATTTTAAATTCACAACTACAAAAGAAAAATGTTATAATGAGAATGTTGACAAGTGGATGCAAAATTTGCACACAAGTGGAAACTTGGATGCAAATTTTCCACTTGTGTGGTTTGGATGGTTTTCCACAATATAATATATCTCCACAAGCATAATATTAGATTTACTTCATATTTTTTTACAGATAAATCAATTACAGTTAATTGGTGGAGTTACCTCATTTATAATCAGGGTGTCTGCAGCTCCTCTAAAATCCTCTTTTTTTAAAACCACTTCTAAAATACTCTATTATCCTCTAAAGATGTAAAAATATGATTAAAGCTCCTCATTAATTCTTTCTTTTTTAATTTTTGATGGATGTATAATGTTCAAAATACCCATTCTCGGTCTGCTAAACTGGTTAACGCCTTAAAGTGCATGGAATTGTAAAAAATTGCTTTAGAAAATGCATGCTATTTAACATAACAAATGAGATTATTTGATCCCTGTCCAAGCCCCATAAGTGTATAAACATGGACGTTAAACCATTAATAAATGGCCACATAAACTTTCTTATAAAAATTTTATGTGGCCACCCCGAAAATTATTTTTCAATGCTAGAAATGTTTTATATTTTGATTTTTAATTTATTTTTAGTATATTAAAAAGGTTGTTTTATTTAAATTAAATAGTTGAAAAAGTTATTAATAACCAACTAACAGTTATATTATTTTTTAAAAATTCAGAGTATTTTCGAAAAGTTATATGGCCTCCATGGATATGAAGGGCAAAGGTGGAAAAATATGTTTTAAGAACACTAATCTATATGGCGTTGAAAAAGATATACCTTCATAAGTTGTAACACTTTTCCATTCATTATTTATTTTTTAAATCTTCCCTTTTTGTTTTTTTTTAATATATTTTTTTATTTACAGCTTCTTATATTGTACTCAATGGACCAAAAGAACCCTCGGTTAATGGAACATTGTTTGACTTTCTAAATTACGCTTTATTTCAAAAAGGTGGTGGAAAAGAGAAGAAATTTGTGTAGATTTTATTCAATTACATGTAAATATATGTAATAATTGAATATGTATTTTTGAATAAAACAAGTTTTATCTCTTTTTTTAATCATACCTAGCTATTTTAACTAAACTAAACTGAAAAAGTTCTAAATAGTCTAAGTATAGACTATGAATAGATTTAATATCCATAATATACCTTGATAATGTGCAGCAACACTAATGTACATGCATAGTACGTTTTGATGGTAATCATATTTTGACGCACATAGCACGTTTACATACATATATACATTTTGACATACATAGCACGTTTTGATGGTGAAAAAGTATTTTACAGTCGTTTAACGTTGATAAATCAACGTTGAAAAAACTATCATTTTAAACGTTGTATCAACGTAAATTCAACGTTGTTGTAACTTTTTTTCGCGTCGAATTAACGTTGATATAACGTTTGAACCTAACGTTGATTTAACGTTGATAAATCAACGTTGAAAAAAACTTTCATTCTAAACGTTAATTCAACGTTAGGTTTCAACGATATTTCAACGTTATTTCAACGTTTTTTGCTGGCTTGGAGAGCTTTAGCTCTCGCTCTCGCCCACACTCCCCTAAAACAGTTTACAGGAGCAATTTACGGCTCCCGCAAAAGTATAATTTTTCTCATGAAGGTATAATTAAAATTACAAAAGAGTGTTAATTTAAATGAGGAGCAGCTCGCACAGCTCCCCAAATTCGTTTTAGGAGAGCTTTTCTCAGCTCTCGTGCTCATTTGTTCCCGCCGAGGCCTGTATATATATATATATATATATATATATATATATATATATATATATATATATATATATATATATATATATATATATATATATATATAATAATAATTAGAGATTAAAGTGCCATTATTTACAACAATCACAATAGTGATGAAGTAATTCAGAAGCACTAAACAAGTAAACTATGAGTCTGAAAAAGAGTTTATAAAAAGTTCATATTTTAGTCTTTTTTTGAATGTTTCTATAGAAGTTGAGTTTCGCGTGTTCAAAGATAAACCATTCCAAATTCGAGGTGCAGCCATACAAAAAGATTTTGAGCCTAAGGAGGTTTTTTGTTGACGACGTGTAAGTTGGCAACTGTCTAATGATCTTGTATTTTGTTTTGAAGTTCGGACTTCTAGGAGTTCAAATAAATATGCAGGAGATTTTGATAATAAAATTTTATATGTGATAACTGATATTTTATAGATTATTCTTTGATGTATTGGTAACCAATGAAGAGATTTCAGCAATATTTCTGATTTTAAATGGAAAGGAGAATGGAAAACAATACGAGATAAGTTATTTTGAATTCGTTGGAGTTTTTTAATATTTTTTTGATAAGTGCCAAATAAAATGCTGTTACAATAGTCAAGCTGAGAGTTAACGATGCCACAAGCAATTATGTTTGCAGCTTCTTTGGTCAGACATGGACGAATGTGGCAAAGTGCACGAATGTGGTAATTGCAGGATTTAATAATATTGTTTATGTGGTTGTCCATAGAGAGCTTTGAATCTAGGATGACTCCAAGGATTTTTACTGAATTTATTGTAGTTATTGTGGTTCCAGAAAACGCAATATTCAAATCATTTTTATATTTGCTAGTTTGTTTTCTAGATCCAAATAAAATAGCTTCTGTTTTATTTGGATTAAGCAGAAGTCCATTTTCTAGAAACCATGTTGTAACTGCATTAGCACACTCAGTGATTCTGCTGATGCTATCTTTGCCAGGGCTGAGGAAAGTATAAAGTTGGGTATCATCAGCATATTGATGATGATTTGTACCAAATTTAGCTATAATACGATATATAGGTGAAACAAAAATGGAAAATAGAAATGGGCCTAATACACTACCCTGTGGTACTCCTGTTGAACTTGCTATTAGTCTAGAATTTGATGATCCAATAGAAACAAAAGATTTTCGAGAGTGCAAGTATGATGTTAGCCATTTTAATGCAATATCTGTGACACCAAAATCATTCTTAATACGGGTAATCAGCAGGCTGTGATCAATTGTATCAAATGCTGAAGATATGTCCAGAGATAGGAGAATAGTGGTCAAACCATCATCAATGTTTAGCAGGATGTCATTGTATATCTTTAAGAGTGCTGTTTCGGTTGAGTGATAAGATCTAAAACCAGATTGTAGAGGATTGAAGTTGACAGATGATGTTACATGTGGACGAAGACGAGATAAAGCAAGCTTTTCAAGAATTTTCGAAATTGTATTGAGATTTGATATGGGGCGTAGATTTGTTAGGTCAAATTCTGCTAGTCCTGATTTTTTGGGAATCGGCGTTATTTGAGCAACTTTATATGAGGTTGGGAAAATTCCGGATTTGAATGAGAGGTCAGCAAGGTGAGCTATAATTGGACTGAATATTTCTGAACAAGATTTAAGGATGTTTGTTGGAATAATATCAAGTGGCGATGTCTTAGATTTGAGAGTTTTGATTATTTTCGACACATCTTTAGGTGTGACTGTACCAAATGTGGTTAAAATATCTACAGGGGGAGATAACTCTGAGATAAATTTAAATATTGGAGTTTTTGCAAGCCTTTCCTGGATAGTGTTCTTTATAATTTCGAGTTTGCGTATGAAATATTGACTTATTATATCGCACTTTGCTTCTGGTATTGTGTTATTAGTTTTAGAACTATTCGAATGTAGTAATTTCTTGGCAATGTTCCATGTTTCTTTTTGATCACCGTATGCTGAATTTAGTTTCGCCCTATAATGACTACATCTGGATTCGTGAATTGCTGCTGCAGCCTCACGGCATGCAGTTCGATATAATTTTTTATCTGATAAACTACCAGTTTTTCTATAACAACGTTCCAGTTTACGACGCCTGATTTTTTTATTCTTGGCATCTGAAGATAACCATTGATCATCGTGTTTACCAATTCGCATTGAATATTTTCGAATGGGTGCTAAATGATCAAGAACAGTTGTTATATTTGATCTTATTTGTTCAGCATAATCATCCACATTGTTTTCAGGTGATAAGCAACATGGCATCACTTGCAATTTTTTTATAAAGCATGACAAGTTTAGTTTTCTAAAGTTTCGTTTTGAAAACCAAACAGTTTTAGTATTTGAAGGTTGATGATAAAGTTCTACCCGAATCATATAATGATCTGAAATACCCTCGTCAGTTACTTGGATACTCTTGAGTGAAATATCATCATGTCGATTTATTACAAGATCAAGCAAGTTGGCAATACCAGTAGTAGATGATATGCGAGTTGGAGATTGAACTCGTTGTATCATGTTGTAGGTCTCTAAAATCTCATTAAGTTTTGAATTGCAGGTTATGGGAGTAGTACCTGGACAGTTAAAGTCACCACACAGAAGTATTTCTCCAGATAATGTTTGAAGTTCCTCTAGGAGTTCAGATAATTCGAAAAAGAAAATGTTTGTTGGAATGATTGGATTTGATCGATAAATAGCAACAATATTGTAGATAGTATTTGCCAGGTTTAGTTTAGCTGATGTACGTTCATAAGACAGACAGGTAGATGATAATGAGAGTGGCTTGATATTCAAGTTGTCTCTATAGACTATCGCAACGCCTCCTCCACGATGATCTGATCGGCAGTATTGAATTGTTTTAAAGCCTGGAGGGGCCGTATCTTCTTTAATTGCGGTAGGGTCGTCTGACTTTATCCAAGTTTCAGTGAGTATAAAAATATCTAGAGAATGATTTTGCACTATATCATGAATGATAGCAGATTTTTATATGGCAGATTGAACATTTTGGATACCCAAGTTTAATGCAGAGGTATATATATATAATAATGCAGAGGTATATATATATATAATAATGTATATATATATAATAATGCAATATATATATAATGCATATATATATATATATATACATATATATATATATATATATATATATATATATATATATATATATATATATATATATATATATATATATATATATATATATATATATATATATATATATATATATATATATATACATATATATATATATATATACATATATATATATATATATATATATATATATATATATATATATATATATATATATATATATATATATATATATATATATATATATAGTCTTGCATGGTAGTCACAAAGTTTTTCCCATAAACTGTTGTTTTAAAGAGCGCGTTAATAAGCCTGACCAGAAAATGTTGAAAAACTTCAAAAAAAGTTTTTTTTTTTAAATGATAGACTGTCTGCCGAAACCAAACCCTCAGTCGATGTAGCAGCACTCCCTTGCGAGTCAGGCTATTTGTCAGTCAATGTAGCAGCACTTCTTTGCGAGTCAGGCTATTTGTTAGTCGATGTAGCAGCACTCCCTTGCGAGTCAGGCTATTTGTCATATATATATATATATATATATATATATATATATATATATATATATATATATATATATATATATATATATGTATATATATATATATATATATATATATATATATATATATATATATATATATATATATATATATATATATATATATATATATATATATATATATATATATATATATATATATATATATATATATATATAATTTTCAAATAAATAACTATTTAAAAAAAAATTTAACAACATCTTTCATTAATATCAATTGATATCATCAGGTAAAAAAATATGTATTACAATTTCTAAATATAAACAATTTATTTGGCTGCATTAAAAATTTAATAGTTTTTCAATAGTTACCATAATTACATTTTATAAGATAAATAATTGCCATGAAGAAACTCTTTCAATAATAGTAAAAGAGTCATGAATTGTTGAGATTTTGCATTTTTGCGTTGAAGTTCGTAAATATAGGATGCCTTATCTGAATTTAAATATTCTGAAACCCTTGTTGTGCAGTGTCTGGTTGTTTTACTAATGTATCCAGCATTACAGCTGGAACAAACAAATTTATAGACAACAAAGGATTTTAAATTTGGGGGTAAGGGGTCTTTTGATGAAAAAATACTACTTATTTTAAAAGTTGTAAAAACTAGTCTTGCTTTTATATTATCTTTACAATATTTTACATGCATTTAATTAATTGTGGTTGAAATGTATTTGAAAATTTTCCATTATAAGGGAGTTTAAAGTAATGTATATCAGATGGTTTTGCAGATGACATGTTTTCCTTAGGAGAGATAAAATTGTTTAGTAAATTTTTGAAGGTTGTGTCAGTTAAGTTGAAGGGAAAAGAGTTTTTATGGAGAGTTTGTTTAATTTTTTCAATATCTAGATGAACACTTGCTGTTTTTTGAAGGCCCTGTTAATCAGTCCTAGTTCATAATTAATATTAGTGAAGCTTTTCAAACTAGATTGTAAAAATGTGTATTTTTTTTTTGTAAAATGTTAAAGTATTAAATTTATAATTTACAAATTATATTTTAGCAAGTTATAGGTTGTATTAAGATATATCGTAAAACCAAAGCATAAGTTAAATACTATATAATTAACTTATGCTTTGGTATAAGAGAGTTATATAGTAATTAACTTATTACTATTGAATAAGTTAATTACTTTATAACTCTCTGCCATGTGATTCTTAATACATAAAACTATAAAGTTCGCTTAAAATATTTTTTTCTTTTTCTTTAACCCGATTTCTCATATAAGAAACTAAATTTTCTAACATGCTCACACTTGTTAGTGTGCACTTATTGTTTTGACAAAACCACTGGGGAAGAGGTATCAAATTTCCCTTTTGGTACAATTTTACATGCAGATTGTTATCAACATTAATTCTTTCAATGTTAAGTGATGATGTTATATTTTCAATGATAACACAATAATAAATAACGCCACCATATATTTTTCTTAAATAAAAAATTTTGAGGACAAACTTGTTCTGTCAAATCATTGATTGAACAAATCTAATCTAGTTTGTCGAAAACCACTGTTTCGTCTAACAATGAATGACAAAAAAGGTCTTTTTATAGGAGTCTTTCTTAAAGTTATATGTCCAGGAAGTAAAGATGGCTTTAAAAAACAATTCTTATTTGTATGGATTGTTGGAATAGGATTCTTTCTAAAGTTTAGTGTATTTCTTTTGCTTTGTTTAATAAATTTTCCTTTGAAATGATCAATATATATTCCAAAAAATTTAGATGGTTTCCAGTTAATTCTGTTTATAAACTTGATCCATCGAGAGCATAAATCTATATCTGAGGAAAAATTAAATACTGTTTTAGGTATAAAACCCTCTACAGTATCGTAGTTTTTTTTTCTTTTTAAAACCGCTTCTGCAAGCAACTACACAGCACGTTTTAGGCATTTAAAAGACAAATAAATAATGTAAAAAGATAAAATGAAAGTTTTCTTTATTCTAATAACAATAGTTGTAATTCTTTTGAGAATCACCTTAAGCAAATAAAGAACTTGTCTAAAAACTGGCCTACTAATTTATTGAACAAGTCCAGCCGTGTATTTAAGTAGGGCATGTGTATATATATATATATATATATATATATATATATATATATATATATATATATATATAAATTAGTAGAAAATCACTTAACAAAATTATATATATATATATATATATATATATATATATATATATATATATATATATATATATATATATATATATATATATATATATATATATATATATATATATATATATATATATATATATATAAATTAGTAGAAAATCACTTAACAAAATTATATATATATATATATATATATATATATATATATATATATATATATATATATATATATATATATATATATATATATATATATATATATATATATAAATTAGTAGAAAATCACTTAACAAAATTTTTTTTTTATTTTACACTGTGTTTCATCAACAAAGACTCATCAGAAAAATTTTTCTGATGAAAAAAAAAGTTTTTCTGATGAGTCTTTGTTGATAAAACACAGTGTAAAATGAAAAAAAGTTTGTGTTAAGCGATTTTCTACTAATTTATAATTGCTCAGTTCTTTTAAGAACATTGAGCACTCTATTTTGTGGAATATATATATATATATATATATATATATATATATATATATATATATATATATATATATATATATATATATATATATATATATATATATATATATATATATATATATATATATATATAGATAGATAATTCTTCAAACGAATGCGACTTCAAAGATCTCACGTTTATTCGTACATCTAATTTAAAGCAAAAACATTTATATATTGGACAATGGATTTAACACTAGAAAACTTTTTTTTATAATTGATGACATATTTTTATAAACATAGACATGTTGGATTGTTAAATGAAATTTATTTTTGTTAATTGTTTGAAAATATTTATATAAATTGTTTAAAAATAGTTTTTTTTCTTTATTGCCATATATTGAAATTTATGTTAAATATTTAGGAAAGTTGTTGTTTACATTTTAATTTTGGCCTTAAACAACTAGCTTAAATATTTTAAATAATTATTAATTAACATTAAAAATCTATTAAATAATTATATATTTTATAAATATTTAATAATAAAAAATGTATAAGTCAAAAAAGTATCCGTGCAACAAAGTCATAATGCAAAAACATTGAAAGGTTCGATGAAGAACCTTAAAATAAGGTTTTTTAAAGAACTTTATTTTAAGGTTCTTCCAAAGAGCCTTCGCAAAGGGTTCTTTGAAGAACCTCTACGAGTGCTCCACCAGCGTCAACGCGAAGAACCTTTAAAGGTTATGAAGAACCATTCGGGTTTAGAGTGTAGATACGATATAAATAAAATGATTATTATTAGATTAGCAGTCGTGGTACAGTAGTTAGAGCAAACAAAGGTCGCGGGTTCGATCCCTGCTCGAAGACTTAAACGTTATCGGTGAAGTTGGAAACGGAGAGCCGTTTTTTATTTATTTTAAGACATTTGCTAATTTAAAAACATTAAACTTTGCGAAGCGCTTTAAAGTCTATGATTTGTTTACCTGTTAAAAAAAGAATTAAATTTACATAAGTAAAAATTTATGCAGACTTCTTTTTTTAAACTCTTTACAATAAATTTGTTTTGTTTTAAATTTTTAAATTTAAAAATTAAATTTTCTTTTTTTAAACTCTTTACAATAAATTTGTTTTGTTTTAAATTTTTAAATTTAAAACAAAACAAATTTATTGTAAAGAGCTTAAAAAAAAATTTAAAAATATTATCACTACTTTTACTTTGTAAAACGCAATGGCCAGGAATAAGTTTGCAATGGCCATGTTTCGAATCTCTGGCCGTGATTTGGTGTTTTTTTAATATGTAATATTTGTGCTAAAACTTGTTAATTTATTAACAAAAATTTCCAAACTTGTCATAAATTGCATCTCAAGAGGTTTTTTAAGAGTTTAGAAATATTTATAAGAATCTAAGCCATTCGCGGTAATATATGACGCAGTTTAAAATTAAGCGGCAGGATTTGGTGGTTTTACCCTAAAAAAGTTTATTTAAAATTAGAGACCGTTATTTTAAGCAGTATGTAGTGCATTTTTGGTACTTAAATCATTTTTAAACATTGCTCATTGTTAGTTTTGTTTATTTTTATTCTATATTTTTATTAAATAGCACCATTATTTAAGTGTAAGGTAAATTTAATAAGGCTTCAATGACATTTAGAAAACAAAATCGTTGGGGATAGTACAAAACCGCGTAACTAGCATTGGATAAAAACTCGTATCTACAGTACATTTTTTTTACTGGAGAAGTTTAAAACTTTATATATATATATTTTTTGTAATCTCAAACAATTAATATTTGGTGTCAAAATTAATAATATCCAAATATAGTAGCCAATGCTAATTACGCGGATTTGCACTATTCCCGACGAAATATTTTTATCTCGCTTGCTTTTTAAACTTTTATCTACCTTGCCATTAAAAATATGCAAACAAAAATAATCGTTCCGAATGGGTTGATGCATGTTTCCATACCGCAAAGTCAGGTAGCGTCTTTAGGTCCGTAAATTTTGTAATTTATTCTACATAATTATTTTAAGCATGAATAATTATTTGTTTTGATACATTTACGGTATTTGTTTTTGTTTAATTACGGTACAGAAACATTCACTACCTAACGAAATAACGTGTGAAAAACGTAATTTTAATGCTTCTTTATAACTTTGGCTTTAACTTTTTAATTTATGAACTTAATTTAAGTTCATTTAAATTAAATGTAAGTATTTATTTGGATTTATGACGTAAAATATCTAGTTTGCTGTATTTGTACATTTTACATCATATTTAATATACATTAATATATAGTATACATTAATATTAAATACAGTATATAATATACAGTATACATTAATATTAAATACGATGTAATTAGTATTAAATACAGTATATAATATACAGTATACATTAATATTAAATACGATGTAAAATGCAATATGCATATTGAATATAATTTGTTTATATTAAAGTTTCTTATGATTAAAAATAAGTTATTTCCCTTGTCTATTTATTAGAAATTAGGCTGAGACAAAAAACTATTAAGATTTTTTTTTTTAATTTTTTTATAAATAATATTTTACAATTTCTTTGTTTCTTTGTCAAAGAAATCATTTAAAGTTTGAAAACAAAATTAAATTTGGTAGAAACATTCGGATTTTAGTAGAAATATTCTGTTTTTTTTTATTAATATACCTCAAAACAAAAAAGTTTGTGATGAAATTTTCATTTAACTCTTCTAATAAAGTTTTTTATCCACCTACATTTTCTGAAACTTCCATTACAAATTATATAATGAACTTGAGACAATGTTATTGTTTTTTGTGTTCCATTTGTTCCACTCTCTGTATAACTAAGTTATACATTTTGTTCCACTATGATCCATTATGTTTCACTAAACCCTGTATAACTAAGCATAAAAAAAAAGTTAGCTGTTGATGAATTTTATGTATCATGTTTAATACATATACAAATATATATATATATATATATATATATATATATATATATATATATATATATATATATATATATATATATATATATATATAGATATATATAGATATATATATATATATATATAGATATATATATATATATATATATATATATATATATATATATATATATATATATATATATATATATATATATATATATATATATATATATATATATATATATATATATCAATATGCATGTAAACATTTTAACATAGACATTTTGTAAACATTTATATTCAATCAAACTTATTTTATAAGAAAGTTTACTGTTTTATTAAAAAAACATTTTTTAAACTTTGAAATTTTTGAGTATTCACTAAAATATTATTTATGTTATGCTTTCAGTTTTGAATTTATTTTCTTGACCACAAACCATATCAAATTAGAGGGTAACTAAATTAAAATTTAACTTTTATTTATATATATATATAAATAAATATATATATATATATATATATATATATTTGTATATATATATATATATATATATATATATATATATATATATATATATATATATATATATATATATATATATATATATATATATATATATATTTGTATATGTATATATATATATATGAATATATATATATATAATATATATATATATATATATATTTGTATATGTATATACATATATATGAATATATATATATATATATATATATATATATATATATATATATATATATATACAATTTAGAATTTGACAAATATATATATATATATATATATATATATATATATATATATAAATATATATATATATTTATATATATATATATATATATATATATATATATATATATATATATATATATATATATATATATATATATATATTATATATATATATACAATTTAGAATTTGACAAATAAATATATATATTTTTTTCCATAACATAGATGCAACTTTTAAATGTTCTCTATTTTAAGGATCTTAACTATCTTAACTCACCAACTTTCACAACAATATGACTTTCTCAAATGTTAGAAATGATTTTGATAGTTGAACCTTGAAATCCGATGTTTAACTATTGAATCATAAACTAAGAGTTAAGTTGAATTCAAAAAATGTTTTTATGTCTCTATAGCGAAGAAATGCAACTTTATTTGATAGTAAGTTTTGATCAAAAATTCTTATTTTTTATTTTGATAAAAATACATAAATTTTTTATAAATTATTTATTTGTGGTTGTTTATTTATTCTTTTTTCTAATGTTTGTAAATTGTATAATTATTTTCATTATTTTATAGTATTATTTATTTATGATGGTATTTTTGTTTATGTCATCTTTTTGCTAAGCTGCTATATATTTTTTCACTCTCTAATTCGCTCCTAATAAGCTGCAAACAAACAGGTCTAAGTTGTGAGTTACTAGAAAAAAAAAGTTATTACCTAATGCATTTATAACGCAATTCAATTACTTACTTTCTAACGGTCAATATTGTTTCCGGTCTTAAGGTTCTACTGCTGATTTTTGATACTGCAGATTTTTTATTGCTTAGTTTATTACTGCTGATTTTCTAGTAAGTTTTGGTAACTTTAATAACTAACTGCTTTTTCTAAATCTTTAAAAAAAAAGGTGCAAAAGTTCTGGCTCCAAGTATTCATAAAACCTTTGCATTGCGTATTAACAAAAAGTTATGAAAATCTTTCCTCTCCATTTTTAGCATTAAAGTTATCCTAGATAGACAGCACTCTTCTTTTTCCTACCACAAGGTTTTATCTTTTAACCGCAAACACATGTAAAAATCTCGGAACATTTCATACCGCTTTATTAAAGTCATCCTCAACATTCTTCATTTCTAGTAACTTTTGGGTAACTCAGAGATCTTCGATTGGTTAGAACAGGCAGCCAATCTTGAATCTGATCTCACTTCTGTATTAGGTTGGGGCTTGCAGTGTCTTTCTATATTGACGAATGGGTACCCTCTCACTGAGTTCTCTTCTTTGCATCTGCTTGAATCATCGTTCACTACTGACCTCTCATAGAAACCGTTAACATCTAACTTAACATCTTTTAAGGTTCTTCTCTTTATCGTGCTTGCCATTTTCTTATTTCTGATTCCATTCTTTACCTTTAAAAATCTCTTATTCGCTTTATTAAAACTCTCTTCCATTTTCATATTATTCTGATTTGTAAATCTGAACAAAAAAAACATATTTCATTGTTGCAGTGTTTCTTTATATTATATTGAGACACTAATATGGTGCTCAAATATGCTCTCGACGTTTCAGCACTGATTGTTCTTTAATGCAAAACTTTGAATATTTTTTTTTCTTTAAAAGTAAACAATAAAGAGTTCCCTTTTATTGTTGTGTTTTCTTGATTAATATAAGATTTTAAGAAATTCTTCTTAGTTACTGTTTTTTTTGCTCCCGAATAGTTTTCCTCACTTTCGTAATAGTTCATTATTAAGACGATGTATGATTACCTTATACCTCCCGGACAAAATAAATGAGTTTTTTAAGGTTTATTTTCAAAATAACAAAAAAATAATAAAATTGTTCAATAGAAAATAAAGAGCAAAGCTTAATCTTTATCTTAAACTTCTATTTTTGAACACGACGGCTTAGAATTGGCTCAGCTTCAGAAAGTATTTCTTTGTACTTTTCATTATTCACAGTGCCCTTGATAATAAGCAATGTACCTTTGGAATAAAAATTACCTTTGGAACGAATCGCCCCCTAAGCCATGAGACTCTGTTTGAACTTTGGTTTGCCATTTCTCGGTTGTTTCTTTGCCATTAACCTTCACAAGTTCAAAATAACTCAAAACGACTCTCATCACTAAAGACCCATCGATTCTTTTTCTTAAGTGTTTTTTACATTATTTTACCCTATTTTCTTATTGAATAGGAGTCATTAGGGGTTGATTTTAAAGAAAAAAAACTGAAGTACCCACTTCGGCTAAGATAACAAGTAATGGTTCTCGAAGCAACCTTCGGACTACCTTTTATGATTAATTCAGTTTGAATATCTCGGGCGGATCGTGTATAATCGTTTTGAGCTAATTGAATCAATTGTTGTTGGTCCATTATATAAAGTTCTTTCTCTCCAAGGTCATTCCTCTCCTCATTTTCTTTAAACATCTTGCAACTGTTGCCTTAGATATCCTAGTTAATTTTGTCAAAGACTTAATGTCTTTATGAACCACTTTAAAAAGATAGTCAAGTGTCAACGCTAACAACTTCATTTTTAAAATTATTATTTTTAGGTAAATCAGAAATAATAATTAACACATAGATTTTTAGATGAATATATATGCACCTGATAAATCAAACAATAGGTTTCATGAAATACAAAAAAGTCATTGCATGACTCGCCAAAAATTGTAAAAATACGAACAAAAGTTTTGCATACGCGGTCTCATTTATTTTGTCTGAAAAGTAGTTGCAATTTTTTACTTGCTGTTGACACAGGAGAATGTTTAATAAGTATTTTTCTAATTTAGTGTGTCGATTTAAAAAATAAACTTTTAAATGAGTGCTGTAAAATATCCCTTTTTAGTATTTAATCTTAATTGACCCATATGTCAGGGAGGGTTAGCTAGTTTTATTTCGTCATTATACCAGCTTCCAAATTATGTTCAGCTTTAAGCAAATAAAAATTTAAGGAAATTTTTTGAAAAAAAAATCTGAGCGTGGAATGTCGAAAGCATTCTTTCGGTCAACAACATCGGCTGCAAAAAAATAAAGCATTTATATCAAAGAATGCTTAGAAGAAAGCCTTAGAGCATTCATCGATGAGTATCATCAAGGTACTTAAGTTACATTTTTTGGCCAGATTTAGCTAGTGTTAATAGGTCTAATGAGGCCATATCCTGGATAGATGAAAATATCAATTTCGTACCGGTTGATAAGAATCCTCCTAATGTCCCCAAAGGCTGGTCAACTGAGACTTCTGAGTATTGACTCAGAATGTATATGAGGGTGGATGGGAGGCCATATGTTCACAACAATTGATTAGATGTATCAATGCGTGTTTGAATTGAAAATTCGTACAACATTTTTACAATCACTTATGAAGGGTATCAAGACAAAATTGAGAATAATAGCCAACAAGGGATCGGTTTATAAAAGATAATTTTGTTAAAATAAATATTGTATTAATTTAAAAAAAAAAAATTAAAAAATTTTTGCTTTAGTTTTTTTTTAATTACAAAGCTTTGATTTTTGTTTAACTAATTTCTCCTCTCCCGTTATTTACATTGAAAAGCAAGTCATTTTAGCAAAGTGCAAGGTTTTTCTATACCACTGCATGTAGTTCTTTGTGCATTTACAATTTTTTCTGAGATGCCAAAAACAATAATTTTACATAGTACATCATTGTACCTAGTATTTATATCAAACCTATCATATTTCCAATATGGATATGGTTCATGGGAATCGTTTAACTCATTTATAAATATCTATTAAATCTTCAGCGTAGCCTAAAAAAACTAAACTTCCTACAGATTTCAAGCAGAATATAGCCGTCATTGTTGATAACGGTTTATAGGCACGTGTTGCGAAACAAAGGTTAAATGGCTTTAGTCAAACGACGTGTTCGTAACAAACGCCGTTGTCAAATATTGTCCGCGTCTAGTTGCTAAATCTCTCCCTATTTTATATTAACCAACTGTTAAAAAGTAAATACATGTTCATTATAAATTAAAAGTTCCACTTTTTAAGTTCCTATTACATTAATATTACTAAAAAATACATTAATAAATAAAGACAATATTTCTGTCTGACAGACAAATGAAGACAAAATGACAAATGAAGACAAATGAAGACAATATTTCTGTATTTCAGCTAGGGATGGCAAAAATCCCGGAAATTTTAAATCCCGGAATTTCGGGATTGAGAAATTTGTCCATGGGAAATCCCGGGATTGAATAGGAAAAAACGCAAATGCAATTGAATACTTTTTAAGCACTTATCAAACACTTAAAAATTAATAATTTAATGATAATTTATAAGTATTATATAAAACAATACTTTAAAATGGTCACACAGTATAAATAAAAATAAAAATTAAAAAATATAAATATGTATGACGTTAAAAAAAACTTTCATAATTCACTCATTTGAAAATTAAAATGAATGGATATAAAACTGGAATTAAAATCGCGCATACTTTTGGAAGCAGAAAATTCAAAATTAAATTAATGTATACCTTCTATTAACAATTCTTGCACTTTTTACCAGCAAGCGCCTAAACTTTATCTATTTTTATAATATACTAGTTTTAATATAATACTATATATTATATATAGCATAATATTTAAACTAGTATATTATAAAACATAACAAAAATATAAGCGCTTGCTTGCGAAAAGAGCAAGAGTTTTTAATAAAAGTTATACTTTAATTTAATTTTATTATATATTTTTAATTTTATATGTATATATATATATATATATATATATATATATATATATATATATATATATATATATATATATATATATATATATATATAAACAAACATATATACATTTTGCAGACAAGCAATGTTTTGATTTTTTTTTTTTTTAGTAAAATGTAGAAAATGAGAGTTTTAAAAGGAAAACATTGCAAAGAAAATAAATGATTACTCAACCAAGCAGCTACTATACCAAAGACGATATAAAAATTACTAAACTATAATTATAAGCTTAAACTTTATTAACCTTTCCTTTTTTTTGACGATCCTGAAATTCCGGGAAATTTCGGAGACTAATCCCGGGATTTCGGGATGAACATTTTTTACGAAATCCCGGGATTGCCATCCCTAATTTAAGCTGTCGCAGTTTAATTAAAAGAGGTTAATTTCATAATAATAAAATTAAAAAAAACTTTAAAAAAGCATGAATTAATGAAACTAGTATAAAAAAAATTTAAAATTAAATACACAATTTCATATATATCTTACACACTGTTACATAAATAATATGTTAATATAAATTAACTGCAATTAACAATAACATTTAAAAAAATATTTGAAGTTCATTATCGTTGTTATACATCTTCTTAAGCATTTATTTTTCTTACTGCTTATTCCCTAAAATAAATTTATGATTAGATTACGATATGATCTCACACAGCCATTTGTTTTAGATATAAAACTTAAAGTTGAACGACCAAGTAGAAAATTAAAAAGTTAAGTAATAAAAAAAAATTGTACAAGTTATCTATATTCAGACTAACTTCTGTCAAATTCCGTACATTACGTTTTATTTAATAATACTCTAAATCATCTGCTTGTATTTAGAATTGATAAAAATTATACCTTCATCTCTCAAAATCCTCAACGCATTCTATGTAAACAACGTATTCTAAATAAACAAGAAAAAACACACCTTGAAAGCAAGAATTTCAATCAGAAGATTATAAACTACCAATATAAAAATACTACTCACACACAAGGTATCAAAAAGTTTCTGTCTGGAAGGTATTTGTTTTAAAGCACATGAACCACGTCAAGGTTCCTTCCTATTCACATGTACGATTTTTTTAATGCAGAACGATTGAAAGCATATGACAGAAAAATACACAATCAATTAGCAAACTGCTTATTCTTGCACATTCTCATTTCTATTAATAAAACAAAAATAAAAGAACAGGGAGTGAAATAAAAATGGACTTTAAAAAAACTCTAAAAAAAAAAGCATAAACTTTTAAATATATTAAAAGTTGAAAAAGAAAATTTTTGATATGATAATAAATTAAGATGTCAAACTTCTAGAAAAATTCCAATGCAAGGTTTACAAACAGTCTATATCGAATGTGATTTCTCTTCTATGACAGTTTAGGGCTCATTTTGATTAGAAAATTTTAACCCAAGCTTTTTAACTCAGATGTTTGCTGCTATGTTGATATGCCTATTTTGATAAATGGACACACTCTTACAGAGTTTTCTCGTTTGTTCTTTTTGATTACCTTTTACTATTCACCACTAATGGAAACTATAAATCTAATTCTTCGCTTATATTTAAAAAATGTATGCACAACCTATTTCTTATTGTATGGAAAATTGTTGTCATTATTAGACTGATTCTTCTAATGATACCCTTTATCATTCAGACAAATTTAAAAAACGCATTACGAATGTAGTTGGACCAAATCAAGCTCCTAATGTTTAGCCTTAATAGCCCCATAGACAATAAGTCTATTACTTTTTTCGACAAATACATTCATGCTTGCTGCTTATCATTTTGATAAGCAGCAAGCATGATTGTATTTATCATTGCAAAATCATCATTTTGCAAAGTCGCATTCTTTTACTGTAATTGTTCTTTCACTGTTTACAGTTATAACACAAACATAAGACACAATAAAAATCTAAAAAGTATTCAGTTGAAAAGGAATAACATTATAGACAACTAAGCCACACGGGTGTGTAATAATGGGCGCAAAATTGTAAATTTGCAACATCTTTAAAACAGGTTAGAGTAATATACGAAAATGAAAATGTGCAAGTTACTTCTATAAGTATTACTCCATCAGAAAAAGATAGCTCCATATAGAGCACTTTATCTAAAAAGTGTATTTTCAGTGGATGTATTTTAGTGGACTAACTGGAGAGCCGCTAAAGTAACAGACCACCAGAGGTTTAAACAGGACACAAACAAACATACAGTAACTAAAAGCTAAATCATGCGATAATGGTGTAGTGGTAGAGCGCTCGCTTCATAAACGAGTGGTTCCGAGTTTGATCCCCACCACGTCCCTGGTAGTACCGCACTCAACTCGTTTCTCCACGCAGAGGCCTTGTTCGTCAAGGTTTGTGTTTTGGAGTTATAGAGTTGAGAGAGGATTATAGCCACAAAATAAGTAGCCTCCTCGTCTGTAGTGGCCTTCTCGGCCTTGAGGAGGTGAAATAAAATTAAAAAAAATAAAAAAAATCAACACCACGGCATAGGTTTAAACACAACACAAACATTCATATAGTAACTTATGAGTGAGTTAATATTGCGCCAGAGGTAAACAGAACACAAAACATTATACAGTAACTTACAGGTGAGTCAACACCATGCTTAAACAGAACAAAAATACATACAGTAACTTACTGGTGAGACAATACTGCGCTTGAGTTTTAAATAGAACTTAACAAACATACAGTAACTTACTAGTGAGTGAATGTTGCGCCAGAGGTTTTAACAGAACACAAACAATTATACAATAACTTATGTTTAAGTCAGCATTGTGCAGGAGGTTTAAACCAACAAACAAACAAACATATAGTAACTAATGTCTGAGCCATTATCACGTCAGAGGTTTCCACAGAACACAAACATACATACAGTAACTTATGGATGAGTTAACGTTGCGCTAGTGGTTTAAACAGAACACAGACAAACATATAGCAACTTACGGGTGAGTCAACACCGCGCCAGAGGTTTAAACAGAACACAAACATATAGCAACTTACGGGTGAGTCAACACCGCGCCAGAGGTTTAAACAGAACACAAACAAACATATAGCAACTTACGGGTGAGTCAACACCGCGCCAGAGGTTTAAACAGAACACAAACAAACATATAGTAACTTACAGATAAGTCAACACCGCGCCAGAGGTTTAAACAGAACACAAACATACATACATACAGTAACTTACATGTGAGTCGAAATTGCGCTTGAGGTTTAAACTAAACACAAACATAAATATAGTAATTTACGTGTTAGTCAATATTGTGCCAGAGGTTTAAACAGAACACGAACATACATACCGTAACTTAAATGTGAGTGAATATTGTGCTTGAGGTTTAAACAGATTATAAACATACAATTAGTATGCTTATAATCTGCTATATAAGTGAGTCAATATTGCACCTGAGGTTTAAATTAAACACAAACATACATAGAATAACTTACAGGTGAGTCAACATTGCGCTAGAGGTTTAAACAGAACACAAAAATACATGCAGTAACTTATGGGTGAGTCTATATTGCACTTGAGGTTTAAATAGAATATAAACAAACATATAGTAACTTATTAGTGAGTCAATATTGTGCCAAAGGTTTAAACAGAACACAAACAAAATACAGTAACTTAAGGGTGAGTCAACATTGCGTTAGAGGTTTAAACAGAACACAAACAAACAAAGAGTAACTTACGAGTGAGTCAACATTGTGCAAGTGGTTTAAAATGAACACAAATAAACATACAGTAATTTTTGGGTGAGCCAACAGCGCCAGAAGTTTAAACAGAACTCAAACATACATATAGTAACTTACCAATGAGCTTGACATTATTTTATATACTTGGTTTTTCCTTACATTTATTTTTATAGTTCCTCTAATAATTAATAATTGTAAGCTGTTATGCATTCACCAGATAAAGCTGACCTAAAAATGAATTTATAAAAAGCATTCAAAAATTATTCTTTGTATATTTAGAGTCTTTTAATAAATCTACAAACTCAGTTAAACTATATTGTTAAGACAACTTGCAGCTTCTTTCCATGCTTATATTTAAATTCCTGTCTCATTCTGTTATTCACAACACATTAAAGGGATCCCAAACTCCCAACACATGTTGTGTTCATATTAAAGATAATGTTAAAAAAAAAGGTTTGAACCAAATTTTTTGGATTAAAAATAAATAATGAATGCATACCGCAAAAAACAAATGTTTTTTTTGAAGCTCGTCTTCTCCATTTTTTTCAACTACTTGGAGTCTTCAAATTATGCGTCGCAATCTACAGACTTTGGCAATTCCTTTGAAGCGTGTTTAATTCATTAAAGTTTTAGTATTTGACGTCACGGTAGACTTAACAAAAGAAAAGTCTAATCATACTAAGCTGCGTTTTTCTACTGTAGTATTTTTTTAACATACAGCAAAACAAATTTATTTGTATTATTTTTCCAAACATCGTAAAAAGTAAAAACAATAAATTATTTTTATTTTATAGGAGCAACTTATTTTTTACAGATATCTTAATAATTTTTAGATTTATACATCTAACTTATATTTCTTTAATTATTTAAATTAAAACAAATATTAAAGCTTTACTTACCAATCTCATGATTTTCATACGAGTATTTTACATTATATAGAACGTTTTATATATGGTCTCTTATTTTTGCGCAAGAGAGCGCAGTATTATATATTCTGATTCTTAATTATTTTTATTTAAACAATGGGAACTACTTTCTAACTTCTCTGGTTATTTTTACGCTATGACAATTTTTTGTTTTTTCGTTGAAAAAAAGTATTTATTAACAATTATATTCATAAACTGACAGTATTAATTAGAGATATTTAATGAACTGTTAACTTTTTTTATTATAAAATTTTTTTGATCACACTGATTTAATTTAAATTGTTAAATTTGCTGAATTGGATACGGATAAAAAGGAAATACCATTTTATTTTACATTTGATTTTTGATAATGAAATTTTTAAAATGTCAGCAACTCCATACCAATTAGAACCCGTTAAGATTATGAAAAAAAAGTACAAGAATACACTAAACAATACAGTTGACAGTAGTATCAGATATGAAAATTTGTGAAAGGATATGTGAGATCCTGATTTTGCATTAAAAGTACAATTAATTGCAACACAAGTCGGCATTATAAATTTTGATTATAATTTTACTGTTTAATATTTTATAACCATCAAATAAAAAACATGAAGTTTGTATATTTTCGCCCGTTTTATACAACTAATATTTAACAAAATTACGGACAAATTATTAATAAATAATGCAATAATTAACACATTAATTAAAGGCAATAATTCAAGATAGATTAGGTAATTTAAATTGTTAAAATGTCATAACGCGCATTAAAAAACATTATAATTGGTATTTCCAAATTTGTGTCGTAATTGGCATTTGTCTCTTAACATGAAAAATTAAAAAATTTTAAAAACACAATTAACAAATACAAATTTTCAAGCAATTTTCTCTTCCAATTCTCATTTATTCAAAGAAAATTTACTATTAAACTTTTATTTCTCTCATCTAAAAAAAGAACGAGTGACACAAAAAAAAAAAATATTCTATACAACTCTTATTCATTCAAAGTTTAATTACGCGAAACTTTTCATTCTCTTTTGTTCTACTCTTTTATAAAAAGAGCGCCCGATGAAATAAAAACTTTTCTTTTTTAACATATAATTATAGTTTGAGATAAAATTAAATTAGAAATAAATCAACAATGAGCAAAGCAACGAACAGATTAATCTGGAACTATTTTGATATTTATGAAAATAATCAACATAAACAACATTACCAACAACAGTTATCAAATAAGCAACATAATCTCACATAATTTTAGGGGCATTTTATTTTTATTGCTTAGTCGTTCTAAATAATAAGTAAATTTAGTTTTTTTACCTACATTTGTTATAAAAAACTTTAGAACCCCCGTCATTAAAATAATTTGTTTTAAATATATTTCGGCGTGATTATTCAAACTTATTTTTTTCGTTTGACTTTCCGAACTTCATGCAAAGCAAATTGAAACGAAATATCGTCTAACCAAATAAAAAAGCTGTTACTAATTTTATACGGGTAATTAATGTAAAACAATTTTTGAGATAAATATTTTTTACTTAAGTAAACATTTTTAATTTTATACAGGTAATTAATGTAAAACAATTTTTGAGATAAAAATTTTGAGATAAATATTCATAATTTATAAACATTAAATATATGGCGCAATAACAATTCATAGCAACGAACCAGCATAAAATATTAAAGGTTTTTAATATCTTTTTAAATATTAAAAGTAGAAAAAAAAAAAAAAACTAAACAAATAACCAAAAAAAACTTCAACTAAAAATAAATAAAAATATTTCCAGAGTTTCTTTTGTTAAAAGTCTACCGTGACGTCAAATACTAAAACTTTTATGAATTAAACGCGCTTCAAAGGAATTGCCTAAGTCTGTAGATTGCGACGCATAATTTGAAGAATCCGAGTAGTTGAAAAAAATAGAGAAGTCAAGCTTCGGCAAAAAAAACAACATTTGTTTTTCACGGTATGCATTCATTATTTATTTTTAATCAAAAAAATTTGGTTCAACCTTTTTTTTTAACATTATCTTTAATATGAACACAACATGTGTTGGGAGTTTGGGATCCCTTTAAGGGGGTTGCCACAAATATTCTCATAAGTAACAATTTTAAAAATCAATGTATAATATGTGCAAACACATATTATACAAAAATATAAAGTAGTTGCTAGTTGCCTTTAACCATATATATTAAAAATAGGAAAAGCATATTTTAAATAATGAAAGTCTATAAAGATTAAATTTTCTTATATTTAAAACAACTAATTTCTATAGCTGTTTTTAAAACTATATTTTCTAGAAATGAAAAAAATATACTGTATAAATAGTTTATAACTTACTAAATTAGTACAGATTTATCAAATTTTGCGTTTTTGATAAGGGCTGTTTCTCCATTAAAATTTTTTTTTTGAGATAAGATAAAATGAAAACTGTTTAGCATTTTGACTAATGTTTGATTTATAACTAATTTATCATTTATGTTGGTGAAAATAATTCTTTTTTTTTACAAGCTAAACAAATCCATGACTTTTCAGCATTAATTTTATTGAATATCTCATCAGATATATTTTCACATTTTTTATGGTACCATTCGCTGCACATATCACATTGTACCATATGAAGATTAGTATCTTTTGCATGATACCATACCCAATTTGAACAGCATGAGCAAGAAATTTCTAAAGTGATTATTTTTTCTTCATTGAAACGTGATTTTGATTGGCAAACTGGAAAGGCAGAAAAATGTCTTTTTTTAATGCATTCAATAAAATGTTTTCTAACTTTGTCTTTGTCTAGAGATAAACCTCCAATATCAAATTTGTGAAGTATGTTTAATGCATTAGCAATTGCAAAAATTCCACAATCCACACCATTAGTTTGTTGTTGACATTTGCGTACATGGATAGTTAATATTTTCCCTTTTGTTTTGTATATATTGCATATTTGCTGCTTAACATGATCCTTTACTTGGCCATGGAAAAGACTGTCATAGTAGAAAATTGTGTCTGCTGGACAATTCACATTAAAAATGGTAATCCAATGATATTGCCCAGTATATAATACTTGAACAAAATCATTCTTTTCCTCACGAAACATATATTTTTCACCTAAAATTGTATCTTGAAACCCAGATTGCATATGAAACTGATTCAAAAGAATTTTTTGGGCAGCATTGATACTTATATCTGTCAGCATATCATTGTTTTCAATAGTATCAATTTCAGTTTGTGGTATCACAGGCAGGTTGTTGTCTAACATAATCCATTCAATACTTTCTTCTGTATTATCTGGTTGAAGAATTATATTTTCACTTGCATCTATTTCTTCAGATTTAACTAGGACTCCATGATTTTTATTTACTTCAATTTTTAAACTGCTTGAGGCTCTCAACTTTTCTGCACCAATTCCATGCCGCCCTGAATATAATGCAACTTTTTTTCTTAAGGGAATGCTTAATACTTGCAACTGACGTTTATTATTTTTAACAGGCTGTAAATGAATACCTTGTTCAGGGTTATTTTATGCTACAATCAGCTTCTCTGTCTTCTACTTTGTTGTTTGTAAGTAACAGTTCATTTTGTGGTAATAAAGGTTTTCTTTCAAAAGAAATTTCTTTATCCAAGTTCAAAAATGGTGAGTAAATGTATAATTGGGATAAATTGTACCAAGACCATGAGGGAAATTTATTAAAAACTGCAAAGAAATGCTTGCAAAGATACCCAGTTCTTTTCCAATCTTGGCAAGTGCAATTCGGCATAGTGACTGAATCGCCAAAGCTAATATGATGGAACTCAGCAGAGTTTGCAAAAGATGAACATGCAAATTTTCCTGTCTCTTTTACAAAAACTCCAGACAGATCAATATGCGAAGCTAGAGACATCTTTTGCAAGCAATGTTTAACAAAGTGTCTTGGTCTATGATGCAAAAATGTGGGTAAGTATGAACTATATCGGCGGAAATTTCCACTTTGTCTTGTATTAATTTCACAATACCTAAATAAAAATGTATGTTTTAATATGCTGTGTCAAAAAATAGTGTAGCACTAGTATTTGTTACTTAGCAAATTAAGTGAAAAATTTAAATGTTTGTTCACTTTTAAATTTTGTTAATGGTAGTTTACCTAAATCAAAACTTAAAATTTTAATAAAATAAAAAAAAAAATTTTATGTCAGAAAATCACTAGAGTAGACTATCAAAATGTATATTTAAGATAAGTTGTATTATTTGAACTTTTTTAACTTTATAAATAAATAGTGAACAAAACAGTTAATATAGAACACTTTTGTATATTTAAATAAAGAACCTTTGCATTATTTTGATAAAACTATATTTAATATAGTTTTATCAAAATAATGCATAATGCATAAAGATCATAAGATTACTTTTTTATTAATAGCCTATACTATTACTAAATATTTTCTTCTATATATAAAAACAAAATAAAATACTAATTACCTATTATATAAATCTGGAAAGTAGTTTTCAATAAGAATAGTAAGCATGGTTGATAAACAAGAGTTACTATGCTTTTTCAGATATGAATGTTTGAAGGTTTCATTTTGACGTTCAACTCCATTGTTAGTATTGATACTGACCATTAATCTGTCTTTACGATATAAGTATGCCCACCTCTATAAATAAAATGGTACAAAATTATATATGAATTTAGTGTAGAACTTGAAAAGAAATTTTAAAGTAAAATAAAACCTCAATATGTGGTAACCATTGCTTTTCAAGCCAATTAAACATATTTTTGTGGTTTGGATTTAAATAATGTTCACATTTTTTTAAGTTTTCCAGAGCTTTTGCTAAATCAACATTTGATTAAGCTCTGGCAACTTTCCTTAACTTGGCTAGCATTTCTACTTTAATGTCACTGGCACCATTATTTACTTTATTAAACCAACGTTCCCACGCTTGTTCTCGATGAAAGTCACATGAGAACTTGGCACTCTAAAAAATTTGATATACGAGTTGAAACTTGATTTACTTAAACATAAAACCACTCAAATATAAAATGATTCAGCAACTTGGTGTATTTAAAGCAATTTTAAAATATTATAGGGTCTGTAAGATATTTCATTGACTACAACATATTTTTGTTAAATGATCAGGTCAGTAAATTATGAAAAGATGAAAAAAACTAAAATAAACTTTGCGGTATCATAAAATATAAATGTTTATAGCAAAAAACCCTAGACCGAAGATTTTTTTTTTTTTTTAATTTTCTTAAATTCACAATCGTTTGTCGAAATTTTAAAAAGGTTTTAAATACGTTTTTTAGGTGAAATGAACATTATAGTTTAACAATATAATCTGTTCTGATTGGTTATTGCCAATTTTTATAAATTATAAGCTCTTTTATGGTTAGAATTCTAGTATTTTTTGTGAAAATTGATAGAAATATTGTGTTTTGACAATTATATATAGTTAATATACGTCAGAACTAGTGATTTCGCCGGTTATCCGGCTTTGCGGTTAATCGGATTTTGCTCAAATATCAAATATCTATTTTCGAATAATAAAAACTGACTTAAAAATTTTACGAAATTTTATAGAAAGTAAAATTGTAATTATGACGATTATTGTTTGACAAATGTTAATTTATCAAAGATTATATTTCTTTTATTAATTTAAATGTTAATTTAATCAGTTTTGTTTGATAATATATTCTTAAAACAAATTACAATAGAAATCTCAAAGATTTATTTATTACTTTTACAACTCAAGCAATACATTTTTAAGAAAGTTTCTTCAGAATATTATGGAACTCTAATTCGCTTATTCAGCGTATTTTTTGAACCAATAGAATTTGTTTATTCGTAGATTTGGCGGTATTTTAGTGTTAGCAAATATTCTTTATATTATCTTTACGCAACAAGTTGTTTTGAGAAATTCAAGTTTATCTTCAAGTTTCCATCTATGTCCGCATAACAAAAAGTTTTTAAAATACACGCTAAAAAAATTTACTTCATAACATCTCATTTTTCCAAATCAAATGTTTTTATATGAGAGAATGATTTTAAAACATCCGCTCATATTAAAACATTTAAACTTTACTTGTACATTATTCCTACCTTTTTTAATTATATAATTAAAAAGGTATATTAAATTATAATATAAAAAATATATATATCTTTTTCCATGTTTTGTTATAAATATATAATTGTATATAAAAATATATATTGTACTCACTGTCTTGAAAATGTACATTTTAACATTAATTTTTAAAAAATTAGTTTAAAACGCTATGTTCGTTGAAATTTAGAAGATCCTGTATTCAGAAAGCGTCACTAATTTACCGAATAATCGGTAACCGCAAATTGATGAGAACTGTTATCCGGTTTTTGAAACGGATAACCGACAAAATCACTAGTCAGAACCAATTAGAACTAAGATCAATAGTAAATTAAAGAACTTTTTCAAAAGATTTCAACTAAATTCATGTTAACCCTGATGAGCAGAGTTGATCAAAAGACGCAAAAATGGTGTTCTTTAGATTCACTATTATGGGTAGTAAAAAGGTTTAGAAAATTATGTTATAAAAAAGGAAAAGTTTCCTTAAATATTGAAAAAACCTAAAGCAAAAAAAAATTATAATATTTGAAGCTCTTTTTTGGACATAATACGCTGAAAAAACCATGCTTATACCAAATAAACGAATTAGAATAACTTGTAAATTGCCTTAACTACACTGAGAAGGGGAATAAAATATGCAGCTTATTAAAATCTTGAAATACCTTGATGTAAAGACTCAATAGCATTAATTTCTTCAGCACAACAATCAACCATAAAATATAAAGGATTCCAATTAGGATTCCATTCTTTTATTTTAGCAAGACCACTTTGAATATTTTTCGTTGACTCTCCTTCACAAATAAAGGTACCAACTATCTGATAATCGACATTGGTTTTTACAACAAGAAAAAAGAGTGGTAAAGAATATTTTGTTGTTTTGTAAGTGGTATCCAAAAGGGTAATTTCATTGCCATATATTTTTAACAACCTCCGCATTTCTTCAGTTTGATAAACAAATAAAAAACTATTGGTTAATGCTTCTACAACAATCTCATCCTCATCTTCGGTGCTTTCGACAGCTGAGCATTCAACTTTGACTGCATCTATATATATAAATATGTTTATTTAAATGTATGTGCATGTATGAATATATATATATATATATATATATATATATATATATATATATTTATATATATATATATATATATATATATATATATATATATATATATATATATATATACACACACATATATATACACACACATATATATATATATATATATATATACATACATATATATACATACATATATATATATATATATATATATATGTGTGTGTGTATATATATATATATATATATATATATATATATATACATACATACATATATATACATACATATATATATATATATATATATATATATATATATATATATATATATATATATATATATATGTGTGTGTGTGTATATATATATATATATATATATATATATATATATATATATATATATATATATATATATATATATATATATGTAATATATATACTCCTAGTCGGCGTTTATGGGGATATGTTTTTTTTGTTCTCGTTATGTTTGTTGTTTTTTACTTTTTTTTATGATTTTTATCATATTTATATATACTTTGAAATTTTTATTTTATTTTAATTGTTATATATTTAAATTTATTACGAAGTATATTTGTTATATTTATTTTTGAAATTTTTATCTATTTATTATGTATTATATTTCAGATTATTTCAATCTATTTACAAAATCAATTAATTACAGTAACGAAACCATATTTAAACCTTGTTCTAACCCTAACCCCAACACTTGATGCTGACCCTAACCAAATCTTCAGTCAATGTAGCAACACTCCCTTGCGAGTCAGGCTATATGACAGGGTTGGAAAAAACACATGGTTTTTAAAAGAAAACCTTATCCAAATGGTTTTTTTTTAAAAACCGATCAAAATACCAAATTTTTATAATTGTTTGAGTACAATAATTTTTTTTTTAATTTCATAAATTCACCTCCCGATTTGCTCCAATGACCACTTCAGTCAAGGGAGCAACTCATTTTTTAAAAAATATTTTGTCTCAATCATTACCATTTTTACTAACAAACAGCATTAACAACTAAAATTTTTATAAAAGGCGTTGTGCGGAGAAATAGATTGAGGTAATTTGAACCCCTAGCTTCTGATAGCAATGCAAATGTTTTACTACAAGACTACTAGCACATTTTACCCGTAGTGCAAAAGGGGACTCCATCAACTATAAATGATGTTAATTAATTGCATTAAATTAAAAACATGTTCACAATATTTTTGACTAAAAAAAATTACTATAAAAATTATTATGACAATTGAGTTATTCAAAGTTAGTAAGACAATATAAATGTTGCAAACTAGTTTTTTTACTAACATGTTCAACATATCATTTCATAAACTACTTTGCACAAGCTTACAACATGTAATCAATAAGTTTGCAACATGTTGCAACCTTGTAAGTTATTGTCAATCAGGATGACTATGAACACTTTTTAAGCATTTTTGCATCATAGAAAAAAACTGTTAGTCTAATCACTCAATTTTTTTAAATCTTTTAGAGGTCAGGTCTTTGTATCAAATAATTTTTATCAGGTCTGTAAAAATTATTTAATACAAAGGTCTGACCATTTGAAACAAGGTTGGCTATTTTTTGCCAACCTAAAACACTTTCAGGTCAGCAGTTAGGTAAGCATTGCCGAATGCCGACCCTAATTATGAGGGTTAAATATTTATACATATATACATATATATATATATATATATATATATATATATATATATATATATATATATATATATATATATATATATATATATATATATATATATATATATATATATATATATATATATATATATATATATATATGTATATATATATATATATATATATATATATATATCTTAGGTTGGCTCATAAAACATCATTTATTGAAATTGTCTGCTGGTACCCCAAAATGTATTCTATGTAATAAATTAATACTAAATTAAAAAAAAATTTGAATTAATTTTTTTTTAAGGGTTGCTTCATTACTTGAACAAGAGTCTTAAAAATTAGATTTGTTAAATGTTATATATAAAAAAAATATTTTTTAAATTTATGTTAACTTGGGTCTTATTAGAAACCAAACTTAAAAAATAATAAACCCTATGAAAATAAATATAAAAAAAATATGAAATTTTTTTTTTTTTTTTTAGGTTTCGTTAAAAAATTAGCGCTAGATTTAGAAGTCTGATTTTTTGAAATTAACAATTATTTTAAATTTTGAAATGTAATGCAATAATTTATAATTGAGACTTTAATTTAATGAAAAGCATAAACAAGGTTCTACAGTAGTCTTATACAATTTTAAACAATTATAAACATGTAACTACTATTCATGAAATACAATCCTTTATTTTCATGAATAATGTGTATATTCACACATTATTCATGAAAATAAAATATTGTATTTAAAAAAAAAAAAAAAAAAAAAGAAACAGTTAGTATCTGGGAGCCTTATTTTAAATACATTTTTTTTGTAGAAAATAAAATGTTATCAAAATAAAAGAACAGTTATTTATATAGCGCATTTGAATTTTTTTTAAGTATTCACGCTAATCTGCACAACAAAAAAAATCTATAAAAGCTTCTTTTTTAAATATAGTGTTTAAAATAAATATAGTGTTTTATTATTTAAACATGCACAAGGAACACAAGGGAAAAATATATATATACACATTTAATTTGTATATCTTGGTGAAAATTGAAGTTAAGTAAAGAGAGATTACAGTAAAATACTAAATACATACAATTTTCACTTATCCCTTTAGGTTGAAGGTAAAATCTTCTGTGAGGATTTTCAACTTTCCATTGTTCTACTTTTTTTATAAGACATTCTTGGTCAATATTTGAATACCTTTTCTTTCTTATTGCTTCCAACATGTAAGAACGAATAGTTTTTTTGGATGGGAAGAACCTTTTATTTGATTTAGATGGACATATACTATTTTTAAAAATTTCTCTTGTCACAATGATTTCTAATCTCCTACGCATTTCATCAACACTAGTTATAAATTCAGACGATGTAAATATTTCTTCTTTTAATCTTGCATCAATTGGCTGGGATATACCAGCAGCCTTGAAAAAAAAAAAAAAAAGAATCATCAGAAAATTTAAACAAAAAATGTAAAAATCTGAAGATAGTTTAAAGGGTGGTTAGTTTCAATAGAAAAAAAAAATTAAATAAAGGGAATAGTCACTTATTGAGTGCCTATAATTAAAAAAAAGAAGAAATTTTAACAGAAAAATGATTAAGATATAAAGTAAGTAATAAAGAAATTAAAACATCAACACTTTAACACTAAAATAAAGGAAATAAAAATCAATTGTAAATACTAGGGATGTACCGAAGCTTCGGCTTCGGCGTGCCGAAGCTTCGGTTCGGCCGAAGCCAGGTCAATTTTTTGCCGAATCTTTGGCTTCGGCAAAAAATTTTAATTAATTAAAGTTATAAGCTACTGTGGGACAAGTTATAAAAATAAGCTAATTGCCAGTGTCTAATAAAGTTATAAATTTAGGACTACAGAGTTAAAGTTGGAGTCTATACCATATACTTAGTATTATTTACTCCCAAGTGTCTTGTTATGGAGGGGATAATAATAAATAAGTAAAAATATTTTGAAAAAAATAATAAAATTAAGGAAGGTCCTCAAACACTTTGAAAGCTTCCAAGTGTGACTTTAGATGAACTGAAGCAGCATTTCTATGCAGAATAAAAACCTTATAATTTAAAACAAATTAAAAGTTTTTAAAACCTTAATAACGAATTCATATTAATTATTGTGAGGGATTACCGCAAATAGAACAAAATTTGGTTTTAACATTAAACCGATAAACCTTAGTAATCTCTCTTTAAAGAAGATTAAAGATACGTTGCTACTATTTTAAATTGTGTGTATGTTTAATTTTTTAAAATTTTATTTAACCATATTAATAAAAATTTACAAATTTTCATCGTAAATTTACAGAAATTGGTTAGGTGTCACTTATATAGATACAAAATAGTCAATGGAGTGACACATAAAAAACAAAAAGTTCTCAACAACAAAAAAGGAAGAAAAGCAAATGAAATATAAACGAGGAGAATAAAAAAAGAAAATAAAAAGCCAACAAAAACTAGATAAATTAAAAGAAAAAAAAAAACAATGATAATAACTATCCTTGCTCTTTTATTAATATTATGAATACTTCTAAATTGAATTTATATATTAAACATATAAACCAATATTCTGGTTTCTTCTTATGATATTATGAAGACTTTTAAATTTTATTTAAAATAAATTAAAGGTTGAAGCTTTGATTACTTTGAACTCTTATATTTATCATCAAAATTTGTTTAAATTAAATAAACAATTTAAATCAAATAAATATCAGCCTGCTCAGTCCCTGTTTATTTATAAATATAAAGTAAATAATAATATAATTATAAATAAAAAGTTTATAAAGTATTCTATTTATTATTTTATTTAAAGCTCACTCTACAGAGTTGTTAGATTATATTGGAAGTTTTTATCACAGATAGTTAATATTTGATTTCAGATACTGATGCAGATTTATCCATTATAGAGACAGAAGAAGAATGAATACTAAGATTTCAAAGTATAAAAGATTAAAAAAAGCTATAGAAATTGTTATGTAGTGTTAAGTTGAAAATAATCAAAAAAAAAAAATACTTAAAAGTGTGTAAAAAAGAAGTTAGAGAGAAATCTATCATTTGTACTTTTTTTTAACAGCAGGAGCACAACAGTTGTAGAGGAATCCAAAATGGTCTTAACTTGGGTTTTTTTTAGTTTAGAAATTGTTCGTTTAAAGAATACAGAGAAGTAAAAAAAAGATATTGAAATAAATAGCAATAAAAAGATAGTGTGTTTCTAAGATTTTTTATGTTGTAGATACAACTAGATCAGTTGAGAGTGTTTATTTAAGGAAAGAGTGATCAAGTGCAAAAGATAATTTTACTCTAGTAATGTTCAGAGATTTTTATCCACTTCTATTTAACAAAAGGTGCATTAAAAATAAAAATAAAATATACAGCACATGAAAAAATGCTATATAACATTAATATGGTTTGCACACAGAAAAAGTAGAACTAGAAGTAGGAAAATTTGGGGAGAATGTTTCAAAAAAGCTTAAGTTTAAAAAAAAAACGCTCGATGCGGTCAAGTATCAGAAACGACATAATGAGAAACTTTTAAACAGGGGCGCTGAGAGCTTTTGCCCTGCCTGGAACAGCAACCCTGACTGGCGTCCTCATTTTTATACAATTTTTCTATATTATTAGTCAAGGACCTTAGTTTTGGTACCTTTTTTGTTTTACACCCCTGCTGATCTGAATGCTGATTAAATTTTAAGCATATATAGTGCCGAAGCTTCGGCTTCGGCAAAGTGGCTTCGGCCGAAGCTTCGGCTTCAGCAAAATTTCAGCTTCGGTACATCCCTAGTAAATATATCAATATAATTTTATACAACTTGTGATTAAAATTAGTTATTGGTAAAATCAGATGTTATAAAAATTATTTACATTTCTAGTAAAGTGTCCAGTGTGAGAACTCATCGATGGAAGAAAAATTAAAAATATTTTTTGTCCCACTGCTTCATTTTTTGAAATTGCTTCTCGAATTTTTTTGGAGGAGGCTACTCTTTTCCATTTACTATCTTCTATAATCTAAAGAGATATTGCACTTTAAAAAAATTCTCAAGTATTTTTTCAAAAAGCTATTTAATATTTTTTAGAAAGAAAAAAAAAAAGATTCTTTTGAATCATTAAGCAATATAATATTATAGGCAAGGGAATTAGGAACCCTTTTACTAACATTTATTATTCAAATATTTATTAATGTTAATTTATTATTTTCTAAATTAAATAAAACTAATATAATTTAAAAGAAATAAAACCTTAAAATCTGGAAATTTTAAAACTTCTTTGATCTTTATTTGTGAATACAATTAAATTTCTTTGTGTCCTGGATCATTTCATAGCTTTTAAAGTAACTGTGATCAGATACCTATTATTATTGTTATAAACATTTAGTGTATATTGTATAAACAAATATACACTACAAAATATAGTGTATAAACATGTATTTTATCTATAATTGAACCATTAAAGTTTTCAAATTTATGATATACTTATATAATATATAACTATAAATAAGTATATGATATACCTTATATAATTATTTAAATATAAGTAAATATTGCACATTCAAGATACCTTTCTATCATTGCAACGCATTTTATATTCTTCTTTAAAAGATACTTTTCTATCTCTTCCATGCATACAGTCAAAGACTTTACTTCCTACAATCACGAATGGAACACCATTAAAAGGTACAGAGTCGTCCTCCCATCTTATTTTGTGGTGTTTGACAGAAGCTTCTTTAAACATATAAAAAAAACACATTTAAAAAAGGATAAACAGGATATTTACTAGATTTTTTAATAAAGTTATTTATTACTCGTTTTGCTTAATACTACAGGAAGAACTATTTTGTTTTAATTTTTAGTTAGATATGTATAAAGAAACCTATAAATATCACAAAAAAAAAAACAATGTGAGCAATATCTTGGCAACTGACAAACTTTTTCTTACCTATATTACCAAAGTTTTTGTCAGCAGAATAGCATGAAAACTTTGACACAGTTTCTGTTTCATAGTTTTGAATTAAAGCGAGTATTTCCTCGTATGATTCTGCACATATCCACTTTTCTTCTAAAAATATCATATACTAATAATTACTTTAATAACTCAAAATAATAAAAATAAAATAAAATTATCAATTTTGGAAAAATAACAAATCCACAAAATACATAAAATTATATAATATATATTAAAAATTATATAATACCATAAAATTATCAAATTACCATTAATGAGATTAGATTCTTGTAACAAACTTAAACTCTTATCGTCTCCCGATATCTTATCATATGAAAAAGAAATATTATCCATTTTACAGTAATTATTTTCTACTTAATCCTTCAAGTTAATGTAATCCTTTCGGCTATATAAAACAAACAAAAAAGCATGGCCAAAATTATTAATAAATTTAATTATACCAACAAAAAAATAATTATTCATGTAAAAAATAATTATGCGAAATAGATTTACGAGTTTTGCGGACTCTAAGACACCACCTGACTTTGCGGTATGGAAACTTGCACCTACCTTCCGAATGGGATATGATCTAAACATAACCGATTTGTGCGTGGGAAAGTTCTTTAAAAACTTTTAATAAAAGTATTAATGTATTAAAAGTGAAAACATTAAAAGATTTTTTTGCTATGAAAATATGTATAATTTTACAAAAATTTATATGAATTTACAGCATACACAAATTTTGCATATTTTATATAAAAATGCAAAACTTGTGTATACTGCAAATTTAAATAAATTTTTATATGAATAATATATATATATATATATATATATATATATATATATATATATATATATATATATATATATATATATATATATATATATATATATATAAACATCAACATATATATATATATATAAAACTTTTTTATTTTATACAAATGCAGAATATATATATATATATATATATATATATATATATATATATATATATATATATATATATATATATATATATATATATATATATATATATATATATATATATATATATTGATAATTAATTCCAAAATTTTACAGGCAATACATGTCATAGAAATTGGTCTAAAATTTGTGGATAACAAAAATTAGACCAATTAACTTAACTTTTTTAAATATTGGACATATTATTGCAGTTTTCCAGATCCTAGGAATAACATTTTTGGACATTGAAATTTCAAATAGAATAGAAAAAGGAATAGCAATAACATTTGCAATTGACTTTAAAAATATGGCAGGTTATCCATCAGGGGATTTGGAAGTGTTGGGTGGAAGGTTTTGTAGATGAGAAACAACAGAATTGTACGAAAATAAAATATTATTTAAAAAATTTCTGTGTTTTGGCAAATCTAAGACTGGTGCAATACCATTGTCGGTAACAAAAACAGAGCAAAAAAGGTTTTTCAAAAGTTGCGATTTTTCACAATCATCTGTAATAAGGGAACCATCAGTTTGAAGTAATGGCACAACAGAGTTATAGCATTTGGATTTTTAATTTACGAAAGAGTAAATCTTTCTCTCTGGAAATGCAATATTTTTGAACTTCTGCATCATATAAACGGGAGCAGATCTTGAATTTGACTTGAGTAGATGGATTATCTGTTCTTTTGTAATCTCTATAAAGAGTACGTTTTTTGGAGGCTAATTTTCGGATGGCTAGAGGTTGGATTTTTTTTTCTATTAAAAGTTAATGGTACATACAATGAGAAAAATTACAGATAGTTTGCCAACATCTTGATTTTGTTTGGCTAGTAAATACCAGTTTACATTTTGTAAATCGGAGATTATAGAGTTGTAATCAGCTTGGAAAAAATTATACTTGGTTGTTTTTTTATATGGTTTATAATTCTCCAAGTTACAATTGAAAATAGTTATGCAGTACTTGTGAATGGGGTAATAGTTTCTCTATTAAAAACGCTTTTAGAGTTGTTGGTTAGTATCAGATCTAGAAGATTGTTAAGTAGAGTATTGTCGGATTCAATTTGGTTTAAAGCATTTGCGGAGCACGTTTCTACAAAAAGGTCATGAGATGAATCTCCAAAACTAATTGGGATTGACCAGTTTATAAGTGGCATATTAAAGTTGCCTGCTATGATGCATGTAGAATTGCAAGTAGAGGTAATTTTGTAAATTACTTTGCACAAAGCTTTGGTTTTTAAAATGCTGATGGCTGCACATGAAGGGTGATAAATGGATGCAATTTGTTTTTTTTGCTTAAATTGATGAGACAAACACGTCGAAATATGTAATTTCATTAGTTAGTAGTTCCATTGGAATATTAAGATTCGTTTGAAGTGAATGGATATTATTGCGCAATAATATAAGTAAACCCCGACCTATACTGCTTCGATCATATCAATATACTTTGAAATTCTTGCCAATCAACAATAAAAAGTCAGATGTATTTTTATTTAGCCAAGTTTCGGTAATAAGTATGATATCAAGATTGCTGTTTTCGAGGAGATGTAGGTAGTGTAGTTTATTATTAATCGATCTAGCATTGAAGTAAGCACAGCTAATGGTATTAAAAGAATATTGCTCAACTTTTGTTTTGTTGTTATAGTTAACTTGATTTATACTGAGTTTAGGATTAATGTGGTAGTTGCATTTACCTGTGTTAATATTACTTTTTTAAATTCTGTTTAGTAAACTTTGAAACAACAATTTTAATGATGGCGTTGCTTCTAATACAGTATCGAAAGGGCAAATTGAGTTTTCCATTCACTTGCAATTAGTTGTTTTTAATTTTTCTTTCTTGAAACAACATTTTCATATTTGATCTCTCTGCTTCATTAAGATCTGGATTTATAAACAACTTAACAAATTCTGTTGAGGTTCTTAAAGATTTGACAGCACGAGAATGAAGATACGGTCACTGGCATTTATTAACTCAACTAAAACTGGGCTATTTGTATTTTTTGGAGGTAGTGTAGTTGAAGTTGAAAAGAAAAGAAGGTTGCTGACATATAGGAAAATTTTTGTTTTAGTTTAAAATGATGCACAAATTCTTGATTTTATTTCCACTGATTTGGATTGAATTATTAATATTTATTTTTTCAACTAGTTGGTGATCACTATCATTAGTATCTTGTTGTGGAAGGCCAAATATTATTATTACTCTTTTTTCTGTATCCTTAACGATATTGGTAATTGCCTTGGAAATGCTAAGTTGTTCCCGGGATTTAGTTTTAGTTTTAAATAGAGCACTCCAGTTTATGTTTGTTTTACTATTGCAGCTATTTTCATTTGATTTATTTCTCAATATTTCATTTTCTTTCTGCAGATTAACAACTCTTATAGTTAATATTTCAACTGCTTTCTTGAGCATTGAGAATTCCTCTATGTTTGCTTTTCTTGGTGCTCCAGGACCTTTCTGTGACATTTTTATTTGAGAGATTTCCAATAGAGTACAAAATTGCCAAACCACCCAGCAACAAACTTTTTTAATTTTTTTAATTAGTTATATGTATATATATTAATCTTGTAAACACAGTGTTGAACAAAAAGATTATGTGTTTTTTCTGTCTATATATACATATATATATATATATATATATATATATATATATATATATATATATATATATATATATATATATATATATATATATATATATATATATATATATATAAATATATATATATATATATATATATATACATATACATATATACATATATATATATACATATATATATATACATATATATATATATATATATATATATATATATATATATATATATATATATATATATATATATATATGTATATATATATATATATATATATATATATATATATATATATATATTAAAATATATATATATATAATATATATATATATATATATATATATATATATATATATATATACAATCAAAGCCTTATTATAATTATGAAACTGTAGTGTAGACCAGTATGTTTTGGTTTGTATAGTCAAAAGACAACGTTGTTTGTATAAATGATTTGTCCGAATCGAAATGTGAAGTTTGAAGTGAAAAATTGCAATATAGCACAACAGTTGGTTGGTATAAGTTTAAACTAAAATGTGATGAAACTACAGGTATTATAATCTATTATATATAAATGATTATTACATATATTTATAAGAGCAGTATTAAAGACCATTTCATCTTTATCAAATCTTATGTAAAGTAATTATTGTATTCTTTTTGTTAGAAATTGGTATAATAACATCAGGTTAAGTAAAAACTTATAAACTAGATTGCATGCATAACATAACTTCAAAGGAGGTTGGTATTTTCATTTTACCGTTTTTTTTTTAATATTTTGTTGCATTATTAAAATAAAATAAAGATCGCTTGCACAGTAGAAGAGAACAAAAACTTAAAGCTTTAGTTAAAAAAGCAAAAAGTAGACTAGTTAATGTAGGCTTTAAAAATATATGAGTTAAAATATACAATAAAGTCATTTTTAAATATATCTACTTTGTTTTGTTATGCTCATATAATGCTCATCCAGAGAGAGGAGCCAGATGAAGTTTAAATTTTGTAAAGATTCTTGTTATATAATGCATGAACATTCTGGTTATATAATGCATGTCATTATACAAATATTATGAAAGTAACAACGAATGTAAATTATGACTTTTTAAATTAACTTTTATTATTCTGCCATCATAGATAATTTTCTTGGATTTGTCAATATTGTACCGTTCATGACAACTTTATGCTAATAGTTTTTTTAATACATAATATAATCTAAATCATCAAGTTGCATAGATGGCAATTTGTTAAACAAATTTCTTATTTTTTTTTTAATATTATTATTTTGTTTATTAATATCATTAATATTATAATTATTTATTTACTTTAATTCTATTAATTATTTATTATATTCTTATTTATAGTATCTATTAAAAAGTTAGGACTTATAAAAAAAAGAAAAAGTTATTAAAAGTTGCTATCAGAATGCTCAAATTAGAGCTAAGGTTTCTTAACAGAGACTTCAAAACAGCAAAAAATTTATTAAAAAGAAGAAAGATAGTTAGGGAAAAAGCTCTTTACGAACAGCTTTTTCCCTAACTTTCTTTTTTCTATTTTTTTTTTTTTAATATTTCAGTATATTTGTTGAGTATCTAATCAGATTTGTTTAGACTAGTTTACATTAGTTTGTCTAATAACTCTAACCTCTTAGTTGTATTCATGTCTTCTTTTTAAGATTTTAATTAAGATTTTGTTTATCACATTTTTTGGCCATGATTTCATTATTTTTTTTAGTTTGTGATTTGAGTATTCCATTAATTTAGTTGATTTATAATTTTATTGTATTTTTACTGTTTTTTTTTTTTGTTTTTTTAAGATTTGGCAGGTTAGCAGGTTAATGGCAAATTAAAGAACATAGTTTTACTTGACCTTATCTAAAACAAAACAAACAAAAGAAAATGGATTTTAAATATTTATGAGGTGTTATTGCGCTTCTCCTACTAATATATATATATATATATATATATATATATAATATATATATATATATATATATATATATATATATATATATATATATATATGTATTTATATATATGTGTGCATATATATTAGGTTAGAAGAATTGCTAAAGTTGGTGGTGTGATTGTAAATCGTTTTAAATAGGTATATTAATTGTTTTTACTATAATTAGTCATATAAATATGTTTTGAAAATGTCAAATGTATTTTTTTTTTATAGTCTTAAATTCTTTATGATAATTTTAATAAAAATAAAATATACAGTGTATATCTCAATACATTAATTATTTAATTTACTCAAAATGGTGTATGCATCTATCCCGCCCCCACACTAAATTTTCGTAAATAGAATACCAAGCAAACTAAAATGTCTATCCACAGTGCCCACAACTATCCTCAGCTGTCCGCTCCACTGTCCACAACTACAAAAAATGTTAGCAAGTGAAGGACTTTTTATTAAAAACTTACTTTTTAATAAAAAGTCCTTTTTTATTAAAAAGTAAGTTTTTTTAAAAGGATTTGTTTCTTTTTATAAAAGGATTTGTTTCTTTCATTTAAAGACTTTCTAATTTTTCTGGGATCATCCCCAACATATTTTATAGCATAAAATAAATAAAATATGTATAGTTATATTGACATAATTTGTTAATAGGCTGATGAATAATCATCTGATGAGTGATTTCAATATGAAGGGTAGGCATGGAAAGCAGCCCTTTGGTGTTACTTGCCTTTATAAAATAATAAAAAGTAAGTTTTTATTTAATGTTTATGTTTGTATGTTGCATATATATTTTACACTGTATTTAAAGTTGGACTAAGGATAAAAACTATGAAAATAAACCACCTTAAAAACCATAAAAAGTGATAAAACCATAAAATAAACCACCTTAAAAGTCATTAGTGCTAGTAAACAGAAAACTATAACCCAGCTTTCTTTTTTAGTTGTTAAATTGTTGAAAATAAAAATATGTTTTTTTTCTAGCAAACGCTCTTAATTTAAACATTTGCAATGAGGAGGATGTCGACGATGCCATTTCAAAGCACCTTAAGCATGTGCCAAAGAGAAAAGGTGGACGTAAATTCACCGAAAAAAATGTTTTATAACGATATTTTAAAATGTTTATGTAACGTAATTGTTTATAAATGTATTAAAATACAGTTATATTTTTAGTCAATATATATTTCTTTAAATTTATTTTGTTTTTAGTATATTTTCTTGTTATTATAACTCCAAAGTATAGTTTAAAAATGAGATATCATAACAACTTACAAGTCGTTGTTATACTTTAAGTTTAATAAAACTTTATTCGTGTTTTTTAATCCATACGGCGAATAATTTCAACGTTGTTTCTCCTATGACTTTTAACTAGTGTGTGACGTTTAACTGTAACCAAAATGCGACGTCAATGTTTAACATCCATAATCCGTAATATTTTTACGTTATTTTAAATTTAAATATTGCCATGTATTTGACGTCGAAACTTAACAGCATTTAGACGTCAAATCTTATTCGATTTTCAACGTCGAAATTAGACGGTGTTTTGTTGTCAGATTTCTACGTCATTCCGTCTTTCAATTCAATACTAATATTCAACGTCAAAACAACGTTAATTTAACCTAATTTCTACGTTAAATTTACGTCGAAATGTTTGCTGGGTCATTGCTATTTTAATTGTTTTATACGATTAAAAAACTATTACAGTTTTATATCAACAGTGAAGTACTATATCAAATAAATTATTTTATTTTTATTTTGGAATAAGTAGTATTTGAATCTGTTTATGGTATTATTATTGCCTAGATATATAATGTAATCTTTTTACACTTATTATACATTTAAGTTTTTACATATTTTTGTTTATATTTATTTTATTAAGTAAATACTAACAGATAAAGAAGTATGCGAAGGATTTAATTTCCTAACTACAGTGTACTCCAAAGAATGTAAGTGATTATGTTTGTAAATAATTTTGTTTCTCTTTTGTTTTTGGTTTTTTTTATGGTAAAGAATAAAAAAACACCTAATATTAACTATTGGCCAAAGCTTATTTCAATATTACTGTCTAAATTATTTGAATTGTGGTAGTTTGATTACCACTGTAAGTTTATTTAGTAAAGTTCTGGTGGATCAAAGAACGAGGAATGATATGGTTTTAACTGGTTTCGATCTTATGAACAAAGTGCATATCATGATTTAAATTTATAATTTATAGTTACCTATTGAAGTAAGTTTTGATTAGGTAATTAATGTATGGATATATGACTATTTTTAGTTGTAAAATATATATATATATATATATATATATATATATATATATATATATATATATATATATATATATACATATATATATATATATATGTATATATATATATATATATATATATATATATATATATATATATATATATATATATATATATATATATATATATACAGTGCCGTGCCAAAAATCCCTTAAACCCCCCGGTTGGGGGGGCTTAGGAATTTGAAGGGGCCCTTTTTGAAAATTAAAATTATGATATAGGTGTTTTTTATTTATTTATAATATTAAAACTTCGTATTAACGTTTGCTTATATTTTCAAATTCGGTAAACCTAACAAAATGATGCATGTATTGACATGCATACAATGATGATTGTATTGACTGGCGAATACAAAGGAGGGGGTGTCCCCAAAGAACTATCAAACTTTACATTTTTATTAATAAAAATTAAAAAAAAAAAGAAAATTAAAAAAATGCTGTTATAAAGTTATGCACACATTTAATATATATACCGTATAATCTCTCTAATTCGAATCTCCTTAATTTGAAAACCTCCATAAATCGATTAAATGCAAAGTCACTGTAAAATAAAAAAAAAACTTTCTGTAATTTTAAAATCATTCTAATTCGATTTTTTATTTTCCCCATTTTTGTTCGAATTAGAGAGATTGTACTGTATATATTTGCCATTATATAAACATTGTAAATGATTAAATGAAATAGTTGTTTAACCTAAAAAATAGGGCCCTTTTTTTTGTTGTTTTTCCGACTACCCTCCATTAGGACCAATCAGTGACCTGGATCCGCCATTGATTGTATTGCTGAGTTAGTGGACGTTTTATTTTAGTAAAACTTTCGTTTAGAAAGTTTTGTTTAGCTTAGTTTAAGTTAAATCTTATGAAAAAGATGCTTTGTATTACTAAATTAGTCTACGCAGCGCAAAGATACAGCTGCCGATTTTTAATTTAAAAAGCAATCTTTTATTCAAAAGATTGCCTGCCCAGGCCAAAACCCTCCGTCTATGTATGTACGTTCCACTACACCAATCCTTAGATAGTCAGTCGATGTATACACACTCTACTTCGCCGATTTCTTGATAGTCAGTAGACGTGTGTACACTAAATTGTGTTTACCCCTATACCAGTATACAAGTATATATTTGCAACTTATAAAAAGAAACAATCAGATTTCGCTACTTGCTGAATTCCGATTGGTTCATTAATAGTCACAATGACTATTAGTGACTTTAGGCACAAAAATTAAAGCAACAGTACCGTTGCGCTAGACGCAGCGTTTAGTTAAATTACAAAACATCAAATTATTATTTAATTCCAATTTTTTTTTTTCTTCTTACTTTTTAATTTTATTGATAAAACTTTAAAGGTTGACAGTTCTTAGGGGGTGCGGGTGGGGCGGTGAGGAAGGAGTGATTTTAAAAACAAATTACCCCCTCCTTAACCGGGGGACGAGCTTGACGTGTTACAAGGGCCCAAAATTTTATTTTTGGGGGGGGCCTACCAACTGTCTGGCACGGCACTGTATATATATATATATATATATATATATATATATATATATATATATATATATATATATATATATATATATATATATATATATATGTATATATATATATATATATATATATATATATATATATTTATATATATATATATATATATATATATATATATATATATATATATATATATATATATATACATATATATATATATATATATATAGTTTTACTAATTTGCCTTTATAGGGCAAATTAGTAAAACTTAAATCGCAAGTTTTAGCAAAATCCTAAACTTTGATAATCTATAACTAAGGATGAGATAAAATACACAAAAAGTTATTTTTTTTAAAACAACTACATCTGTTTGTGTTGAAAGAAAAAAATATGTATATATCTTTATTGCTTAATAAAAGTATATATGTATATATATTTTATTAAGTCTATATTTGAAATTCTTTAGGATTTTGCTCTGTCGCTTAAAGTTGTTAAAAAATTATAAATACAATTTAAAAATTCATTAATATAAACATGATTATAGATCAAAGGATTAGGAACTGTTATAAAGTGTCTAATCCAAATTATTTTTTAAAATCATGTGTTTTTTCATTAATAATCATAATGTTCTCCACCTATTAAGTTAAAGTACTAAAAAAAAAAGGATAAATTGATAGTTACTGGTCTTTTCCTTTTATTTCCTTCAGGAAATACATTTTTTTTTGGAAAAAATTTATTTTGGAAATCTAAATATCATTTTTCCTAAAAAGAGACGATCTTTATTTTTGCTTTATTTTTTAAAGGTTAAACTCGTCAGGTTATCATGTCAAAATCTGGAGCACAAAAGCGCAAAAAAAGCGAAAAACTACAGACAGAATTTTCTGCAAAAAAGTGCAAATTAATTTTTTGTAAGTACAATCATAATGTCAAGGCAATATTGAGTCGTATTTACAAGTTATATCAGAGATAATAAAAGCACAAGGTGATAAAGATCTTGAGTCAAATTTACATAGTACATCGACAATAATGCAAGCACTAGGTAGTCGAGATCTCGAGTCATATTTACAGAATACATCAGCAATATTACAAGTACAAGGTAGTGGAGAAATAGAGTCAAATTTACAAAGTACATTAGTAATTATACAAGCAAAAGGAAATGAAGATATTAAGTCGAGCAATATTACAAGCTCGAGGTGGTGGAGATATTGAGTCGAATTCGCAGAGTACATCAGCAGTAATACTTACAATGCGGTGATGGATCAGGCAGTCCAAAGTCTTGAGTTACGTTTTACTTCTCATCAATAATTATATATGGACATTAGGGTGACACAAAGTAGGGTCGAAAAATAAAATTTTTCAAAAATCAATAACCGCAGTTGCTTATCCTGTTCTACAACATTTAGTTAGTCTAAAAACAAAATATCACTTATTTTTATTCGTTGGAAGTGCTACATGTAATTTTTTAAATATTGAGGATTGGCTGAACTTTATGTCATTTTTTACTGGTTAAAATATGTTTATATCTAAACTTTTGTTTGATCTTACAAGAAAAAAAATACTGTTTATAGTTTCATACAGTTAGCTATTATTTTACAATAATTTTTCAACTCTAGGTTTTAGCTTTACCAGTTCCTTAAACGACATATCTTTTGTTATAAGCTTTCTGTGCTCTCTGACTACCAAAAGAATGTTCTGTCTCTGATCCTCATTGTGGGAACTGTGAACAAAGTTTTCAATTAAACTAATATTTCTTTCTGCGCAATCGTTGGTCACACAAAGATTGCAAACTAACTGAGCAAAATTTTTGTATGAATCTAGCGCTAAGAAATCACTTGAAGTATGCCACTCTCGAACAGATTCGGTGTGACCTGTAAGTATAAAAAATAGCCAACTCTCCTTCGTAATTAAATCCTCTAATTGACTATCACTGGTAACGTTAACAGCAGAAGGAGCTGTAACAGAAATCTCTGATAACTCAGGAATTGGAAATTTTAAAAGTTTTTGAATGATTAAACGCTTAGCATCTGCTTTCATATAAGGATCACCTAACGATAGTACGACAACTTTAGGAGACAAATACCATGTGTGGTTACTCATGCTTTTTTGAAGTGAGTTTCCAACTTCATAGTCCCATTCTGTTTTAATTGTTTCAGCAATTTTGAATGCATTAAAATCATTCAGAACAGCATGCTCTGCTTTGCCTGAGTTAAGAAAGGCAGGTCCATAATAAATAGCAACAATAAATGCTACCCTTGAGACCATATGTTTTTTTTCAGGAGTCAGATATTCAACGACTGTGGATGTCATATCGAGCATTAGAAAATATATTGCATAGGCCATAAACCTTGCATTGTGACAGGCGCCAGGCTGATAGATGTGAAAATTATTTAATTTCTCAGACTTAACATTCATTTAATACGCCAAGTATTCAACAAGATGCCTGTAATCATTCCTAAAATATTCCTAATTTTATTTAATAACTTTAAAAAAAAAAGTGTATTTATGAAAAAACTAATTCATTTTATATTATTTTTACATACCTGGGGAAAATTTCATGTTTTAGTGCATTAGTAACAAACTTTTTAGACTTCAAATAGAGTTTGCAGAGATCACTGCCAACAATAAGGTCTTGCTCAGGAAATCGTTTGAACTTTTCTACAGCACCACTAGCTGAAACTTTAGGAAAAAATTCTGTTATCCATTTCTGCTGAAAATCTTTTAGTAACTTATTCGCAGGGGCTTTAGACATTTCCATTGAAATTGCCTTTAAAGCCCAAGTAATATTTATTTCGGCAATATGGTGTCTACACAATAACCAAAGAAATGGTTTACTAAGAAATCTTGCCATAATAGTTATTGCACCAGATTTCCATCCAGTGTTACTTACTTTGGTGTCAGAACAGAATCCTACAATATAGTCACAAATTTCAAAATATTCTAGGAGATTCATAATACTTATAGCCATATCGATTCCCTTACCACTATCAGTTGGCACAACACCGAGTAAAAGATCATCTTTGGTTTCAAACTCTGGGCTAGTAACAGATACTGATAGTCTATCTGCAGTAGTTGCCTGTCTAGTGTCCTCCTTAATATGCTTTAAAATTTTACCATCAAAATGTAAAACTAACATCTTGTTAGCCATTAAATTAATATATTCATTACGTATCTGGCCTCCTTCCTCTTCTAAAAATCTGTAACGTCGCCTTCTGACAGATTCTCTGCTTAACTTTAGCTGTTTAACATCTCCTCCTAAATAGTTTACTACGCTTGCAATAAGAAGAGTTTGATCTCGAATGCTGAGACCAGCCCTTATACTGGTGGAAGTTGTTGCTGCAATGAGACCTTCACTGGTTATCTCCTTTTCTACTCTGAAATATGATGGTCTAAACTGATGCCTACTTTTTGAGCTTGCTTCGTGAAAATTAACATTTTTATTTGGGACAAAATCTTCCGACTTAGCAATTACATTTCCAGCATCTAAATTAATATAAAGATTCTTAGCTTAGCTATACATTTACTTCAAAAAATTACTAGTTTTGCCTAAAATGTCCGCGCATTATTAGAAAAAATTGTTTATACTCTCTCTTTTTATTTAGTCATAAGTTGAAACAAATATTTTTATGTGTTTAACAAATTATACTTAAATATTACCTAATTGTGATTCAGCTCTTGTTTTTTAAGGTTCTGTAGGTTCCTCACTTGCGAAATTGAAATTTATATCATTGTTAGGAAAAAAGTTGTGATTCCATTGCCTTTTTTCCCCAATTTTTTCTTTGTTGTCACGAATTATCGAATCGTTGCTCTTCTGTACTCGATCTTTATATTCTTCTTTCCTCTTGCATCTATCAATCTTTCTCTGAAACCTTGCTTCAAGCTCTGTGTCAATTTTAGAAGATATGATCATATTTCTGTTAGTTCTGTGCAAAAAGTTGTTAAAACACTAAGCGTAAGATAAGTTTGAATAAAAAAATAAAATTTCTCAAAAAAATGATTTTTTTATATAAGGGAAAAATTAGTAGATATATCATAATTGAAAAATACGTTAAATCTTCGCAAAAAAATTTGAGCAAAAAATACCTTTGATCATCTAAGAAGGCCAAATCCTCTTGTAAAGCAGAAGTATCACGAGGCATTGATTCATCGCGTCTCAACTTCATCTCAAAGTCCTTCGCACTGATGTCAAACAATTGCTCTACCATATTGTAAAAGTCATTTTTGTGGCGTTCGGAAATTTGCTTTTTGATTTGAAAGGTTTTACTGCTGCACAAAGTTTTGTATGTGCTGTATAGAGATTTAAACTTTTTCACTATACTTCTCTCAGAAATTAAGTAATTACTGAAACCAGCAGACTTCCAAATATTTACAATTTGTCGGAGTAAACAGTATTTTTTGATATTTGAATTACAAAACTCGTCTATCCCTTTACATATAACATCCTCTCGTGCTCGAGAACATGAAAAGTTTATTTTAATAGGTTTGAATCGCTTATCTCTAGCTGAGGTTAGGAACAAGTACTATCGAAGAACACTTCTATTTGATGGAAGTTGGTTTGTAGGTAGATAGCTTAAAGGCGAGTTAAGCAGGTAAACAGAGCGTTATAGCTAATTTCTTTTGTTTTCCTCTCTTTGATTTTCAACATTTTGTACGGATATGTAAACAGTAAAAAAAAATCGAAGTTTAAAGTAAGATAATTAATAAATCAAAAGTTGCCAAGCGATTAAACGCAATCCACTAAGTTTATGGTGCAATTAATGTTTTTAAAAAATAGTTGTGAATGACCACAAATGTTTTAAAAACATCTTGAGTTTTTGACACATGTTTTGAAAACTTGCTGAATGATGTGAAAATAATAAAATAATGTGAAGAAAAAAAAAAAAGGCTTGGAACGTAAAATTTTTAAATTTACATGTAGCTCTTCCTGATCACTTAGGGATCTAAAATTTTTTTTGTAGATTTCCGAAGTTTGGTAGAACAGGAAAATGTACTGCGGCTTTTTTTTTTTTTTTTTTTAATTTTGTGTCACCCTAATGGACATGGCATGTTTTGATACATCAAACTTTGGTGATCTTGCCATTTCGGGAATTCCTAAAAAACAGTTTACACAGCATTATCAAATTTTTACCAGATGCCGACATTGATAAAATAAAGGTCGAACTGTGTCATTTGTCATTAACTATAAGATTTTTAAATTATCTTTGCCCTTAGCGGCAACATTGAGAGAGAATGCAGATCAAAAAGATGGCGTAGAAGAACCGCTCTGTTATCAGCATACTAATGGAGCATGTGGATCATGTCCATCTTGTGTGTTACAAACTCTTGCTGCATATAGACTCAACGACAAAACCTATGACAATTTGTATCATATTTATAAAATAATATTTTATTTAACACAAGCCGAATTGAAAGATCGTGTTTTAAGTTAAAGTTAATCAAGATAAGATTGCGAAATTCTATGTAAAATGACCACTTAGAGTCGTATATGTTGATGTCTGTAGAAAAAAGTCTACTTGATAACTTTGAGTATGATACAATCATTCAAAGATATGCATCTTCGTCCTTTGAATTGAGCAAACTGTTTAAAGAATAGTTATTGCTATACTTTGCACTATGCAAATTCCACATCACTTTTAATTCAATGTAATTTCTGTGATTTAACTGTTCCTTTTAAGACCCTCTTTTACAAAGTTGTGGACCGGCCAGTTTTTGCAACATATGTATGGTTGGGAGGGCCATTTTAATATGATGTGGTGCCAGCTAGAAGAGACTCGGCACTTCTAAGAGCTCAGATATACTTCAGTGAGAACTATGATCCTAATGACGAAGATTTACCTTCTGCTATATGTGCTAGATGTAGACTAATTCTTATTAAAATTGAAAAAGGAGAAAAAACAAATAATGATCTACCTGGCTCTTTTGATTTTTCCAAAGTTATTCTTACAACTCTGACATGATCAAAATCTTTTTGCTGTTGCTTTATTTGTGGAGTCACCCGTTTTAGCACAATTATAATGAGCCAAGGATCAGCTGAGGATGTTCTTTTTCAAGTAGAAAGATCTCCAGTAGCAGCCAAAGATTTTTTATTACCTTGTGGGCCAGTTTAAGTGTGTCAGCGCTGTTGGCAGCTAGTTAGCCGTGGAATAGCACATCTAAACACTTGTACTGTTTGAGATGCAAGGGAAAATATTCAGACATTTGTTGGCCAAGCTCCCCGTGTAGCAATAACAATTGCTTCTGATGTGATCAAAATGAATTTTGCAAAAGAAAAAACAAAGCATAACTTTTCTTATTAAAAAGGTGCATCTTCTTAAGCCTTAGGTGACTCAGGAGCAAAGAAACTCATGATCTTGGTAGTTATTGAGTCTGTGAAAGAATTTTACGAAAACTTGAAGTAAATTCTACAGTTGCTTTGTCTTGAAAGTTTTGCTTTTACTGCAGCTGTAGATATGAAACTTGCAAATGCTTTTCTTGGATTAGAATGAGCTGCATCCACACATCTTATGGTGTGAAACCTCAAAGAAAGATTTTGGAAACCAAAAAATGACAGAGAAAATTAAGGACACTTGGAAGGATTAGATCCAATGCCAATAATTATCAGAAAGATCTTAGTGTTCATTCAAGAAAATCAAAGCTCTCGGCAGCAAGCTATAAAAGTTGCATGAACCTACCTCTGCTTGATCCTTCAGATCAAACAAAAATTCTAAATATTTTACCAATTATGAAACTGCAAATGATTTTAGGAATTACTAACAGACTATTTGATTATTTTAAATTATCCTTAGCAAAACCAATTCTTGTTCTTTGAAAGTTACTAACTGGTCAAACAAACTAAGAATTTACAGGCTACCAATACATGGAGGATAATTCGATGGAAACCATGGTAGGCATTACTTAATTTTGGGGTTCTAGAAGAATTGCTTGCAAATGCCAATTTGGAAATAATGAAGAAAAACTTGTTTCTGCATTTAAAACATTTAATGCAGTCAGACAGGCTTTGAGAATGTCCTAATTTCCTATTATAGAGATTCTTTACTTTCTTTTGAAAGAGCATACAAGGCCATTGGAAATTCAATTAGACTTAAAGTTCATGCTATCATCAAGCATCTGACTTTATTGACAAATTTTCTAATTTTGATGTAAACAATATAGAAAAATGTAACCCCTTTTATTTAAAAATGTTATGTTCTATTCCATAGTTTAATAATATAAATAATAGCTTTAAGAACTTAATTTGAATAAATAGTCTAATGTAAAAATAGAAAAAATAAATTTACAATGAACTTTTTTAGAAGTTTATTATTTTAAAATTATCTCTGGGTAACAAATGTTTAAGATCACATTGTATTGTTTTTCGTACATGGGTCTTATTTTTGTGTTATTAATGAATAATAATTATTTTTTTTTAATAGACCAGAAAATTTTTTTCAAAATAAAGCAGCCGAAAAATATAGTGTTTTAAAAGAGTGATGAAAACATTAAAATGATATTAATTTTATCGGACGTCGCAAAATATTTTTCAAAATTTGTAAAAGTAATGTCCATGCATATACGTAAGACCTTGTATAAAAATTTTCTGGGGATATTCTTTTCATCTTATATATCTATATATATATATATATATATATATATATATATATATATATATATATATATATATATATATATATATATATATATATATATATATATATATATATATATGTATATATATATATATATATATATATATATATATATATATATATATATATATATATATATATATATATATATATATATATATATATATATATATATATATACATTTTTGTCAAGCAACCATTTACAATTAAAGATAATTTCCGTAAAATATTTAGAAATATTAAATACAAGTGCATTTCATTATTTATAATAGTTACAAGACCGGAGAACCTGAAGAAGATAAAGTCTTTTCATCAGTAACCTTTGATAATAAAAATTGGAAATAATCGTGTATTGTTAGAAAAAATCATGTAAAGAATCGTGATTGGCAATAAGTTCCATTATGTTCTTTTTAAATTTTTGAGAGGTATTGGCTTCTTTAAGTTTACCACTCAGACTTGTAAAATGGTTCCATAGCATTGGGCTACGATAGGAAATGGTCGTAAGTTTTGATGAACGGAAAGGTTTTTTAAATCTTCCGGTAGATCGCGCGTTGTATCGGTTTAATGTTTTATGGAAAATATTTTCGAAAACCTTCGGCGTTTTTTTTGACTGATGTTGAAACATAAATTGTGTAATTTTGAAAATATTTAACTCATAAATATCAAGTGCCCTCATGCTTTTTAGAAGAGGTTTTGCATTTGTGAAGCGATTTTGAAAATAAATAATGCGTGCTGCATAATTCTGTTGTTTAAGGAGACAGTCGAGTTTAGATTTATTTATTAAGATAAATAACTATTTATGAATGCAAAATATAGTTGAATTAGTGTAGATTTTTCTAAGATTCGTCTGGTTTTATATAAGATGCCAATACTTCTTGAGATTTTATTGCTAATATGATTTATATGAGCTCTCCAGGATAAGTTTTCGTCTATTAAAATACCAAGTAATTTATCTGTGAATATATATATATATATATATATATATATATATATATATATATATATATATATATATATATATATATATATATATATATATATATATATATATATATATATATATATTAGTGTTGCGAAGGTAAAATATACCGGAAAACTTACCAGAAAATTTTGAAAATTTACCGCCTGGTAAATTTTAAAATTTTTTTTCACTTATTTTTTTTTCACTTATTTTTTTTTTTTTTTAATTTTTTAAAGGAAAATTTACCGTCCTCTAATTAAAATTTACCAGTAAATTTTGAATCAAATTTTACTGGAAAATTTACATCACTAATATATATATATATGTATATATATATATATATATATATATATATATATATATATATATATATATATATATATATATATATATACATATATATATATATATATATATATATATATATATATATATATATATATATATATATATATATATATATATATATATATATATATATATTCATATATATATATACTTTCATATTTATATATAAATATGAAAATATATATATATATATGAATATATATAAGGCAGCAGGACATGATTAGATTGTACTGGGTTACATGTTATATACACACACACACACACACACGTGTTGACCAGTCTCACACCCCTTCTTCATCTATTAGGCTGGTCCAGATGTATTTTAAATACATTGTTTCCAGTTTAGGATGTTGAATGCTGGATCTTTTTGATTCAATGCATGGGTTTTGCTTGTGTCTCTGTTTTTATGACTAGGCAACTCATTCTATTATCTCCTAATGAGGGTACAGCTCTAAAATTCAGTTTTATGGTTCTGAGGCCCGCTGGTAGTCAGGTTTCCCAAACTCTGTGGTAGCTCTTAAATAGGCTGATTCCATCAACAGCTGAAAAATATCAAAGTACTTACAGTGCCATGTTGCGAATGGATAGTGTTCCTGTTTGTACTTTTAGTGTGCATTGCCATGGCCATATTAGAACGTTTTGTTACGGCTTTGTTAGGGTTTATTAATAGTAATGTGGCAATTGCTTGGGCTATTAAACAGTGTACTGAGTACTATCTATGTTTCGAGTCAAGTTTTTTAACAAATTTAAAAATGAATAAAGTAACAAAAACTATAAAACACAAACTCACTAAATAGACCTTCCAATATTTATAAATGGTAATGTACTCGATGAGTAATCTACTCTTCATCTTCTAGGATTTACTCTTACTTCTGATCTTTATTGAAAAACTTTTATCAAATCTGTTTCAAAATTAACATCTGCTAAAGTTGCATCTCTTTATCGAGCTCGACACTTTTTTACTCTGGATTTTATTCTCTATTTCTATAAATCTCAAATCCGGCCTTGTATGGAATATTGTTGTCATATCTTGGGCGGATCTTCTAATGATGTCCTTTCTCTATTAGACAAGGTGCAAAAACGCATTGTAAACATAGTTGGACCTGCTCTTGCAGCCAACCTTCAACCTTTGTCACATCGTCGTAATGTTGCTTCTTTTTCTCTTTTCTACAATTACTATAATGGGCACTGCTCTAAAGACCTAACGTCTCTTGTGCGATCATTTTCATGTTACTCGTCATTCAATTAAGTCTCAGCCTTTTTCTATTACTGTTCCTAAGTGCTCCAAAAACTCTTATTCGTCTAATTTTTTTCCTGGAACATCAGTTATTTGGATTTCGCTTCCTTCATCTTGCTTTCCTTATTTATATAATTTGCATACTTTTAAGTTGTCTGTTAATCGTTATCTTGCACTAGAATCTTCATCTTTTCTCTTTCAGTAACTTCCAATACAAATTTGTGGTTGCTTGCAGCCTTGTTCTAAGCGAAGATGTTTAATATATATATATATATATATATATATATATATATATATATATATATATATATATATATATATATATATATATATATATATATATATATATATATATATATATATATTAAATATATATTAAGGTAGATAAATTCACACTTTGACTACTGTAAAGTGATTTTTTGTTGATCTTTAGGCTTTTTTCCAGTCATACATAGTCAAACTTTATAACTATTTCCATATTTTGTTATCAAATATCAAATGATGTTTTTCTTCTAAATACTGTTATCTATACTAAATACTGTTGAATCAAACAAATCCAAATCCAAAGTGGTTTTCTTGAAAGATTGAGTAAAGGATTTTCGATCTTTAGTTGAAAACTAAGATAGATCAAAACGTATCAATGTCACTCAAATATATATATACATATATATATATATATATATATATATATATATATATATATATATATATATATATATATATATATATATATATATATATATATATATATATATATATATATATATATATATATATATATATATATATACATTTCTTCTGTGGCTATTTTAGGAGCTCCAAAATGACTTAATTATTGCAACACAGAGAACCGCAAAAGAGCATTTAACTTAGAAGTTTACGCTTCCTTAATGTCGAAAAAATACCTAGATTAGGTATCGAACCACAGGTTCGATGGATTCAACATTTTTTGCTGATGGATTTTTTTCGATGGATTCAACATTTTTTGCTGTTTAAGATAGCTAAAAGACATTGCTCAAACTCGAAACATTTGTAAGTTTATACTTATGTCAAACAATCACGCTTTGCAAACTATTGTGATGATTGGAGGCTAGAAACTGAAAAAACCCTAAATTTTATCCCCTAGCCCCAAACGTGAGAGCAACAAGTTGGAATAGTAATTTTTTTGAAACTCTCAACTTTGTTTATAATCACTGACAAATGTTAACCTTCACATTAATATCTCTCAGAGTTCATAAATTATAACCATATAAAGTTTAAACCCCCCTCAATTTAAGGGGTTTACTAGTTTTATATAGTCATAATTTTTAATTTTTTAGCTTAGAGATAGTAAATAAAAAAAAACAATACTTAAAATTTATCAATAAATATAAACTTAGTTAAGAACAGCAAATAATTATTTCATCAACTTGTTGTTTTCACGTTTGGGGCATAGGGATAAAATTTTAGGTCTCTTTTTTGTTTTCAGCCTCCTATCATTGCAACTTTTTAAAAAGCAACATTTGACATAAGTATAAACATAAAAATATTTCAAGTTTCGCTATACCTGTTAGATGTATAAAAGTTAATTGAATTTGGTCCTAAATTTATTAAATTTCTTAATTAATATTCGGTGTAGTTTTTCGTTTAAGTGTTGTACTGTTTTAGGTTTGTATTTGTTTTTTGTTTTTTGTTTAGTTTCTTATTACGGCGTTTACTTAAATTTAGTACTTGTACTATACGTACTATACTTAAATAGTCCATGAAATGCAAAATCTGTTTCAGAATACATTTGATTTAATTAGCTATCTCAAACACCCAAAAATTCTGGATCCATCACTGCCATAGATATTTTGGATCCGTCACTGCCATAGACGAGTTTTGAAGCAAACTTGCTTCAGAAACAAGAGTTTCTTAAGCAAGTTTGTTTTAGAATTCATTTAAACGCTGTAAACGTGCAATAAATGTTTATACACATATAATGTGTTAGCTAAAGACAAATATCTCAAGAAAATATGTAAAAAAAATAATTTTTAAATGTAATTTTAGGGTTTAGAGTTTGCAGTTAGATATCTAATCAAAATTCATTTTATTAGAACCATTCAATAACAGTAAAGCGAGGAAGCAGTCGCCGTAGCTATCTCCTTGAATCATCTTTTTTAATTTTTTTTTTTAAAATAATGTTACAGTAATGTTTTTTCAAAATAATGTAGAGTGTGTAATGAGCTTCTCCAATTTTTTTTTTTTTTTATGAACTAATTTTTTTGTTACAATTAAATTTCGTACCTTATAATACAAAGTATTCTTATTCTTTCAAAAATAAACCAGTTATAAATATAAAAAATCAAAGACAAAATAATAAGAATTAATTATAAAAAAATATATATATATAAAACGCGGGAAACTTGGAGAGGACCATTAAGTCTTATCATCAAGAACCGTTGTAATAATTATGTTTTTACAATATTAAATTCCTATAATAGTGTTAAAAGCAAAACTTAATTAACTAAAGTAAATAGTATTAAAACCAAAAACTTTTCAATTAAAAAAAAAACAAACAAAGCCGTTTAAAAGAAATCATTAATAAGATTCGTATACTTTGAAATATTCTTTTTTATTAGTTTTTGGAAGCAATTTATATTATTTACACCTGGTAAATTACTATATATATATATATTTTTTTTTTTACAACAAAAGTATCCGTATATATTTCAATAAAACAAAATTACATATTTTTACATATAAGTACAAAACGTACAATTAAACAATTTTTGTACCATTAAAATTTAAAAAAAAAAAAAAGAAATTCAAAATTCTGTTTAGCGCATGCGCGTTGTACAGTGTACAAAATAAGGTAACTATTCGTTGTTTATAATATAAAGTGCTGGCTATTAACCCATGCATTTAAAAAATATATGCAAGTCCGTCGTACCACAGGGCTACTAGGGAATTGCTTGTGGACGTTGTTGAATATATATATATATAATTATTCTTAAAAAATATTTACTTTGTTGTAAGGAAACTCGCAGAAGACTAAAATAGTCTTTTCATTGAGAACCTTTAAAACATAAAATAAACATAAAATATTTTGCTACGCTTGTCACACGCTCTACATTATTTTGAATAAATTTTACTGTAACCACAGCAAAATTGATTTTCTTTTTTACGAAATATTTTTCTTAAAACAAGAAATACATTATTATTTTAAGAAATAAATATCCTACCCTTTTGAAGCTTTTGATTTTTAAAATAAATTTTTAACTATGCTTAATAAATTTACATTTTTGCTATGAGTTCTGATATGTTGTTATCAACTTTAAAAGATTTTAAATGTTTTGGAATTCATTGTACCCAAAAAGTCTGAGAAAGTCTCATCCGTAGACATTTATTTAAAACTATAACTTATAATATCAAATGTTACCCAGTAGTCTAGTGAAATATACAACTCAAGGCCTTGTGGCTAGCTTTTATCAACAAAAACTGCTTTCAGCATTGATTCTATCCGCTTTTTCATCTTTTCGGACCTTTGTTTTCGAATACAGAACTTTGCATTATTTTTATATTGTGATCTCGGTCAAAGATGTTAACTCCAGCACCAAACACTTCTATGGTTTTACCATGATTTGAATTTTATCTCTGCAGCAGGCTCAATATACATCTGCCAATAGTCTTGTTGGTTTTAAAAGTTTTTAAAAGTGTAAATTAAAAATAATCCAATGTAGATAAAATAAGGTTTAAAATTGGACCCTGCGAATCATCTTTTTAAGTTTTGAATCAAATTACGATTCGAAGCAGGTCTTGATTCACAAATCGAATTGAATCACGAGTCCAGACAGCATTTTTGAGGAAATCTAAGTTTAACTAAATCATAGATTTCTTAAAAATGCTAATTCGATTCAAGATTCGATTCGATTTGCAAACAAATGCCTGCTTCGATTCGTTACTCAATTTAATACCAAAAAAGGTGATTCGGAGGACCCTAGTTTAAAATGACATTACTAACTACTTAATACATTTATTTTCGACAAGATAAAATCAAATTCCTATTTTATTGATTTCATTTTTATTATATTTCTACTAATTTTAAGAAAAGTTTGTCATTAGAAAAAAAAATTGGTTTAGAATTATTTTCTTTGTATTTTACATCTGATTTTAAACTATTGTTTTTAAACAATTTGTTACTTTATGACATGAATTATTCTTAAATAATAAGACTAAAATATCAAAACTTATGAAATTAAGTTTTATTTTAAAAATTTCATATTCACTAAAGTCGCAGGTTGAAAACCGCGATTCTCAGAAGAGAGAAATTTAGTCAGTCATTCTATTGATTTCTTTGAGTATTTTATTACTTAGAATAAAAACCTGCCTGATTTTAGAGAAATGCAACTTGAATTTTATTCAAGTCAAGAAAAAGTTTCAATTATTGTGTTTTTCAATAAAATTTGAAGATAAAACATCTTCTTCAATCTCTGAATCTATTCAAAAGAAATAATTATAATTAGAACTATAAATAATCCCTTAACCATACCTGTTACTTAATTTAATCATTCAACCAATTTTGTACTCTTTCGATTTCTGAATTCAAACAATTTCAGCATGCTTTCAATCAATTTTTAATTTTCATATCAAGTTGATTAAAGGATTATTTAATTCAATAGAATGTTGTCAATGATATAAATAAATGTAACCAATTTAACAACATTACATATAATAGGACACCCAAATAGTTAAAATTAAAGGAAAACCTTAGTAATACATAAAAAATTTCAGTTTATAAACCATTAAGAAAAATATATGATATTTGTGTTATACTTTTAGCATTGGGCTCATTTATAATAAGTGGCTGAGGTTCTGGCACTGAAGAGTGGTATGATTTGTTATTCTTATTTTCAATGCTTTCTTTAACATATATCTCATCTGATGTAGAAAGTTGTATTCTTCACACTACTAAAATGAATCTAATTATAAAATTCAAATCATAGTTTTTTTACTCTAGAAGATGGTGAAGCACTATGGAGGAAGATGGAGGGGGGGGGGGGAAGAGTTTGAAAAAACATGTACTATGCTTTAGTTGCATCGAGCGTGTCTAAAACTAAATTTCTGAGTTTAGAGCGCCAAGCTATGCTCAACACCATCAATAATGAATAATAATAAAATAATATTTTTAATTAACTAAGCTATTTTAAATACTTTTAATAGTGCTTTGTATAAATGTTACAAAATATAATGTACAATCAAATGTTAAAAAAGATCAAAATAATATACCATAATTGACATCCGGTAATTACATTTATTCTAGACTGAATAAAAGTCTGAATTAAAAAAAAGTCACCTGCAAATTTTTTTTTTATAAATCAAAAACTTACTCTTACCTACCGAATAAACGGAGAAGGAGGGGATGGGGAAAATGGTTTGTCTTATGGATCTTACTAAGCAGTAGGATATGAAATTTTAAAAAAACTTCAAATTCTAAAAACATGAAAATACTCGAAGAAATTAACATTTATAAAGAAAGACATTTTAATGGGTTCTTCTTAGTTTCTTAATTAAGAACACCTTAAGCTTACCTTACAAAAGGAATTTCATTGGTGAAGAAAGTTCTCTTAAACAAAAACACGTCTATGTTCAGATTATAAAAAAAAAAATTAATCCATAATTATTAAAAATTATAATTTATCCCCTCTTCCCCCTGTTTATTCAGTAGGTGAGCAACTCTGCTCGACTAATCAGAGGGCGTCATGTCAAAACTTTCGAGATACTCAAGCTTTTGTTGCTGTTCGTTTGCGGTCACTATCAGTTCGGGCATGATATTTTCCAACAATTCTAACCTGAAAAAAAGTTATAAAACCACATAATAAATTATGATCCGTAATTAAAAAACAATAAATTTTTTTATTTAATTGTGTTCAAATTAAAGCATATAGTTAAGTAAAAAAAATACACCCCAGTAAGGGGTCGTCTGTAAAGTAAGAACGCTCATAGGGTGGAGGGAGGTATTGGTCTTAAAATAGTGTACCAAAGCGTATGGAAAGAAGGGAGATTAGTGTTCAATTTAAAATTACGTACTTCATTTTTCTAATTTATTACAATTAACAAGTACTTGTTAATAATTGAATTTTTTTGAAATAATAACAAAAACCTGTTATTAGTGCTCCGAAATTTTCAAACGGCTAGGTATTGCTAAAAAATAGCTCCTTAAATTTACAAAAGGGCCCTTAAATTCGTTTGCTCCTCCTCCCCAAATTAAAGTTTACTTTCATTTGATTTTTCATTAAAACAAATTATTTTAAAAATAAAAAGTAAATTATGACTTGACTAACATATGATCTCGGATCTATGCCGCGAAATCGCTTGCATTAACCTCTCGGCCAATCAAGTTAGTGTGTAAATTAACTTTATTAAAATAAATATTTGTTACATAAACACACAGAGTAGCGGTTCTCCCATTAGGTTGAATAGGCTGAAGCCTAGTGGAATAAGTTCCAGCACTAAACTACAAACTAATTTCCGCCTGCGCTGAGCTAAGGAATAAGGTATTAAAAATAAGGCGTAAAAATTTAGAAGACAATAAGAGTTGTTTTTGATTTAGTTGATTTTGTATTATCATTCGGAAATATATATATAGATGCAAATTACTTTTTAACGCTAAAATTCACTTTTAAGCAATCTAAGCACATCCATATTTTTTGTAAACAAAGTTGTTCTTGTATTTCTTTGAATTTTTTTAAATATTTCACCTACTTCGAATTCAAATTAAAATTTGAATTCGAAGTAGGTGAAATATTTAGAGAAATGACATATTCGGAAGAGGTAAATGTAACTGATAAATGAAACTGACGAAATGAAACTGATAAAACTGAGGTAAATGTAACTGATAGAAGAACATACTGCTGAGGGCAACGAAGATACTGAATGCCGAGCCGAAAATCTTGTTCTGGACAGAGATAATAGGGTCATTCCACGCCAAACGGTCTAATTTCCGAAATCATTTTCGCATGACTATCTCCAATTTTAATAAAATTTTGTCAATATGTTGTTAAACATGTTTCATAAACATTGCCAAATTTTTAGATCAAAATATTTATTAATTCGGGTTTTGTGGTACTTTTTGTAAGGCTTACCCAAACAAATATAAGACCCCAAAACTGCATTTTTGGGGTCTTATATTTTCGTAATAAACGGATAATATATCTTGAAAACGTGGTTTCTTAATAAACCGAAGGTGGAGATTACAAATAAATTACTTTAAGTTTCATACTATGCCTACATTCAAGTCTATGGTTCACCAAATACCGTCACAAATTCAACACCATAAATTTTTTCTGTTTTTTGTAGGGTCATATCTCCAGAACAAAAGATTTTTTAGTATTGTTATTTTGTTTACAATTTCTACATACTATCATAATGATATGGATTAAAAATCAGCTTTTTTATAAACGTCTTTTCTGAGTTATTTTGATAGCAAAATAGCGACAAAAGTGAAATATCCTAAAATTACGTGTGTTTAAAGCCCTAAAAATCAATGTGGGCAAATTTTTTTTGTTTTTTTTAATTGCATTGTTGGAAAGAGCTTACTTCATACTTCTAGAAACAATAAAAACCATTTGGGAGAGATTTTTTTTATGAACTAAAAAAATCTAGTTTTTATGAGCTAAGTTAGGTCTGCAAAGTCTTTGATATTTTAAAAACGATATTAAGGTCCGTAAATTAACTATAGCCATGTAGAGCTAATTTTAGAAAGTAAGTATATTTTTATTCTACAGACAAATATTTAAGTTTATCACAAACATCTCATATTAGAAGACAAAAATTAGAATTGAATTTTAGAATGAGTTATTTTTAACTTATCCTGACATGTCTGTTGATCAAAACTTAAGTACTTGTTGTATTGGAAAATTTGACGGAAGTTTATGTCAGTACTTATTCACGAAAAAAGGGTTTATTGACTTTTGCTCAGAACTTTTGAACAAAGAACAGAGTATGATTGTCAGGCGAACTTATAATTTGATTAAAAATATTACTTTAATTTTTTTCCACCACAAATCAGTGCTGTTGGTTAAATACACTCATTTGCAGCGCTATTGTTGAAACCCTTTTGGTGTGGCCAATCCTTGCTCAGTTAAAGGGTTGAGATGTATTGAGCTAGAGACTGCAGACTGTCTTTCAAAGTTAACAAATAAAGTTATTTGTCTAGGCCAAAAATTGTGTCCAAATTGCCGCAAAGCTTATTCAACCACAAAGTCTTCAAGTGAAAAAATTGACGACATTGGTGACATAGATGATATATTTTGTTCAATTGACACTATTAATACTAGCCTTTCTGAGATTGGAATTTCACCTTTAAGAAAACGTGTTAGTAAGAGAGATCATGCTAGTTATGTAAAAGGTAAAATTCGGAAAGTGCAAATAACAGTTGCAAAAAAAAAAAAGCTGTTGTAAGTGGTTTATCACCAAAGAATAATGCCCTACCACTAAGCAGTGCAAGTGTAGAGTGTGAGAATTGCATTGACTGGTCAGATTTGATACTAGAATTGAAGGATAAAATATCAACAACCAGTATTCCACGTCAAAAAGTTCAAATTTTAACTCTGATACCAAACAGTTGGTCAAGAATAAAAAAATGTAGTGAATTTAAAGTATCAGAGAGAATGGCTAAAGCAGGAAAAAAGTTGAATGCGAAAAGCGGAAGAAAAAATTTTGAAATTTTTTCGAACACGAAGCTTTTAGCAGAACATGTTAAGGGAAAAAGGATTTTGTATCTGTGCGCATTGGTACTAAAAAAGTGCACATGCAAAAAAAATTACTGTTAATTTAAAAAAACTTTTTTTGGGGTATAAAAAAGAAAATGGAGCTGAAGTTGGATTTTCTAAATTTTCTGAGTTAAGTGCAAAATGGTGTATATCTGTTAGATCGTCAGGTACTCATCGTAATTGTGTATGTACTATTCACTAAAATATAAAATTAATGCTTGCAAGTAGCCCAGTTACAGTAGACTATAAATGTCTGATAGAAAAAATAGTTTGTGACATTGAATCTAAAGAATGTATGCTTCATCATTGTGATAAATGTCCAGGAACTGAAATTTTAAAAGCTTATCTTGAAGAGTAGTTTAAAGACTTTGAATCTGATGAAACTATAATATTCAAGTAATGGATAAAAGTAGATCGTGAAACTTTAGAATCTTTGCAATTACCAGTAGACGACTTCGTAGATGAATTAATTTCAAAAGTATCTGTATTATCTAAGCATCATTTTATCGGCAAAAACCAAAACAACTATTTGCAATTATTGAAATATGAGTTGAATTCAAATGAGTTGATCATTTTGAAAGATTTTTCTGAAAACTATTCGTTTGTTGTGCAAGATGCTGTTCAAGAGTTTTACTGGGAAAACAGCCAAACAACTTTGCATCCTTTTGTTGTTTACTATAAACTTAATGACATACTTAAAAATACATGTTATTGTGTTATCAGTGATTGCATGCATCACCATACTATTTCTGTTCATGTATTTCTTGGTAAATTTATAGCTGAACTTAAAACTTATTTGTTTTTTGAACTTATTCATTATTTCAGTGACGGTTCAGCTGCGCAGTACAAAAACTTTGAAAACTTTATGAATTTGTTGCCATAACACTGACTATGGTTATAAAGCAGAGTGGAATTTCTTTGCAACTAGTCATGGAAAATCTTCCTGTGATGGAATTGGAGGAACTGTGAAGCGTTTAGCAGCACGTGCCAGTTTTCAACGACCAATTGATAATCAAATTTTAACGCCCTTAAATTTATATGATTTTTGCAAGGTATTTCATTTATTTATGTTGCCAGTGATGAAGTAGACAGTGTAAAAGACAATCAAGAGAAACGATTTAGTACTGGAAACACAGTTGCAGGTACTCGCGATAATCACAAATTTGTACCTGTAAATGAAAATCAGGTTTGTATCAGTCGTATTTCAAATGACAATACATCTTTTATTGCAAATGTTAAAGAAAGTTACAACAACAACTCAACCAAATTAGTTTCACTATCTGATCTTAGTCCTGGAAATTTTGTTGCATGTATATACGATGCACATCGGTGGATTGGAAATGTTTGTGAATTTTCAGAAGAACAGGAAGATGTTTTCATTGATTTTATGCATCCTCATGGTATGGCTCAGTCATTTTACTGGCCTAGCACCAAGGACACTTGTTGGGTACCTGAGCAGCATGTTATTGCAGTCATTCTAAATCCAATCAGTTCTGCAACAGGTCAATCTTACAATTTACTGTCAATTGTTGTTTCAGACATTAATTCCGAATTCAAAGCTATTTTAAATATGTAATTGTAATCAAGTTGTTTATGGTTTTGCACAACTTAACTTTTTCTATCACCAATTTTTTTTTGTGGAAAAGAAACAATATATTAACATAAAATAAAAAACTGCGCAAATATTTTTTTTTTTTTTTTTTTTTTTTTTGTAGAAAATATGTTGTGAAAATTGAGAAAAAATTGTTGAAAATCTGTATTGTTTTGAAAACTACATAGCATAATCAAGTTACCTAGTTAACTAGATTATGCTACTATAACCAGGAGTTATAGTTACCTAGTTAACTAGATTATGCTAGTATAACCAGGACCGCATTTGTGACGTTGTTGGACCGCATTTATGACATTGATGGCGTTCTTAGGCATCTGAGTAATCGTCGCCTAAAATTTCATGATAAAATTTATATTTATATTATATAAAAATAACTTTTATATTTATATTATATAAAAATAACTTGAAAAGTTATTTTTATATTATATAAAAATAACTTTTCAAGTGCCTTTTTTGGTTGGCGCTTATAGTCAGTTGCCTTAACTTCTCTAGCATTTTAAATTGTCAATAACATATATTTATCCACATTATTTTTATAACTGTTAAATTTTTTAAATCCTTTTTTAGACATACTTATTGTAAAAAATCAAATGTTTTACGGTTGCCAAGGCATTAGGGATAAACTTTTTTGGTACCATCTACTAAAATGAAGATCAACTTCTTTATTATTTTTGAGACTAACTTTTTTGAAAATGCATCGGTTTGGAAATAAAATAATTATATAATCAAAATACACAAAATAAATTTTTTACTAAAATAAAAAAAAAAAAAAAATAGTCAAAAAAAAAAAAAAAACGCAGTTATTTGCAGTTTTTTTACTTTAAATATTGTGATTCACATTTTGCTGATTTGTTTAATTTTTGCTGATTTGTTTACTTTTATATATAATAACTCAAGCAAATGTTAAAAAAAATTATTTAAACATAAAAATATTTTGAACTTTTTATACAGCAAGCTTTGATTTTGAGCAGTATGATAAATCTTTATGTTTAGGACAAAATCGTAAAATTCAAAAAATGTATATATTGACCAATTTTTTTTCATAAGAAAAATCTCTCGAAAATAATTTTTATTGTTTCTAGAAGTGTGAAATAAGCTCTTTCTAATGATGCAAATAAAAAAACAAAAAAAATTATTGCCCACATTGAGTTTTAGGGGTTCAAACACACGTTATTTTAGGATATTTCACTTTTGTCGCTATTTTGCTTTCAAAATAACTCAGAAAAGACGTTTATAAAAAAGCTGATTTTTAATCCATATCATTATGATAGTATGTAGAAATTGTAAATAAAATAACAATACTAAATAATCTTTTGTTCTGGAGATATGACCCTACAAAAAACAGAAAAAATTTAAGGTGTTGAATTTTTGACGGTATTTGGTGAACCATAGACTTAAATGTAGGCATAATATGAAACTTGTATAAATTTTTTTGTAATCTCCACCTTCAGTTCACTAAGAAACCACGTTTTCAAGATATATCACCCGCTCATTACGAAAATATAAGACCCCAAAAATGCAATTTTTAGCTACAGACTGATATTGAAGTTTGGGTAAGCCTTAAAAAAAGTACCACAAAACCCAAAATAATAAACATTTTAATCTAAAAATTTGTAAAGTTTCATGAAACATGTTTAACAACATACTGACAAAATTTTATTAAAATTGGAGATGGTAGAGCGGGGACCTCTAGACCACTTGGCGTGGAATGACCCAATAGATAATAGCTGCATGCAAGAAGAAATAGAAAATTTGTCTGAAATTACTGATATTATTGATGTAAGAGTAAACTATAGCGATATAGAAAATTGGCCAAAGTTAATTAGTTCTGAGTCGATTTTTCCCTAAACTGGCCATCGTTGTTTTTCCAAAATAAAAAGGAAGTTGATTCATATCCAGAATCTAAGCAAAATTAGAAAGATCAAAGCAGATTTTTTTGAAACTGTTTTTTTTAATAAACTTATCGGTTGGAAAGATTGGAAAAACATTCATGGGATAAAAGAAAAATTTTTGTACCCCAGATTACTATAAGAAAGCCAAGATAATCTATTTTGCACGAAAATCGAACAAGAGCACAATAGATATAGAGTTAAAAAAACAGGTTATTAAACAAGCAAAATATTACTACAATATTGTAGAACCGGTAATAGCAGCAAAAAGTATTTTTATCTGAAAGAGGTTTGTTACTACCAGGGCATGACAAAAAGTCCCATCGAAAAGTTACCGTTGGAAAATTTTGAGTGAAAGAGCATCACTGGCATTTTCACTAAAAAATTTAAGCCCCACTAGATGGTCTTCTCATTATGAGCCAGTCCATACGTTTGAAGTTAGCTATTAAAAAATACTCGATATCCTTAAATCAGGCTTGGCCAGGAAGGCGTACAATTATATACTATTTGATAAAAAAAATACTATTTGATTTTACTTAACTTGACCACGGCTGTTAATATGTTTTGAAAATTCGTATATGTTTGAAAAACGCGCTAAAAAAAATTATCTTATCTATAAAAAAACTTAAAAAAAAACTTATCGTAAAAGAAACTAATAAATCTTGGTAAAAAAAAAAACAAAAGAAAAATAACTTTTTTAAAACAGCAGAAATAAAATTAAAACTTAACTAAATTAACTAATAAACTATAATGATAAGATTATCTAAATTAAATTTGGATTAAATAACTTTAAACCGTTTATCTTGGTAGTCGGTAAAATGCGAACCATTTTACCGACATGCATTTTACCGGTTCGCAGTTCGCATTTTACCGACTACCGTTTATTTTTACTAATGCTTTTTTAATATAATTATGCGAATTATGCGAAATGCTTTTTAAATAAAGTAACAACTAACAACTGACGATTGTTTAATAAACGCGCACATTTAAAAGTTAAAAAAAAGATTCTTAATTCTTCGCACTAAAGAAAAAATAATTAAATCGTTTATTTAAAATTTTGATTTAATTTTTTTTTTATTTAAAAATATTTATAATAAAAAATTAATACTTTTAAAAAAATATATATGTTTTTATAAAAAATCATTAGCAGTGACTTGTTATTTTATTTAAATTCAATAAAATAAAAACATAAGTAAAGATCAAAGTTAGTTAATTCAAACGGCTTTTTTTTTTCTTCTCAAAAAAAACTTTAATGATTCTTGTATGAAGTAAGACCATCGCTTATTAAAGTCTAAATTTTTTTAATAACTTTTACTTTTTTTATTTTTACTTATAAAAAAATCTTATTTAATTAAATAATGTAAATAAAGAAATATACAACTTTAAATGATAATTAAAATCATTATTTAAAAGCGTTTTGCTAATATAAAAACGTTAGTAATGATAAACGCGTCAAATTTATTTATTTTCAACGTAATTTAAAAACCATTTTTTTCGCGTATTTGTTAAAAGCCGTGGTTAAATCAACATAGCAAAATATTATTTGCGTGGTCATATAAAGACTTAAAATCACACGCCTTCCTGGCTATGCCTGCCTTAAATTTATATTTGATGAAAGTTCCAAAAAAGCAGAATGTAAATTAGAGGCAAAATCAAATCAAATCAAATCAAATCAAATATATTCTGAATAAAGTTGTTACATCAAGGATATTTACAAATAGTAATTTGTACTAATATAAAGTAAACACCTGTCAAAATAAATAAAAATAAGATGGAGATAGTAATAATAATAATTATAATACAAGTAGGAATAATAAAAGTAATAGTAGTGATTATAGTGATAAAAAAAAATAGTAGCTATTATAAAAAGAATATACTATAATAATAATAATAATAGTAATAATAATAATAATAATAATAATAATAATAATAACAATAATAATAATAATAATAATAATAATAATAATAATAGCAATAATAATAGCAATAATAACAACAAAAATAATAACAACAACAATAATAACAATTACAATAATATTCATTATGATATAAATTATGATATAAAATATAGTAATAATAACAACAACAGTGATAAGAGAATACTATAGAAACATATCAGCTTATAATAATAAATTTAATAATTGATATTAAAATTAGTAATATATCACGATAGAAATGAGAAAAATTAAAAGATGAATAGAAGCACTGCGTTATAAATAATAAGTTGTAAAAAGGTATAAGATTTATAAAGAGTATTTTTCTAAAAAATGGTTAAAGAGAGCAGTTTTAAATTTTGAGAATGATTTAAAAGATTTTAATTGGGAAGGGAGATTGTTCCAGGTTTGTATGCTTTTATGTTGTATGGATTCGTAGCCGTAATGAACAGTTCGGTATTTAGGTACAGATAATTTAAAGTTGAGAGCAGATTGTAGAATAAAGGTTTATATAAAAGATTTACGAAGCCCGAAACAACAGTTTTAACCGTAATATGGGAAATAATCTTAGAGCAATTTAATAAAGTTAACAAAATACAACAAACTCCTGGTTTAGATGTATGTGAAAAATACACTTTACTCCACTTACTGAAATTATATATAAAATCTTTACGTCAAGATTCCAAGCCAAAACTAAAAGACTTTGAAAACAATGCAACCAAAATGAGTCCAAAAGTTGAAGAAAATCTTAGTGATACCCATAAAAGAATAAGAACAAAAATATATTCGGATGGAGAAAAAAAAAGAGATATTTTTACTGGAAAAGATAAAATTTGTATAGAGGTATTTAATGTTTTGTTAGATAATTTGAGGGCTGAACTTAAAAAAAGAAGTGTTGTATATCACGGCTGTTTCAGAGTGGACATACGGCTTCTTGTTATTTTTCAAAAATAATTATTTAGGAGGTGTTACTAAAACTTTCATAACTTTTGAAATATTAAAGATAAATACGTTCTGTAGAAAAAATATGAACACCAACTAAATGTTTTATATTTTATCATTCAATATAATAATCCAAGGCTGCTCTGATTTTTTAATAAACGCGCAAAATGACAAACTTGGCAGAGCTTCGAAATATTAAATGGTATTTTTTAGCAAAAATAATCTAAAAACTATATTTCCGTTGACTAATATGTAATATAAACATAGTTAGACCAATTATAAAACATATTAACATTGTTTACACCGAATGCGAACTGATAGAGGAACTACAATAGGCGAAATAAAAAAATCGCAAAATACTTTTTTTTTTAAAAGATTTAAAACAAACAAAAAGAATTTCGATTTTTTTTTGCTTTCGGTCGTAGAATAATTTCCTGATACTAAGATTAATATTACAATATTAATACATTTCTGTAGAAAAATAACACATTTTTTTATAAATATACATAACAATAAAAGCAATTTAAAAAATTTGATAACTCGTTTTGATGGATTGACATAAATATTTTTTTTTTAGTTTGTATATTTATATATATTCTATAAGTAGCAAACGATCTTTGCATGCAATTGATATTAGTTTTATTTCTATTTAAGTTTGTTTTATTTATACACTAAAATTTGTCTCGCTAAAAAAGCTGTTTTAATAAATTTAATTACATAGTGAATTGCGAAGTAACGCATTTAAAGTTACGTCATTGCTTTAAATATAAACAAAAATTTTACGCATGTAACTATAAATTTTGTTGCTAAAAACAACAAACTTTGCCAAGGTTGAAGACGTTTTAGTTAGAAGTAAAGAAAGTAATTTTTTTGATTTTCATGTGCATAAAGGGTTGTAATTGCAATAATTTGGTGAACTTAACAAAAATATAACGTTTTTCATATAAAACAAGTAATAACAAAAATCTAAAAGCTAAAAAATCCACATTAAAATTTTTTTTATCCATGTTCACCAAAAATCGGATAAAATAGACATTCGTTTATAAGCATGTAAAACTTTAACCATAAAGCATGTAGCTTAAAATATCTAATCTTGATTGGCCCAAGACAGGTTTTCCTTAAAATACGCAAAAAACAGAAAAGTGATCCCAAATCATTAGTAATATTTTTACAACTTTTATTTTTATTTCGTTTAATGAGAACATTTATTTATAATGGTAAGAAAGATGTTCCTTTTTTTGTTATTGGAACACAAAAGCGTTTATAGATAAAAAAAAACCATTACTTTAAAGTTATTGAATTTTTATAAAAAAACTTTTTATGCAAAAATTGTTTTTGCTAAACTCGTGACGTAATGCCCAATTTTACATTGCCGTGATATTGGAGATAAATTCAAACTTTTAATGAACCTGGGCAAGAGATTCCGTTATTTAACTTTAATCAATAAAGTTCGTTATGTCATTATATAAAAATGATATTAAAGAAGAACTATTAAGTGAATTCAGTCAACTTTAGCATTATTTAGATGTGGTATGCTTTAAACAAAATGATTGCATCAATGCTTCCAAAATGTTGACACTAATTTTTGAAAAAAAACTTTATTCATATATTTATACTTAAATTTATATTTATTCTTAAAATTTAACTAAAAGTAATTAACAGAAGCAGACCGTTTTTTTTTTTAAATTGTTATAAAAAATAAATATAGATCAACAACGATGGATGGTTCAGTTAAAATATCAAATAAGTGCAGAAGAAAATTTTGTTTTGAATTTGTTGTTATAATTACATGTAATTATGAAAAAGTCTTTATGTAAATGTTATTTTTTAGTTTTAATAGAATTTGATTTTTAAGTTTCATTTGTTCACAAAAACATCAGGCTATTTCACATATTTAGAAAATTTAGCTCCTGGGGGGCTAGGGTAGGATCCCAAAATTTCAATCAACCTAGGGCCCCAAAAACCACCATCCGCCACTGAACACACACTACTAAGAATTTCTACAAAAGCCTTCTACTAAAGATTTCTACTAAAGACTTCTACATAAGACTTCTACAAAGGATTTCTACAAAAGACTTCAACTACAGACTTTAACAAAGGACTTCTACAAAGAACTTTTACAAAGGACTTCTACAAAGGACTTTTAAGTTCTTCTACAAAGTTCTTCTACAAAGGACTTTTAAATAACTAAAGACTTATTATTAAACTTCTATTAAAAAACTTTACTAAAAACTGATAACAAAAGCTTCTATTTAAGACTTCTTTTAACTACTATTATGACATACAAATGAGTTCAAAACGCTGTAAATCCATTTTTTGGGTTTTGAGTAAATCAAACTTTTCTCTTGCATAAAGAAATTAAGTATTTTGGAATAAGTTATTATTGATTTAGTTAAACATGTACTTTATTAATAAGACTACAATATCTACTGAAATCAAGCTTTATGAAATTGATGTATATTTTCAGTGGTTATTTTTGTTTTGTTTCAAAACGTTGTATATCCAAGTATTATTTATTAACAAAACGCTTTATATCCATTTCATTAATAAAATATATTTATTAATGAAACATATTATTTTCTTATGCATTTTAAGATCTACCTTAAAATCTTGTTCTCCTTTGATGTAAATCAGCAACTTTTTTTAAATAAATCACAAGTGCAACTATAAAAATAATATCTAGCTGAACTCGATCAAACAAACGATCAGCTGGCAGATATGAGTGACTTCGTTTCGGAAAAGTATGTGTAATCTGCAGTTTATTAAAATATTGTTTTCTTAGAGCAAGAAACATACATGTCATATTTATGTTTTTGTTCCGGCCATAGCATGCATCAGAAAACAACCAAAGTAACAAGGCATTGGAACATTTATCTTTTAAAACATTTTAAAGTAGATGTTTTAAATATTATATAGTTTTATATCATATTTAAATCTTTCCTATTCTCACACTCCATCCAAGTAAAAAAATATATATCGTTAACAAACTGAAACTTTTATGAATAACAACACCAAGGACATAAAAATAAAACTGCCTAGAATGGTAGGCTTCTCCGATTGATAATTTTGGTCGTACAATGTTCCCCATCATGTCAAAACAGACAGTGATCTCATTGGGATGAATATCATTAAGAAGACTATAAAGTTTTTTGGCTTTCCTTTGATGAAGAACGAAAAGAGCAGTTTTTAATTTTTTTTTTGGTCATATTTTGGTTTTTCATAGCCAACTTATATGTTTGGCATGTAGAGCATGTATTTGTTACTGGTTATCCAAAAGCTAAATTGAAATGGTTTATTAATACCCCATAATAATAATGGTAGCTTACAGTATAAGTATTGTTTCTATCCAAAAAAAGTTCGTACATCCGCTTTACATTTAAATCAGAGAGCAAATATTTATGTCCTGGAGCACCTTTTCTTCCATAATGACTTGCTCTCCAACTAAAAGACTGAATATGGTTTTTAATAGTTTCTTTCTTTTCAGAAAAAGCTACTTTCTTCCTGTCTCTTCCTCTATTTTCAGGTCTGGTTGTTCCATGTTCATCCCAGTGTCTTGCAATTCTTAAAATTCTATCAGGTTTTATCGCTGGAATAAATTAGTAAAATATTAAGTTTTTATCACTAAATTTTTTTTAACAAAATATACATTCTATTTCTGAATTAAAAATAAAGTAATTTTATACTTACACAATACTGAACAAAATGAAGCTTGGCAAACTCGTAATTTAATTCCCTTGCAGCATAAAAAGTACTTAATACTCACAATTCTTAACTTTATTCGATTATTATATTTCACTCTGACTCTTTTTCACATTGATTATATTGACAGTATAGTAGCATCTTGTGATACTTTACTTGCAATACTATAGAATTCTGTATGATGTTTAAGCAAATTAACACAACACTTTCATCTTAGCCATCCAAATCAGCCATCTTTATTACTATTATTATTTAAATATGCTTATTGCGTTTGCATGGAGTTAACTTTATATAAGCATGGATTGGTCAAAAAAATATACAGCACATTGAAAATAGACTTAAAAAATTATACCGCATTTTGAAAATAAATTATTTTTTCTCTAAATTAAGAAAGAAAAAAATTAAGCCTAATTAATTAGTTACAAACATGACTTAAAAGGATTTAATTTTCTCTTCAAAATTAGTCACTTAACGCAATTTTTTTTTAAATTGGCGCTTGACGCTTTTTTGAAAATAAGCTCTTTAAATATATACTAATGTATACTAATAATTTGATATGTGTACTAATAATTTGAAAGCTATAATTATCTAATCAAATGGTAATTATTGATATGGCTTCTATAACTTAATCAGCTCCTTAAACTTAAAAATGTTTCCAGTTATTGCACAGTGGTTTAACTTGCCTAGTTCCAAAATCCTTCAAACTGCATATTTATTTTAACTTTTAAAAAGAAATTACAGAATGGCAAATTTAGATTAAAAATTAATATGTTAGATTTAAATAAACATGTTAGAAGTAAATAAATATGTTAGATGTTAATAAATATGTTAATAATTTTTACTTTTTAACTGCTAAAGAAAGATATAACAGTTTAAAAATCTTTTTGCAACAAAAAACCAGTAATAAATTATTCTCATCACTTTTTCTTCAGTAATTAATTTGGAAGTATTTTTTGTTTTGAATTTTTAAAAAATGTTTTTTTTTTTAACTTTTATCATACTTATATTTATTTTTTGTTATATTTATATTTTAAAAAACAGAATGCTACAAAAAGAAAATCTCACTGTTTTTGGAGTTTATTAAAGTCAACCAAATTCTTTGACCAAAAGATATACTTGCACATTTCATCATCAAACTAAGAAATAAAATACCTAATATATATATATATAGATCTACATATATAAATATATATCTACATATATAATTATATATCTACATATATAAACATATATCAATATATATAAATATATATCTACATATATAAATACATGTTTTTTATATATATATAAATACATGTTTTCTACAAGTATAAATATATAACTACATATAAAGCACAAAGTACCTCTGATTAGAATTTTATGAACAAAATAAAAGTTCGAATTTGGGAAATTTTTAAACTTATAGAAAGTTAAGTTATTCTGGTCAAATAAACAAATAGAAATGAAACAGATAATGATTCTTAATCCTAAATATATTATGTGTTTTAAAGTTTTACATTTTTAAAATAAGTCAGTAATTGTAGATTGTCTTTTATGAGCTTGTAAATAAATGACACAATTTACACCTTTATAAGTCTTTGTCAACAATCTGCAAAGTTAAAATATAGACTTTTACATTTGAATACAGTGAAGGCATACATCAAACATATATTTGTTCAAAATTTTAAGGTTTTGTAGTAAAAAAACATCAAAATGCTCTTTATCAAATATCTCTTCAGTTTTAATAGCGTCTTTTCCAGAAACAAAAGTTTCTAGAGATGACATTACTAAACCTATGCAATGACATTTGGCCAGGATATTGAAACCTGTACTAAACTTTTCTTTTAGCAATTCTTTTAAACTCTTTTTTTTCTTTTCTCCTAATTTTCCATAACAACCTCCTAAATATCTAAACCACAGAACATATAATAAATCAAATCATTATAATTTCTGATTTCTTGAAACAATTTACAAAGGTTTGGTATAGAATAAAATTCCATACATTTGTTACCATAGTAATGAGGGTAGTTAAGATTTAAAAAAAAAATCAAGCATTTTGTTCTCTTTTTCCAATAAAGCAAATCCTCTTTTCACTGTGATAAAAAATGTATTGAAAGAGCGTTTAGTGGAATCTCTTAATTTGTTTTCCATTATCCACATTATTGATTATATTCTCCATGTTATCATCCATATTCTCTATATTTTCCATCAGAGTTTAAATTGTTTTATTTATGCAGTCTATTTGATGTCATGCTTGAAAAAAGTAATTCATGCCTTTTTTTTTGAGAACTCTAAAAACAAATTTAATGGTCTAACAAACATTTTACTCATCAGAACGTATGATTTACAGATATTTACATATTTATGATCTTACATAAATTCAAATCCATTTAAATTGCAAATGTCAACAAAATGTATAAAGCTAAACATAAGAGTTTCTTAATTCATGGTTGCATTTAAAATATGGAGGTTTTTGAATTAAAGAAATTTAAACAGATTTTACTGTATAATAAAACTATAGATATATAACAAAATTACAAAATTTATTTATTTGATTAAACATACATGTAGTAATTAGTTCCAGAAATTTTAAAAACTTGATTAAGATTCAACTAAGACATTTATACTAGTCACAATTATTTTTTTTCTGTATACCTTTTTTTTCCAGAAAGTTGTCAAGTTGTTTTTGCTTTGTTAGATTTGTTTTTTTTTTAAAAAACGTTGCAAAGTTAACTCTGAAAAATAACTTGGTGACATGGGATAAATTTGAAGAACATAGAATGAACATTCCATTTTGCTTATGATGTAAACTATGCTACTTTCTAGATAAATGCATTCTAAGCAATTTCTTCAAATTCAAATAAATAACTCTAAACTTTTTTTTTTACCTAATAAAATACATCAAATAACTTCCTACTTATGGAACACTCAATCTATCTATCTTAAACACAAAAACTATGAACTATATATTTTTGCTGGTAATCATATCATCTTTGCTTGCATTTCTTTGTAAAGGTTTATAGTTTTAAAACTAGGTAAAAATAATGTTTTTTAAACTCTGCTCTCAAATAAATGCCACAATAAAACACTTCATCAAAAATTTATTCACTAACTGAAAAAAAGTTTTTAAATTGTTTAACATTTAGAAATCTTTAAAATAATGTTTGAAATATAATTACATTTTATTAAATATAATTCAACTGTCTTTTTATCCTACTAATGACTCATTTTTGATAATGTTTTGGTTTTTTTTTGCTTGCTGAAATTGTTATTTTGGTAATTTTAAGGCATTTTGACAAATTTGCTCAATAACCCGACTTGTACTAAAACTCTATTACTGCTAAATTCCTTTTTCCCATTTATCGGATGCTAAAAATATTGTCTTACTAACCTAGAAACCTTTGTCTATTTTACCTAGAAGTTTTTACCATTTTACAAATTTTCTTAACGTTAATAAACCTTATAACTGTATTTTTCAGATGTGTCTCATCTAATTACATTACTTTGTAAGTACTTGAGCTGCATAGTGTTCTAAAAACTCTGGTTTAGGTTTTGAGTACTACCAATTAAAATTTGAATAATTTTTAGATTAAATAGCCAGTTTGGTTTTATAACCAGTACCTGATTTAAAAATAATTTATTGATAAACCCAAAAGATTTCCTTTTGATAAATCCATTTTATTGATAAATCCAAAAGATTTCAAATTAGCAAAAGCAGTTTTTAAAAATGTTCTATTAATAAGAAGGAAAAACTGGTTTATTTTTTAATAAGGTGTTGTCCATAAATTAGGTCACGCTTTAGGAGGGTGGGGGGAGGGATTAGTGGTTTTGTGACAGCTCATACAGAACTTGCTAATAAAGAGTTACAGTATTGTAAAAAGGAGGCGGATAGTAGTGGAAGTGAAAAAAAGCAATCAAAAATTGCATGACGTAATTTGTGGACAACTCCTAAGAAGTAAAAACCACTCTTTAAATCTTGTTTGGAACAAAGTTCTTCAAAATTTGTATAAGATGTAAACTTTATGACATGAATTAAAATTCATTTTCTTTTTTTCTACTTGATGTGCAGTAAAGTCTGCATACATCAACTGGTACAACTGGTACAGTGTAGTCTACATACGATAGATCATATATCTAATTCTGATGAGAGAATAAAGAGAATTTTTAAGTGTAATTTTAACTATTTTAAACTAATTAAAAAAAATTTAATCACAAAAATAATTTTTTTTTTCCCCTTTTTTTGTCTGCAACTTTGCGGTAAAGGAAGGAGGGGGGGGGGGGGGTAATGTTAGTTAATCTTTTGTACATTAGTTTATAATTGCTATTTTTTAAACATAATATCTCAAAAATTTAAATAACATATCATAGAATGTTTCTACAAAACAAAATATTTAAATAAGGAAAAATGCAAATATTACAATATTTAAACCTCTTTAAACAATTATAAAAAACCATTTAAGTATTATTTAATGCTGACAATAAACCATGTTTTATTTTTAAAGAGTATTTAATTGTCATTGTAGATAATTGCTATATAAAACAAAATAATACTTAAATATTGTTTTTTCAATATAAAAATTTTGTATTAATATAACTTATAATAGTAATAAAAACAAGTGAAACATGTTGTGGAAAGTTTGTATAATTTATATTTTATTTTATTAAGTTCTTTTTTATATAAATATGCAGTAGTTTTTTAAACTTTTTTATAATCTACCACATTTAAGCTTAGTTAAAACACTTGGATAAAACTAACAGAAAAAAAAAAGAAAGAAAACTTTGGGAACCATCAAAATAGAGTCGTGTTTGCTCCAACCATTTTGTTGACAAAGAACCAAACATGGAATTTCCTAAACCCACTTTAAATCTTAGATATAATGCAACTGAAAAATCTGAAATGCTTTTATCTACAGGTAAAAAAGGATTATTAACTAAAGAAGTACAAAGTTTTACTAAATCAAGTGTATCTGAAAGTTTTGAACTTTATATTAATGTAGGAAACTCTGTGACATATGAAAAATCATATTCCAATTTTAAAAAATTAAAAAGTTTTTGAGCATCAAAGATTTATTAATTACAATATTGTTATTTATTATTTACAGTTTAACAAAACATATACTTCAATATAAAGAAAAATTAAGCTGTCCAAAACTACTTTATAAAAACTATTAACAGAAAAAAATATAAAGTTTTATAACCTTGAATATCAAGGAATGTTTCACAAACTTTATAAAAAGTTTGATGACACTCCGAATGAGGTTACTAACGACAGATTTGACAGACCGCTTTGGTATTTCAGAAGGATTATGTATCAGTATTTTCAAATTTTGGTTAAGAGCCTTAGCAGAGTACTTTTTTTTTTTTTTTTTTATGCACCAGACCTTGGAACATTAATTGCTACAACACTTGAAAGATTTCATTAGCTTAAATATTATTTACTATTATTGGTTGTTCAAAAATTTGAAAGAAACACCAAAAGACTTAGAACTTCAGAGTGCAATTTTGTCCAAATATATAAATCATAACACATTAAAGTTTCATATTGTTGTAGCATGTATTATATTTATGTCATTTACAGGTCAAACAAAAGATAACACTTGACTCTAAGTTTCTTGATCTAGTTAAATTGATGGCTGATAAAGGTTTTAACCTAATTGAAAAGTGTGCTGCAAGAAAAATATAGTTTATTTTCACTTGGTTGTAGAGGCCTCTCACAGATGACAGATGGTAATGTAAGCAAAACTAGTGCTATTGCTAAAGTTATATGCTAAAGTTAGAATATAAGCTGAACAGTTTATAAGAAGATTTAAAACCTTTCGAATTATATTACAGGAAGTGCCAAAAAATTTAATACCATGTATTGATGATATTCTGGTAGTTTGCTCCGCATCATGCAATTTTAAATAACCTAGTAAATTTAATCATGACAAATTAAATTTATTTTTAAGTTAATGTAACTTTATTTTTCAGTAATAAATTAAATAGAAATAAAAGCAATAAACTTTTAACAACTTTCAAATTTATTTCGTTGTCTTTTTTAAACTTCTACCCTTTTCTTGAAATAATACTTAGAAGTCTATCCAGTTTTTTGTTTTCTTTTAATGTATTAAGTTTAGCTAAAACATGTAAAGCTTGCTGAAGCTTACAGTTATATAATGTTTTCTTGAAAAAGAAAACCTTATCTGAAAATAAGGAATTTTTTAATTAAATAAAAATGAATTCTAATTTGATTGGATTAGTTCAGTTGATATTTAAGCAAGATTAAAAAACTTTATAACTTTGTATTCTAAATGCAACAATAAAAATTTTATTAAAAAAAATCTATTTGGTTCATACTTGTTTTTTCACTCCACATTTTAAAAAAAAAGATTCTAAAAAACTCGTTATTTTTCAAAATTCTACTCCACATTTTTCAAAAAATCTGGAGTAGAGTTTTGAAAAAAACTCCAATTGAATTAATTTCAATTCTTACTCATACTATTCCATAAATATTTAAAATAATTTTTTTTAAACGTTTTATAAATAATTAAAAGCAATATTAATTTTTAAATGTGCAACTATTTAGTGTCACAGTGTGTTTGGATTGATTCGAAAACTACTTAAGTTTGGGTTCGGTTCAGTTCGGTATCAACACAATAGTTTATTTTTTATTTTTTATTAGTTACATTTACAATTTTAACAATTTCATTATTAAAAATAATGAAATTGTTAAAAATAAACAATGTTAAAAATAAACAAATAAAAATAATTAAAGTAATATCAAGTAGTTGAAATAATAAAAATATATATATAATTGAAATAATTTTTTGCTATAACTTCTGCAATTTCTAAAGTTCAATAAACAAAATGTTGCAATTAAAGTACGCAAAACATAAAAACACTCACTTTCTGAACATATATAGTGGTAGCTTAAGTAGCCTACTGTCAGTCAAGTAATCAGGGCTGCATATTATATTTGAGAAATATCAGCATTTCTAATGTTTCGGCTAAGGCAAGCTTTGCAATCAATCATTGCCACCCCGCACACTCTTTTACAGTACTTGTAGCAGGAAAAACCAAAAACTTTGTAGCAATCAATGCCATCATTAGAAGCTTATATTCACAGTCATTCTCTTCCCCGAATTGAAATGTATCAAAGAGTGTCACAGGAAGTACCAAGTATTTGTCTGAGCTCTTGAGTAACACCTGAGGTGTTGCTACACATCTCTAAATAAATAAAATTTCAATCTTCTGCATTGACGGAAGACAAATATTTTTTAGAAGGAACAATAAGTGTTGATAACTTGTGCAAAGGATGAATAATTTATTTTTCATTCAAGCTGTCTTCATATTGCCAAGCAGAAAAGTTACCTCTAAACTACGTATTCTGTCACTGAACTATCTTACAGACTAACTGTAAACAAATTTTAGAGTCTCATTGGTCCAGTGATCAACTTTTATTGCAATATAAGCCCAGCAAGTTTGTCTTTCAGCTTTTGAACACATGCGCACAATTGTTGAACTTTTTGGCAAGTAAATGTCTTTGAGCATATTAAGTATATGCTATATATAAAAACAAACAAAAAACAAATTGCAAAAATATATTTTTAAAGAAAAAACTAATGACGAACAGAGGTTGAATTAAGCATATTGCAATTGCAAAGCGCGATTACTTTTCGAGCTTTTTTTTTTCTAACTTAGCTTTTTTTGGCGACTCTTAAAAGTAATGTTTTTGTCCAAGTTTTTTTTAATTAAGGCTCATAAAGTATGTCATGCTAAATTTATCTTTTGAAAAAAAGCATTTGCTCTTTCACCTAGAGATTTTCATTAGAATTCTAAAAAAAAAGTCTTCTAAAATTTCTCTCATTCAAATATTTTAGCGAATAAAATATGAAGTTAAAAAATTTTTTTTTTTTAATGTTTAATAAATATAAATTTAATTGCAGCGGCGCCCACAATACCCAGTGGCATAGCAAGGGTCATTACTGAAAGTTAAACGTATATATAGCTACAATAACAATATCAGATTTAGAACTTAGTGCAAGCAAGGAAGAAAATTTTCTTTAAATTGTAAACCTTTTGAATAGTAAATTTTTTTTTGTTTTTTAAAAATAGTTTTAAAGTAGAAACATTCATTGCAAAAATTAAACCAGTGGTTATTGCAAATGTAAAACCGAAAAATTAAATTATAAAAAAATTTAAATAAAAAAATGAATTATTTTACTTCTGTTTAAAGAAATTTTTTTCCAAAAAAATAATATAAGCATATGCTTTAACTTAACAAAATATAATACGATTTATTAAACCAAAATTTTTTCTCATTTTTTGTTACAAAACAATTTGAACAAAAAAATTGAATGAAAATATTGACTTAAAACAGCAATAACAGCAATAAATTGTAAAAAACGTGGTATCTAATATTTTTTTGCTTTGACCTTACTCGTTTGGTCTACGGATATGCATATGTTTTTTTTTTATTAAAGATTTCTATTTATTTAGTTGATTTTATTTTAAGCAATTTTTATGTTATTAATGTTATAAAATCTTAAATTCATAAAACAGCAACACGAACAGCATCACAAACTTGTTTTATATTAACACAAATTCTAAACTTTTCAGTTTGTTTTATCATTGTTTTTATAGCTTTTTACAATAACAATTCAATACTCTTTAAAAACAACACGCGTCTAACCGTATTAAACAATTTTCTACAACTAACTAAAGTGGTTTAAATATTTTAATGTTTGCGTTTTTACTTTTACTTTTTTAAGTATCATGTTTAGTAAAAACAATTACTAAAAAGTAACATCTATATATTGCTATTGTTCCCTCATGGTCAAATTTTTTTTATTAATCTAGTTATTTTGTAATTTTATTTCAATTTTTATAGAGAAAAGTTGCGTACTAAAGAAGAACCCTCGAAGGACATACGTGTTCCCATGGTTACCTGTTAATTGTAACAATGGTATTAAACACTTTACTCGCTCATTACATCATAACTTGCTCATTACAACTTAAACTTTAAACTTAAACTTTAAACTATAACTTAAGCTGTAAATTATTACGATATGCTATTTTAAACTTTGCCAAACCAAAAAATTAAATGATAATACTTAAATATAAGAAAAATTATGTAAAAGAAATAACAATACACCTTTTCACAGTTCCGATATAAAATTTATGCGCGCGATAAAATGAAAGTAAAAACGCAAAAAACGTTATTTTAACAGTAATTTGTTCGAGATTTACAAAGCAAAACTAAGGTTTATCAAACAATATTATTAAACCAGTGCCATTAGTCTTATATAATTATTAAAAAAAAAGCCTGTCTAATCCATTTAAAATAACATATTAAGAAACAAGTGAAAAAAAGTACCTCAAAACTTTGACTTTTGGATTTGTAAAAAAATTATTCAATCTTATTTTGTACTCTAATGTACTTAATTGTAACTTTATATGCATGCATATATATATATATATATATATATATATATATATATATATATATATATATATATATATATATATATATAAATATATATATATATATATATATATATGTATATATATATATATATATAACTTTAGTGTTAAGCGTATCGCGATCGCGATTGCAACACACACTTTTGTGATTAGTTTTTTCTTAAAAAGAATCTTTTCGCGACTCGTTTTTTTTTTGACTCGTTTTTTTTAATTACTTTTTTTCTAGCTTAGCATTTTTTTTAGCAATTCTTAAAAGTAATGTTTTTATCATAAAGAACGTCACGCAAAATTTATTACTCTGAATAGATAGATGAATAGATGATTTGCTCTTTCGCGCGGAGATTTTCTTTCAACGTAAAACATTTTTGAATTTAAATTACTTTAAATCTCCGCATGGAATATTTTTACAAGGTCGTTAAAGCGAAAAGTTAAAAAGTTGGTTTTTATCTTTGTTTATCAAAACTTGATGTTTAAAATAAGGCTTAAAAACGTTAGAGCAAAAAAATTACTGACTTACTGACTTTTATTTGCATTTTTATACTGTTTGAAAAAAAAAACTAATAAAAAAGATATAATATATAATTATTAATTAATATATTATTAGTTAATTCTTTTTTATTAGTTTTTTTTTCAAACAGTATAAAAATGCTAATAAAAACCAGCAATTTTTTTACTTTAACGTTTTTAAGCTATATTTTAAACATGAAGTATAATTCGATTAATTAAACCAAATTTTTTTGTTTTATCTTTCATTGGAAAACTTGAAATAGAAAAATTGAATAAAAACATCAACCATTTAAATGAAAAACTTAATTATATTTAAACTTTTATTAGTACTTTATTCAAGAAACAATAAATTATAAAAAACGTGGTATCTAATTTTTTATTAAGTTTTTGACGATGTTTTTTGATTTATTGACGATAATTTTTTCCCCCCATTACCGCACATCGGCGCCACCTATTAGAGAGAGAGGGGGGTGGGGGGTGGAGAGCAAAAAAAAAAAAATTTTTTTTTGCGATTAGATTTTTTTGCGTTAATTTGAGCCCTGTCTGTTTAATTTCTAATAAAATGTCTATTCAACCTTATCAATTTTAACCAAAAAAATATAGCAAACATAAATGTTAATTTAACTAAAACATTTTACAATCATTATTTTTGTAACCGTCACTTTTGAAAATATAAAAATTACTGAAATAAATTTATTTTTTTACTAAGGAAATATTTTAAACAAACTTTTATATGTCTAAGTCAATATTCATTTGTTTTTAACTGACTAAAAAGAGTTTAAAATTTGACTTTTATTCATTTTTAGCCGTGGAATTGCCCTTAAAACACAAATATATAAATTAATATTATAAAAAAAATTTTAATATACAAATATATTTTCACAAAATGCTACAAAACTTATTCTTGTAAGTAATTATGTGTTAGTTAAAAAAAAAACGACTTTACTTTTAAATTTAATTACCAACTAATAAGTTTGCAACAATGACATTTTGTCTACTTTGTTTAACTTGACGTACTAACGTTAGTTTTTTGAGGCAGTAGAGTCAATAAACTTTGGACAAGACGCATTTTTTTTTATCGAAGAAAAGCGTTTTTTTGAAAATTAAATTTGTTAGTGTGTGTTCATTATTACGTTTTAGAAAAAATAATATACATCAAACATTTTTTTTTTTATGCTCTTTCATATGAGATCATATCTTTATAGCACTTAGGGATCCCTTTAAGAAAACATCAAATAATACGAATTCTCTTAATACAAATGATAATTTATTATTAGAAATTTTCGCTGGTTTATGGTTACCAGCATCATCAGCTCGTAAAAATTTATACAAAATTTTTTAATGTTAAAAACAGTTTAAAATTAGCTGACGTCAGCAATTGAATGGCTTCTTTCTTGCTTACGTAAAAATGTAAAAAACAGAGTCCAAAATTTAGTTTTAACAAATTGCCCGTTATCTAGATTAATGCCACCATTTAAAGGAGAAAATTGATACCTCTGTATTTCAAGAGCTTTGCGCACTTTTTGATCAAAATTTTTTGTTTCCACTTTAATTGTTTTAACATCCTCCCACTTTATTTCTTGTGAGCAAAACTTATTATGGGTGGCAATTGCCGACTGAAAATGTTTCCCCTTGTTTAAACTTTTTTGATGTTGTTGAATTCGAGTCCTAATTTGAAGTTTGGTTTTGCCTACGTATATTTTTTTATTTTATTTTTTTTCAAGTTGATTAAGGTGCCCCAAGAAGTCCTTACGGTCTTATCACAGAGCACCGCGGAAGAGCATTTTATAGGAAGTTCACGCCTCCTTCCCAACCGATGTCGCAAAACTTGCCCAGAGGTGGGGTTTGAACCAATGATCTTAGGTTTCTGAGGCAAGTGCGCTACCACTACACTACGGCTGCTCGTATATCTTTGAGCATTCACATTCAATTACATAAGTTCCGGGTTGACTATTTTGTGGCAATTTAGTTTTGTTTTTTGATGTTAAAAGTGTTCTTAAATTAGAATTTGATTTGAAGACTACTTTATAGCCAACTTTCCATAATATTTTCCTTAATTTTAGGGATAGTGATGGTATCCATGGTAATGATACAGTAGGGAGATTAAGAGGACCTGATTGAATTTTGTTGCTTTTTATGGACCGTTTATTTCCGATTAAGTTTGCAATGCGTGTAAGTTGACATATCTTGTATCCATTCTCTTTAAATACGTGAATTAGGAAATTAATTTGTAAATTAACAACGCATACAAAGAACGCTGTTTTAAACCTATGTGATGTCGATATTCCAAAAAACCAAAACAATCTTCTTAATCTTGGTCTGCATTTTGTACCTTCGTTGAAATATATACCTTATATGATTATTATAGCAACAACTGAGACCTCGGCTTTAAAACTAGAATATAGCAACAAGATTGAAAATGCGCAGGATTTGAGAAAAAATGTGTTAAAAGAACTTAAAATGGGTAAAAAATTAAATCAAAATTTAACTAGAGAACAAAGGAAAGCTCTTATTGAAATTAAGGAAGACAAACTTATCGACATATATCCGTTTGATAAAGGTAATAGTTTTGTAAGAATAGAACACAATGAAGCTTTAGAAAAAATTCGCAAACAAATTGGCCAAACAAGAGTTTTAAGTGAAGATCCCACTTCTAAGTATGCTAATAAAATTAAAACCTATCTCTCACAACTTAATAAAAAACAGCGATTTTCAAAAACAGAGTATGATAATATATATCCAAGTGACCCTATCCCACCTCATATGTATGGTCTAATTAAAGCTCATAAACCTGAAAAATCCTATCCTATGAAAATAGTTATATCAACTATCGGCACTCCTAAATTATGGAATATCTAATTATTTAGTCAAGAAAATACAACCTGTTTTAAACAAAAATAAGACACGTCTGAAAAATTCGTTACGTTCACAGAGCTTACTCTATATGCAGTGATTTATATTTAGAAGATGAAATTAACTTCCTAATTCACGTATTTAAAGAGAATGGATACAACATATGTCAACTTACACGCATTGCAAACTTAATCGGAAATAATCGGTCCATAAAAAGCAACAAAATTCAATCAGGTCCTCTTAATCTGCCTACTGTATCATTACCGTGGATACCATCACTATCCCCAAAATTAAGGAAAAAATTTCGGAAAGTTGGCTATAAAGTAGTCTTCAAATAAAATCCTAATTTAAGAACACTTTTAACATCAAAAAACAAAACTAAATTGCCACAAAATAGTCAACCCGGAACTTATCTAATTGAATGTGAATGCTCAAAGAGATACGTAGGCGAAACCAAATTTCAAATTAAGACTCGAATTCAACAACATCAAAAAAGTTTAAACGAGGGGAAATATTATCAGTCGACAATAGCCACCCATAATAAGTTTTGCTCACAAGAAATAAAGTGGGAGGATGTTAAAACAATTAAAGTAGAAACAAAAAAGTTTGATCGAAAAGTGCGCGAAGCTCTTGAAATACAGAGGTATCAATGTTCTCCTTTAAATGGTGGCATTAATTTAGATAACCGGCAATTTGTTAAAACTAAATTTTGGACTCTGTTTTTTACATTTTTACGTAAGCAAGAAAGAAGCCATTCAATTGCTGATGTCAGTTAATTTAGTACAACAATATGTTTGGCCTTCTAATAACTTGTTCAACCAATATCCTTAAATTAGCAATTTCTTTCTAATTTTTTTTTAGTTCTTTATTTTTCATTGTTATTTATCAAGTCATTTGAATTGCACCTTTCCAACCAGAGGGAACTGTGTAATAAATGTAATGTTCAGAACATTTAGGTTAATATTAAACCCTTAATCATACATTATACAAGAGTATTTTAGAATACAATATAAACATTTGTTGCGATTTGTAATTTCTTTATCCAAAATTTAGCTTCTGTAAGCTTTAGAAATTATTTAAAGAAATTATTGATGAATTCTGAGCTCGAGGTACTAATGTTTTTATATTATTGTAATGTAATGTTTGTATTCACTCCTTGTTAATTTCTGTAAGTCAAAACTTTTAGGTGTTTTCATAATAAACTCTGATATATTTGAAATTTAGTGTGAGTCTATATAATTTAATTTCTTAAATCTGTTTTGCATTGCCTGTCTTATAACATCCTTATTTGGAACAAAGTTTAAGAGTGAGCCAGAAGCTTTCAACCATGAAGAAAGTATTGCATTTGCTAATCCTAAAGATATATTAAACCTGTCACCAAGATCGGTTGTCAGTAATCCAAGTATTAGCATCATCAAAAATTTATCTTTGCTTCATAACATTTATTTTGGTTCAAGTAGTTAAGGGTTTTTTAAAATTTTAAAAAGCAGCAGTAGATGTTTTTTAATATCACTTTATCTTCTTTTGATTAATGGTGATACTGTACTAACTGATGAAACACATTGACAGATGTAAGGTCAGTATAAAAGTTGTAAGATTTTTTAAATAAATGTTTGTATTTAAGTAAATTGCAATAACACGATTTATGTTTATATACAAATTTGTTTCATAGTAATAATTGATGTGGTTGAAGTAAATTTTTCAAATAAATTTTTACTTTTTTTAATTTCGTGCTGAAGTTCTTTTTTTAAGTTATCAGTTTCCTTTTTTAACTCTTGATGCTCTATTATAAAACATTGTTTGATCATTGTTTGAAAATTTTGTATTATTTACATTAAATAATATAAGTCTTTGAGCATTGCAGCCTAAGTTAAACAAAAAATATTGATTTTAAACGAAAGTGCTCTGTCAGGAAAACTGTCTGAACATACTCTTATTTTATATGTTATGGTAAATAATTTAATATAACGCAATATTGTAGGAGTTGAACGGTTATTTAGTTTTCTCTATATTTCTCTGAGCTGTAGTTGTTTTTATATTTTTATATACCTGTGTGTGTTGATAATGGATAACAAATGCTTACTCAAATGGTAGTTTGCAGTTTCACAAGTTAGAGCTTTGTTTAACATTTTGTATCATACATAAATCATCTTTCCACATTTCTAGATTGTACTCGTTATTTTTACAATCGATAAGAGCGCGTGTTTTCGATCTCTTGAAACTTCTATATGGTGTAGGTTCAGTATTTACATTTTTTTCCATTATAAACCTCTATAACTAAAACCGTTGAAATAATGTTTATTTACATTTTCAGTTCCATTTCTGCACGCATAAATTTTATATCGGAACTGTGAAAAGGTGTATTATGAACTATTATAGAAAAGATATAATTTTATAATAACACAACCCCCCCCCCCCCTTTACCTCAAAGCGGTGTTAAAAATGAAGGGAAGGGGATTGAAATTTTTCTTTTGCAATTAGATTTTTTTGCATTAATTTGAACCCTGGGCGAAGATGTGTAAAACAATTGCATTATATTCAATTTATTTTAATTGTTATTTTTTTAAATTTCAGCAATAAACTACCATTACATATATGTATACAAATTACATATGTTGTATATACATAATTATGTATATGAAGGCATATAACTAACCATTTAATTAACTTATCAAAAAAAAACGCTAAAGACATCAACAAAAAAATGTAAAAACCTCACATTAATTGACTCTTGTTCAAAGTGGTTATTCAGGATTTTAAAAGTTTGGTCCAATTTTGTTGTCAGAGCAGAAATCTTTTGTTTTTCTTCATTGAAACAACTAAAAAATGCATTAAATACTTAAATTGAATTATTAATGTCTAAAAAATTACCTTAATAATAAATACCTATTTAATATAAATTTTCTTAGTTCATGGAGAAAAATGGAAAATTATAAACTTCTAAAACAAAATTTAAATATTTTGAGTTAACAGATTTACTGAAAATAAATGAGTTTATTATTTTATTATTGTTACACATTGCAAAAAGAGAAACTCCTGGAACAGAACATGAGTACATGTTCTGCTATAAGCAGATCTGGGGCTTAATGCCTGTCATTGTTAATTGTTATATCATAATTTGATTTTTCTTTCTGTCAAAACTATTCTTAAAACTTTCAACACTCTTCTGGAACACAGTCGAATCATCTAAATTATTCCAGTGATTGACAACTCTGTTAGTGAAAAATTTTTGCAATGTAATCAATGTAAACAATTTTCATGTGTGATTAACATTTTAATAGTGGTATTACATTTATTAATAATACAATTATAGATATTTTTTTTAACAAGAAACAAATCATTATCAATGGCGGAAAAAGGAAAGACAAAATTATTGCTTTAAAATCTAAAAAAACTAAAAGAAACCATTTTGATTAGCTACTGATTTATTGTTGTTATTTTTACAGAATTTATATAATAAAACTGATTGTGATTTTATTAACATTTAAATCTTTTTTAAAATAAAAAAGTTGAAATATTTTTTCAGGTTTAAAAAAAAAAAAAAACTCTAACTAGGTAACATTTTTTCATTTTGATTTTATTTATTTTGCTTTTTTAATATTTAACATTTTGTAAAAAATCTGATAATTTTTTTTCAAAATAACAAGTCTCCTAATTTTTTTTTTTTGTAAAAATCTATAAACTTGGCTGTGTATATAGTATATATATATTTTTTTTAATGTTGATTTTAGGTGCCCCAAGAAGTCCTTACGGTCTTATCACAGAGCACCGCGGAAGAGCATTTAATAGGAAGTTCACACCTCCTTCCCAACCAATGTCGCAAAACTTGCCCAGAGGTGGGGTTTGAACCACAGATCTTACGTTTCTGAGGCAAGTGCGCTACCACTGCGCTACGGCTGCTTAAATATAATATAGTAATGTATATGTAATATAGTATATGTATATGTAGAATAGTATAGTATATGTAGTATAGTATAGTAGGCCATGAATAAACTTAAGTAAAAGTATATGTTCTATTTAAGTTTATTCATTTCAAATACATTTAAAAAATCCAAAAAAGTATAGAACTTACAAAAAAACTACTCGATTACAGTAATGTGAGTAAATGTAATTCATTAGTTTCCACCTCTGATATATATATATATATATATATATATATATATATATATATATATATATATATATATATATATATATATATATATATATATATATATATATATATATATATATATATATATATATATATATATATATATATATATATATATATATATATATATATATATATATATATATATATATATAGAGAGAGAGAGAGAGAGAGAGAGAGAGAGAGAGAGAGAGATTTATTATGTTGTTGTTATGGAAGCTGAAAAATTTTTTTTTTAAGTTGACTTTTATCCTTGCTATATATACAAAAGGTATCAAAATTGACAATTAAGCTCTCATAAAACACAGATAAACATAAAATTCAAATATATAAATAACATAATTAAATAAACTTAATTATTATGGAATATTAAATACATTTATTGTTAACCTTGTTTATGTAGGTTTTGCTGTCAATAAATAAAGTTAAATCAAGATGATACAATTCCAATACTGTTACACTAAGGAAAAGAAAAAGATGGGATAATATTTCTCAAAATTAAAAAATTGGAAAATCTTTGACTTATGAGAGATATTGTCCCAAAGATGTTCTTAACATGGATCACTCCTCTGGGAACGATTCCATACCTGAGCCATGTATTAGAGCTTACTCTACTTTTTCAGTGTCAATCAAAATCAGTGTGTCCCAAATTCTTTAATTGAAAATGCCAGTCATATCTGAACTAAATTATTTAGTGATTGAAATCAAACTTGGTTATAAAGGCAGTTGAGGACATAAAATTTATAATCAGCTTTGCGATGTAATACCAATAATATTATCATGGCAATGCTTTGCCTTCCAAAACTTTCAAATTCTGATGCTGATGGAATTAACTTGAAATGGGAATAAAAATCACCAGACTCAGATTTTTCACCTAAACCCTATAGCTGAATCTAATGTAAAGTTTTTACAAGTATTCCATGAATTACTCAAGATTTGGCTACTTCATGATTGGTTCATATGGTTATACATAGTCAGAGTTTAAAAAAACCAGTAGTACCTATTGACTTGAAGTAGGTAAGAAGTATATACTGAAGTTAATTAGAAAAATAATTGGAATCAAGTGGGATTTTGCAGATTTATCAGATCAAGAAGGATGGGGGGGGGGGGGGGGGGGAGGGGGGAGGGGGGGGAGAGAAGGGATGTGACCCCCCCCCCCCCATCAACAATTTTTAGTCGGCAAATTTGACCAATTCAGCAAGAAAACTACAACCGGCAATCTAATTATACATCTTCTGCACATCAAGGAAAATAGAAAACTGACTACATTTCGAATCAAGCTGACAGATTATTAGCTGACATCGAATCATCGAAACATAAAGAAACATAGAGGCATACATAATGAGATTGGTACATAAGGAGTTTGTTATATATCTTTTATAAAAAATACTCTGGGTTTGTTTGACACCAACTAATAGCTATTAGGACATACTTAGCCTAACTGAGCTAAACAATAACATGAACCCATGGAAAGAATAACGTATGAAGGAAAATTAGAGACAAATAAGAATGTGCTAAAGTTATCAAGAAAAAAAAATCAGTTTCAGAACTTAGAAGGTTGTTTTGAAAATTTCTTGGTGGTTTCTGACCCTTAAGTTACTGAGAAACAAAACAAAGGTAGAATAAAATGCAAATTGTCAGATGAAATGGGAAAAAATAAAATAATGTTTCAAAGTTCATGAAAATGACATTATTATTACTTTCTTTTTGATTGCTTCCCCATTTTTTGATAGCTTCCCCAAATTTTGATAGCTTCCCAATTTTTTTTTTATCTTTTTAGAAATTTACATAAAAAAACTTATCATTAAGCAATAACAAGTGGTAAGTGGTGACTTATAAATAAGTAGCTTCCCGACAAAAAAAATGAGACCAAGTTTTTTAGGTTTTATTTTGAAAATAATAAATGAAATAATAAAACTGTTCAAAAGAAAATAAAGAGTAAAGCCTAATTTTTAAAAAAATATACTGATCAATATCCGGTCACGTCCTTGGACTTTTATGTATTTTTGAACACGACAGTTCATACTGTCAATTGATGACTCCAAATAATCCAAGAAAAGTCTGTTCCAAACTACTTGATTTGCAACCTCTAAATCATCTAAATTTTTTGGTTTTTTCTTTTTGACTGCTCTTTTCATTAACCCCCTCCCACACATTTTCAATGAGATCCAGTGAATTAGCAGGCCAAGAAGAAACTTTCCATTTATGTTCTGTAAACTACTCAGAAACTGATTTTGAAGTGTGGCACGTTGCCCTATCCTGTTGAAATAAAAAACTTTTTGGGAAAAGATTTTTTAAAGTTGGCTCAGCTTCAGAAAGTATTTCTTTGTATTTTTCACTATTCACAGTGCTCTTGATTATAAGCAATGATGTTTTACCTTTAGAACTAATCACCCCCAAACCATGAAACTCTGTTTGAACTTTGGTTTACCAATACCTGGTCATTTTTTTGCCCATCGAACTTCTCAAGTTCAAAATAACTAAAAACGACTCTTGTCACTAAATACCCATCTTGTTCTTAGGTGTTCTTCACACCATTTTACCCTATTTTCTTGTTGAACAGGAGTCAATAGGGGTTAATTTTTGAGAAAAAAACTGAAGTACCCACTTTGGTTAAGATACCAACTAATGGTTCTGAGATTAACCTTGGGACTACCTTTTTTGATGAATTTAATTTGAATATCTTGGGAGGATCGTGTCTCATCTTTTCAAGCTTTTCAATCAATCATTGTTGGTCCTTTAAATTAAGTTTTCTTGGTCTACCACTTCCTTTCTTTCTCTCCAAGATCATTCCTTCCCTTATTTTCATTAAATATCTTGCAACTTTTGCCTTAGGTATCCCAGTTAACTTCATCAAAGACATTAGCAGGCCTTGTTTTAAAGCGTTACGCCTACCACTTACGCCTACCACTTACACCTACCACTTACGATTTACGTACGTCTTAAGCGATTTTTACGTACGTGTAGAGCTGTTTTGGTTAAGCTACTTTTTATCATTTTTTATCTTTTAAATTAGCGGTAACATAAAAGTAGCAATTAATTTTTAAAAAAACCACATTAACTTTTGAATAACGATATGTAAAAATATTTATTAGAAAAAAAAATTACGTTAAAAATAATTGAAGCAACTTTTTATCGCGACATATCATACGTTTTTATAAAATTTAATTTTACGCTTAACTTTTTATTCAAATATTTAGTAACATGAAAAACTGTTCGTCAATCCTTAACTACAAATTTTTTGCAAATGTTTTTAATAAAAAGTAGTAACTTTTTAAAGTTTTCAGTAAAAAACTTTTAAAAAATCTATATTCCAAACTTATTAATAAAGAATATAAATGTTTTTTGTAATATAAATTTTTTGAGTTTTTTACTAAATTCATATTAAAAAACATTTGCAAAAAATTTGTAATTAAGGGTTGACATTTTTTTAATATATATATAATTAAAATGCGGTAGTGGTGTAGTGGTAGAGCGCTCGCTTCATAAACGAGTGGTTCCGAGTTCGATCCCCATCACATCCCTGGTAGTACCGCGCTCAACTCGTTTCTCCGCGCAGCGGCCTTGCTCGTCAAGGTTCGTGTTTCAGAGTTATAGAGTTGAGAGAGGGTTATAACCACAAATAAGTAGCCTCCTCATCTGTAGTGGCCTTCTCGGCCTTGAGGAGGTTTTTTTTATTTTTATTTTAAAATAAAAATAAAAAAAATATCAAAAAACGTCTTAATATTTTTGTTATCATGATAACAAAAATATCAAGACATTTTTTCAAGATATTAAAAAAAATGTGCCAATGAATGAACAATCTATTTGCATTTTTTTAAAAATTACTTCATTAATTATTACTCTTTGCTTTTTTTATTAGTTAAAGGTATATAGATTACCTTTGCTTTTAAGTTATGCGTGGGGAGGGGGCCAGCACAGAAAAAAAAAATTACCTGTTACTCGCAAATTTTGAATGAAGACAATTTGTTAAATTTCTTCTGCGTGCGATTCAATAAATTTTTTTCATAGATTAAGTTATATTATAAGGTAAAGAAATCACGAGTAGACTATAACATCCCCTGATGACACTAACATTATGTTGAATATATTTATATAAGGAGGTTTCATTATGCACGCGCACATTACAGATTCCGTTAAATAAATACTAAAGCACGTTTTAGTTTAATGACAGTCTCTATTTTTTATTAATGAATATGTATTTTTCTTTATAAAACAAGACAAACTAGTATATAAAAACCTTTTATATTTCTATTCTCTCTAATTGTTTAAAGTTCGAATATGGATTGTATTTTGAAGGACAAAAGATTTCCTTTAAAAACTTTTAAATCTTGGGACTTTGCCGATGCTTTGCCGATGCGATGATCACAGAAAAAGAGAAGACTTACATTATTAAAATCAAATGTAAGTTATGTGATCTTCATCAAAATAAAATATAATCCTAAAACAATTGTGCCGTAAGGGCAGCTGCCCTACGGTTTATAAATAACACAAGTCATGTTAAAATATTTTAACATGTTACTATATTTAACTTAAGTTGATATATAAATTAAAATAAATATATAGTTTAATAAATAAATTAAATTTGTTCTTAACATATTTATTCTTTTTTTATTTTATTAAGTTAAATTGCTTACAAACGAAGAAAAAAAAGAGTTTTTTTTTTTTGTAATTATACGTAGAATAAAAATACTTTTGTGTTAGTTTATAAGTTAAGGATTTTTAATAAACAAATTTTTATGAACATTTATTATAAACAGATACGATTCAAATTATTAAATATACTTATATTATTTTAGTTGAGTATTTTTTTAAGTTTGCACGATTAAAGTTTTGCGGAGAAGTATTTGTTTTTTGTTTTAAGAATAATTAACAAAAGAGTTTGCATAATTAAGACTTTTATATTTAATTTAATTTTTTTTTAATTTTCTAAAATTAAAAAAAAAAGATTTAATCATTAAAAACGATATTTCTCTATAGCTTTCTTTTCGTTTCTTTGTGATTTGTTTAAAATGTAAAACATTTTTACAATAACATAAAAAATTTATGAATTAAATTCCTGGCGAAGGCGTTCTAAACTATGTATCAAAAATATGCTAAAAGCAGGCAAAACGTTTTTATACTTTTATATAACGCAAGTTGAAACGCTAAGCAAGACAAATTTAAAAAAATATTCTTTCCTAAATTATTCTTTGCTAGTCAAAACAAAATTGCTGTTTAAATAATTAACATGGGTTTTTGTTTATCAATGTTAATATTGCATTTGCAAAATATTTTATTTTTTATAAATGTGTTACAGCAGATTTATAAAAGTTTATTTTTTACCTCAGCCGTTGAATAACATCTTTTTCAACAGAAATTTGATATGCAATAAGCCATTCTAATTTTTCACTTAGAGATAATAGATTTGTTTGTAATTTTTCCCTATAAGAAAAAAATATTTAAACAAAATTATTATTTTCATAAACTTTCTTTTTGAGAATATTAAAATATAAATAAAAAAAAGTAAACCATTAATAATTGATTTATTTTGTTTCAAAAAGACTTCGCATTATTTATATACAAGTTTATAAAAAATATATAAAACAATAATAAAATTATATTAACGCACAATTTATATATATATATATATATATATATATATATATATATATATATATTATATATATATATATATATATATATATATATATATATATATATATATATATATATATATATATATATATATATATATATATATTTATATATATATATATATATATATATATATATATATATATATATATATATATATATATATATATATATATATATCACAGTTATTTCTTAAATAAATATTTTCTAGGTATAATGAAGTTAAATAAATATTCTTTTAGCTTAACCCTTAAACCACTGAAATAGAAATAACTTAAATTTTGTCATTAGAAAATTCTCAACAAGAATAACCAAAACAATCAAACAAGAACATGTTCAAATTTGTTGTCATTTTACAGACAAAAAATGGCCTTAAAACCAAATTTTTATTAAATTTGAACAGTATTACATTTTAGTGATGACCATCTGTAGATGGTCTTAATGGTTTAAGGTTTAAATGTTTAAGTTTTTTTTCTTTCAATTTCTTTAACTATAAACATAAAATTTTTTTATAAAAAGTATTCGATTTCAGAATCCTATAAACTTTTATAAATATCTCACAAATATATGTTTAAGTATGTTTTGAAAACAAAAAATTAAAATAACAACAACAAATAAATAAAAAAAAAAGAAGATAAATAGGATTATGGAAGACAATGTAAAACAAGACATAACAAATAAAAATACAATCTTCTGTTGCATTATTTATAGCATGAAAAACTTTTTATAACAACTTATTCTTACTTTTCAGTTTTGTGAACTAATTCATCTAACATGGTAGCAACTGAAAAAATAAAACTACTATAAATATAATTTATAAAATGTTTACAAAAAATTTATCAAATAATACTGGTTATAATTAATGAATTTAAAAAAGATTTGAATAAAAAGTCACTGCAAATAAAAGCTCACATAATATACACATTGCCCAGAGTTTTTAAATTTCAATGAATAAACAATATTAAGTTAATGTTTCTTACTCCATAGTTTTCTAATTTTATATTAGTAAAATTCAATACTTAAAATTAAATCTGTTTCAAAGATACATTATTTACTTATTTCTTTGTTAGGAATTTTCTGTTTACAATTGTAACAGTACTTGCTATTCATTTTTTCCAATTATTTACTATTATTACCTGTTTTTTTTACACTTTTTTTTTCATTTTTTAAATACTTTATATGGTAAAAAATGTTTTGAAAATTTCAAAGTTTTGTAATAGTTTCAAAAGCTTACTCATAACCAATTAGGATGTAATATATATAAGAAATATAATTTCAAGACATTAGTTTAAAATATAGCAATAAACATGGTTATGATTTTCCATGATAATTTTAAAATAATAAGTATGTTCAACAAATTTTATGAGTATGTTTAACAAGTGTTCAACAAACATTATGAATATGTTTAACAAGTGTTCAACAAACATGAGTATGTTTAACAAGTGTTTAACAAACATTTTGAGTATGTTTAACAAGTGTTCAACAAACATTTTGAGTATGTTTAACAAGTGTTCAACCAACATTATGAGTATGTTTAACAAGTGTTCAACAAACATTATGAGTATGTTTAACAAGTATTCAACAAACATTATGAATATGTTTAACAAATGTACAACAAACATGAGTATGTTTAACAAGTGTTCAACAAACATGAGTATGTTTAAAAAGTGTTCAACAAACATTTTGAGTATGTTTAACAAGTGTTTAACAAACATTATGAATATGTTTAACAAGTGTTCAACAAACATGAGTATGTTTAACAAGTGTTCAACAAACATTTTGAGTATGTTTAACAAGTGTTTAACAAACATTATGAGTATGTTTAACAAATGAATAAATCTGAACATTTCGAATTAATTTAATTCGAACATTTAATGGTATAGTTTTTTAAATAAACTAGTTTTGATATAATTTTTTAAATAAACTAGTTTTGGTATAATTTTTTAAATAAACTAGTTTTGGTATTTTTATTATTTAGTAAATTGAAATAGTTTAAAAAAATACAAAATACAAAAAACCAATAAAAACAAAAAATTATGAAATTTTTAATCCCATTACTCTATTACATTATTTTATATTCATAAAATGACTTCCATAACTCAGAGAACCACAAAAATATACTGATCTGTTGTTTAGATGAAAAACATACAATTATCCTAAATGCTATTGGTAATTTAAGAGGATTGGCAACAATTTTTTAATTAACAAATTAGAGGCTCTTAATGCTCTGATGGTCTGAATGCTCAATTTTAATAACAATTTAGGAGAAAACAATAATATAGTAAAAACCTAATGATTGCAATCACACTTGGTTTTAAAAATTTAAAATGACTTTCACTATTGTAAGAAAATAAATTATGAAATACAAATGATAAGGTTTGCTTTAGTTTTTATAATTTGTTTTACAAAACAAGTTTGCAACAAAAACAGTACAATACATTTGATTTTCTTTTTTTGAATTAATTTCATGATTTCGTTGAACAAATTTAGCGAATGTAAGATAACTAAATAGAAAGTTTGAAATTTCGAGATTTGCAGATAATAACTATCAAAAATGATAGGTTAGTAAGATTACCAACTGCATAAAATTTTTTTTTTATTTATTGTTGTGTGAGCATGCTATATTTAAGACAACCCAAAAATACTTTACCAAAAGATAAAGTTAATTTTAAATAATTTTAAAACTTTGTTAAATAATACTATATAGAAGTTTATCAATATTATTTTTATATAATATTATAATATGTATAATATAAGTATAATAGTTGATGAGACAACAATTTAAAAACTAAAACATCATCTACCAAAAATCGCCTGCTGCAGCAGATATCATCAGAAGAGTTTATACCCCTACTTCTCGTAAAGCTTTATTATCTCATTTTAATATTTAAAATAAAAAAGAAGCACAATTTTTTAACATTTATATTTGTTTACATTAACAATTTGTATTATTAATTGATAACTGAATAAATAAACTCAAACATAAGCTTTCTATAATATCAAAGGAACTTCAATTATTATTAAATATAAGCCTATAAAGCTATATTATATATAAGTTTATAATTATTATATATAAGCTTATAAATGAACTTCAATCATATAACATTGTATAAACTGGGCATAAAAAGGATATTAATTTAATTGATCAACATTTTACTATTACTTTGAATACATGTTTCACTCTTTTGGTTCAAGTTAAGTCCTAGAAATAACTTGTTCTAATATCATTTTCATTGTAACCGGTCACATGAGTTTTTGAAAAGAGAGCATAATATTTAGTTAATTCAATAGAGGTGTTGCAATGAAGTTAAGGACTGAAAAAAATATTTATCTTCATTTAATTTTATCTATCATATTTTATTGACCTGAAACATTATTTTTAGTTTATTTAATTTATATACAAGTTACAATTTATATACAGTATACAAAGTTAAAATGTTTTATAGAACAAGTAAATCCTTTTTGGCTGTAACTGAAAGATTAATCTTACATATAAAATCAAATGGGAGGGTATTGCATAAAAACAACAATAAATAGAAGAATTATACACAGAAAGAATGTACACAAAGAGAATGTTGCAACTCTTTTTATGTAAGGACTTAAAAGTGATAGGTTTAAAAAGCTTCAAAAACGATAGGCTTCAAGACAATATACCTAAACACCTTCATCAAGACAATATTCTCATATAATACTAGGGAATTTCGATTAGTACAAAAGTCCTAGGCAATTTCAAACTAATCTTATACTAATAACTTAACTTTTTATTTCTTGTAGTGATTTGCACAGGTGTACTCATGTGTTGGGGTAGAAAAAAAGATAAAAGCCCAAACTTTACATATGAACTATGCCTGAACAGTTAATAAAATTTATAAATGTTGCTTTTTTTATGCTGTTTTTTTCTTTGTTCTGATATTTTAGGTTCTCCACGTATTTACAAAAGTCCTTACAGTCTTGTCACAGAGCACCGCAGAAGAACATTTAACCAGAAAGTTTAAACCTTCTTCCTTACCAACGTTGCAGATATGACTATAGATAGTATTAACCTCGTATTTCTTAATTCTCAAAATAAGCAAGTTGACTATTGCGTCACAGCTTCTTAAATAACATTCCCTATATGTTTTGTAAACCCTAACTCCATTATATATCCCATTTTTAACATTTTAAAAAAATATTAAAAATGAGATATATAATGGAGTTAAAAATGAGAGCAGTTTGCACTGCTCCAAAAAAATAATTGAAGAATTATGGTTCTTACAGTTGACTTTTAGTTGACAGTTGACATTTGGTTGATTTTTTAGAAATTTAATGAAAAAAAACAACCTACAAATGTAAATTGTATGAACCCAAACACTTATTATGTACTTGTAACACTTTATGTAACACTTATAATGAAGTCTCTGTTGTAAATACAAATATGCCAATTAATCTGTGCATGAAATGCCATAGATAATGTCTATGATAGCTTTTTATTGTTATTTAAGGATCCTTTTGAAGAGCTTTTACTGTTTTTTTTTATATATTTTTGTTTACTTATTTTTAACGTTTATTTATCCCATTTTAAAGCTTTAAAACTTCAAATTTTTTTTACAATTTCATCAAAAAAATTACAAAAATTATTTAAAAACTCCATTTTTTCAATTTATAAAAAAATCTGTTATCACCCAATTAAATTAACAACAAGGATATTATTTAAATTTTATGTAGAGTATTCTGTAGTCGGCTTTTACAATAGTTTAATGACACTAGACATTTTTTTTTTTTTTTGTTACGTATCTTCCTTCTAAATGTTAGTGATCAGATGCACATAAATGACAATAAAAAAGTTCTAAATTATTTTTTTTTTAAATTGGACTTTCTAGTAAAATCTCAAATACCGATATTTGTATTTGATTAAAAAATTAATATTAGAGCCTCTTCAGAAAGCATACCTAATGGAAGAGTAAATAACTTAATAACTTCATTGCCATGAATCATAATCTTTGAAGTGTTTGGGTCACGGGATACCATAGGTGTAAATTTATATAGAGCGAAGTAAATTCTCAACAGAGTAATCTAAATTTTGGTGATTTATGTCATAACTACATGATATTATGTCCAGAATAATACAAAGCATTTTCATAAGATCTACATCTATGTTTAATATTAAAGTTGAGACATCATATGGCTAAAAAAATGGTCTATCTGTGTAACCAGATAGATTGAAATCCAAGTTGAAATTCAACTTGGATTTCAACTTTTCTCAGTTTAATAATATTTTTTTTTCCTTCAGTTCTAGCCTAAAGAGCATTAATTCTAAAAATCTTATTCAAGCATGCAAAATTAAAAACCATGTCTGGTATTGTGTTTTATTATTGTTGTTTTTTTGAACTACTAAAAATAAATGTTTCATTTCCATAGGAGATGCACCATATACTGATCAATATTAGAGAGAGTTGCTTTGAAAATAATAATTTGATTTTGTCCATCTATAATTGTTAAATTTATAAATGTCCTTCAACTTCCTTTATTGTACTGTTCTCCAATAGAACAGATACAACATAATATTTTTTATAGGACTCACAATTTGCTAGAATTCTTTTGTTTCTTTTCTATATATAAATCTGAGAGGTCTAAAGTAACTAGCTCATCATGGTGTCAGATTTAACCAAATAACATGTTTTTTATCATCTTTAAAACAATTTTGGAGGAACTAAGCAAGTCATAAAAAGTTTTAGTTCCTCCAAATTTGGAGGAACTAAGCAAGTCATAAAAAGCGATTCATCTGTATTAAGCTTACGTGTATCGTCTGATTGCTGTTTATAATTATATTGCCCTGTTGCAACATCAAAGCCAGCTTTGTACATTAAAATTAGTCTAGTACAATCTTTAACCACAGGCAAATTTAAAATAACACTTTAAACTGAATATATTTCTGATGTAGTATGAAAAAGAAGAATGGTACCTCAAAGTAGTAACTGAACTGAGTGTTTTCGGGGTAGCATTTATTTTTAACCTCTTTTACTATATGATAATGGGTTTTTTATTAAGCCTGTAACTAAGAAATTCACTGTGTTTTATTTATATCTAATTGGTTGCTATCGGTTTTTTTTATTAATCAGGTATAGTTTTATTGTTTTCGGAAATTATAAAATAAATAATAAATATTATTGATAATGTGTCAAACTTGTACAAGATACAAATTACATAAATTAAATTTTGTTACAGTTTCTGAGTTTTTATTACTTTAAAAAGATAGCATAAAAAAGACAAATAATGGTTTCAATGCAATCTAAATAGTTATTGAACAAATAGTATGAAGTAACTAGAAAGCATCAAAATAAAAAATATTTAAGTCTATAAAATCATTATTATAAAGTCAAACTGCATTTTTTTTTCAAATCCTCTTAAATTCATTATTAAGAATAATTATTGATAAAGAACTTAATAATGAGAAACATGGACATAGTTAATTAAAGTCTATTTGTTTGCTTAATTAAATTTAATAGTGCATTCAGCTTTTTTTATTGCGGCAAGCCCTGATCGTGACTTTTTCACAAGCCACAATTGTGAATTTTAAAACTGATCTTTAAAATGGTATTTAATTATATATAAATTAAGGCAGTTAATACAGATTGATCCATTGGTTTTACTGAATTTTTGTTTTGTTTTTACTCAAAATTAACCATGTTTTCTTTGTTAAAAATATTTATATTAAACGTGAACAAAATAATTTGTTAATTTTATTTTAATATTAACATAATAATATATGAGTTATGTTTTAAAAAGAAATTGATGTTTTTTTTTTTTAATGAAATGAAGTATTAAAAGTGATATTTAAATAATTATTTAATTAATATTTTATCATAAAAATATTAATAATAAAATACAATTTCCATCTTATTAGCAATTTAAGCAATTCTTACCACTATTTTAATTTTAAAAGTTCTGATTTTTTTTTGTATAATGCCATATAAAATTTACAAACAAATTTTTACAAAATCTTAAAGAGGGGGATGTATTCTTTACACAATCACTTATTCTACATGCCAAAATGTATTTCTTTAAGTTAAATTCAGAGTTCAAAAAAAAAGCAAAGGCTAAACTAAGGTTACATGTCCAAAGACCAAAGGTAAAAGTTTCAAGGCATAGGAAAAGCCTAAGACTTAAACTTTGGCCTTACATCAAAACAGTTATTAACATATAACACATGTTCAAGTATATGTGTTATACAATAATATTCACTTGAAAAATTAATACACCAACTTGGATCAGAGACACCAACTTGGATCAGAGTGAATGAACTTTGGGTTTTACATTTTCTATTAAATGTATTATTATATTTTTGAAAATTCATTAAAAAAAATAAAATTAAGTAAAACAAAAAAATTATTAAAACACAATTATTTCCTACTCACAATTGTTTTATTTTTAAATGGCAAATTAAATTAATTATTTAAATGCAATTTTTTTTTTTTTTTTTTTTGAAAGTGATTTATTTCAAAAAAATATGAATAAATGATAAAATTTATTAAAGAATATAAAAAAATCAAAAATTTAAATAGAAAAAATAGTTTAAAAGGTTACAAGACACATATAACAGTAATAAACAAAATATAACAACATTAAATAAAAATATAACAGCTACAAAATATTAAGAATATTTTTTTGATATTTTTTACAAAACATTTTTTTTGTGATGTAATGCAACGCTGTGATTTGTTTTCACAAAAAAAGACAAAATGAAACTTTATGTGTACTGATCAAATAAGATCAAAAAAACCTTCATTGTTCTAGCAAAAACAAAAACTTGTTTCAACAAAAATGAATTTTTTTAATAAATTAATTAAAAAATTAATTTATTAAAAAAATTAATTAAATTATATTTAAAAAATTAATTTTTTTAACAAATAAATTAAAAAAATGTTTTTTATTCATTTTGTATAAAAGTACTGCTTATGTGTCATATTTAATACCATTACTTTTCATACCATTTTCATATAACTTAATTTTTAATTTTTTTTTATTTTTAATTCTTTTTGTACCTAATAACAGACCTAAAAAAAAAAATTCTACCTGCTCTTTTATAGTATTTATCTTTATAAAACTTGAGAAAGATTGAGTGATTGAGTTTGACAAGAAAACTGATGGACTCAAGCCTTTTAAAAAATAAAAATTTAAAAAGAAATTAGTTGAAGAAAAAAAAGAAATTTAATTAAAAAAATAAATTCAATTTAAAAAATAAAACAATTATTGACAATTAGAATGATAACAATTGTTACCATAGCAAAGGTTCAGAGTCATTCAAAATTGTAGGCATTTTCAATGGCATATTTTCTAATATTCGTTTCAAAAGAGTTTGTATTTCACTAAAACAACTTACAACGCAATCATACTAAAAATAGAAAAAATTATTTAGGATGTTAAAAGCATTAAAAATGGTTAACAAACTCAAAATAACAAAAAATATCACCTTTAGCTGACTTTCAATTTTCATTTCAAGGTCTAAATACATATATAAACACAGAAGTAAATAAATTTATATATATATATATATATATATATATATATATATATATATATATATATATATATATATATATATATATATATATATATATATATATATATATATATATACATATATATATATATACATATATATATATATATATATATATATATATATATATATATATATATATATATATATATATATATATATATATATATATACATATATATATATATACATATATATATATATACATATATATATATATATATATATATATATATATATATATATATATATATATATATATATATATATATATATATATATATATATCACTAGATATACTCAATGGCGACAAAACGTGCTAAAAAAACGCGCTATAAGGCGACAGTTGTGTTAAGGCAACTATTTGTGGTCACCTTAACGTTTCTGATTCAAATTTAATGGCTTTTTGTTTGCGCATTATAAATTAAACTTTACCTAGCTTTAGGTATCTATTTAAATAATATAAAAAATAAATTTTGGATCAAACTAAATTTTTTTTGGGGAGATATGGAAAAGGCAGTTTTGAGAGTGTTTATTGTATAAAACGGCAAATTTGCCTACAAATGCCATATGGTGACAGTTTGTACATTTGAAAGATTTTAAGTGTTTTTATATGTATATATATAATTATTTTTATGATTAAAACATAATTTAGGAGTTAGTCGACTATATTTTACTATTTTCTAAACTTTTAGCACGAAGTGTGCGAATAAAATGCGCGAATAAAAAATATAGTTTTTTTTTTCACTAAAACTCTAATTTTTTACTTTAGCGAAACACAAAACTTAGTTTTTTACTATTTTATATAAGAACAAAGTCTTATTAACTTAAATTTATTAATTTCGCTAACATCTGTTAAGGCTTTCCTTCATAGTTGATAAGTTTTCACAATGATGTTTTACCCTAAGGTGACGCAACTGAGTAAAATCAACAAAAGAATAAACGTTAAGGTAACACTTTTTTTTGTATATCACTGTGGGGAAGTGCAATTATTCTAATTTCAATAGAATATGCTCAAAGGAGTAATTATAAAATGAGTGAAGTTGTTATAGCGCAAAAAAAATTTTTTTTTGTGGTAAAAACTGCTATGTCGCCTTATAGTAGAATTTTTGCGAATGTCACCGTAAAGTAGATCTAGGAGTATATGCATTTTTATTACTATTATTTTTGTTAACTAGTGGTATTTCATGGCCAAACATTATTCATGTTAACATTCATATAGCCATAGCCGTTAATTAAACAGTTAAACTGGGGAATAAACTAATTATGTCATAAAAACATAAAAGGTTAAAAAATAGTGTAGTAAAGATAAAACTGTTTCACTTTAAAATATCTTTTGCAAAAACAAAATGAATAATTTTTAATTTTAAAATTATTTGCATATAGACTTTTGAGAAGAGCAGAGATTATTGTGAACTTGTGGAATAAATCAGACCATTAGGTGAAAATTAACAAAAATGGAGCTGTCTCATATGCCTTGAATTTCATGAAATCAGGCATTTCCCAAAAATCAGGCAATTTCCCGAAAATCAGGCAGGTTTTTATCTCGAGTAATAAAATACTCAGAGATCAATAGAGTGGCTGACTAAATTTCTCTCTCCAAGGTTCTCCAAATCCCGGTTTTGTAATTTTATAAGTTTTGATATTTTACTCTTCTTACTTTAGAATAATTTATGTCATAAATTATTATAAGAATAATTTATGTCATAAAGTAACAAATTGTATAAAAACAATAGTTTAAAATTAGATGTAAAATACAAAGAAAATAACTCTGAACTTTTCTAATGACAGACTTTTTTTAAATAAATAGAAACATAATAAAAATAAATTTAAAAGAAATACCTTTTTAATTTTATCTTGTCAAAAATAAACGTAATAAGTATTTAGCCATGTCATTTTAAACTAGGGCCCTGCAAGTCACCTTTTTTGGTATCAAATCAAGTAACAAATTAAAGCAGACATTAATTCCCAAATCAAACCTTGTCTCGCAAATCAAACCTTGTCAAATCAAATCTTGAATCAAATCAGCATTTTAAAGATATCAATGGTCTAGTTAAACTTAGATTTCCTCAAAATGCTGATTGGACTCGTGATTCAATTCTATTTGTGAATCAAGGCCTGCTTCGAATCGTGATTTGATTCATAAATAAAAAAGGTGATTCGCAGGGCCCTAGTTTAAACTTTATTTAATCTTCATTGTATTGTTTTTAATTTATACTTTTAAGATCAACAAGACTATTGGCAGATGTATATTGAGTCTGCTGCAGAGGTGAAATTTAAATCATGGTAAAACCATAGAGGTGTTTGGTGCTGGCGTTAACATCTTTTGATCGAGATCAAAATATAAAAATGGTACAAAGTTCTGTATTCAAAAACAAAGAGAGGGCCGAAAAGATGTAAAAACGGATAGAATCAAAACTGAAATCCTATTGAAAGCAGTTTTTGTTGATAAAGACCAGCCACTAGGTCTTGAGTTGTATGTTTCACTAGACTACTGGTTAATTTTCAATATTCCAAGTCATAGTTTAAAAAATTCCCACGGACAAGACTCCAACAGACTTTTTGGGTACAATGAATTCCAAAACTTTTAAAATCTTTAAAAGTTGCTAACAACTTATCAGAACTCACAGCAAAATTGTAAATCTATTGAGCATAGTTTAAAAAATTTATTTTAAAAATAAAATGCAGAATAGGATATTTATTTCTTAAAACAAGAAACTTATTTCATGTTTTAAAAAAAATATTTTGTAATAAAAAATTCAATTTTGCTGTGCTTACAGTAAAATTTATTCAAGATAATGTAGACCATGTGATGAGCTTGGAGAAGCTTCAGAAGCTACTTCAAATAAAGAGTTCTTGTAAAAAAACCATTAAAAAAAGAAGATGAGTAAATTCAAGGAGCTTTCTACAGTGACTGCTTCCTCGCTTTCTAGTTTTTGAATGGTTTTGATAAATTGAATTTTGATCCAAAATATAATCCTTTGCCCCAAAAGTACAAATTGATGAAATAATTTTTTTTTTGCTATTCTTAACTAAATTTAGATTCATCGATAAATTTTAAGTATTGTTTTACAATCTCTAAGCATTCAAAAATTATGACTAAATAAAATTTGTAAACCTTTCAAAGTGAGGTGGGTTTAAACTTTATATAGTTATAATTTATGAACTCTGACAGATATTTCAATGAAACTTAAATTTTATCAACGAATATGAACAAAGTTAAGAATTTCAAAAAATTTATTTTACAAACTTTTTGCTCTCACCTTTGGAGCTGAGGGGATGAAATTTTTGGGCTTTTTTATTTTCCAGCATCCAATTATTGCAATATTTTGCAAAGCATCATTATTTGATATAAGTATAAAAATATAAACTTTTCGAGTTTGCGTCATGTCTGTTAGCTATCTCAAACACCAAAAAATGCTGGATCCTTCACTGATATGTGAAGGATCCAGCATTTTTTGGAAAAAATGCTGGATCCTTCTTTTATCTTAAAAAATACTTGGTTATTATGCTTCCTTTATCTTAAAAATATGCTTAAATATGCTTCCTTTATCTTAAAAAATACTCTAGGTATTTTTTAACATAAAGGAAGCATAAACTTCCAAGTTAAATGCTCCTCTGCAATGCTCTTTGATGCAACAATTAGGTCTTCAATTAGGTCAACAAAAAAGCCTGAAGATCAACAAAAAATCACTTTACAGTAGCCAAAGTGTTAATTTATCTACCGTAATTAATAAGATAGGCATAAAATATTTCTTGAATTAATAAGCACAGTATTTTTTTGGTACAGCAACACATAGAGAAAACATTGTTGAACAAATTAAGTGGATTTGATATCAAAATCTATTGACGCCATGCTTGGAAAATGCCCTAAATTTAGTTAAAAATCACAAAAAGCAAAACTTCAAACAATCGTCGCAAATACTTCTATCAAGAAAAAATAAAATATATAAAAGTTTTTTATATAAATATGACCTCTACGCCACTACGCATGAAAATTGGTAGTCGAAAAAAATTATTGGATGGGCTTATATATATATATATATATATATATATATATATATATATATATATATATATATATATATATATATATATATATATATATATATATATATATATATATATATATATATATATATATATATATATATATATATATATATATATACACACACATATATATATATATATATATATATATACAATATTACATCACTTACATTATTGAGCAATTATTATCGTGGATTTTTTATATCTATTACTTAGAATTAGATTTTTAGAGTTACGTAACAAAAGAATTGCAAAATTATTGAATTCATTCATTATAAGTAATTAAGAAAGGGAATTTTAAATAATTGATGACACTCCTCCTGAGTGACTTTTCATATTATTTATAGAAGTTATCAAATCAATAACACTTTTTTCTGCAAGACGAGCCGCAAACTAAATTGTTTTTTTTTTTTTGTTTGCCTGCTTATTAAAATTAATGGGTACTTTTTTATATTTTAAGTTTTATGTTTAATTTTATTCTGTTGTTATATTTACTAAAACCTATTTTCACTGTAACTTGTATTTATTTTTTTTGCGCTTGAAATGTATGCTAGAAAAATTATTTCTTATCACCACTCAAAAACATGAATAATTAATGATTTTATAATTACAGAAGCAGATAACAGAAAATCATTGGCAGCATGCTGCAATAATTGTATGCATACTAAAACACTTTGAAATAGCTACGAAAAGTAAGAGCAGACACATCAGAGATCATACCGTTTCTTGACTATGCTAGGGACAAATCAACTGGAATCAAAACTGTTGTTGATAAACTTAAAACTGATCTTAAAAGTCATTTTCATAAATACAAAGAAAATGTTCATCTGAAAATTGTAATGCATCTCATACCCTGTTTCAAATGAAATATTTTAATGAAACAGATCATAGCATGTTTAATAAAATTTTATATCAAAGGTACTACCGTTTCATTTGGAGTATCGATTCTCTAAATGAAAGCGGTAGTACACTTAATATAAAATTTGCTTGCTTATTGTAAACGATCATTTACAACAAGCAAAAGAAGTTAATTTCATTAAAGGCTCTGATTGTGATGGTCCAATCAAAAAAGAAAGCATGAGCATGTACAGCTTCTTAGATGAAATGGGTATAAATGAAAATGCTTTACAGAAATGTGAAAACACTGATGGAGGAGAAAAAAAGTATAATAGTTAAAAATTCTAGAGGAAAAACTCAAAATTTAAAAGGAAAATGGTAGGAATAAAAAATATCTAAATAAAATTGTAAATTAATTAAAAACTGATGTTTATTTTCAAATTAATTATTATGTTGCTTTCAGCCCTGTTAATAGAAATTTATTTACAGGTTTATTTGCACACCATAATTGCTGTAGACAAAGTTGTATAATATTTATATTATGGAAAGATTACTGCAAGCAGGCACAAACTATATACAGACTGGCCTCCTGTGTCTTCCTGCAACTACGGGTCTGTTTGCATTTAATATTTTTAATTTTCAATGGAAAACATAATTATTTATCAACTATAAATGTTTAGTTATATTATAAATGTTTAATTATTAATTTATAAGTTGAATTTTTTTTTCCTTACTTGATTAAAGATTTAAAATATTAGTTTAAACTTTGAATTGATTCATAGTTTTGATTCAACATGGACAAAGTCAACTTCAACTTTAGCCTATCAACATTACCAAAAAATAAATGCCCTTATAAATGGTGGGATGTTTACAATTACAACTGCTCCGATAAAGACAAGCTGGATTTGGTAAGGTTCTCAATGAAAATTTTGTGCGCACCTCCTTCATCCATTAAGAGTGAACCTCTGTTTAGCACAACGGGAAATATATTTTAAGCCAAAAGAAACAGGCTGTTGCCTGAGCATGGAGAACAGATTACGTTTTTAAACTATAGTTTACCT
>NC_061168.1:28150873-28178373 GCF_022113875.1 Hydra vulgaris
TACATTAAAGCCTAAAGAAAGCATCTACATAGAGTGGGAAAAATCCACTGTTAATAAAAAAGTGAACTATGTAAAAATGGTACTTTTAATCTAGTTCCTTTAACATTACCGGTTCTTTTATTGTTTTTAAAACATTTGTTCCATTTTTTAATTGTGTTATTTTATTGTATTTTTATTATAAGGTCTCTATTAGTTCAAATTAATTTTAAATCATTTCATTTAAGCATTTCAATATATTTAACAAAAATTAAAACAGTTTTCTTATTTATTAGAATATATATATATATATATATATATATATATATATATATATATATATATATATATATATATATATATATATATATATAAATAGGTATAAAAATACTAACTGAACAATTCTATAAATCTGTTTTGTGAGTTTACAACATAGTATTATGTTTTCAGCTTTCCGTTTAAAATCATATGCATAACCTGCGTGTATCTAAAAAAGTTTTGAAAGATTATTAAAAATTCTGTTTTTTTAAATTCCCTTAAAAAATTCAAACTTTAAATAGTTGTACAGCATTGTTTACAAAAACAATAATACAATAATAACAATAACAAAATTAAAAACTAAAAAAACAACAACAAAAACAACAACAAAAACAACGACAACAAAAACAACAACAACAATAACAACAACAAAAACAACAACAACAAAAACAACAACAAAAACAACAATAACAGCAATAACAACAACAATAACAAAAACAACAACAAAAATAAAAAAAACAAAAACGACAAAAATATCAACAGCAACAACAATAACAGCAACAACAACAACAACAACAAAAAAACAACAATAACAACAACAACAAAAGCATCAATAAAAATAACAATAACAACAACCAAAACAACAATAACATTAAAAACAACAACAAAAACAACAATAACATTAAAAAGAACGCCAACAACAACAACATACTACAACAATAATTAAGTAACAAGATTTAAAAAAACCTTTTTATAGTAAATTTTTTTAAATAAATTAGTAAATAAAACTGTTTTTAATTATAAGTACTACAGAAATAATGAAACAAACTATAAAACACTTAAATAAAACACAAAACAAAACAATAAAAAGAAAAAAATACTATAAACAAGTAAAAAACTAGAATTGAAAACACAATACAAAACTAAGTTTTCACAAAAAAATATTAAAACTAAACATTTTAAAACATGGTTATATTCATATGAATATATTTTTTGATAAAAATATTGATTTTGATGTTGAAATAGTATAAGCAATTTCAACAATTAAACAATTATCCAATGAACTGTTATACCTTTGACACACTATAAAATATATTCAATATAAACAAAGTATAATCTTAATATCATATCTAATAACAAAAATAAATATCTATAAATATATGTGAATAACAAGTAATTTACTCTACTTTACAAACTCTTTAGAGTTTGGTCCATGCTGTTAGTGTTAATATCTTAAGTTAGCACAATGTGGACTTTTTTGTTAGTTAAAATATGTTTTGTATGAAATCAAAATACATAAAAAGAATATTAATACATAGTTAACATTATCATATATTTTCAACGCGCTTTTCAATCAACCTTGTCAACAACCTTGTCAAGATACAAACCTTTGAAAGGCTATCATGACTGTTTTGTCAAGATTTTAACCTTTGAAAGGCAATCATGACCATCTTGTTAAAATACAAACCTTTGAAAACTTTAAATCATCGTTATTGATATTTTGAGGTAAATCTAAAACAATACATCAACAAAGTATTTTTATATTTAAATGAATAAATATATATCATATTCTTATAAAATTTATAAGTGTTTCTTAAAAGAGATTTTGTAAAATTACTTAAAGTAGTATTGAAGTGGCAGAGCTTCCGCTTTGTAAAGAAAAGGTTTTGAGTTCGATCCCTACCCTGTCCCTGGTAGTACCACATTCAACTTGTTTCTCCGCAAGGTCTTGTTCAGCAATGTTTGCATTTTGGAGTCAGAGAGTTGAGAGAGGGTTGTAACTTTGACTGTAGCAGCCCCGTCGGCCTTGGGGAGGTGAATACCTACTTTTGTCCACAATGCAAATATTTTTTTATATTAATATGAAATATAATTACTCTTCTAGGTTGCATTTATCACAAAATCATTTTACATTCTGTAAAGCTTATAAAACTGAATTTTGGATTTCAGTTTAAATAATTTTTCTTATTGTTAACAAGTAACTTTTATCCTATCAGTAAAAACTACTTTTATCTTTTTTTTTCTTTTAGTTTTTATTTTAAAAATAACCTGCTGCTGGGGGCTACATACATCATAGTACATACATACAAGTATACATACACACATGTATATATATATATATATATATATATATATATATATATACATATACATATACATATACATATATATATATATATATATATATATATATATATATATATATATATATATATATATATATATATATATATATATATATATATATATATATATATATATATATATATATATATATATACATATTAATGACATTATGTGTCAGTAATTTTGAAGACTTTATGAGACCTATTCTGGATAGTAGTTCAATATATTCTATATTTATGTCAATGGTATCATTTTTTAACAATGTAAAACACAATTCACATTTAACTCTGCATATAAATCCAGCAATAAAAATAGGAACTTCTTAACTATTTTTATCAAATTCACATTGATATTATTAACTAAAAATTCTGAAATTGAATTTAGAATCTCAACTGAGTTAAAAGGTTTTAAATCCAATTTCTAAAAGTCAGAGTTTTCTTTTAACAATGATCTCATTTGCAATATTTTCTCAAAAGTATTTACTTTACATAATTCAATAAGAAATCTGGTACTTTGAAAAACTCTCATATATCATTTCAAAGAGTTAGAACATGATTCATCCTTCAAAAAAAAGATCTTCAATTAAACTAGAAGTAATTTGTAATGCTACAATTAGTGCTTTAGAAGTCTGAGTTGTATGACAATATCTTTTAGTTTAACAGCATCACAAATTTTTCCACTGTTTAACCCAGCAAGGAAATGCATGCAAAAACTGTTGGATAGTAACCCACTTAACAGATTAATTACTGAATTTATGATTATATTATTTCATAGCAGAATTGATTACACCCACTATAAATTAATGAGTTTTAAAAATTTGGATACTAATTATTCATTATGAAAATAACTTCATAATTAAGTTATTATCATTATGCTGCTGAGTTGTTTCATGGAATATATTTCATTTTAGCTAGTCATCTTGTTTGTTATTACCTGGATATAAAACCTTTTTTTCATAGTTTCGATGCTTTTCTTAAGTTAAGTCAGGTCAGGTTTATCCTGCTACTGATAAGATGTAACCCAGTACAATCTGCTTTATGTCCTGCTGCCTTGTAGGATATGCCTTTTTAGGCTAAGGCTAGGAGATGCCAACTCCGACATAAAACACCCCTTGCCTTAGGGCTCTTGGTTGAGTAAAGGCTAGAGATGGTGTCTCAATAAAAATACTCATTTTGGGCAGATGTTAAATGCATCCGGCTAACTAGGAGGCCTTCTTGAAGAAGGCCTCCTAGGTAAAGATTTACGGGGTAAACAGATCCTATGTGTTGACCGGCCTCACACCCCTTCTTTATCTATTAGGCTGGCGCAGATGTATTCTTAAATTATTGTTTCCAGTTTAGGATGTTGAATGCTGGATCTTCTTGACTCGATGCATGAGTTTTGTTTATGTCTCTGTTTTTATGACTAGGCAACTCAATCTATTATCTCCTAATGAGGGTACAGCTCTAAAACTCAGTTTTATGGTACTGAGCCCCGCTGCTAGTCAGGTTTCTCGAACTCTGTGGTAGCTCTCAGAGAGGCTGATTCCATCAACAGCTAAAAAAATATCAAAGTACTAACAGTGCCATGTTGCGGATGGATGGTGTCCCTCTTTGTACTTTTGGTGTGCATTGCCAACGCCACATTGGAGCCCTTTGTTATGGATTAGGGTTTATTTATAGTAATGAGGCAATTGCTTGGACTATTAAACAGAGTACTGAGTACTATCTATGTTTCGAGTCAATTTCTTTCACAAATTTAAAAATGAATAAAGTAACAAAAACTATAAAACACAAAAAAACACAGTCATCACCAAGTTCCTTTAACCTATCATTCACTAATATTCGTGGTCTTCGAAGTAACTTTTCTTTTGTTGAGTCTTATCTCTTGTTCAACAGACCTACTTGCTCTTTGTGAGACTAATTTGAGTTTTTCTGTCTCATCTTGTGATCTTAGTGTTGATGGTTATCTTCTTTTAATTCGTAAAGACTCCAATAGTCACATGCTTGGCCTGGGCATTTACATTTGTAAGAATTCACCCATTTGTCAGGAAACTAGGTTTATATCCACAGACTACTCTTTTATGTGCTTTCGTTTAGCATCACTTCACTCTATCACCTTTCTCTTTGTTCTATATCGCTCTCCTTCATCTCAAGACTGCACTCTTCTTGATGTTATTTCTGATCATATTGACTGAGCCCTCTCTCTTTATTCATCAGCCAATATTGTTGTTGTCGGTGATGTTAATGTTCATCACACTAAATAGCTTGTCTCAAGTGTCAGTGACTATGCAGGCATTAAAGTCTAAAACTTTTGCCTTTCTCAATCCCTAACTCAAATAGTCAACTTTCCAACTTGCTTTCCAGACAACTTGAATCCTAGTCAGTGCTTAGTTTTCTTCTCCATGGTTTTCCTCACATTGTGCTGCTGCAATTGCCAATCGAAACTGTTACTTCCATATCTATCAGTAAAACAATTCTCCAGAAAACAGACGTCAGTTTATTACTGCTAGGAACCATTGTAAAAAGGTTTCGTCTGATGCCAAAGCCCACTATTCTCAGGTCATAAAATCTCGTATTTCATCACAAAAATTTGGCTCTCATGACTTGGGGAGAATCTTTAATAGTATCAATAATAAAAGCAAGTCTGTAATTCCACCTCTTTTGTATGGTTCAGACTTTGTCACCTCACCTAAAGACAAAGTTGAATTGTTTACTAAGAACTTTTCATCAATATCATCTCTTGATTCCACTAGTTGCGTTCTACCTTATATAGCCGTCAAACAGGTTGATCCATTGCTTGACATTCGTATCACTCTAGCTTCTGTATCTAAAGTGATTTCCTGCTTAGACTCTTCTACAGCTTGTAGCTTGGACAACATACCTGTTATAGTCTTGCAGAAGTGTTCTCCGCAGCTGTCGTCTATACTAAAACTATTCAACAAGTGCTTATCAGAGACAATCTTTTAAGTCGTCTGTCAAAATTTTCGGTGATATCTTTAATAAAACCTTCTATGATCTAGTCTCTAGGATACAAGTCTCTAGGATCGAAATCTCTAGGATAGCTTTAATAATATAAGAGATTGATTTTTTGAGACCAATAATCATAAACAATTTAAAGAGATTACCCTCAGTATCTTTTCCTAATAACCTACAACTGGTTTTCACAAGATTGCTGTAAAGACATTTTATCAAAAAGGAGAACACAATGATTGCTTTTTTCACCCTCATTTAATAATATTTTTAATGATTTTATTGAATCAATTCCAAAAAAAAACTTCCTTAACTTTAAAAACTAAACCCATTTGGAGAGTTAGATTCAAGAATTATATCAATATTTTTTATTTTATCCATTTCTTGAATTAAATAAAATCATCTGAGAAGAAGAATCTTGCTCAGTTAGAGGTTTACAAAAGTTAGTTATTTTAGGAATTATAAAAGATGTAATGCAAAATTTATCAGAATAAATTGTTAGAATATGGCTTATTTCAAGTTTTAAAGTAACTTATTTCCCATACTTTAAATACTTAGTTTCAAAATGATCCAAACATATAATTGAATCTTATTTCCCCTTCATTTAATATTATTTTTAATGATCTTATTTTTACAAGCATGACAACATGATGTCATGCTTGTAAAACCATTAAATTCTTTTACTATAATTTTTAATTCTTTATTTACTTTTATTGTTTTGTGGTATTAGGTTTTTACATTTGTTTTAAAATAAAATAGATTATTTAATCATTTTAAAATAAAATAAAACTTACATATTTATTTATAAGTCTGGCCATCAAGGCCAAGAAACTTATCTTTAATATTCATAACAATGCTAACTTTTTTTATTTAAAAAAAAAAAAAAAAGAAAAAGAATTTTTAAAGATTTTCTACATTTCTATTCATTTTTTTCTTTTTATCTTTTTTTAAAAGATTTTCTATTTTAGATAAATATTTATTATAATATTTTTATATTAAAATGTTTAGTATATTCTTTTTATATACTTTTAATGAATTTTTAAAGATAATTTTAAGCTTACATACTGCATCTTTTTAAGATTTGATATGATCAGTCTTAATAAAGTATAAAAATTTAATTTAAGACAAACTTTGTTTAAACATACCTTCATTTAAAAGTTTTTCACAAGACATTGAATTTGTAAGAATAATGAAAGGATTGTCAACCTACAATATCAAATTGAAAAAACTTTAATGAAAACAATATAAAATATGGGTGATTCCATGTCAAGTAACACAGAATTTTTTAAAAATCTCACTCTACATCTCAGATTTTGCTGATTTTTAAACAGTTGAGAGTACTTATTAAAACAAATAATAAAATTTTTAATAAAAATAAATACTTAATAAAATTTTAGCCTCTTGCTCTAAGAAGATCCTCAAATATGATCATTTTAACAGAAGTTGGCCAGTCCCCTCTTTGTATCCTTATTCTCTTCAGAGTTGCAACGTTTATTTAGAGGTTTCAAGTTACATAACTTTAAAAATATTTTATCTTTCTACTTAAAAATTTGTATCTGGCTATTTTCAGGGGTGGCAAATCTAACGACAATATCAGAAAAGTAAATAATTATTTTAAAGTACCTGTATTTATCAATTGAAATAAATTTAGGCAATTTTTAATATACCTGATTTTAATGCTCAAGAAACCCATGCAGCCTTGATGATATCAAAAAAAAAATTAAAAATCATTCTATATTCATTGATTTTTCAAAAAATATACAAATTTTGATATGCAAGTATATGGATTTCCATATATGGATAGTGGGGCACAGGATCCCCACTTTTTTGTTGCAATGTATTGCAATTAATTTTTCACTACCGTCTAGACTTGCTGGAGCTCTGAAACCTTTGGCATTTCTGTAGTGCCAATGAACGTCCATGTTTTTAGGGTCTTAGACACAGGGGAGGGGCTGGGTCATGGGCCCCATTTTTTCAAATAATTTATGGAAATTTCAGCATTTGTGTAGTCCTGATAAACGCTTGTTAAAATTGTTTCCAGGGCAGATGACCAGAGGGTTGGGGTACTGGGGGCCATGCCCTACTTTTCTCATATAAAAATTTTTTTTTTTTTTGCATTTTAAATGGGGTAAATATAACTTTAAAAATATTGTTTTCAAAATTTTTGTTTTATATTTGTTCCATTCAGTTTTTGATCATTCTGTATTCAATAATCTTTCTTAAATGTTTTTAGAAAGTACATATGTTTATATGAATTTTGATTTGCAAGTATATGGATTAAATACATTCATCCATCTAAAATAATGATTTTAACAGAATTTTACATTGAACAATTTAAAATTTTTTGAATTGAAAAGAAAACAGACAGAACAATATTGATCTGTCAAAGAACAAGGATTGAAGAATATAAATTGATGTTATCATGTAATAAACAAATTACCAGCTCATTTATACATTGCAAAATGTCAAGCAAGATACCTAAGGCAACAAAAAAAAGTTGCCAAAAGACTTCTGTATTGTTTTAGGTGATTTTGCAGAAAACTACACATTTGGGATTCAAGATAAAATCTAAAGTAAGCATTGGTGCCAAAATCAATTTAAGTTACACTCGGTTGCCCCCTATTTGTTAAACGAAAATGACTGGCTTAAAGAATTAATTTTGCTTTATGTCAGATGATAATAAGCATGACATTGGTTTTGTGTTCAGACAAATAGTTAAGTATATAAAGGAAAATCATCCTAATATTTCAAAGATTCTATAATTTTTAGATGGTTGTGTTGCACAGTATATAAAACACAAAAACTTTTACAATATCCATTTCCATAAAGATGATTTTGATATTGATTTTTTGCTACAAGTCATAATAAGTCACCATGTGATGGTATTGGTGGCACAGTATAACTATTAACTGCAAATGCAAGTCTACAAAGGCTTATAAATGACCAGATATTAAAATAAAGAGATTATTTTCAAGATTGAAAAAGAAAGATTTATAGAATTGCGCATCATTCTGAAAAAACGTTTTCAGTTAGGTAGAACAAATCCTGGAATTAGGAGCTATCATCAATTTAACCCAGAATCTATAGATACTATTAGCTTTAAACCAACATTTTGTCTTTCTCAATCCCTAACTCAAATAGTCAACTTTCCAACTCGCTTTCCAGACAACCTGAATCATTTACCTTCTCTACTCGACTTATGTCTTGTTTCTGATCCTAGTCAGTGCTCAGTTTCTTCACATTCACCCTTAGGTGCGTCTGATCATGGTTTGGTCTCTCTAAAACTATTATCTCATTCTTCTTCACCATTAGAATCCCCCTATCATCGTACATCTTACAACTACCTTAAAGCTGACTGGGACTCTTTTCGTGACTTTCTTCGTGATGGCCCCTGGGTAGAAATCTTTCGTCTCCCTGTTGACAAATGTGCTTCTTACATAACTTCGTGGATTCAGGCTGGCATGGAATCCTTTATTCCCTCTCGACGATTCCAGGTAAAGCCTCACTCTTCTCTATGGTTTTCTTCACATTGTGCTGCTGCAATTGCCAATCGAAACCATTACTTCCAAAAATTAGGCTCTCGTGACTTCAGGAGAATCTTTAATAGTATCAATAATAAGGGCAAGTCTGTAATTCCACCTCTTTTGTACGGTTCAGACTTTGTCACCTCACCTAAAGACAAAGCTGAATTGTTTGCCAAGAACTTTTCATCAATATCATCTCTTAATGCCACTAGTTGCATTTTACCTGATATACCCGTCAAACAGGTTGATCCATTGCTCGACATTCGTATCACTCCGGCTTCTGTATCTAAAGTGATTTCCCGCTTAGACTCTTCTACAGCTTGCGGCCCGGACAACATACCTGTTATAGTCTTGCAGAAGTGTTCTCCGGAGCTGTTGTCTATCCTTTCAAAACTATTCAACAAGTGCTTATCAGAGTCTTGTTTTCCAGCCTGCTGGAAAGCAGCATCTGTTATCCCTATTTTTAAAAATTCTGGAGAGCGATCTGACTCATCTAACTACCGTCCCATTAGTCTTCTTCCTATCATAAGCAAGGTTTTTGAATCCTTAATTAACAAAAACTTAATCTCTCATCTCGAATCTCATAACCTACTTTCTGATCATCAGTATGGATTTCGATCTTCTCGTTCTACGGCTGATTTGCTATCAGTAATAACCGATAGGTTTTATCGCGCATTAGATAAAGGTGGAGAGGTTAAGGCCATTGCTCTTGACATTTCTAAAGCGTTTGATAAAGTTTGGCATGCTGGTCTCCTCCATAAGCTTTCTTCTTATGGTGTATCTGGAAACATCTTTGAGATTATTGAATCCTTCCTTTCCAATCGTAGTATAAAAGTTGTCCTTGATGGACAGCACTCTTCTTCTTATTCTGTAACCTCAGGGGTTCCCCAAGGTTCAATCCTTGGCCCTATACTCTTTTTAATTTACATTAACGATCTTCCAGATATTCTCACATCTAAGGTGGCATTGTTCGCTAATGATACTACCATTTATTCTTGTCACGATAAGAAGCTAACTCCCTCTGATTGCTTGCAGGGGGCATCTGAGCTCGAAAAGGATCTCACTTCTGCTACAGCATGGGGCTCGCAGTGGCTGGTGAACTTTAATTCAGATAAAACTCAACTTTTTTCGGCCAATCGTTATTGCAATAATTTAGGCCTTCCTATATTTATGAACGGTAATGTACTTGATGAGTCTCCTACCCTTCATCTTCTAGGATTAACTCTTACTTCTGATCTTTCTTGGAAACCTTATATCAAATCTGTTGCAAAATTAGCATCTGCTTAAGTTGCTTCTCTTTATCGAGCTCGTCACTTTCTTACTCTGGATTCCATTCTCTATCTCTATAAATCTCAAATCCGGCCTTGTATGGAATACTGTTGCCATATCTGGGGCGGATCTTCTAATGATGCCCTTTCTCTTTTAGACAAGGTGCAAAAACGCATTGTAAACATAGTTGGACCTGCTCTTGCAGCCAACTTTCAACCTCTGTCACATCGTCGTAATGTTGCTTCTCTTTCTCTTTTCTACAAATACTATAATGGGCACTGCTCTAAAGAGCTAGCGTCTCTTGTGCCATCTACTAAAATTCATTCTCGTGTTACTCGTCATTCAATTAAGTCTCATCCTTTTTCTGTTACTGTTCCTAAGTGCTCCAAAAACTCTTATTCGTCTAGTTTTTTTCCTCGAAAATTAGTTCTTTGGAATTCGCTTTCTTCATCTTGCTTTCCTGATTCATATAATTTGCAATATTTTAAGTCGACTGTCAATCGTTATCTTGTTCTACAATCTTCATCTTTTCTCTTCCAGTAACTTCCAACACTAATAAGTGGTTGCTTGCAACCTTGTTAGAAGCGAAGATAATTAAAAAAAAAAAAAAAAACAAGTGAAGATTTTAATATAACAGGCATGCTTTCTCTTTCTGGTATTCAAAGTATTTGACCTAATCAGCAAATTAACATCAATAAATTGAAAGTTGGTGAATTTATTCTGTGTAAATATGATACATTTCATTTTCAACCTCAAAAATTTTACTGATCTTTCATCATTTCATCATTCATGTTTTCCTGACTTATACAACCCACAACATTTTAAGTCTTCAGTTAACTGTTTCCTTACTCTTTAACCCTATTCTCTATAACCCATAAAATAAAAGTGATTGCTTGCAACCTAGTTGGAAGTGAATTAGTTTAAAAAATATATATATATATACCCCAGTATTTAATAAATAGTAAATGTATGCATAAATTTACATTATATAAAGTATTATAAATTTTACTTTAGCCATGGCTATCAACCCCCAGCTAAATCTTATAATTTTGCAGAGGCAGGGTCAGGTTTGTAAAAAGTCTCATTTTTAGCTGAGGCCCTGGTCACTTACCATATGACCTCATACAGAAATAAGCTATGAGGGCTTCTATACATATCAGTAGTTGTTTATTTTATGTACACCTAAAACATACATAAAATAACTTAACACATTTTGGTTAAGTCGATTAAATGCTTTTCAGTAAAAAAAAATTAAAGTGCACTTCAGTAAAGTAACTTTTTAATATTTAAATTTAAAAATGTCTTTGAGGCAGTAAAATAAACTAATGACATAAAAACCAATGAAATAAAACCAGAAAATTAAAATAAAATAAAATAAAAAACCAAATAAAACCAGAAAATTAAAAACAAAAGAAAATTTAAAAAATTGGTCATTTTTCTTTTTACAATTTTTTTATAACTAAATATTTTATTTAAATGTGTTTGTTAAACTTTTTTTTAATGTATGTTAAATTTTTTAAAGACAAGTGAAAAGCGCATTGATACTAATTTTTCAAGAACCTAAAATAATCTGCGGTTTCGCAACAAAAATGCTGGTAAATTAATTATATTATTTTTATTTTTGTAATAAGCTATATTTTTTATGTTACTCACTTTTTAAAAACGAAAAATCATTATTAGTTGCAAAGCTGCATTTACATATTTCAACCTTTCACAGGAAGACGTGCGATTTCACGCCTTTATATGACCACGCAAAAAAAAAATGTTTTAACGATTTGACTACGGCATTTTTTTAGAATTTAAAAACGCGCTACAAAAACTTACCTAAACTTATCTGAAAAAAAAATTTAAAAAAATAATAAATATTAACGAGGGAAAATAAAAATAAATACTTAGTTAAAGCAAAAACACAATAAAATAAATATATATATATATATATAGCACAACTAAAACAAAACTCATCAAACTAAAATGCTTAGTTTATTTAATTTACACATTAAAAAACCTTTTCATCTTTGTTTCAACATTTTTATATATTTTTTATTTATTTAATATGTTCAAAAGTTAAATATTTCTCATAAAAAATACATAGCTATATAAATAAAATAAAAAAATATTTTATTAATACTTTTTTTTAAATTAATTAGAAGCGTTTTTTTTTTTACTCCATTAAAAGCGTTTTGATAATATAAAAGCATTTAAGATCAAACTTATTAAATTGTAACGGTTTTCTAAAACTTTTTTTTTTCAACGAAATTTTGTTTATCTTTTTAAATGCATTAACTTTAATCATTCTTATATTTAATTCGTTAAAGAGACTTTCGTAGTCGTAGAATGTCATCGTTTATAAAAACAAAACAATTTTTTATTTTTTGATAAGATTTATTTTAGAAATGAACACTTAAACAATATATATGTTTTAAATTAAAAAAATATATACAACTGTCAATTATATTTAAAAAACAAAACTTTTTTTCAGTAAATTGTTACTTTATTTAAAATCGTTTCGCTAATATAAAAACATTTGTTAAAAAGTTTTGGTGTAATTAATTTCACTTTTTTAGAATATTTTTTATTTAGCGCATTTCTGGAACATTTTTTGAATTAGCCGCGGTCAAACCGTCATAGCAAAATGTTAACTTGCGTGGTCATCACGGCTGTTTCACTCAATATAAAAGCGAGCCTGAGGTCACGAGTTTATCAAAAAAAAAAGTATTTCCGCATAAAAAGTATAAAAATTCATTAACTTTAAAATAATAGTATTTTTTTTCTATAAATGCTTTCATCTTCAAATAAAAAAAATATAAAAGATCTATCTTTCCTTGTTAAATAAACATTTACATTAAACGGAATAAAAATGAAAGCTGTAAAAATATTGTTAATAATTTGGCATCACTTTTCTGATTTTTGCGATTTTTACGCAAAACCTGTCTTAGGCCAACTAAGATTTGATAACATAGCTACATGGTCGATGGTTGAAATTTAGAACAGTTATTAATGAATGTCTGTTCTATCTAGATTTCCACAGACTTTGCAAGTTTTTATATAGAAAGTTAGTTTTTAATGCATTTATATTTTTGTTTTTATTCGTTTTGAATAAAAAACATAACATTTTTGAAAAGTCTGTGGATTTAGTAATACTTTAACCTTATATGAATAAGAAAATCAAAAAATTATTTTCTGTACCTCTAGCTATGTTATCAAATATGTTTTCAAACTTGGCATGTTTAGCGACATTTTTTTTAGTTTTTTTTGCATAAACTCTTGTTTACATTTTAAAGCGGTGACGCAAACTCTGATCGTTACGTCCCCAACGATTATCGGATGCATTTTAAGAAAACAAACAAAACAAACGAGACACATTTTATAGAATAAATAACAAAGTTTCGCGGATTAATTTCTCTTGGATATTTGACTAATTTCAGATAAGTTGATTAATCCGATTTTATCTAGTGCATCTATTTGTCAATATTATTCTATTTAAGTTGTTTGTATTATAATTTTATTACTATATCAATAAAGATTATAAAGCAAAGTTTCGTGGATTATTTCCTTGTGGATATTCGACTAATCTCAGATAAGTTGCTTAATTTTTTTATTTTTAGTGTATTTATTTGTAAATATTATTTTATTTAATTTCTTTTATTATATTATTATTATAATATCATTATCATTATTTATGTGATGTATGCAACTGAGAGGGAAATTTTGAAACTGTACATCGGTTGGGAAGATGGTTGGGAAAATGAGTATAACTTTAATTTTGTAAAGCGAGTAATTGACACTAGTAAGATCACTAACAATGTGATTTCAATTTTATTAACAGTTTTTCATCCAAAAGCGTTGTTTACTTTTTTAAGTTTTCTTTTGCCAATTGAGTTTATTATGCCTAATATTGATGTGTTAAATAAAATGTGCCGAAAAATAAAACAAAGAAAAAAAGATTCTAAAAAGTATTTTGAAGCTTCAAAAAACGAAGCATTTTTTAAAATGCAACTGTCTCCAGCTCCACAAACAAAAAAACAAAAAAAATCAGCAGATGCAGATAATTTTTATATTTTAAATAGGAATAAGGAACTAAGTAGTCAAGTTGAACAATTAATTTCTAAAGAAAAAAATAATGTGGAGCAAATAGATAATTTAAAAATACAGGTATCAAAGTTGGAAACTGAAGTTATATATTTAAATTCTAAAAACAAGGCTCTCAACGCACATTGTAACTCATTAAGTTCTCAATTAGAGACTATGAGTATTAGGCTAAAACAGGAGGAGCAGTTCCAACTTTTAAAAAAAAAAAAAAATTAAAAACAGCACACCGTAAATTTGCATCTGCTCGTGCCAAAAATGTAAGATTGCTAAAAAAATTTAAATTTGAAAAAAAAAATGCAAAAATCAGTGATATAAACAAGAACAGTTGCCAAATTTGCAAATATTTTGCTAGCAGTGATAAGGATTTAGTTGTCGTTGATTCTTATTTAGACTATGACAACATTGGTTCCTCTCAATTATTCTGTGGGTTTAAATTAAGTAATCCACAGACTATATCAGTTAAAAAGCCAATAGTTGGTAAGAAATATACTTACATTAAGTTAGGAGATGGTAAATCTTATTCTAAGTTAGGTAGGCATGCTGCAGCTAGACGATCTAAACTTGCTTTTATATTCCTTCGATTATTAGCTTGTTCAGATTTGGAAAGTGATTTGTCTATGTTGTTTTGTGATTCTGTGTCTTGTGAAAAGTCTATGTTTCATTGTGTTGCAAATAAGTTGGGTTTAGTTAGGCAGTTAAGTGTTTCTGATGCTGTAGAGCTGCAGAGCCAATTAAGGATGCCCACGGCTGAATTCCGTAGGCTAAGACGTATTCTGTGTAATCTTGGTGCAAGGATTCTCCCATCTGAGCCCAAGATAAGACAAGAACAAGAAATGCGGACAATGCATGTTAGTAAAGAACATGTTACTGTAAAGTCCATGTTGCTTTATCCATCTGCGAATGAAGCACCTTGTTTAGTACCTGTATTGATGGTCAAGAATTTGATAACTTATATTGAAGAGGTTTTCAATAGTCTGCACGTTCGTGACCACTTCAATTCTGATGTCGGTTTTTGCGAAGAGGTATGGCTCCTTTTTGCTGGGGATAAGGGTGGGAAGTATATGAAATTCCATTTTGAAGTTGTCAATTCTAAATCATCAGGGTCTGTATATGATGTTCATTTATTTTGTATGTATCAGGGTTCAGACTGTCGTGAGAATATTGCCTTAGTTCTCGGGCATTATGCCAACGACATTAAAAGAATTCAGTCGTCAGATTTTAAGCTAAAAGGCAAAATAGTCAGGTTGTTCTTAGGTGGAGATTTTCATTTTATCGATGATGTTCTGGGACACCAGGGTTCAGCTGCTAGCTTTCCTAGTTCTACAGACCTAGTTAAGTTGAATTCTCTAAGAAACCATGCTTCTATGCCTCACACACCTGCTAATTGTAACATCTTAAGGAGGACAATACAATCTCTGGAAAGTGCTTACAATGAGAACTTGTGTGAAGATAGACAAGGTGGAAACCTAAGAGCTCTAGGTAAGTTTCATAATTCAATTATTGCTCCTGTGATTTTCCCCATAATAACTTTAGATAATGTAGTGCCACCTGTTTTGCATATTATGTTAGGAGTTGTGTTAAAACTTTATAAGTTATTATTAAAGGAGTGTAAGACTTTGGATTGTCAAGCTGTTTCGTCTTTGTCACATAATGAGAATGTGAGAACGAATGAATTGTGGGCTGCTAAAAGCTTTGAATGTTCTAAAACAGCAGACTCTTTACGTTTATTAGGAAATCAATTTGTAGACGTTGCAAATCTACAGACTCGTTGGTTAGCTTTTGATAAAAATATTTCTGAATTGGAATACATATCTCTAAACTCCTCCAATAAAAAAAAAACCTGTAAACAGCAAGAAAAGTGTGCTAGTATCAGGTGTTTAATTACTAAATATGATTGTAACATTGATTGGGTGCAGTGTGGTACGTGCCAAAAATTGTTCCATCAATTTTGTGAAATTATTGGTGGTTCGGAAAAGAATGTATTGTGTGATATAGAGAAGTATGAGTGTTTAGCATGTCAGGGTGAAGATTTAGAATGTCTTGACCTTTATATTTCTGAAAAAATTTCTTTTATACGCGCACAGCGCGAAGTTTTAGACGTTGAGTATATTCGATTGCAGATAGAGTGTGAAGACCTAGAAAAAATATCTATAAGTAGCATGGGGACTCATGAGAGGTCTCTTTATAAGGCCCTTGAAGATATGAAAGTTGAGCGACAAGCTTACCATGGTAATGTATTTGTAGGTAATCATTGTAAAATAGTATTAAGAAACCACTATAAACTTTGTAGTGTTATTGATGATGAAGCAATTAAAAATAGATTTGTACGTGTGTTTAGTGTTTTTAATAACTTGCAACCTATTCTTTTTAAGCGAAAATTTCTTTCTGATGCCGAAATTTCTGAGTTTCATCAATATATAAATTTATTTGCTATTGAGTTTCATGCTTGCTTTCCAAAAGAAAGTATCACGCGAAAAATGCATGAACTCATTTTCAATGTGCCACTATTTGTAAAATTGCATAAAACTATTGGGTTGCTGAGTGAAGAGGAGGGAGAGTGTTTGCATAATAGCGTAAATAAGGAATTAAGGCAGTTGCATTCAGTTAGAAATCAGGAGCAAAAGCTGCATCTTGTTTTAAAACGCTTTGAATTGCACAGCAAAGCTGATAGGAAGCTTCAAGCCTCTAAGGTGAGAAAGTGTGTTGTGTGTTCAGAGCGTGGCGAAAATTCATTTTATAGACAAGGTCTTTGTCTTGTTTGTGGTCATCAAATTTAGTTTAAATGTTTGAAAAGTTAAAAAAAAAATTAAACTTTTTACATCTAAGATAAATTATATAAGATCCTTAATTTACAAATAAGAGAATTCTCTTCTGTTTTAATGCCTGTAATGTTTGTTCAAAATAATAATAATTTTTAATTACAATGATTTTATATATTAGGTAGATGCCCATTCTGTTCCTATTTTCAAAAGTTCATTATATCTATGCAATGCCTTTGCTCAGGTTAAAGAATGGAATAAAAGTCTAGCATCAAATGTATAGCTAACTATTTTAATTTGTGATCAGAGCAACTGGTATGTTTGTTGGATATGATTTTGTATGTTTATGTAGTTAATTCAAAAAACGTTTTATCCTTTGTTATGTAATATGTAACATTTTTTATATATATTAGATCTCCGTTCAATTTTTATCATCAAAAGTTAGTTCTACCTTCGCAGGACCTCTGCTCTACATACCTCCTCTCTGGTTAAAGAATGGAATATAAGTCTCATTTATCAAGTTGGTGTAAAAATTAAGCTTGATAAATTAAGAAGTTGTAAACTTTATTATCACAATTGCCAAGTTGACCAAATGTTCTTCTGGTTTTAAATTAATTATGTATGAGTCTAGTATCATCTGGGTGTTCAAAGATAGTTTACTGCTTGAAGAACTTATCAATGGACCAACTAATTATAAAACAGTTTTTAATGAAAATAAAAACGAATTATCAAAAGATTTAAATCAGCTATTTGTGTATATTTAAACACTTTATTTTTTGTGAGAAGAGATTATTGATACAAGTACCATAAAATAATTCTACTACCAAAAGCTAGGTTAATTCAAAACCTTTAACTCAATTTTTGGTCATGAATTATTTTATTAGAATTGATGAGTTTTTATTTATTAACTACCTAACATTATATTATTAGAACTTTATTTTGTAATGTAATGATTTTATCAGCGTTCCAAAATAATTTTCTAAATCAAGAACTTCTATATTAAAAAAAGTACTCATTTAACAACTAATCCCCCCTTATAACGACGTTTTTCATAATTTTGCGAAAAATGTGGTTTGCTTTCACAATTCGATTAAGGCTGTTTTAGTTAACCTTAAATAATTAAGTAAGGTTTTTTTGTTTTCATTATTGTCAAACAATAAGTGTATTTGATAATAACTATTAGGAATATATTTTTCTAATTTTTTTTTGATAAAAAGTAACATCAAATTACAAAAATTTAGCCAAATTCAATATATGTCATATTTATTCTAAACTAAAAGAAGTTTTTCTACTAATGCATTAAATGTCATAAGGTAAAACATTTTATTGATGTCTTAATTGTTTTTACAAAACAAAATAACCTCTTATATTTCAAAAGTTATAAAAGTTTTAGTAACACCCCTTTAGTCAATATTTTCAAAAATTAACAAGAAGCCGTTAAGCTCGGTTTGAAACAGCCGTGTCATATAAAGACTTGAAATCGCACGTCTTCCTGTGAAAGCCTGTATTTACAAATAAATAATAATAATTAAAAAAAACGATTACAAGCCTTCCCAGGAAATACGTGCAGTTTTTCATCTTATGCCCATGCATGAGTACTTTATTTTAGACAACTTGGTCATGGCCGTTTGAAAGTTTTTTTATATTAAAAATTGCGGAAAAAAAAAGTTTTAAAAACAAAGAAAGCAATACTAACAAAATAGGAAATTAAAATAATATTTAATCTATTTAAATAAATAAAAACAATAAAAAAACAATAGTTTAAATAATTTGGGTAATGTTTTTATTTTTTGTTTCTTTAGAGTGGTTGTTATTTTGAGCAACAAAATTGGATAAGGCAAATAAATAAAAAAAAAAACAGTTTTCAATCGGCATTAAAAAGAATGATTTTCATAAATATATATACATTTTTTTTAAAGAGGAAAGCAAAAATATAAATTGCTATCTGTTAGTAAAATATATTTGCATATTTTTAATGTATCAAGTATATGTTGTCCCTATATAAAAATATCTATGTAATAAATGTGTATACTTTTATGTTTAGGCTTTTATTATAAAAATATATTTATTTGCTTTTAAGTGTAAGCGCATTTAGGTTATTTGGATTAGGCTTTTGTTCCTACACGGAATGTTTGATTATTAGTTTGATTCCCAACTCTTCCCATACTTTTTTTTGTCCAAATAATCTAAACAAAATATCCAAATAAGCTAAGTTGTCTTAATTTTGTTTTCTGTTTTTTCTGCAATATTTAATATAAAAAAACTTACAAATGGCTGTGACCAAGTTATCTAAAATAAAATACTCATGCATGGACATAGAAAACTGCACGCGTTTCCTGGGACTTGTAATATAACTAGTAAAACTAAAAAAGTAGTTTTTATAATTAATTTTTTTTTTAATTAATGAAGTTTTTATTTGTATACTTAAATGTTAAATATCCGTTTTTATTTGTATAAGTGTCATAAATAATAAATTTAAGTAGTTTATATTTAATGATAAATTTAAAAAACTCGAGTAATTTTCAGAATTAGCAACAAACTCTTCCATGCTTTTTAAAACTGCTTTTCTGTTTAACAGTGCAATCAAGAATTTTTTTTTTCTATAAGTAAAAAATGTTTTTTTTTTAAAAAAAAAAAAAAAGCTTTTTCAGTTTGTAGAAATAATCACACTTGAATTTATAGACTGGTAATTCAACAGACCATTTAGATAATGCGTTTAGAAGCCATAGTTTTTCATTTTTGCTTGATTAAAGCTTGCAAGATGTTGGTTTAACGGTCATTTTTTTTGCTACATAGCATTGGATAGTTTTTTTCCAGGGTGATTAGATACAACAAAATGCTCTACAATGTCATTAGTTTTAGCATTATGATAATTACAAATTTAATATGCTGCAGCTACTCATAGATTATATCAAACTTTTTGCTCTAGGAGTCAGTGATGTACTATAAAACATTGTTGGTTTTTCAAGCAATTTTTTCTAATCAATTCAAACACTTTCTTAATAAATGATAATAAGTATAATACAAGTGTAAACCAAGTAAATAAACTCATTATAATTAGGGGTCATTGCATAATTATGTAACGCTAAAAATGGCAATTTTTACCCACCCACCCTGTTACATTTGGTCACATTTCCCTAGACCCACCCACTTCCCCTAGCGTGACGTCATTTTCTTTTTTTCACAAAATGGGGGGGGGATTGTTTTTTAAAAAAATGAATTTAAATTGTTCATATTTAGCTGTATGTATTAACTTCTATTATCAAATGCATTTTTTTACCCTCTAGTAGTGTTACACTGTAAGAAATTGTAAAAAACTGTAAAAAACTGTAAAAAAAACTTTATTGAAAATGTTTTGAATTGAAAAAAAACTCTAAAAGAATCAGGTGAATAACTTTGGAACATAAAGAAATATAAACAAATGAAACTATATGATTTAAAATTTTTTTCCTATCACTTTAATTAAATGCTTATAATAAAAGAGTCTGTTTAAATTATTTACAAAATTTTAACCAAGTAAAATTGCTTAAAAAATTGGTTCTTCCAAATCAGTCATCAATGGAGAATTACCATGTTCCAAAGATAAAACTAAAAAAGATCCAAACAGTACAAATTGCGGTTTTTGGTTCACACAAGTGGGTGAGCAGACGTGTTTTTCTGAACTTTAGCCAATATCTGCAAATTCGACCACTTCTCTAACTAATATTTGCTATTCATTTTTTGTCTGCAACAAATGCAATAATGATTTTTCTTTAACAGCTACAACAGTCGGAAAATTCGAGCCATAAACTTTTGAAATTGTCTCTTTTCCAAATCTGCAAAGGAGACTGATAGACAATACAAATCAAATGGGTATGGCTGTCTGAGTTTGACTTGATTCGTAACATCTGGGTGAATATCTTGAAACAGCAGAACCATGGACAGATGGCAAAAATGAAGATTTATTGGTATAAGAATCTTTAGAGGCAATGCATTAATGCCAAACTCATTGTGTAGATATGGTAAAAGATATGGTAAAAACCTGTTTGATAAAATTTCTTGAAATTGAGAAAAGCGAAATGGTTTGCAGCAAAATACATCTGTGCAATTGACCACTTGAATTATGTACTTTGAACTCATTATGTGCTATGACCACCAAAATTGGTTTAAAACTTCTTCTTTAGAAACTTGTAGTGTGGCATTGCCTTCTGGCATTGGAATAGCCATCGCATACACTAGATATTTGTTGATCACTGTTTTACCCCATATTGATGCTAAAACATTCATAGCATGAAAGAAACTTTTTTTTTCCAATTCTTCATTGATTATTTTTCCATTGACACCAATATGTGAAACAAAATGTTTGTGATAAAGAACCAATCCACAAATGTCATGCGAAAGAGGAGCCATTCAGCGTTCACATGGATTATATGCACTGTAGCCTCTTGGAGCAATAACAACTATATACATGTCAAGATCATATTCCAGGAAGACATTAATCATCTCTTCAATAACTTTTGGATACCTTGCATTCTCATCTGGTCCTCCATCTGACTGTGACACCCAAAATAGTTTAAATTTTTTGGATGGTGTTTTGACAAAACTAATAAATCGTTCATCATTAATTACGTGGCATATGACTGTGCCATGAAGGTAGGCATTTGATGAATCATGCTTTCCAGAAAGGATTGCTATATATGTTGGCCCAGAATTCTTTATTCTGATCACCTTGTTGCCAACAATCTCATTGATAGTTAAGAAAACGTAAACTGAAGGTAATAATTTATGTTTCTTGGCTACAACCCAATCATAGTCTGGCAATATTACTTGGTAATCTGTACTCATCATAATTGGCTGTTCCTTATCTGCTGCAGCAACTCCAAGAGCAACTCTAGCTTTATCATCAGGCGAAAATAGCATTGTGGTTTGTGGACCAATAAGTGTACATAGCTCCATAACAAGCCTGATAGCTGCCAAACCAAACTGGGCATCCACATTTTTCTTTCAAGCATTAAATTAAGCTTTAACAAGTTTCACTGGGACCATTTGCACATGTCTTTTGTCTTTATTTGTATTCCAACAATGTGGTATGAGACATCTGTATACAGCAGTTCTTTTAATAGTGAAATCTTTTTCATTGAGCATTTTTGTCAGATCATCTAAAGTTTTCGGACATTTCAATAACTCAGATCAACATCAAGGATCAGAGCTTCATTAAAACAAACAAGTTCCCAAATCTCATTAAGAAGATCTGGATAGTTTTATTCCTTTCTGGGACGCCCTGATTTTCCAAGTAGTTTTTCACCTGCAGCTTCAGATGAATTTTTGTATTTTTCTTTTTTTTTTCAGGCAAAATTTTGGGGCTTGACAATGGTTAAATTGAAGAATTTGAATAGCTTGTTGAATTTTCTTTTTTCTAGTCATCAAGTTCTTCAATTCTTTTCCTACAGCTTCTGAATCACCTAAACCTTTCTGTTGCATCAATACAAGGTGGTGATTTTCAATTCGTGGGTTACTAAAGTATGGGTAACTTTTTTGTTCATTAATGTAGACAATAACGATTCACCAGCAGATGATTCAACAGACACAGATCAAACCTGCTGCAATATTTTCTTTGCTGGAATGTTTTTTCAATAGCTCAGATTTTTTGCTTTTTGTTTTGCTACAACCATTTTACACTCTTTTAATTTTGTTTGACATGAAGATGGTTCCAATTTTAATTTGTTCCATAAAGTCTACACCTCTTTCAGTTGGTCATGCTTCGATTTTTTCGAATATGCAAGAACATAAGTGTTCACTAGATCTTGATAAAGATCTGGCATATTATTTAATTTATTTTCTTGAACATGTCTATGGACATTAAATAATTAAAAATTGCTAATTTTTGGCAAGAAATACAAAAATGAATTATATTACATTATGTATCTTTACAAACTGGAATGATAGTTTCTACCAAACTACAAGCCTCAAAAATTAACATTATAAACACATTAACAATTACAGATTTAACCATATTTATATAACCTTATAAACATGTAAACACATTTGTTTTATTATTAAAAACTATTTTATAATATAATAACACTAAAAACCATAAAATTTACAAAACAATTACAGTTACTTTTTGGCAAGAAAGTTATTTTACTAAGAATTCAATAAATATTTCCAAATTTTTCACCTACATATTATGTCAATATAAAACAAAGTTAAAACGAACTATCTACAAAAGACAACAGTTTAAATGAGCATTTAATTTCTGCACGCAATCAAATGGAATTTTATTCGATTTATTTTTTCTTTCTTTTGAGAATCTGAAGTTTAAGATGAAACCTTTATCTAAACGAAACTTTTAACTATACGATAAATGATCATGGTGTTTGATTTTTAATATTATGCGGATATACAACAAAACATATTTATTATATTTTACTATGAAGAAAAAAGTTTATTATATTTTACTATGAATAAATTATTCAAAAATAATTATAGTAAAAAAATGTCATTCAATTATAGAAAATGCTACAATGCATTGCTCTGTGACGTCAAGTGGCTTGTGATTGTTGCAGTCATTGACTGCAGTCAGTATTTTTTTGGTCTAAGCGGTCTATTATAAAATGCAAATAGCGTGACAAAACTTGTCTCAACTCACCCACCCATGTCATATTTTGTCACGCTTTTAAGAAACCCACCCACCCACTCTCCAGCGTGAAGTAATTATGTAATGGCCCCTTACTGTAAAAAAAGAATTAGATTGCTTTGTATAAAAAACTGCAGAAATTGTACTTTTAAATTAGTAATGTTAAATAATAAAATTTAGTAAAATTACTTTCAGAAATGATTTTAATAGTTAAACTCTATTAGATGTTTGGCTTTTAAATCAAAAAGTGTTCAAACATGAAAAACCACATAAAAATTCAATAAAAAGCAAGTAAATAAATTAAATAAACACAGTTTATTATAACTTTTCTTCCTACTTAAAGATTACTATCAAGTAACATGTTATAAACATTAACAGTTATCTGAAATCAAAAAAATATATATTCTTTGTACCAATTACTGATTAAATTAGTTATTAAATTACAAACTTTTACTAATTACTGAAAGCATTATTATATTTCATTGTTACATTGCATTCTTATCATTCAGATGATTTTATTTGTTGTTAAGTGGAAACTTTAGAAATGAGAATCAGTTATATATATATATATATATATATATATATATATATATATATATATATATATATATATATATATATATATATATATATATATATATATATATATATATATATATATATATATATATATATATATATATATATATATATATATATATATATATATATATATATATATATATATATATATATATATATATATATATATATATATATATATATATATATGTATATATATATATATACATATATATATATATATATATATAGACATATATACATATATATATACATATATATATATATATATATATATATATATATATATATATATATATATATATATATATATATATTTATATATATATATATATATATATATATATATATATATATATATATATGTATATATATATGTATATATATATGTATATATGTATATATATATATTTAGCAAAATCAACATGATATAGTGATGTGATCAGTTAAAAAGACTTATATGTAAGTGAGGAACACAAGTAGAGTGAAGACCTACTGAGACCCATTTTTCAAAGGCTTTGATTGCTTATAAATCAAATAAACATTTGGTTAACAACTTACAGTAGTTTCATAAGAGGACAAATTTGAAAAATTTATGAAGTCTTCATTAAAAATTATTTCTCCATTTGTGATTCCAAGAGTTTGAAATAGGTTTGTAGCTGTACTGAAGATTAAAAAAAGTTAAACAGTTTATAAAAAAACAGATTTGATGTAAATAAAAACCAAACAAAAAAGTATTTAAAAAGAACAAAAAACAAATTTAAAAACAATTAAAATTTAATTAAATAAAAAATAGTTTTTAAAAAAGAATAAAAATATTCAAAAGAAAAAAATTATCTATCTGAATGTAAAAAATATAATTACATCTCATGCGCATCCATGTAAAGATTTTGAAGTTTAAAATTCCCACAACAAAATACATAGATTTTCTACTTAAAAATAAAATTTTAAACCATTTATATATATATATATATATATATATATATATATATATATATATATATATATATATATATATATATATATATATATATATATATATATATATATATATATATATATATATATATATATATATATATATATGTATGTATATATTTATTTATTTATATTTGCATAGTAGTTAAAAGAATCTTTTATGGTAACAAATTTATTTTTCAATGCTTTTTTTGAACATTTAAACAATTACTAACAATTCAATTTAACATTGCTTAAAAGTTAAAACAATTAAATAAATGCGGAAGTAGAATGAGTTTTATCATTTTTTTTAAAAAAAAATTATGAACAGAAAGTTTTTTAAATTAATGATGCTTTTTTTGTGTGTGTTTTGAATCATTTTATACTGTTTTTAAATATTTACTTTTTGTTTATTTATCTATTAACTTGAGTGTATAAACATCAACTAACTAGATAGTCAGCTGACTAAATAATTAACTGAATAAATCATGCATCGACTGACAAATAGGTAGAACATACGAGGAGTGTGCATACATCTGACAAATAGTACTACCTATTTGAGGAATGCTGCTACATTACAAATAGGTAGAGTATTAGTCATGGACAGGAAAGGTGAACAATCGCGCTTGATATCTTTTTTTTTTCTGAAAGTTTGACCGTGGCTTTTTAATGCTTCAAAAATCTGCTGAAAAAACCCAACAAAATAAAGGAAATTTTAAACAAGCTTAAACTATAAAATACGGAAAGAAATCTTAATAAAGGAGTAATTAAAAAAAAATAATTAAAAACTGTAGCTCTAAAAAAAAAAAGTCAACTAATATAAAAAGGCAATATTAAAACTTAAGTAAAAAACTTTTTAATTATGTTTACCGTAAGGTTGAATAACAATGATCTTTTCTAACATTTTATTAATATAAGGCAAACTTGTTTAAATAGAAAATTAATCATAAAATTAAATCATTCATAAAATCGTATTCAAACATGATCATAAAATGCAAAATAATTAAATTAAATTTTTTACAATAATCTTTATTATAATTCATTAAATTTGTTACTATATTTAAAAGTGTTAAAATTTTTATTTATTTATAGTATCTATTCTATTGCGTGGTTGTTATAATGTATTTTTGCTTTAATTGATATTTTATTTTAGACTTGCTTTACTCCTGGCAACTAGATTGACTACATTCTAATCATCAACAAATATTGCTGCTATTTGATTCTTTATGTGTTACAAAATATACATATAAAGCATTGATGTTAATTAACTTCAAGTTCAGGCCTATTCATAAAGTAGTCTACTAAATAATTTCTTTTGTTGTTATTGCCAATACAGACCATATCTTAAAAGTTTTTTTAATGTTGATAACTCTAATACAAAAATATCTTTTCATGATCTATATAATCTAAAAAACTTTAATTTACTTTTTTTCTTGCTCTTCACAATACTGACTTCCCATGACAATATGCCATGAATTAAAATGAGAAAAAAATGAACTGAAATTGAAATAAATATAAAATAATATTTATACATTAATGTAAAAAAAAACCTATAAAAATTGGTTGATATCTTGAACATATTCCATCTTTTTAGCGATTGCAAGATTATTAAATACATAAGGTTAAAAACCAAAAAGTAAGAATTAAGCAACACTCTCTGATTGCTTGGAGGGGGCATTTAAGCTTGAAAAGGATCTCACTTTTGCTAGAGCATGGGACTCACAGTGGCTGGTGAACTTTAATTCATATAAAGTTCAATTTTTTTCAGCCAACCATTATCGCAATAAATTAGATCTTCCTATATTTATGAACAGTAATGCACTCAATGAGTCATCTACCCTTCATCTTCTGGGATAAATTTACTTCTGATCTTTCTTGGAAACCATATAATAAATCTGTTGTAAAATTAGCATCCGATAAGATTGCATCTCTTTACTGAGTGCAATACTCTCTTACTCCAGATTCTATTCTCTTTCTCTATAAATCTCAAATCTGGCCATGTATGGAATACTGTTGCCATATCTGGGGCGGATCTTCTAATAATGCCCTTTCTCTTTTAAACAAGGTGAAAAAACGCAATGTAAACATAGTTGGACCTGCTTTTGCAGCCAACCTCTAACCATTATTACATCATCGTAATACTGCTTCTCTTTCTCTTTTCTAAAGATTCCATAATGGGCACTAATTTAAAGAGCTAGCGTCTCTTTTATCTACTAAAATTCATTCTCGTGTTTCTCGTCATTCAATTAAGTCTCATCCTTTTTCTGTGACTATTCCTAAGTGCTCCAAAAACTTTTATTCGTCTGGTTTTTTTCCTCGAACATCAGTTCTTTGGAGTTTGCTTCCTTTATCTTGCTTTCCTGATTCATATAACTTGCAATCTTATAAGTCA
>NC_061168.1:28183373-28203373 GCF_022113875.1 Hydra vulgaris
AAGTCTAAAAACATTATGAGATAATGAACAAATAAGTTTTTGCGTAATAGTTAAAATAATAAGTTTTTGTGTATTAGTTGAAGTAAAAAATCTTAACAACTCATTAATAATTGATTTATTAAATTTGTGTGGTATATCAAACGATAGAGAATTTAATATAATAAATAGTGGTATAAATAACTCCATACTGCCAAAAACAGACTTAGTGCATTTCCCTTGTATACCGACATTATGATACTTGGAAATATTATTCCATTATTAGTTTATTATTTATGTTTAACTTAATTCTAAAAAAGTAAGCACAACAAAAAGTTTGATACTTAAAAAGTTCAACAAGTTTGACAAGTTTACTTAAACTAAATTATATATATATATATATATATATATATATATATATATATATATATATATATATATATATATATATATATATATATATATATATATATATATATATATATATATATATATATATATATATAAATTTATTTTATTTTAGTTAAAACAACTTTTTTTTATCTTTTAATTAAATTAAATTTATTTTATTTTAGTTAAACTTAAAATTGAATTGTAAATTGTGACTTCAATGTTTTAAATTTTTTCAACTCAAATTGTTCAAACTATGTTTTAGAGAAATGAAAAAATAATTTACTTGGCAGAATTTTAAATTTTATTTGTTTATAACCAAGAATAATCATCTTGATTAGTAGATGTAAATGATAACCTTTGGTTTTCTTTAAAAAAATAACAAACCAGTGATTTCATAAAAACAAATTTAAATTAAACAAACTAATAAGGCTGCAAGCAACCTTATTCAATTTAGGAGTGCAAGAAAGAACAGAAAGAGTTAAAGAGCAAGCAGTTGACAGAAGACTTGAAAAACTGTAAAATCTATGACTTTATTGTAAGTAAAAAAACAGATGGAAATTCTAAAGCATTGATGTTTGAGGAAATATAATAAATAAATAAAATATTTTTGAACATAAAAAAATGGTTACAGAAAAAGGATACATTTTTTGTTGATGGAAGAAAAGATAAATGCTCACTTGAGTTCCACCCATGGCAGAATTTGTAAAATAAAAAAAATGCAACCTCACAACAATGCAAGATATATTTTACGCAACGCAATAAAAAAAATGCAACCTCACAATAATGCAAGATATATTTTACACAACGCAATAAAAAAAATGCAACCTCACAACAATGGGACAGTGATTTAATCCTTAGAAGAGCCTACAATGAATACTGTTTAATTATAGCATATTTTTAGTCCTTGCCTAAAAAAACAAAAAACATCATTAAAAGAACCAGCAAAATGACACCAGTATTCCATACATAGACAAATAAAAGGTAGAGAATATAATCAGGAGTTAGTAAACACCATTTTCTTACTACTGATTTCATTCTCTTCAAACAGAAGATAGTCAAAATTAGCAGATAATAATTTTGCAAAAGATATGGTTTTCATGAAAGAGCAGTAGTAAAAAATAATCCAAGAAAAACTCACTAAATTTGTTAAAACCAATATAGAAATATCAGCAATATTACAATAAATATTAGCAGTAACAATAACTATTTATCAAAACCAGTGTAGTATGAGATTTTTACTCCCCAATAAAAATCTGATATAAAAATTAGTGCTGCGAAGTAAATAAAGCATATGAAATTTTTACTCCCACTATTTTATTTTTACTCCCAAGTTGTGATTAGTGAGATTACATATCAATAAACGCCAGATTTGCAGAAATATTTAGTTATTTAAAATATAAAACATATGCATAAGAAGTTTTAAATAAAGGCAATAGAGCCAAAAAAAACCATTTATAATTGATAATAATGAGTTATATCATTTAAACAAAGCTGCAAAGGTATTCTATTATTTCAAAATGTTTTAAATAATTTTGCAATTTTTATCCTGTTACAACTGAATCTAGAAACCGAAAAAACACAAAAATTTACAACTAGATAAACAATAAAAAACTATTTGATTCTCATTATACTGATGATTTAAAGTTGTTTTTTTTTGTTTTTTTTTAACATCTTCGCTTCCAACAAGGCCGCAAGCAAACACTAATTAGTGTTGGAAGTTACTGGAAGAGAAAAGATGAAGATTGTAGAGCAAGATAACGATTGACAGACGACTTAAAAGATTGCAAATTATATGAATCAAGAAAGCAAGATGAAGGAAGCGAATTCTAAAGAACTGATGTTCGAGGAAAAAAACTAGATAAATAAGAGTTTTTGGAGTTTTAGGAACAGTAACAGAAAAAGGATGAGACTTAATTGAATGACGAGTAACACGAGAATGAATTTTTGTAGATGGCACAAGAGACGCTAGCTCTTTAGAGCAGTGCTCATTTTAGTATTTGTAGAAAAGAGAAAGAGAAGCAACATTACAGCGATGTGACAGAGGTTAAAGGTTGGCTGCAAGAGTAGGTCCAACTATGTTTACAATGCTGATTTTAGAGATTTTAGAGAAAAATTTGGAGCAGCGATGAACAACAAAACATAATAAAGTTGGTTCATGAAGGAAACAATGTCTCTGAGGAGTCTTAAGCTTTATCTGGTCATACAGGTATTAATAACTCAACCTATCACATTCAAAGTAGATTTTTCTGGTATTGAATGATAAAAGATATTACAACTTATGTTTCCGAATGTGACCAATATTAAAAGTCAAAGAACAGAAAACTTCAGTCAAAACGATTGCTGCAAACTACTTTAATTCCTAAAGGCAATAAGAAGTAAGTAGGAATCGATTGAACACAATTATCTGAAGTTAACGAGTACAAATATCTGGTTGTATTATTCGACTACTTCAGTAAATGGGTTGAAACAGAAGCACTTATTAATAAAACTGCTAGAACTGTGGCTAGAACAAGTCTACTGGGTTTTTATCACTTTTGTTGCTTTAACAAAGTTCCTTGTATTGATAAAGATTGCAATTTAATTGACTTTAATGATGATAACACACTTAGCAATGATGATTTCTCTAACAAAAAAAAAAGTTTCAGATACCTTTCATGCAATGAATAAAATGAAGAACGAACTTTTTGACAAAACTTATAGCAATATTGAAAAATCTCAAAAAAGACAAAAACCTGATTACGACAAGAGAATTGCACCAAATAATGAAATTAGCATAAATAAAAAAAGTATTACAAAGAAATAGCAGAAATAGATAGAAAAGGCGATAAACTTTTAAAGCCTTGGACTGGACCATATATCATAACATCCATTTCAAGCAGAAATACTTTTAAAAATCTAAAGAGTCAAGTTTTTTTAAAAACCTGACAAAGTTATGTTTATATAATGAAAAAAATACCTAATGAGGAACAAGAAATCACATTTGATGAAATGAATATGCAAATTTCTAATGATAAGATTGGAAAATATGCAACTGTTGAAATGAGAACTTATATTTCTAAAAAATTTGGAATTGGTGTTTCAAAAAATATTTTTACTGCAAATATTAATCTACTTTCGTGTCCAAAACAATTACACAAAACCATAGGTTAAATGCAGTTGCAAGAGAAAAAGTTGTTAGACATATGTTTACCCATATTAATGACGAAGTGACTTTATATATGAATCAATCAATAATAACATATCTAAATGAAAGTGGTATGAGTGATAATACAACTTGGGCAACTGATGCAGAAATAATTGGATGTGCCTCTTTCACGGGTATTGGTACAAAAGTAAATAGAAAATATGGAGAGGAATTGAAATGACTGATTTACCCATGTAGTTTAACACTTACACAGCTTAGTGAACATGCTATATTCCTTGACAATTCAACTGCAAATCATTTTAATGTTGTACTGTTGTAAAATAAAAACATTTTAGCAGAAAAAATTTTATAAATCATCCTCTTTTCATAACTTTTAAATAATTTAAAAATATATTAGTAGAAATAACATTTTTATTTTAAGAACAAATGTTTTAAAAAACATAAAAATAAGAAAATAAGGTATGATATTATACCATCACACACACAGGAGAAGGAATACAAATATTTTTCTTTTTAAATATGGTGGCAATACTTTTCTATAGGCGTGATTCCACATTAGTAAAGCAAAAGATTCCCATATAACATTACATGTTTAATTTTTAGAAAATCTTTACCCTAGCTTATACACAGGGTAACCTACGATTATATGATTATTCCTAACATTAGTTAGGAAAGACTTTTTTTGCAGATGGGAATCATAAAATGAAAAAGTCAGAAAAAAAAAAGCTGATTTTAAGATTCAGCAGGTTTAAATTTTCTAAACAGCAAGTTTAAGGGCTATGCCATTGCTACAAGTATGATAACCTAGAAGTAAACAAAAATTTTTGGATAGTATTCCCGTTTATTTTTTAAACAAGTACAACTTTAAACCAAACAAATAACTGTATATATTATGTTCTTTAAGTTTAAAAAAAATGATTAGTAAAATTTATAATTTATCTCTTTTAATTAAAATTATATGACAAATTTTATTTCCTTTACAATTTTTATTCCTTTTTTTTTTTTTTTTTTTCTTTTTTGTTATTCACCTCCTAAAGCCGAGAACGCCACTACAGACGAGGAGGCTACTTAATAGTGGTTATAACCCTCTCTCAACTATAACTCCGAAACAAGAACCTTGATGAACAAGGCCGCTGCGCGGAGAAACAAGTTGAGCGCGGTACTACCAGGGAGGTGGTGGGGATTGAACTCAGAACCTCTCGCTTATAAAGCGAGTGTTTTACCACTACACCACTACCGCATTACCACTACACCACTACACCACTACCTTAAATGTAGAAACCAAATTATGTTAAAAAATTTTATGTTACTACTATATATAACATTTATTATATATAAATAAAAATTGAAAGTTTAACTTTTAATTATAGCGCAATTATAAATTAATAAATATCAATAAAATAATAAATAAAAATTATATATAAATTATAATTAAAACTTTAACTTTTAATTATAAACATTACGGTAAAAACATCTAACGATAGTAAAAATCTCATAAAGGGAGTAAAATTTCATATGCGTTTTTTAGTCCGCGGCACAAAGTTCATATCAGATTTATATTGGGAGATAAAAAAATCGCAGGAGTAAAAATCTCATTCTATACCGGAGTGTATAACTGTGTCATTAACCAAGCCATTAACCAAGACATCAACCAAGATGGTCATTAATCAAGCCACTTAAAAGGTAAAACTATTAGAAAGATCATTAATATAAGTAAAAAACAACACAGGGCTAAGAATGAAACTTTATATTCCAGGTTGTTACACCCCAGAAGTTACTGAAAATGAAGATAACTATTGTCCACTCAGAGTTAACTTTAATACTACAATTATAAAGGAATTAATTTTAAAAAACCTCATACAAAGAGATTTTATGGAAGACACCAGCATGATAGACTTGATCAAAAATCAAAATATTGATAAAAAAAAAGAACATAAAAGAATCATCAAAAGATTTAAACCTAGTTTCAAAAAAAATAGGAGAATTGACAGACAAGCATGTAACTATTAGAGTCTTTCAATCAAAAAAAAAAAAAATTATTTTTCTAAAAAAAATGAAATGACAACCTAATATCTTGATTTTTTGTTTTCCTACAAATGACATAGTAAGTTATTACTTTATATTTATTTTTTTAAATATAAAATATAGTGCCTTACAAATTTGGGTTAGGTTAAATTTTAGCTACTTGTATCAATGTCCTTTTTTACTATTTTTTAGTCCATTATCAAAATTAAAAGAAAAACTTAACAGTAAAAAGAAACAGCAAAAAAATCTTTAGCAATGTTTTATAAAGGTCTATAATTAAATTAATGTTAAACTAGGTTAGTTTTTAATTTTATTTTAGTAAGTTAAGGTGTGCTAATTTTCAACTTTATTTTAGCAAGTTCATTTCAGTAACAGATGCTTAAATATAAAACATTTTTAAATTTTATTCAAAAAGTTTTAATGATCAAGAATATTTTCATATTTTACTCATTATTTTATACTCATTTTTTTTGTTTTTTATTTTGTATTTCAGTTATTTGTTTTTCAGGTACATGTGTCTGGTAGTATCCAGCTCAACATTTTTGTGCAGTTGGCCTAGATATTGAAAGGTTGATGGAAAGATTGCAACAACAATTTAAAAAAAAAAGAGTAACCTCCCCTCAGTTTTGAGTAGGCAGATAAAAAAAAATCATAATATGAATATAAAAAGTTGCAAAACCGATATTTTGTATTTTTCTTTAAATAAATACAATAGCGGTTTCGGCTTTCTTTAATGAACAAAACAAAAAAATTGTGGTTTTAGCTTTCTTTAAAAAATTCGTGACTTTTTTATTTTTTTATTTTTTTTTTTTACTATTTTGTTTGTAGTGTAAACTAGCAACTATAATAAAAATAACATATGTTTATATTATATTATCATTAAACTTTAAAAACATTTTTTGAAAAATTTAGTAATATTATAATTATGTATTATTAATATATAATCAATATTTAATTGTTCATATTATTAAAAAATACCCTTGATGTAAATGTTTTGTTACTGGACCACTTCATAACAGCTTTTTCGTATATATCAGGATGCTATGATATAATTAAAAAGATAATTAAGACCCCAATAAAAATAACTAAATATATATTTATTGAGCCATAATATATAACAATGACTGTATTTAACTAAAAACTATTTTTAAAACTTTACACAAAAAATAATAATCATACTCGATCAATTTAAAATTTTTTGAAAAACAAACCAAATACTCTTCAGTTCCATACACAGATACAAACTGTTCAGCTTCACCAAGTTCTCGAGCCGCTCCAAAATCTGTGATCTTATAAATGTATCTATAAAAATAAAAAATAAAATGATACATAAAGTAAATAAAAAATTTCTGAGATGCCGCTACCTCATACTTATAAATGTTCCTAGTATTTACCCTCCAGAACCTTTATCTGCACGCAATATATTCCCTGGTTTTACATCACGATGAACAACATTTGAATTTTTAAGATACTCCATACCTGCACCTAAAAACAAAACAAATTTGTTGTTTTGCACAATTATTAAATATTTTGAGTTATTTTATCTTACTTTTAATATATATTTTTTAATATATTACATAATATATTAAAATATAAATTTTTCAAGAAGGTGGACTTAATATTTTTTAAATACTGCCAAGCTTATAACATATTTTTGTTTAAAACAATTTTTTTTCCCATTATTTTGTTAGCTAATCTGTCAAACAAAATTTGGAAAATGTCACTTACAAAAAACTTGCTTATTTTTTAAGCCTATGAAAATTTAATTATCAAAAAACAATTAGACATAGTATAGACATTAGTGTGTCCCAAAGAAAAATATTTGGGGTTCTTATTTCCTGGTTATAATAAATAACTTTACCAAATTCAAGGGTTTAAAGATCCTTAGAAGTGTTAGGTGTAAAAACTGAAAACCAAATCAAAAGTTGGTCAAACTATAAACCAAGTAATACTAATAATGATGTTTGTTTATGAGTTCATAAATGCTTTTGATCAAAACTGAAAACATTTTTGAAACAAATCTTGGTTATCGCTATCAATTTGTACATATAACATTTTTTAGATTTTTTAATGGTTTTCCACATAAATGATACATTACATTTTCCACATAAATGATACCTCTTTCTTATTTATTTAATTCGAATTTATAAATAAGAACTTTTTTTTTTTAATACTTTTATATAATACATTAATTAAATTAATATAACAATAAAGTTTATGTTTTTTAGATATATAAATAAATAGTAATATGGAAATAAACAATAAACAATGCAGAAGAACAAGCAGTAGAAAATGAAAAATTGAAGGTATGGAAAAAAAATTAACAATGTGGTAGAAAACCCAAGGAGACCATTGTATCTTTTGAACAGATCCATTTTATAGCTTCCCAAATACCAGTTGCCTACATATGGTGACATTTTAAGAAGATATTGCCATATTATTTTCCCAAAGCAATAAAGGTATATGTCAACAAAATCAAATATTAGTTGCTCCATGGAGAAAGGAATGTATCAGTTAAAATGTCAACTCCCTGGTACAAAATGTGAGACAGATATTAAAGATTGTCTTGTCAAAGAAGTAGTAAATATCTGGTGCAGAGCAGGTTTCCCAAATGACTTGATTAAAAGTTGGACCATTACAGATAAGATTATAATGGTCAACAAAAAATGGAGAAAACAAATAGATCTTAAAAAGTAAGATTTTCTCAATATATTTACAATAAACTACTTTTTTTTATTTTAACTGTCAACCTCTTTTAAATTTGTAAATGTGTAAATTGTGTCTTTTTTTTCATATTAGATTGAACTTCTCATCAAAAGAAAATCCTTTAATTCTCAAAACCAACTATAACTTTAAAACCAACTATAAAAAAACTTCAAATGAACTTTTTGACATAGGCTGGAAAAATATTGTAATGAAAATTAAAGCTGATTGCAACAGATCACCTGATGCCATTAAAGAGGACATTGAATTCTTAACTGACTAAAAGTCAACTAGAAAAATGTATATAACTGAGGATATTGATATGATTTACTGAAAGAGAATTGAACATAGGAATGAGTTTGACAAAAAAACTTGAAATATTCATAGAGGATAAAAATTTATTTGAAAATCATAGTCTCTGATTCTGATACAAAATCAATAGATTTTAAATTAAATTCATCTAATGATTCATTTTTCAATCTAGTGAAAATAATAAAAATTTCTCCGTTAACAGAAAAACAAAAATCCGATGAGCTACATTATCAGGGAACGGATTAATAAAAGCGACAATTGAAGTTACTACAAAATTTCATTATGGTGTAAAGGGTTATACGGCAATTCTTTCCTCAATTCTAAAGCATGCAGGATATAATTTGGAAGATATTGTTTAGTCAAAATCTGGAACTGGCAGAAAAAGATTTCATATTATCAAAAACAAAGGGAAAGAAATTAGAAATAGTTATAAAAATGTTTTAAACGGTAAGAAACTCTTGCTTCACTTTGATAGTAAATTGCATAATGAATGGGATCTTAAAAATAACATAACTTTTAAAATGGAAAGGATTGCAGTAAATGTGACGGCTCCTGAGGATGATAATAATAGTGATATTCTGAAAGGAGTGTTCTAATCAACCCCCTGCTTGTCATAAAGCTAGATTTATAGCAAATATAAAATTATACAAAATTATTGATGCTTAACTAACTCATAAAAAATTGAAATTTATGCCAGTGGAGGAGATAGAAGATGTCAACAAAATTGCACCTTTTGTAGCAATATTTTACATTCCTTGGTTTCTGAAGTCATCATAATTCAGACACAATCTAATGATTTTAAAGCTATTAAAGCAACCCAAAACATAGAGGAAGAAGACGAAATGCTAGAAAAAAGTCTGAAAATTCTCTTCTTAGTCATATATGGTACTTGGCTGAAGATGTTGTTATTGTATCACTAGCAGATCCAAGTGTAACTAATGAAGAGAAACACCTAATGATACAAAAACTCATTATTTCTCCCTTTATATTTCAAAATAACAAATATCCCGAGGATATTTGTTATTTTGAAATAAATAAACCAGAGATTAGAGATGAGAATTATTAACAAGAACACTTATTTGCACAAGTTTGTTGTGAAAAACAGTTGGTATATTTTTTTCATACTCAATCTTAATATACAAGATATATTATGTTGGATTTCTGATGGAAAATTTGTAGATCTTCATCCCAGCTTCAAGTTTTTTAAAAATTTTGTTTCAAATATTCAGTACACAAATGACTGCTCTGAAAGAAAAATTTGTCTAGTGCAAGATTTCTTGGCAAACAGTCATAATGAAAATCAGAGAAAAAACATCATGGTGGTTGCTAAAGAGAATATAAAAATTATGGATAAAAGAATGAAAAAGAGTGATTTGAACAATATAACAAAGCACAAAGTATTTTGAATTAAATGTAATTTTTTTTTTCCATTTTAATCAAACAAAAAATATTTTGAACCAAAATAAACTGTTTTTTCTTTGCATCGTTTTGTTGTTTTAATATTAGACATTTTGAAGAATAATGGAAATTAACACATAACACTTCCTGAAGGTTTAAAGACCTAAAATTTTGCATTTTTCTTTTATTGAAGGTATACAACCAGGATATGTTTTAAACCTTTAGGTTATGTGAAAAAGATATATTTTTGGGACACCCTAATAGACATGAATATAAAACAAAATTTTTGGTATTACTTTTCTTTAGGCCAAACTGTCAACCATTAAGGATTTTACACCAAAAATATCTTCATTTGTAATTTTAATTGTACATAATGCAACTAATATAAAATGAGGTGAACCATAAAATAAGGTTATCAAAATTTATAGACTGAGACATATTTCTCCATCCCTAATTATTATTAACCATGAAAATTGTAAACTACAATAATATAAGTTTTGAAAAATTATTTGCTTTGTAAATGTGTTCTATTTATCTATAATCACTTTGGCATTCTAAATATAGTTGTAAAAGAACATCTTTGAAATGATGTGAATAATAAATTTATAACATATGTAAAAAGATGTTTTTTTACAACAAAATAATAACATTATTTTAAAGAAAAGCTTTCACTTTAGATAAACTTTTATAAAATGTTGTTAATAAACTTTATCTATCAGTGCTGCCTATGCTGAGAGATTTCCACAATATGAAATTTTTACGTGTGAAAGATTAGTTAGTTTATTAGTAATTTAAGTTCAAGATGTATGCGTATATAAAATATGTATTCAATATGTATGCCTATTAAAATAAAAAGTAAATTAAATGTCATCGAATTCTACAAACTCATTGATGACAAATATGCAGTCAATAAATTTTTGATTGAATGAAATAGCAAAAGACTGGAGAAAGTTAAAAATGATAATAAAATAAATTATATTTATGGACAAACTTGATAAGTTATTTGACTTAAAAAAATGTAAGTGCAAAATCTTATGCTAAAAGTGGATGTGATTATTTCTTTAAAACCAATGTAATTTTTATATGTTTTAAAGTAGCGAAGATCCTTATTCAAAAGCCATTTTTCATACTCAAAGAAATTAAAATGGTAATAAAAGTACTTGACAAATTGCATTAGTTGTTGTATCAGAGACAAATCCAATAATGACATGCTTAACTTTGACTTATGCATCAATTCACCTATTTGTCAAGAGATCAGGTTTGAATCTTCTGACCATTCTTTCATGTGCTTATGCTTCACTCTTGCACTGCACCTCATCACTTGATCACTTTTCTCTTTGTTCTTTATCATTCTCACTTTATTTCCCTATTCTTAAGACTGCACTCTTTTGGATGTAATTTCTAATCATATTGACCATGATCTGCCAATATTGTTGTTATTGGCAATTGAAACACTAATCACACTGAAGGATTTTTGGGTCTAACACCATTGACCCTGCTGAAACTAAAACTTTTAAATTCTGTATTATTCAACCTCTTACTCAGTTAACTCATTTTTTAAACAACCCTAATCACTTCCTCTTTTTGTGTCTTGTCTCTGAGCTTAGCTTGTGTTCATTTTTTTCTTGTACTTTTTCAGGTGGTTTTGACCATGCAACAATCTCTATAAACCTTTTGTCTAATACTTCTTCTTCAGACTTACCCTATCATCGCACTAATTACTACTACCCCAGAGCTTACTGGGATTCTTTTGATGATTTTTTCTGTGACAATCCTTGGACTGATATTTTTCTCTCCACTGAAAAAAGCTACTCCTATATAACCTCCTGTATTCAAGCAGGTTTGAAAGCTTTTATTGCTTTATTCTTTTTAATTCAAACATTCCATCTTTAAATCATAGGTCTGATCTATAGTGTATATATAGTGTAGGGTAACCTGGGGTAAAGTGAACTAGGGGTAAAGTGAACTATTTTTAAAATTTTTAAACTAAAAAGTTATCATGTTTAAAAAACATTTTGTTAAGTAATTTAGCATTATTTTTGCTTAATACAACATTTTAAAATATTAAAAAAAAAATTAAAGTATAGCCTTTGTTTTGATGTAATAGCCATTTTAAAAAGCATGTTTGGAGGAAGTTTTAAAATTACGATCTCAAACTTTGCGATAGGTTTTAGTAAATTCATGATTTGTTGTTATTAATGTGAATATCAGTTAAATAATTTATATACATTTTAAAGATAATATAATGCTGCTTAAAAAAAGTTGTAGTTTTTATCCTAATATAAAAAAGCTAAGCCTTTAGTTTGTAAATCAATTTAGTTCACTTTACCCCTTGTTTTTCTGCCTATTGGGGGTAAAGTGAACTAGTCTTTTTGTTATGTTTTTTCATCAAATATTTTTAGTAGAACTGAATATATACATCGTAATTACATAACTAAATTGTTTACTCTTAAACTAAGTCTTTTTTTTTTAAATATTCTTAAAATTATTTTTAGAAATATAATATAATGAAATAATGCCAAGAAACTATATTAAGAAAAAAAAATCTCAAAGAAAAACATATGCACCTAATTTGTTGCAAAATGTTATTTCGAAAGTTAAAAATAAAGAAATGTCTTTGTATGCTGCATCAAAAGAATATGGTGTTCCAAGAAGTACAATTGCAAGACATCTTCTAGGCATAATGCTCAAAAGTTGGTAAAGGGCGACCAAACCGATTATCTGCTGATGCTGAAAAAGATCTTGTTTCACTTTTATCTGCATTTTCTGATTTTGGATTTGGATTAGATAAAAAACAATTTATGAAACTTGTTCAAACGTATATTGAAATAAACGGATTTCAGAAAAAATTTGTGAATGAACACCATTCACAAATTTTTTCTGAAATCCGTTTATTTAAACTAAAAAGTAATTTAGCATTTTTTTTGCTTAATACAACATTTTAAAATTTAGAAAAAAAAAAATTAAAATATAGCCTTTGTTTTCATCAGTGGTTTTGTAATTTTTTAAATCGTTGGCAGAAAGAAATATCTAAAAGAACTCCAGAGCTTTTGACATTAACAAGAGCCTTAGCTTGTAACAAAACTAATTGATGTAACAAAACTAATTGATGCTTGATTTTCATTACTGAAAGCCACATTGGAAAAATGTGACATTATGAATAGATCTGCCCAAAGACTAAACTGCGATGAAAGTGGGTTTTGCACTAACCCAATAAATAAAAAAATTATTTGCAAAAGAAGTATTAAAAACCCTGTAACTATTGCTCCTGGATTAGAAAAAGAGCAGTTTACTGTACTAGCAACAATATCAGCTGCAGGAAGAAATTTTCCTCCATTTATTTTATTTGCTGGTAAGAATTTGTATTAAGAGTGGATGACTGGTGGACCAAAGGGTTCCTTATATGGGGTGACAAAAAATGGTTGGATGGAAACAGAAGTTTTAAATGAATATTTTAACCATCTTGTTTTATGGTTGAAAGACACACCCAAGCCTGTTTTGCTTATCTTTGATGGCCACATGAGTCATATTTCTTTAGAAACTGTTAAAAAAGCTGTTGAAAATCATATAACTATTTTGTGTTTGTCAGCACACTGTTCGCATTTGCTTCAGCCACTTAATGAGGAGTCTTTCACCAAATTAAACATGTATGTCGTAAAATTCTTGCCAATTGGTATACCGAGTCAAGGCTGAAGGTGGTTGGGAAATCTGTTTTTCCATCTTTATTAAAAAACTTTATGATACCTCTTTTAAGCCAGCTCATTTAGTACAATCGTTTGCCAAAACTGGAATTTTTCCCTTTGATCCATCTGCTATAGCATCTGACAAGTTAAATCCTTCTGAAATCTATGAACACCCTTTTTCTCAGAAAACAAATAATTATAATAATAACGTCCCTCAAAACATCATTTTAGACACCAATGTCAATGATCAGAACAATACTTGTGAAATTTTTTTTATTGAATCAACAAATAAATACAATTCACAAAAAACTATAATATCAGTAGGAAAAAACTTAAACAAAAAAATAAATCAATTATCAATATCAAACGTAGATTGTTTTACTGGAAATAAAATCATAAGAGAATTAGTGAAAGAACAGTTAATGGCCACACGTTCATACAACAAACGACCTACAAAAAAAATAAAAAGACGTTATGGAGGTAAGTGTCTTACATTAGAAGATGCATTTAAAAGATTAAACGATGAAGAAAATGAATGCTTTAAAAGAAAGATCAAGCAGCAAGGCAAAATACAAAATAAAAAAACTAATTTATCAGAAATAACAAACACAAAAGAGTTAAAGATGAAGTAGTTCACTTTACCCCAATGTGGGGGTAAAGTGAACTAGTGGACATGTTTTTTTTGAATATATATTTAATATTGTAATAATAATTTTTAATCTTAGTATGTTGTTTTATATTGTACCTAATACTTTAAATGGTATAAATTTTGAAAACTGCAAAATGTTTTGGCTTTTATTTTGAAAATATTTCCTTTAAATATCAAAAACAGTTCACTTTACCCCAGTTTACCTTATATATAATGTAAAGTAAAATATAAAAATAGTAGACCTACAAACATCTTGGATAATGTTTATCAATGTTGTATCATCTACTCCAAACATATTTTCAGGTTCCTCAATTATTTCATAGAGACTTGAACCACATAATTCCATAATTAACACTGTCGCTTTAGAGCCAATCTACAATATTTACAAATGATTTGAAGGATAAATACATAATAATAGAATAGATCTTCTGTACACAAAAGAAATATATAAACATACACATAAATGTATATAATAACTATATAAATGTAAATAATAAATATAAAAACATTCACATAAATGCACATACTGCAATTAATAACAGTTAGTTACAAAAAACAAAAATAAACAAAAAAAACTATTTTATACAATTCTAAAAAATGAATGAAAATGTCATGCAGTTTTCATAACATATTTAGGGGGGAAGAAAAAAATAAAAACTCTCTTAGATGTGTAGGTTTATACGGACATCTACAAAGTGCTAAGGGACTCCAAAGCTCAATTGGAATGAAAATGAACTACTTACAGAATCAGTTATTTTGTTTGACAGACAAAAGAGACATGACAATTGATAAGAGACAAGTGACAAAGATAAAACTTACCTCTCTTGTGAGCTAAGCTTTAGTGTTGAAACAGTATTTTCTTAGTTTAATTTTTTATTTTAGTTTTCAAATTTATTCATTCTAGGTATAAAGTAAGATGAAAAGTTTTGTTCTTTTGTTTTGTTCTTGTGTAATTAAGCAGTAGCTATGTAGTTATGCAACAATATGGCTGAGCATGATGCAGATAAAAATATCTTACTATTTGATTTTAATTGTAATGGTTTATTTTAATAAAAATCGTGAGCTGATGGATTAGTTTTGTATCGCCATTGTAATGATCGAAAAGATTTACAAAATTGAAAAATCAAAAGTATTAACAGATGATTATAAAGATTATAACACTAACATTACGGTAGATGATAAAAATCAGATGTTATCTTCCAACTAATTAATGATAAAGATAATTACAATATTTTTCAAAATAAAAAATACCATAAAAAAAACCTCATCAATTTAAAAATCTATTAGAAGTCAAGTTCCATAGAAAAAATTTTTTTTTTTTTTTTGAAATCTGAAAAAAAATTTTTTGTTATCTAAATAAATGAAATCTAATCTGACATCCCATTTTTTGTGTGCAATATGTACACAGAAACCTAAGCAGATGAAAGGTGAAAATGCCAGAAAAACTTGTTTCAAATTTTCCAATCAAAAATAAAACTTTTAGAATAAAACCAATACAAAGACTAGCAAGAGTTGGTTTAACTAATTCCTCTCTCCCATCACACATTCTATTACCATGTCAAGAAACAACACAACATTTAAAATTAATATGTGGACCATAGCAATGAAAGTAGTGTTTTTTAAGGAAAATTATTTTATTAATATTTATTATGTTTTTCTTTGTTAGGCAGTGCATATTCTATATAGACATATAAGGTTATTTAATATAAACCACTTTATTTGTTTCCTCAGTTAACTTTTTTGTACCAAATGTTTTTCTTAAAAGCAAATTGATACATATTGGGTATTACTATTAAAATAGTTAATTATTTTTATTTTTAATAAAAATAATTAACTATTTAATAAAAATTTTCAATTAATTATTTTTTTAAATTATACTCTTGAGCATATTATTAGATTTAATAAAAGTAATAAAAACAAAATACTCCATTTGGTGTAGCAGAACTGTTTAAAGTTTTATTGATTATATAAATCAATGAAACTTTAAACAGACACCTTGAAAAAAACACTCGTAACCCTTAGCTTCTCTCTCTCTCATCCTCTCCTCCTTTATATATGTTATACTAATTAATTTTTAAATAATAAACAAGTAGATATAAATGAGTTTTAAAAAAAGAGAACCTAATTTACCTCCTGTTCTAACCCCATCAATTTAATAATATTAGGATGTGATAATTTTTGAAGCAATTCAATTTCTCGAATCCGCACTTCATATGGTCTTCTGTCAGCTTGTGAGTTAAATACTTTTGCAGCACATGGAGCACCTGTTTTCTAATATAATGATAATAAAAATTAACAAACAATTTATACAAATAATCAAACATTCTAGAAAAAAAATTTTACTTTATTTTATGCTACTTATAGTAAGAAGGAAAAAAAATTTTATGATTTGTGGTTTTAATAATGTTTTTATTTTGGTCTAAATAAAGAAGCATTCTATAATAATCTTTGTGGAATGTAATGAGGCGTCACAATATCAGTGGGGTGTAATACAGTATTACATTTTAACAAACCACAGTCTAACACAGTGATACCAAATAATTTTCAAATTATTTCTAACAATAAAAGGTATTAAACTGTTACAATTTCTTTCAGTGACTATCAAGAAAGATACATAGATAGTTGCAACTATCTAGTCAATGCAATGAAAAAACAATTGCAATTGTTGCAATCGATGCAATTGGGATTACAACTATGTAAAGATAATTTTTACAAAAACTTAATTATGAATTTCTTGTTAATATTTAGCATTTTAATGTTCTTTTATTTGAATACAATTATTGGTATAAAGGTATATTTTTTTACTTAAAAAATGTAATAACTTTTAAGCACTAAAATGGTTAAACAACACTAAAAATTAAGTTATTCTTTGTTAAGTGCAAAATTTTTGTGCAAAATGTTCAGAATGTTGAATCAAATTTTGTCTCTCACTTAGTTAACCACAAATTGCATATACAAAAATTAACAGACGTAAAGTAAAAACTTGTTTAAATCATAAGAAAAGGAGATTTAGCCAGAGAATTGTCAACTTTAGAATTCAATTCAATTATTACTTTAAAAAAATTTGTAGAGCATACAAAAAAAAAAAGAAAGTATATAGTGAAAAGAATAAAATAATTAAATTTGTATATTGGGTATAAAACAATTTCAGAACAAAAATATTACACTTTTATATAAAAAATGTTTGACATTGATTGGCATCAATCCTGGTGAAGCAAACGGAAAAAGTAATACGAAAAAAAATGGAAGTATTATCATGAGTCTGTTCACAAGAAATAATGCCATTGGTCATCTTAGAAAAAGAAACAATAAACCACAAAAGTTATATCAAAAACTTGGCCAATAGCTCAAAAATATGGCAACCAAGTGTTCAGTGACAACTGGATACTTCAGCAAGATAGTGCAACAATTTATATCTTAGTCGTGTAATATATATAGTGCAACTGCTCACAAACATTACTTTATTTGACTACTTTAAAATTTTAAATAAATTTTCAGTCAATTAAAAGAAACATTCAAAGCTCACTCTCTCTCTGTCTCTCTCTCTCTCTCTCTCTCTCTCTCTCTCTCTCTCTCTCTCTCTCTATATATATATATATATATATATATATATATATATATATATATATATATATATATATATATATATATATATATATATATATATATATATATATATATATATATATATACATATATATATATATATAAAGTCCTGGTCGAAATTATAGCACAACCTCTTAAAATAAGATTGTCATATCAAACTTTTGTACGCATTAATCATATTGTTGAGAGGTATTTTTGAAATGCTTTTACATTAGTCATTTAAAATTTACACATAAAATTAAAAATTTTGTTTATTATTTATCTTAGAAATAAACAATTTAACAAACATTTACAAAAAATGTTGGTCAAATTTATAGCACACTCACATTCATACATAACTTTGACAGTGTGTATGATTAAATACATTGACGCATTGTTGTGTATGATATTTTATTTATCTACTAGCGTCATAGTTAATTATTTAAAATAGCAAATCTTATAAAATTCTAATGTTTATTCAGTAATTTTAAAATTAAAACATAATTTATGCAATAGGTTGCAAAGCAGTGAGCCCTGAGCGGCGACAACTTGTAAAAAACTTACTTCAACAGCAATTTAATATTGCTGATATTGGTAAACATGCTACAACCTCCAGAAAATTTGCCTACAATATTGCTGATAAAATTAAATTAAATTTACCAATGAAAAATCAACCAGTTCAAGGACATCATAGATGCACTAATTCTACAGACCGCTGTTTAACTCCATAGCAAGTTTTCTATTTGAACCGCACTGATTCAAGTAGAAAAACTGCTTTGGAGTTGAATGCTGCAAAAGAAAAAACCATTAGTGCAAATATAGTTTGACGTTACACACAGAAACAACATTATTGAAATAAGACTCTTTATTAAAAAAAAAGACACTTGTTGTAAAAACTATGTTGATTGGACTCGAAATCAATGGCATTATGTAATATTTAGAGACGAATTACATTTTGAAGTCATAAATAGAAAGAATTGTAAGTTTGTACGTTATCATTCTAATGAAAAAGATTTACCATTTAATTTCACAATAAGAGCACAAGGTGGTGGTGGAACTATTTCTGTATGGGGATGTTTTTCTGAAAATGGAATAGGTTTATTGAAGTTTTACAAAAGTTGTTTGAACGCCTTTCATTATTTAGAAGTTATTGCTGAAAATCTCTAGGGAATGATTTACCTGGACACTCTTTTTGATTTTGAGGCTAAAGATAGTTATTTTATGCAAGACAATGCACTGTGATACAAAGCAAAAAAAACTCTGGAATGGCTTGCAATAAAAAATATTCAGCTCTTAGAATGGCCACTCACTTCAATAAATGCAAATCTGATCGAAAATCTTTGGTCAATTATTGACCAAAAACACTAATGACTTAAACTTAATTATTGACCAAAAATACTAATGACATTTGGGGCAAGATTTCAATTGATTTTTGTATTAAATTGGTTAATTCTGTTCCAGATCATATTTCTCTAATTTTTAAAGCTAAAGGATCCAACATTTCTTTATCTAAAATTAGTACTATGTGCTATAACTTTGACCAGCTTATTTTTCTGTATTATTCCTAGGTGAACTTTAAAACACGTTAATTTTAAATGTATTTTCAATTTTCATTCATTTTTGTAAAAAGTAAAATGTTATTCTTCAAACAAAAAAATAATTATAACTTTTCACTCAACCCTCCATTAAATTTTTATCATTAAATTTTTAATTTAGATTTTTGCTATAATTTTGACTAGTACTTATATATATATATATATATATATATTTTTATATATATATATATATATATATATATATATATATATATATATATATATATATATATATATATATATATATATATTGCATTTAAACTCATTCTCACTATTAAATCAACTAGTATTGATTTAATATTACAGGTATACCACACACCAATTAAATAAACTTGTTGAAAATTTTAATAAGACAAGTTTTAAAAAGTATTTGTTAATTATATGGTTTTATACCTTAGCTGAACATTTGTACACTGTTCCAGTTGCACCATTTCCAATAACTTCTTGAACAGACCATACATAGTTTAAACTTTGTCGAACAGCATTCATCTTATTATGATTGAATTACTTAAAAAAATTTGTTAAAATTTAAATTT
>NC_061168.1:28208373-28285873 GCF_022113875.1 Hydra vulgaris
CATCATGACAATCATCATCATCATGATAATCATCATTATCATGATAATCATCATCATCATGACAATTATCATCATCATGATAATCATCATCATCATGACAATCATCATCATCATGATAATCATCATCATCATGATAATCATCATCTTCATGATAATCACCATCTTCATGATAATCATCATCATCATGATAATCATCATCATATGATAATCATCATCATCATGATAATCATCATCATCATCATCATGACAATTACAAAGAATTTTATTCATTAATCATCATCATCATGATAATCATCATCATCATAATAATAATCATCATCATGACAATCATCATCATCATGATAATCATCATCATCATGACAATCATCATCATCATGATAATCATCATCATCATGATAATCATCACCATATGATAATCATCATCATGATAATCATCATTATCATCATGACAGTTACAAAGAATTTTATTCATTATCTCTGATTTTTTTCACAAAACAAATTTTAATAAATTTTTTCTTTTAGTGAAAAAGTTTTTGATAAATTAGACATGGTTGTCTACATTCTCATACTGGTCAAGTGTTTATCATATTCACTAAGATTGTGAAACACTACAGGAACCTTAGTTTTACCTAGATAGATGTGCATTGTAAGATTACATTCAGTGTTTAACACCCCATTTTTAACACCCAACATTTGATTTAACATCTAATATTTTCTGGTGATTTTAGACGTTTTTTTCAATCTTAGTTTTATTAAAGGTTGATAAGGATAAGTTTGATGAATATAATAATAGTATCCACAACTATAAATGTCTACAAAATTAGTTCTCACAAATCTAAAAAATGACTTTGTATTAAAATTTACAATCATGACATTCAAACAACTAGCAGCAAGGACTCTCAAGATGGCTACTTATAACATGCAGATTACTTTATTTTCATCTGCAGATTTATTTAAATACTTTATTTAAATTAACTGCATTTATTTAAAAAGGTAGTATTTGGTACTAATGGCAAAATCAGAATCGCCAGTAACATAATTGTTTTAGAATCAGCTAAAACAGTTATGTTGTGCAAAAGCAAGTAAATTCTTGACTATCTATTGGCCTATAAATTGGCCTTTAATATAAATTGGCCTTTAAAGCAACTTTCAGGGGGTCTAGTTTTGTATAAAAATTAATCTAGTCAATTGTCAAGTTATAATGAAGAAGCTTCCATAAGATATCAGATCTAGACTCCCACACGGAATATATTGTTCATTCTGTTTATTGTAATTGAAAAGCCTCAAGCATGCAACCTGAGGACCCCAACAAGTTTAACGCATTAACGCATGGAAGTAGGGACACTCATTGTAGGTGTGTATCATGGTTGTATTTCAATATACTGATAAGTTTGATTATTCATATTTCATATACGCAGCAATTGTCAAAAAAGCTTGTTGAACAATGAACACTGTTGCAAACATAGCTTCACTGGCTATTACTAGCATATTCAGCTCTTTCTTGTAATTGTGTCAGAGTCTGTTATACCTGTTGTTGTGCTTGTCATTGTGCACTCAATGTTCTGAAAGCGTCTTGATTTATCAAGTAGTAAGAAAAGATAGCACACTTGTATAGAGAGTAAAACAAAAAGCCTGAATTTACATAAGCTATAGGGTTTTCTATATTATTATTAGTAAAAGAACAGCTTGTAACACCGACAATATTAGTGGTGTATCCATTATTTTAATGCTTTTTACAATTAAGATTGTGTTGGGTAAAAGTTCTTAAGTCGTAAAATTAAATATACAATAGAGAAAATTTTCCATTGATAAAGGCTGCAAATTTATTTGACTAAGTTTACATCAGTATGTTTAATAATAATCTTGAATTTTTTGAGCCAGCTGATTATTTTAGCAACTTCATTGAAAATCAAATTGATAGAAAATAGTGTTTTAATGGAATTTAAATTGGAATTAAAATGGAATGGAAATTAGTGCCTTATGAAACCATGTAAACATGACACCATGCTATACTGCAACTACCAGAAATAGACTGCCATCTGCCAATAAAAAAATCATAATTTCTAAGCCAGAAAGCTAATAATCTTACCAGCAACTTTGAAAAACCAAACTATTGCTCCAATAATTCCTGGATGGCAGTGGTATATTTTCTTGCTAGACAGCTGAAAGCATCCTAGAGATGGTATTGAAATCTTTTCATAGGCTCAGATTTAGAGCCTATGGTCTGGGTCTGGCTTAGACATTGGGTCTAACTTGGAGTTATAGTTACAGATATTGCAATCTAGGCACTCCCAAAAGACTCAAAAATAGCAGCAATGATTTGCATCTGTTGTTTATTAAAATGTTTCCAATTTTCAATCTTATAATGAGATTTTCCAGGCTTAACAATAATGTCTGTATATCAACTGAAAGCTCTTCGTAGATTTTCTCCTCTTTTGTTTTAAATTGATTATAACTTAATTTATAAATTAGATCTAGAAAATGCAAATAAGTTATAAATCATTTAATCAATATTATCAATATTTAACCTTTTTTATTAGATGCTTTATGCACAACAAATTGTATTTAAGTTGACTGAGGGTTTAGTTTGGGCAAGGACAATCTTAATTAAAAGGAACCCTTTTCTCAAGTTTTTCAGAATATTCAGGTTGTGCTTTATTGATACAAACTCATATACAAAATACATATCAAACAGATGTGGTTTTTTGATTCAATAGAAATAACTGACAATCAAAAATAAATAGGTTGAAAATTCAGTCAAAAGGAAATACAGTAAATTGATTAAAATCTCAGTATATAAATTAGAAATGACATTTAGGATTTGGGGCACAGATATCAAAAACTAGAACAGCTGGTAGCTGGTTGATTTTGAAATATTCAAAATATTAAAACAGAATCTGATCAATTGGTATTATTCATAAAAAGCTAGTGGTGCCACACATTCATACCAGACAGCTGTCACAGCACACACTGTATTAATGTAGTAACTGACTATAGCCAAACCTATGTGGCATGAAAACAAGTCCAAAAGGTTCTTTTGAGACTCTTGGCCTCCCTAAAAAAGTGATTTTTCTTTTGAGACTTGTCACTCAAGCCTCAAAAAAAAATTTAAAATATTTTAAATAAATAGTAAAAATTAATTTTACAAATTTTTTCACTAGAAACTATAAAATTTAAAAATAATTTTTTTTTATAAAAAACTGTCAATTTTTTTTCAAACAAAAAGACTTTCAGTGATAAACTTATATAAAAAATAAAATTATTTTACTCACCAATGGTTCCAACAGTGTATGCTTCAATTAAGGTCTAAACAAATATAAACTAGAGAGTTGACAAATTTGACAAACCAAATGGAACTGGAGAGTTCACAAAATTGACAAACAAAAACTATTTTTCATTACTATCATCAAATCAAAAACCAAACAGATTATATATAATATTATTAACATAATATTAAAAACCTATAAAAGTAATTATATTATTTATAAGTAAACTGGTTTGTAACTTTAAACTGACTTAAAAACTATCCAGAAAAAATTTCTTTTAAAAAATCACTTACAGTAAAAAATTTCACTTAAATACTAAATATATAGATAATTATTATATCATGGGATTAATTGTATCTCTTTTTCTTTTGATTTTAAATATTATTATTGAGGAATATCTAATTTTATCAATTATTTTTTATTTTTACTATTATGAATTGAATTTTTAAAGGTATAATAATATTTTAATGGTAAATATAAACCCAAAGCTAACATTAAACCTGTCTAGATTCAGCCAGAATTAGGACAAGGTCAATCTTAGCTTTGGGGGTTCCCTGCCTGATTCAAGTGAGCATTGCTATTGCCGGTAAATAGCATAAAGTTAACACATTTAACTGTCAAATCTTATCTTTTTATTCTTTGAAATTTAGCTGTTACGTGCTATAAATTCCCGATCCCCGACCGCTGTATTAAATGTCCTTCATACAAAGATTATATGAATCCAAACACTTATTATGTACTGAAGCTTCCACTGTTTACATACAATTATCAATGTAAATTTAGCTGTGCATGAAAGTCATCGATGATGTCATATTAAAATAGCCATATGCGCACAGTGGGCCCAAATAGCTAAGTTATGGAAATAGAATCATAAATAATAATTGAGAAACTGTATGTAAAACTCACTGATTTTTTAAAAAAGAAATTATTTTGATGGTTATAGAAAAATATAATTTTTTAATACTTAAATAAACTTTGTGGGCTGGATTCCAACCACTATACTTTTTTTTTAAATTAGTACATTATGAAAAATAAAGTTAAAAAACTGTTTAGAAGACAACTACAAAACAATTTATTAGATATACTTAATAAAAAAATTTAATCAACTTGAGGGTCTGGTTCTTAATGTTTGTTGGTTAGAAAATACAATCCTAGTCGACACTTACGGGGTCTCATTTTGCTGGTTTTTTTTTCCTTTTTTATACTATTTTCATCATAAATATAATTATTTTAAAAATTACTATATTACGCAAAATACTTTGTAAATTATTACGTAAATATATTAAGTACACAAATTATGTAATTAAATACATAATTAAATATGTAATAAAAATGTATAATAAAAATACAAAATTATTAAATACATCAATTACAATGTAAATATATTAAATACATAAATTATTATGTTTACTTATTACTTTATTAAATAGAGTAACAAATTAATTATAATGTTTACAATAAACACAATTTATTTAAATTATCAGAGTATATTACATTTATATAAATATGTATTTTTTATAAATCTTTTCTAGGATTAATTTTATAAACTTTTTTATAGCGATAGCGATCATTTTTAGCGCAAAAACAACCATGATTACTCAAATTTAATAGTGTATTGAAAAGTACTGGTTTCTATAAGCATTAAAATAACTCTTACGTTAAAATTTTTATGAAATAAATTTAAAAAGGGTTTTAAAAACTAAAATATTTGCTTGAAATTTTTAAAAACCATATAATTAAAAAAAAAATTAATACTAAACTATATAATAAATACTAAGTAACAACATTACTTAAGTTTGATATACAAAATATCTATCATATAAATATATTTCAATAAAAAAAACTTACAAAAGCAGCGAGCAGATAAAAATTAGTTGGGGAATCTTTTCTTTTTATTCCAAGAGCAATTATTAAGCCAATAGAAGCAATCAAACCAAACAGTAGCAAATTAGGACTATATAGTACAAAAGATTATTACAAAAAATAAAAACCTATTTAAAAAATATTATATATATATCAAACAAATAATTTTTTTAATGTTTAAATATTAAAATAATAATGAAAAATCAAAGATAAATATGCTGAAAATGTTATATAATGAATGATGCAAACTATAAAAAATAATAATAATAATAAATTAACAGTTATTTAAGTAACTATTTTTATTAAATATTTTTAAACCTCAAATAAAATCAATTTATGTAAGTTAAATTTTATATTATTTAAGAATTTACAAATTAATCACAAATGTCCAGGTAACTCACAAAGATTAAAATTGCTCTCCATTATTTAAACCAGATTCACAAATCATTCATTACAAGGTTTTCGCGGATGGGGGATGTGTAACAGATAATAAAAAGGAAAAGAAAAAAAAAAAGAAAAAAAAGAAAAAAAGAAAAAAGCAGTAAATTATTTAAATAAAAAAAGAGAATTTATAAATTTAATTAAAGATTAAGATATTTGATATTAATGCAAATAATATAAATTTAAAAAGGTGATAAGAATTTGAGCGACGAAATACCTACTATAAAGAAACAAAAAGTATTAAAGAAATTCGAACTTTTAAAAAAAACTTTTTTTGTTATTAACTTTTATAATCATTTGAAAGAAAAAATCCCGTCTGAAAGAAAGTCTAAAAGAAGTTTAAAGTTTGAAAGATAGAAGTTTAAAGTTGGAAAGAAGTTTACAAAGCATTACTTTTTGCGCTAATATTTGAAATTGTATTGTATTTACTTTAACTTTTTTTTTCTTTTTTAGCTTATTCGTTTCCTTTTTTTTTTTTTACTTATATATTTTTTACTTATACATATTATAAATTATTTTATTATTAGTTTTATTATCGTACTTTTTATTATTGAGCGTTGATTATAATTACAGTATTCATATTTTTATTTTTATTACATATTGCTACTGCTGTTATTTGTATACTGCTGTCACTATTGTTATTATTGTCATGATTATTATTATTCTTGTACTCATTATTTTATTATATGTATTTATTAGTATTATTATCTTAATTATCATCATTTTTATATTTTAGTATATTCTCTACTGCTATTTTATTGTTGTTTAAGTTACTCATAATCTTATTTATATCTATAGCTTACTTTATAAACTAATTTCTACTATGTCTCAACTTTGTAAAATTTGTAATAAACATATTCGTGCTAACCATCTTTCGTTTCAATGTAAACACTGTTTAAATTCATTCCATAATAAATGTTCTCTGAATAAAATTGATTTTAGATCTTCAATAAACTCTTCCATAAATTTTTGGCTTTGTATAACATGCCACATTAGTAACTTTCCTTTTTGTTCTATATCGGATAATGAGCTTCGCCTTCAATCATCAATTGATAGTATACTACATCTCAATGAACTCCCAAATTAATAACTTTTTCTCTTATCAACTAAATAATAATGACGATGATGATATGAACGTAGTTGGCAATCCAATTAATTGTAAATTTACAGATATTAAAAACTTTAACTCTTAAAAAATCACAAATAATTGTTTTTCTCTTCTTCATTTGAACATTGCTTCATTAGTTAAACATTTTGATGAATTAAATTCACTTCCTCATCTAATTAGTATGAATTCAGCGTTATTGGAATAACGCATCCAAGCTGAAATATGATTTGCTACAGACAGTTCCTATAAACCTTAATGGATATGTTTATGAACATACTCCAACCAAAACATCATTTGGAGGAGATTTAATTTATATTTCTGAAAAACTAATTTATAAACCTAGAAATGATTTACTTATGTATAAACCCCAATTCCTAGAGTCAGTGTTTGCTGAAATCATCTTCCCTAAAAAGTCTAATATCATAGTAGGATGTATCTATCGCCATCCTAATATGGATATTGATGAATTTAATTTTTCATATCTAGCTGTTTTATTTGAAAAACTTTTCCTTGAAAAGAATAAAACCATCTTTTTAATGGGTTACTTTAATATAGATCTTATTAAAGCAAACTCAGATAGCTCCATTGCGGAGTATTTGAACACCATTGCCTCTAACAACTTTCTTCCTTTTATATCCTTACCAACAAGAATTACAAATCACTCAAGAACTTTAATTAATAATATATTTTCTAACTCAATTTCTAAAGATATTTTCTCCGCCAATCTAACTATTAGAATATCGGATCATTTGCCACAGTTTCTAATTTATCCATCTTTTAAAAGCAAAAAAAATTATTTTCGTAAAAGCAATATTTTCCTTCGAAATTTCAAGAAACTTGATAGTAATCAATTCAAAAATGATTTCTTACAGATAAACTGGGATAAAGAAATAATTTTTTTTAATGGTAATACAAACAAATTATACGAAGACTTTTTCCGTAGCTTTAACTCTCTTTTAGACAAACACGCACCACTAAAAAAACTAAGTAATCGTGGCTTAACTTGGAACCTTGACCCTTTTGCTCCGCTCAATTTTTGAGGTTTGACCACTCAGCATGCAGTATTTTTAGCTAAAGTTGTAGGTATATTAAAAATAAAATTTTCTTATGTTATTGTAGTATCTGAACCTTGAAGTAAAATTTTTCTGAAAGGAAAATGAGTATATTTACATAACTTATATAAATTGACACCATACCAATTATAAAATTTATACAGTGTTGGTATAAAAAACTTTTATTTTTCAAGGCATATTTTAAATAGCACTTTTTTCAATAAAGACACACTTTTTGAGTAAAAGACAGGCGGAAACATATATGTAGGTAATAAAATTAAACTTTTTAACATTCCACAGGCATTTTTAACCAGAATAAAAAAAACATATTTTAATAGCACTTTTATTTCTTATATATTTTGAAAAAACTGTAGTCCTACTTTTGGCAAAACTAAGAGTAAATATTTAAGAAGCCAAAAAAGTACCTTATGGCTTTGAAAATATATTGACACTAAGAACATAAAAATAATAACTAAGAACATGAAAACTTAGTTTTAACTTAATTAAATATACCTTAGGGTAATTCCGTGTCAAAACAACAACAAAAACTCAAAAAAATAACCCACTATCTCTAAATGACTTAATTTTTGCAACAAAGATACTTAACTAGGCTAAAAAGAATTCCCCAAAGTTGTTTTAAACAAATCGGAATATTTTAGAAGTTATGCTCGTTTAAAATTTAAAACTTAGTAACATTTTTACTCATGATGCTCCCCTAGCAACGTCCTTAGTAACAAGTAAATGCTAATACATACGTTGTTACCTTAAATATATTGTTTTATAATTTGAAATTTTCCACATATTATTAGATGCTAAACTATAAAATTATACCAAGAAATAATATTTTTATTTATTTATTAATAAGTCAATAAGAGTAAATCGGCGTTTTTAATAAAATTGAAAAGTAAACATGCTTACTATAAAAAGAATTACAGAAAAGGTTATGATCTATATATTTCCTAACTTCATAATCTTAAAGTATATATAAACATCTAAACAAAAAAACAAAAAACTGAGCTGTTTTTTGACTTACTAATCTAAACAATTTAATTTTTATTTTTGATTGAAAGTATATTGAGATTGAGACAGAAGCTTGATTGGTACTTATGTTTAGGCACAACCAGAAAGTAAGAATTCTTACTTATGTGTAAAACTACAATATGCATATTTAATAAACTCAATTAAAAATATTTAAATACTAAAAACAGGTGTTTTTACTCAAAGCTAGTCAAAAAATAAGAGGCATTTTCACTTAGGTATAAAACTGCAATATCCATGACATGTCCATAAATAAACTTTAAATATCAAAACGCATTAACTCTTTGAATTGTTTGTGCTTTTATGAACTGATAAATTTTTATACAAATTATTAAACTTCAAATATTCCTTTGTTTTTCTTTGGACTGTAAAACAAAACAAAATTAGGTAATATTTTTTAATAAATGCAAAATATTGTCATATACATATCATAGACATAAGCAAACTGTCGATTCGAAGTAATAATTGATAAAAGGAAGCAAGAAAATGTCTTTAAGATTCAAGGCCATGTTGGTGCATAAATTAAAATTCCATGTCAACTTTGCACATCACTTTGCATCTCGCAATTTTTAAACTTGTAGGTCAAGATAGGGATAGTGTCATCACTGCAGTATTTTATCTTAACTTCATTATGACATACAGGAATAAATTCATGAAAGTCTCTTGTTCCTGGTATTGTTTTTACATTTTTAAATCGTTCAGATTGTAATAATCTTGTTTCTATCAAACTTTCACTTGAAATAAAAATAAAGTTTATACCTTTGATGTTGTTAGTGCAATATGTAAACATATCACGTGAGTTTAATATTTGATTTGTAGAAATTCTCTGCAAACTAGCATTTGCTACAAGCCCTTTAACTGTTCCTCCTATACCATCACAAGGTTGCTTTCCATGCCTGGTTGCAAAGCAAACCCATTTTGCATCTATTCCAAAGTCTGATTTATGCTGACATAGGTTAAATATATTTTTGCAGTTTTTATATTGAGATGAACAGCCATCAGAAAAGTAGACCACGTTTACAATGCTGGGTATTTTTTGCTTCAGATTATTGATAATTGATTTTTGTACCTCGTAAACCATTGGTACATCATGAGTGTTATCATCTGATATAATGCAATATGAAGTGGAATGCAACACTTGATTTTCTTTATAATACACAACCACTGGATGAAGTGTGCATTGAAGATTATTCCAATGGAAACCTTGTACTTCATCCTGCACAACAAAACTATAGTTTTCTGCAAAATCTCCTAGAATTATTGCGCTACCTGATGGCAGTTCTTCTTTAAGATTTTTAAAATATTTAGATTGGCATTTAGAAATATATGAATGCGTTGTTAGCTTGACTAGTTTTTCCATCACCATATTTACATGATCTGGTATGGTTACAAGCTGTATAACTAAATCTGATCTATCAGTAGTAACCCATTGGTTAAATTCGATAGTATCTTCTTCCTCAAACTGCCCTATTAGTTTGAATAGCTTTTCTTCTAATTTAGATGTATTTTTCGGACATTGTGTACATCGATGTAACATGCATTCTTTGTTTTGCATATCACAAACAATAAATTTATATAGTTCGTGGTAATCAATTTTAATGGGTAGGAGAATTAACTTCATGTTTTGATGGTAGATACAAACGCACACAGAATGGGTTCCTGATGAGTTTGGCAAAACACACCATTTAGGTCTTAAAACACAAAACTTGGAAAAACCTAATTTTACATGTGGATATAGAATTTTAAATGAGACAAATAACTCTTTTAAGCTTGACAAAAGTAGTCGCTTTTGCATATGGACTTTCCAACTAACACTTACAAAATCCTTTTGACCAGGCATCTGGCGAGAGTTTTCATCATTTTCATAAAAAATTTTCACTAAAGTATTTATTTGATCAGGGAGCATTTTACCTCGCTTAGTTTGTGGAACTGCAAGAACTCCTTCCTTCTTTGCTAAAGATCTAGATTTTATTATTAGATAATTTGAAACACTAAAATACTCACTTTAATTGACCATTCTTGTGGGCACAAAGTCAATACTTGAATTTTGTCCCTAAATGAACTGCATTTTTCAAGTTTATCTTTGATCAAAACTAACATTTTTTCAAACTGAACAACTTTTTTTTTTAAATCAAGAACATATTCATTATCAAAAACTTCAACTTCTGTCAATGAAATTTTTAAAGAACTTGATAACTTTTCTTTGAAAACTTTTGCAATAGTTTTAATTTTTTTTTTCCCAATACTCATACGATTTGCAAATGGCTTTCCGTGAAGCTTGACTGGTGACACACCAATTATACTGAGACAATCAGAAAGTTCTTGTCTGTTTTTATTTATATCAGCTTCTTGTTGAACACTAAATATGTTTTCTTTATTTATACTTTCATTTGTGTAATCATCAGCAATATAAACGTTATCAGTATTAATTTCAGTGGAAGCTTTTAATCTGACTAAGCAATTTGTGCAAATTTTTTGACCAGGTACAATATTGATCCTGTTGTTTAAAGCTATGGTTCTTAACGTGACTTCTCTGAGAGATGCTAAATTAAAAAATATAACTTAATAAAGTAAAATGTGCCTACTATTAACAAAAATAAAGAACTTAAAATTATGACAAATTTACTATTATAAAATTTATGGCAAGCTTTACTAACCTTTGCACGGTCTTTTGTGAACTAACAGTGGATCACAGCATTTATTCTGAAACACAGGGAACTTCTCAAGATAGAACTTTTGATGATGAAAACATAAGTCAATAATCAAAACAGAAGAAACACCAGACCTTAGCGCAACTAAATTTTGCTCATCTGGAGCTAAATCTTGAAAAAAGTTTATTCCAATGTGGTTTGTAAATGTTAACTTGTGACAATTTGATTTTAAAATCAATCCAACTGAGCATTGTGATGTTCCATCCATTATAAAAATATTTTATTTTAATATTTTATTTTTCTAAAACTATTATTAAATAAATAATAAATTCTCGCATGAGTATTATAATCAAAATTCAAATGTTAGAATCAATTGCTCCATTTAATTAATACAAGAAGAAATCAGAAATTCATTTTTATTTTAAACTAAATAAGTGTAATCATATGATTAGACTTATTTAGTTTAAAATAAAAATGAATTTCTGGGTTTCTTGTTCAATTAATTAAACGGAGCAACTGGTTCTAACATTTAAGTATAACACTTATGCGAGAAATCATTATTTTTTTTGTGAGAAATTATTTTAGTTATAATCTTTAAATGGAGATTATAACCAAAATGGTAAATAAAAATGCAAAAATAAAATTGCAAAAATAAAACAATAATAAAATAGATATGTGCATCAAAAAACAATGAAATAATTTTTGCCTCTTACAGGCATTTAAATATAAACTATTTTTGTAAAGATTTAAAGTGAATAGATCAATACCTTTTCTGCAATTAGTCTTAAACTAGACATGTTTACTAAAAAATTATTGTTAAAAACCCGGTTTGCATTGCAAAGTTTTTAATCAAATATAAGATCTAATAACTTTAAGTAATGATTTTTGATTTCTTTATTCAAAAGTTTCTATACCTATTAAATTTTGTAAACGAATGGTTAATGTAACTGTGTATACTTTAACATTTTAGTGTTGCTATAGACGTTGCTAAGAGAGCGGAGAATAAAAAAATTTTAAAATTCTTAAACTTCAAAGACCCATAACTCTTAAAAAAATGAAATTGACTCCAAATTATTTATGATTATTACTAACAACATTATTAACTGCATTTGTGCCAAAAATCAAGTATTTCTGAGATGGTGGGTTATTTCGACTTGTTGTTTTGACATGGAATTACCCCTTAATTAAATATTAGATGTTTTTTAGTACTTTTTATGTACAATTATGCATAAATAATGTCTCTAAAACAAGGTAAATAAGAAGTGTATATAACATTTTAGATTTCAAGTCATAAGCTTAAATTAACTTTCTAAGGTTAGAAAAATAGAATATATATATATATATATATATACAATTTGAAAAATCACTTATTTAATTATGTTTCAATACTCATAACTCATCAATAATGTTTTTAACTTGGGATTTGTCAATCAGCGACCTCAGAAAGTCAAAATGTAACTGGTTTTTAAAGTAAAAATAAAAGCAAAATTATTAATTAAACCATGTGAAGTTGTTTTTCCGGACTGCTGTAGACCATTGATTTGAAATCAAAAATCAAAAAATGCAATGCAAACTTTAGTTTTTGAGTTTTAGAGTTAAATGTATAGGTTTATTTAAAAATGCCAAAAGGCGTACTTCGGAACTAGCTAGAATGCCAAAAAGCGTACTTCTGAGTGGAAAGGTTAAACCATGGATTACTCCAGCAATCTTGACCTCAATAAAAAAATGTAATATGATATTTAAAAAGTTTCTCAAAACAAAAAATCTAATTATTAAACTAAATCTTGAAAAAACTTACAAAACCAAAAGAAATTTACTTGTAACACTTATTCAACGCAGCAAAAAAAACATTTTTCCAATTATTTTTCTTTTAACCGCAATAATTTGAGGGCTACGTGGAAGGGCATTAGAAAGCTTTTGAATATTTGTTCGAAAGATATCTCATACCCATCTTGTATATCTTCAAATAATACCATTATACATGATCCAAACAAATTATCGGAAAAATTCAACTCGTTCTTTATTTCAATACCTGAAGTATTGCAACAAAACATTCACTCATCCCATACTAACTTCTATAACTATTTAAAAACACCAAACCTTGAATCTATATTCATTAAACCTACTGATGAAAATGAAACTTTATCTATTATTCTTTCTCTAAATGATGGCAAGGCTTCTGGTCCATCCAGCATTCCAACCTTTATTCTTAAATTTTTTGCATGGGATATTTCTCCATTACTTTCTAAACTATTTAACCTCTCATTCGTTACAGGTATATTTCCTAACATTTCCAAAACAGCATCTGTTAAACCAATTCATAAAAAGGGCTCAAAACTTGACTGAAATAACTACAGACCAATATCATTATTATCTAAATCAGCAAATTCTTGATAAATTAATGTATTCTCGTATCTACCACTTTCTTGATAACTCTAAGTGCTTATATGGCCACCAGTTTGGTTTTCGTTTAAAACACTCTAGTTCCCATGCTCTGATTAGCATTACTGAAATGATTTGTGGTGCAATCAATAATGGTTCATTTGCTTGTGGCGTCTTTATTGATTTCCAAAAAGCTTTTGACACAGTCAACCTCAAGATTTTAATTAAAAAGTTACACTACTATGGCATACGGGGTATCGCTAATAATTGGTTTTCATCATATATTGAAAATCGTAGCCAGTTTGTCTCTATTAATGGGTTTGAATCCCCAAAAAAATTTATCAAATATGATGTCCCCCAAGGTTCTGTTCTTGGGCCTTTGTTATTTTTAATATATATAAACGACTAGTTTCACTCTATAAGCAATTCCACTTTTCACCATTTTGCTGATGATACCAATCTTCTATGCATAAATAAATCACTTACTCAGCTTTGTAAAAAAGTTAATTCAGATCTCCATCACTTGTGTCTTTGGTTATCTTGGAATTATCAAATGATTCAATTAAATAAAAAACTCTCTCAACCCAATAGTATGTTATCTTTAATACGACACTATGTTCCTAAACATACTCTAGTATCAATTTACTATTCCATGTTCTCATCCCATCTAAGCTATTGTTACATTGTTTGGGGGCAACAAGGAAGTTTTCTATTAAATCGTATAAACAGTTTGCAAGGCGCTTCCATAAGACTTTTGACATTTTCTCCTATTCAATCTAATATCCAAAAAAGCTTTTCTGAATTGAAAATCTTACAATTTCAAGACCTTATAAAGCTTTACAACTGTCTTTTTGTGTTTGATTTTCTCCAAATAATCTAATGGGTTCGTTTAAGAATTTTTTCATTAAAGCAAGTGATACACATAAATACTATACTCATATTACTATAAATGGTAATTTGCACCCTGCTTTTTTCAATACTGTCAAGTATGGCAAGCTCTCCATAAAACATCAACTTATTTCTCACTGGAACTAATTAATACCTTTTATAAAAAAAAAGATTTTAACTAAATACCCTTTTGTTACTAACTTTCTTCTTCTCAATAGAAACCTAATTAAGAAATTTTTATGTGAGCAAATATCTAAAGAATATTAATGCTATCTTTTATTATTATTCCTTCAATATATTATTTAATTAATTACACTTATTTTTATTTTTTTTATTTATTTTTATTGTTATTATTATTCTTTACATTGTTAGTACTACTATATTTATTATTGTAATTACTATTATTATTTATATATCTTTGTTTTTGTTGCCTTAATATTATTACCTATAATGATAGTCAAAGTAGTTCTTTAGTTGCAGTAGCTTTATTATTATTGTTATAACTATTCTTTAAATTGTTTATTTTATAATTATTAACTATACTATAATTATCTTACTGTTGCTTTATTATTTATAATTCTTTTTACGTTGTTATATTGCATTTATAATTTTTTATATGATTTTTATTCATATTATTGTTACTATTATTATTTTTATAAATATTATTACTTTTAACTTCTTTTTTTTTTTTCTTTTTTTTTTTTTTAAATCTTTATTGTTATTGTTGCTTATCTTTCTTTCCTTTTTTCTTTTTTCTTTTTTTTTTAGGTGTCACTCCATTGACTAGTATTCAACTATATGAGTGACACCTAACCTTATTTATTTAAATTTATAATTTATCATTGTAAATTTTCATTATTTATGGTTAAATAAATGGAGGAAAAAAAAATGTGTTTATAAATAAAATTGTTAGTGCTGTATAGTTTCATAATATCAAATTCTAAAATATATGTCAGTAGCTAATTCATTCAGCCAAATCATATTTAATTACTCGTACATGCTTATGAAATAAATATTAAGTATTGGACTTTTATATAAATAAAAAATGCACAACAAGGTAATATTATGTCAATTTCTATGATGGACTATATTTACTTGACCATTTGTGTTAGGGTTGAATCATTTTGTAACATGTCTCTGAGATCTCTAACCTATTGTACAACTTATAGGTGAATTACCCTAAATTTATTGTTCTGTACAACTCTCTGACCTACTGTGCTGTGCAACTTATAGATGAATAACCTTCAATTCATTGTGCAGTACAACTTTCTAACCTATTGTGCTGTACAACTTATAGGTGATTGATTTTTTTAATGTATTTATTTCTCTAAGATTATTGAATATTATAACAATCGTCATTTTTATCAGAACTTTTGTAATAAAGCTTACCTCTGTTGCACAAACTGCTTATCAGAATTTTTGTAATAAAGCTTACCTCTGTTACACAAACTGCTTATCAGAACTTTTGTAATAAAGCTTACCTCTGCTACACAAACTGCTTATCAGAACTTTTGTAATAAAGCTTACCTCTGTTGCACAAACTGCTTAATGTTATCATTATACATAAACAGAGCACCAACCAAAGTTGTTATAAAAAGTTGAGTACTTAAGATTCCATACACCTTTCTAATGAAACCTATGTTTAAAAAAAAATTTATAAGACTTATGTACATAACTTTAGAATATCAGTCATAGAAACACATAATTACAACTATTATTGGTTCATATATCGAACTAAAAATTAACACAACCACATAACATTAATGCGCTTAATGATCATGAGGAAATTCTTTTTTTTAAAAAAAGAAGTCTTCATTATGAATTTGTGAATGAACCAAAATGTTGTATAATGAATTACAATAAAAGATGTTAAATAAACTAATGAACCCACCATGAAAATATGATTTACATTTTTTTTTGTATCTTATTAAGTTGTTGATGTAAACTAATCATAGAAATGACTGATGCGACTAATTTGAACATTGGTTGGAAAGAAAAGATATGTTCAAGGATGAACTTATATGTTGTATTTTTTTTCAGTGAAAAAGCAAAAGCATATACCTGTCAGGTTCTTGTTGAGGAGAATGGAACTGGAATAGTTTGTGGCATGCAAATTAAAATGCTAATGGATGGAAAACAAGTAAAAAAAGCAACCGCAAAAATGAAACATCATACTATAAAGAGTCATGGAGTACTTCATCTTAAAATTGTTTAGGAAAAAAGCGACAAAAAAGAACTGCAAAACTTTCCAATATTACTGTGTCCAAAAATGGAGACTCTGCATCACTTGGCAGGCAGAAAAAAGACGTTTTTACCAAAGTTTTTTAAACAAAGTTACAATCATAATATCCAAATAAGAATTCAAAAAAGTTTTAAATATGTTGGTACTTTAAAATGAATTTTCTTTAAGATGTTTATTGGTAAGGGAATAGAGATTTTGACCTATGATTTGAAGAAAAAGTTTGGAATAAAGATAAGCAGTGGAAGTATTTGCTACAAATTAAACTTTTTTTCGAAAAAAAAATGGTCTGATCTGAAAAATGATTTGAATGGATAATCGCCTTTCATCCAAGTTGATGGATCATCTTGAAAAGTTTGGAGTTCTTGACAAGTTTAAAATCCGAAAAGAACAAATTCTTAGAATTAGTACTGACATTGGGTCAAACATGGTTAAAATTGTGAATAATTTTAGCAAAGCTGAGATAACCGGCATTACTGAAAAACAACTTAGTGAAGTACATGATGAATGAGGAAACAATAATACAGAAGTTCAAGATATTGAAGATGATAGTAATGATGCTAAGGAAACTGACTTTTTCGTAGAGCAATATGATTATTACTTTGATGAAATCTCTAAAAACAAGAACACCATATATCTTCAATATTGTGGTGCCCACACAACTTAACTTGCTACCACCCATGCAATTAATTAAATATGATTTTAAAAAATTAAAAACTTAAATTTAGTTACAAAAGAATTTAAAACAGTTAGTAAGTTGTCAAATATAAAAAAAAGAATGTAATATAGTAATATTTACTAAAAAAGAAATTTCTCATCATCTGCTAACTAGTTCATTAGTAAAGAAAGGAAACATAAGAAACATAATTCATTATGTAAAGTCTTTTCATCATAGATTAAAATATGTGAAAACAAATAAAAAACTTTTTTTCTTTGCTTTTGCTTTAACGAACGAAGAAGTGTTTTAATATAATTCTTTTCACAAATGAATTAAAATTTTTTTGTTTCTTATTAATTCAATATTGTGTAAAGTTTTTTTAACGTTACTTATAAACTTAAAATTTATAAATTAAATCATAAATTATAAATTAAATTGTAAATTATGTTTACAAATATCTTTGTAAAAAAATTGTTTGAAATCATTATTAAAAATATTTCATTGAATACGCAAAAAATAATAAATTAATTGTGATAAATAAACATAAGATTGTTTTAAGAAATAAATTATTTAATCTTTTTCTAATACCGAATTTAGATTTCATCACTAATATTTGTTATATTTGTTTAAATAATTTTTAAGGAGATTTAAAATTAAATTAAATACAATGCAGTCTATATTACATATCCAAAACAATTGTATATATTATAAAAGTATAGAAATAATAAGAGTTTTTATATTATATTTTATAAGAGTATGGGTACAAAATATGAAAATAATAAGATGTTTCCATAAGAATATGAAAATAATATGATGATTCCATAAGAGTATGAAAATATTAAAAGGTTTCCATAAGAGTGTAAAATAATAAGATGTTACCATAAAAGCATGGTAACAATTTGATGTTTCTATTTATTTCTGCTAATTCATTATGTAAAGTAAAAAATATAAGTTTCTCTATCATAGATTAAAATATGTGAAAGGAAAAAACTTTATTTGTTTTGTGCATACAAATAATGAGTTTCAAAAAATAAAAAAAAATTGCTGTGATGTGTGATTTGCTGGTGGACTAAATGATCTATTTATGGAATTGTTTATATATGGAAGATATGAACTGTTTCTCTATCTAAGTATTTTTTTTTAATTTACGCTTGTTATGTGGAGATTTTCCATCAACATTTTATAAAGCTGCAACCTCTAGTGAAAACAAAAATTAGTGATTTAACAGACATGAATAATTATAGAGCAATTGCAATCATTATAAATTATTTGAAAGTATTTTAATAACAAGAGTTGAATCTTATAATAATGTTGATGATTTTCAGTTTGGTTTCTGGCAAAATCAGCCCAAAAGTCTGTAACATACTATTTAAAAAAGAGAGCTGAATATTATATTTCTAGAAAAATGTTCATATGTTTTATAAATTTTAACAAAACTTTTGATAGCATTAGTAATTGGAAACTGCTTTCTAAACTAAATGATCAGGATTTAGTCAAGAATGTTGTCTGTCTTTGGTTTTATTAACTGTTGTTGATTTTATTAACTATGTTGAAGCTACTGTCATTAATATGTTATTTAATACAAAGAAAAAGGTGTGCATGATATTTAATCCAAACCAGAAATGTAAAACTGTGTCAAACAATTTCCTCTTTTTACCAAAATTAGTTTTCATTGACAAATTTAAGTATTTATTTCATAATTAAAAATAGTTCAACTGATAATGCTAATATAAACTGTGAGATTTAACTGTCTATATACATGTACAAAAATTCTTATCAAGCATTTCACAAATTAAAGTTAAAACGTTGCTATTGAAGTCGTAAATAACTTTTCATTTATTTAAAAATAGTCAAAAAGCAAAAGAGTAAATAAAGAGAGACATAAACTACCAATTAAGTACTTAATGAACTATTTTTAAAATTACTTATCTTAAGTAAAAATTTATGCTTAGACTATTTATTCAGCGTTTCTTCTGTCGTTTAAGTTTGCTTTCGTTTTAAAGTTCGCTTTTCGACATAACTTACATTATAACATAAACAAGTAGTAGAGTAATACATATAATTATTAATTTTTTTATTTTAAATGGAACCTTCCGAAACAATATTATTTATAAAATAATACACACCAAGTCGAACTTGCAATGAAGACTGAGCAACTGTAACAGAGTAAAAATCATCTCGTTCGTTTTTAGAAAAACTTCCTTCTATATCAACCATTTTTAAATCAACATACAAACACAACGCGACGTAATGTTTTTGAAACAGAGAATGGGGATTTCCAGTTTTCTCGGAAGTCCCCCACTTTTTGTAACGAAAGAAAACAAAGTAGGTTAAAAATGTAACCTCTTAATTAAGAACTATGTATGGTTAGAAGCTTTAATTAAAGCTTTTAACCATACATTTTTTAAATCTAAAAGTCTAAAAGTAACATTGGCTGGTACTGTATTAAAAAAAAAGTCTATATGTTTTTTTTTTCTAACTAAATAAAAACCTAACTTGCAAATTATTACCATTAAAATAATTGCATACATTATTGAACAGAAGTTGAAACTGTTATATGTTAGAGAAATGTTATATGTCATTAGAAAGACCTTCAATACAGCATTAAAAATTCTGAGTTAAGTCACATGGTGTCATACTCTTCAAGCTCACGTAAATGGTATTCAGACTCGCGACCTTCGGCTAGCGATCTTGCGAGAGTCACTGGGCTTCGATGAGGAATATAAGTTAGTGTCTGCTCCCCACCTGAACACTAGTTCCATTGACACGCCATTAAAATCATTGAGTTAAATGCTTTTGGACCCTCTACAGCAGCTTAAGGTTGTGTCAGTGTTTGCTATTTACTATTTGCTGGGATCGCTCAAAGAAACTTTATGCCCAGGCGGTAGAGCGGGCGAGCTCACCCCCATCGGCACCTGCCCGTATTCAGGAGCTCTCGCGAGAGTTTTTATCGTGGAGGTAGTATTGTTGTAAAGCTGAAAGTAATACAATACAGCAAATGTGAAAAAAAAAATAGCTGAAAAAAAATAGCTGAAAAAAAAAATAGCTGAAAGTAATACAATACAGCAAAAGTGAAAAAAAAAAATACCAAAAATTATAATTCTACAAGGTTTAAAGTTACAAATATTTTTGTTTAAATTTGTTGAAGAAAATGTAGTCAAAATTAAAGTTTTTTTTAACAAAAATTGTTATAACTTAAAATATATATTACACTATAAAGCACATATTTCTTTAGCATAACCTTCAAAAATGATTCAATTTTATAGATTATAAAAATTTTAAAAATATTTGAAAAATATAATGCAAAAGATTTTCCAACCTATTTATTAGATTTTACTTAAATTTCAAATTGATAAAACTATTATAAAATATTGTTAAGATGTAATAATTAAACTTAAATTCACAACTTATAAATCACAAAACAGTTTTTGGATAAAAGAAACGTATTCCTGCTTTGAAAGTGGTACAGACGACAAGCCAAATTTAAGACAATGTCTTCAGTTAAGCAATAAAGTATTTAGAGAAGGCAATCTTAATTTCATTATCATATTTTAACACTTAAGCACTCGTCAAAGCCAAAATGCAATTTTAGTACATTTCTTGTAATTGTAGATTAAACCAAATACTATCACTAAAATTAAGTCATAGAGCCATAGAAACAAAGTGTGTCTTTTAAACAAAATTGCATAAACTTCTTGAGCTGCTCAAATCCTATACTGTTACAAACTTTCTTTTGCTGGTTATAATGTCAGTTATTTGAGAAATCGCTTAAAGTTAAAAAACATTAAAACCACACTTTCAAATTAACTGTGCAAGCTCTAAAAGGATAATAACATTGTAATTTTTCCTTCACTTATCGAAAATATTTTTATAACTGCAGCAATTGATAACATCGATTTTCTATTTAAGGAAAATCAATCTCTGTTTTCCAAAATGCTCAGCGAAGTTTACTTGTTAAAAAACTTGATTGTGATTTTTTCAAAAAGAACGAAAAAAATTTTTTGAAGACAACTTAAAATATCAGGTTTACCATTGGCATTATTAAACGAAGGGCGAGGTTTAATATATCAAATTCAGAACTATCATTAAAATTAAATTTAAATGAGTCTAAGCTACCAGGGAACTGCCTTAAAACTTGCAAAAAAAATGCATTTTTTTCATTTTTTCATGTTTCAATTTTAACATTTTTAGACTTAGATCAGCTTTACAACAAACTTATCTTATCTTATCCGCAATAATTAGTAGAAGATAATCATAATACATTTAGTAGTTAAAACTGTTTCATAAATTTTGATTTACAATGCCTAAAATAGGTGGGGGGTGGGTGCTTTTTATAGAGTTTTGTATGTAATAACTTCAACTCATATATTTTGTTAGAAGGTTTTTTACTAAACGGCTACATACAAACTTTATTTTAAATATTTTTTGTAAACATTTAATATAGAAGTTATTTATTTTAATATATTTTCAGTGAAGCTATAAAAAAAGGAACTACAGGGGGAAAAGATATTTACTTTTTGTTTAACTTTTACAGATTTTACAGTGGGATAAGATAGGTAGGTTAGGTAGGTAGGATTAAAGAAATATAGTTTGTAGTAAAAGAAGAGAGACTTGATAGATGAAAAGAGATGAACCCAGAATTGTTCTCCGTTTCTTTTTATTTAAGACTATGCTACTGCATATATATTTAATCTATTTTATTTGTTATATAAAAATTGTTAACTAGGATTATATTTCTTATCAATATTGGTGTTATTATCTTTTTATTTAAAACATAAATTGATATTTATTACATTTCTAATTAATTTTTTTAAATTACTCGATAAAAAGTTTAACTAAGTATAATTTGGCTGCTTGAACAAGAAGATAAAAATGTTTTTTGTTTTCGTGACTGATTGGGATCTGGAAAAGAGTTACTAGTAATTAAACAGCCAACACTTAGTTATGTGTTAAGATATGGTGTTTTTTTTAAGAAAAACAAGTGAACTAAACAGATGAAAATTAATTTTGAGTTGATCCAAGATATTTACAAGAAACTTCCAGAAAAATGGCTAATTGCTTGTGTTTTATTTAGGCCTCCTGTTACTAGTTTAAAACATAAGTTTACTAAGAAGACTCGAAGATGCTTGAAATAAAGCTTGTCTGTTTCTCAATCTAGTGCCCTTCCACGTAGCCCTCAAATTATTGCAGTTAGAAGAAAAATAATTGGAAAAATGTTTTTTTTTTGCTGCGTCGAATAAGTGTTACAAGTAAATTTCTATAGGTTTTGTAATTTTTTTCAAGATTTAGTTTAATAATTAGATTTTTTGTTTTGAGAAATTTTTTAAATATCATACTACGTTTTTTTATTGAGGTCATGATTGCTGGAGTAATCCCCCAGCAGGCACAATGACGTTGAAATAACGTTGAAACAACGTCGCAAACCGACCATATACCACATTGAAACAATGTTGAAATTTGGTTGAATTGGAAATAAAATCCGACGTCGAAAACTACGACGTTGAAACAACGTCGATGATTACGTCGTTTCAACGTTGATCTAACGTCTTATCGCCTATATATCAACCATATTTCAACTTTGAATAGGTGATATATTCGATTGATACGTAGTTGATAAGACGTTAGAACAACGTTGAAACAACGTAAATTCAACGTTGATTTTTTTTTTTTTTTTTTCGTTAAATCCAATTAACTAAAAAATTATCTCAACTTTAATTGCAATAAAATAACACAATAAAAAAGCAATAATTTGCGCAGAGGATATTATATTTTACGTAAATTAATCAGATACAACTAAATTGCTTCAACGGACTTTATATACAATGCAAATAAAGTGAAACGTTTGAAAAAAAAAAGTTTTATTTACCAGTAATATATTTATCAATTTATCAATAATAACTATTATCAATAGTTTTAGAACAACTAGGAAAAAGTATGAATATTATACATCGGGTGAATCGCCTTTTACGCGCCGACCACCACCATTTGATCTGTCGAGTGCGTATTTTAATAAAGTCATTATTCCTTTACTTATTTCGGCAACTGTAACAGTCACTTTAATTGACAAAACGCTCTCTATAAAAAAGGTATTGCCTGAGTAATTTACATCAAATACATCAAAAAGTTAAAAAAATAAATTAGCATTAAAAAAACGAACTGTGATTTTTAAAAAATATATAATTTTACACTTAACTTACAAGTAAATACCTAATGTTTGTTCCTATAAACTTCTCTTTACCTTTACCGCCAGCCATATTAAATTTTGATTATAAACCATTGGTTAACTACCTGCATTATACATTGTTATTATTATTATTATAGTTACATTAAAAATTGATAAACATGTCTTTTACAAAATACAAATTATTCTCAATGAAAAATTGCACAAACCGCAAAGGTTTCTTACCCAAACCGTAATGCAAGTAAGAAAAAGAATTGATACAGGGGAAGAGTTTGGTCCAAGGAGACCACCTTCTAAACGCAAGAAAACACCAAGAGCGGACAGTATAATCAGAAATATCTGCCTGGAAAAGAGAAAAAAAGCCACTAAGCTTATCCATGAAGCTGTAATTGTTGTGTCAGACCGGACCATTTGCATAATAACCCAGAGTTGACAGAAACTATAAAAAATAAATTGCAAGCATGTCACAATGCAATGAAGCAGTTATTGCAAAAAAAAGTGTTTTTGCAAAATATTTATACTTTATATATATTTTATATAATTTATCATAATAATCAATAAATATTCAAAATGTACAACTTTATTTATTTTTATCAAATACAACTTTATAAATAAAAGAAAAAACTTTAAATTGCACCACTATTATATATATATATATATATATATATATATATATATATATATATATATATATATATATATATATATATATATATATATATATATATATATATATATAAGCATATGTATGTATATATACATACATATATATGTATGTTTATTTATGTGCATATATATGTATGTATATAGAGTAAAAAAAAAGGTTAAGTATGTGTTACAAATCAACCTTTGTACTTTAAGGTTGTTCTTTAGCTCAAGGAAATACAAAAGTAAGAGAAAACAGTTACAAAAAAAATTATAATCAGACATAAAAAAAAAAAAGATTTATTTTATGTCTGATTAGAATTCGTCAAACTTTACACATATTTTTAACACAAGTTTAAAACAAACTATAATAAAAAGATTCAAAATATTTTTTATTTAAAACTACTTTTAACCAACCAATATCAACCTTCTACCAACCAATATCATGGACTAAAGGAGCATGCGCAAATTCTTTTTTATACAACTTGACAAGGAAAATCTTTGAAAAATTTAATAAAAATTTTTTAATATAAAAAATATTCAAACTCTTTAAATCACATGGATTGGTAAAAAAGCTTGATAAATCATTATTTTGTAAAACATCATCCATTATATATATATTTATATCATGTATGTATATATACATATATGGTGTATGTATATATTATATATGCATATTATATATATATATATATATATATATATATATATATATATTATATATATATATATATATATATATATATATATATATATACATATAAATGTGTATATATATATATATATATATATATATATATATATATATATATATACATATATATATATATATATATATATATATATATATATATATATATATATATATATATATATATATATATATATATATATATATATATGTATATATATATATATATATATATATATATATATATATATATATATATATATATATATATATACATGCATATATATATATTTATATATATATATATATATATATATATATATATATATATATATATATATATATATTATATAAATAAGAAAAACATATATAATATATATTTTATATTTATATAATATATCAAGTAGTCTCTACTTGTAATCCACACTAATAAAATAATACGGTCATAAAGAAATATCCATTTAATATTTACCTAACTAACTGCATCACAAGTTAAGCCATGTATTATTGTTAAATTGTCAAATTCAAAACCTTATAAAAAGGCAACAGATGACCTAATTTATTAGCATGAGTGACTTTACTTGTTTTTATTGGGGTAATATGTAACTTGTTAAATCTTTACTTGTTATTTGTTAAGTTAATTAAAAATTTTAAGTCACGCATGCGTATTTTAGTTCTCATATTGCAATAACGAACGATCGAACTCGTAATATAGACGTTGAATTAACGTGGAATCAACGTCGATTTTATTTGATAGTTTTAAACAAATTTTTCAACGTTGATACAACGTTGATTTTTGGTTATACGATGTCACGACTAAAAATCAACTGTAAATCAACGTCGAAATAACGTCGTGTGCCCACTGGGCCATGGTTTAAGGTTCCGAGTAAAGCCACGATTACTTAGTTTTTTTAGTGGTGCGTGTTTGTCTAAAAGAGAGTTAAAGCTACGGAAAAAGTCTTCGTATAATTTGTTTGTATTACCATTAAAAAAAATTATTTCTTTATCCCAGTTTATCTGTAAGAAATCATTTTTGAATTGATTACTATCAAGTTTCTTGAAATTTCGAAGGAAAATATTTTTTTACGAAATAATTTTTTTTGCTTTTAAAAGATGGACAAATTAGAAACTGTGGCAAATGATCCGATATTCTAATAGTTAGATTGGCGGAGAAAATATCTTTAGAAATTGAGTTAGAAAATATATTAAAAATTAAAGTTTTTGAGTGATTTGTAATTCTTGTCGGTAAGGATATAAAAGGAAGAAAGTTGTTAGAGGCAATGGTGTTTAAATACTCCGCAATGGAGCTATCTGAGTTTGCTCTAATAAGATCTATATTAAAGTCACCCATTAAAAAGATGGTTTTATTCTTTTCTAGGGAAAGTTTTTCAAATAAAGCAACTAGATATGAAAAATTAAATTCATCAATATCCATATTAGGATGGCGATAGATACATCCTACTATGATATTAGACTTTTTAGGGAAGATGATTTCAGCAAACACTGACTCTAGGAATTGGGTTTTTATACATAAGTAAATCATTTCTCAAAAATAAAATTAAAGCTCCTAAAGTTTAATAATATTCCATTTGATTGAAAAATGTAAAATTGTTTTCTTTTATTTCCCATACTTCCTTAGATAACTTAGTATCGTTCTTGTACTTTTTTATGTTAAAGGATTTTAGATGGTTCGCATAATGTAGCTTAAAAGAGGTTTTGCTCATCCCAATATATACTTCATCTTTGTATTGAGGTTTATTTGAGCTGGCGGTGGCTTGGTAAACGATGTTGTTAGACAAACAATTGTTATTCAGAGGACAAAGAGATTTTTTTATGCAATTGCAGGCTTTTTCTGATAATTTAACATCAACACATAATATACTTTTGATGTCTGAGTTGATGATAAACTTAATGTTTGGCATGCAGGTGTAGCTTATCTTAATTGTGTTTCTGTTAAATATTTTGTGTAGATTGTGGTCTTTATGCTTGTCAATTAGGGTTAAAAAGCGTTGATCAAATTTGGTTATAACATTTTTACTAAACGGAGGATTGTACCAGATTATATTTCGTTTGTCATTATTTATTGGAACATTTTTTATGCTTGGTTTACATGCCAACTTATAAGTGTATCCCGATTGCTTTAATGCGTCTTCATAAATATGTGTCGATTTATTGAAAATAACTTCATTTAATTAGTTGGATTACGATGATTTTTATCTGTTAATTGATGAAAACATACAGAACAATGCAATTACTTTCGCCGAGCAATCTTTCATTTTTAGCGGTGGCATAACATGGATTGAGAAAAAGGCAGGATTGTTCGATGTTACCATGGGAGCCTCTAATGGCGCGAAAGTTAGCAAACTAGTTGGAATTTTTATTTTAGATTAACTTTTGCAGTTTTACAACAAAAATGATTTTGGTTTATATCGAGATGACGGGTTAGCTGTTTTTAAGAAAAATGGCCATCAAATGGAACAAATAAAAATACATGTTGTTCAAGTAAGAATTTCAACATCCCTATCAATTGCAATGTTAAAATTGTTAACTACCTAATTTAACTAATCTTACACAAGATTCATTCCAACCATACTGCAAGCCTGATAATAAGTAATATAAATATGTATATATATATATATATATATATATATATATATATATATATATATATATATATATATATATATACATACATATATATACATACATAGTCTTGCATGGTAGTCAAAAAGTTTTTTCCACAAACTGTAGTTTTAAATGGAGCGCGTTAATAAATATATATATATATATATATATATATATATATATATATATATATATATATATATATATATATATATATATATATATATATATATATATATATATATATATATATATATATATATATATATATATATATATATATATATATATATATATATATATATATATATATATACATACATATATATACATACATAGTCTTGCATGGTAGTCAAAAAGTTTTTTCCACAAACTGTAGTTTTAAATGGAGCGCGTTAATAAACCAGATCAGAAAAAGATTAAAAACTTAAATAATTTTTTTTTTTTAAATGATAGACTGTCTGCCCAAACCAAACCCTCAGTCAATGTAGAAGCAGTCCCTTGCGAGTTAAGCTATTTGTTAGTCGATGTAGCAATACTTCGTTGCGAGTCAGACTATGAGGTAGTCAACGTAGCAACACTCCCTTGAAGCAGCAGGCTATAAGATAGTCGATGTAGCAACACTCCCTTTTAGAAGCAGGCTATAAGATAGTCGATGTAACAACACTCCACGCATGTTTTAAAAATATATTTTTATAGAACAATAACAAAACACAATTATTTAAAAAAAACTTTCTAGTCATTATTATTGCGGTTTTTCTAAAAAAACAATAAAATTTAATGTACTTCCGCATAAATAATAAAATTTAATGTACTTTCCACGACAATAAAATGTAGCTTAATTGTCGAGGTAGCAAAATTGTAGTCGAAAGAGACTTTTTTTACATTAAAAGTCTCTTTCGACTACGATATAAGAATACATATATATAAATATATATATATATATATATATATATATATATATATATATATATATATATATATACATATATATATATATATATATATATATATATATATATATATATATACATATATATATAAATATATATATATATACATATATATATATATATATATATATATATATATATATATATATATATATATATATATATATATATATATATATATATATATATATATATATATACATATATATTTATATATATATATATATATATATATACATACATACATATATATATATATATATATATATATATATATATATATATATATATATATATATATATATATATATATATATATATATATATATATAGCACTCTTTTTGTAGAATACATTTTAAATTGTTTAAATATATATATATATATATATATATATATATATATATATATATATATATATATATATATATATATATATATATATATAAACATAAGTTATGCAATGTGTATGTATATATATTACATAGTTTATGTTTATATGCATATATTTGTATATATTCACTTTGATGAATCAACATTGCTGATAACATTTTTTTTATGCTGGTATTGTGGCTTATCCTCCCTCGGCTAGTTGCTATACAGAGGCAACATTACCAAGGACCGCAAAGACGAGTTCAGCTCACTAAAGAGCGTCATAACCCGCAATAGCATAGAAAAAGCGGACAGACATTGCACTAAACGTAAAAATGTGCAATTCACACTTTTAGACGTAAGAATGCAAAATTCATATACTAGGGCTAAGAATGTGTAATTCATACTATTAATAGGTTATCTAATTAATGTATTATTATAAACGTCTATTTAGTAATTTATTAACTAATGTATTAGTATAAATCTATGCCGCTCTGTATCTCAATTTGTTATTGTTGGTGACTTCAATTTTCCTAAAATGGACTGGTTTAATTACGTATCACCAAACGAAAAGTGCCATACCTTTTTTTTAAATTTAGTCAACAATCTCAATTAGCACCAAGTTTTACAGGAACCTACTCGTGAAAACAATATTCTTGATCTTGTATTTTCAAATAATATCTCATTTCTTAGTCTTATTTCAGTTGAATGTCATTTCAGCACCAGTGACCATAACACTGTCTACTTCTCTATTAATAAAAATGATCTCGATCAGTCAAATTAAGATATTGAATCCTTCTACGACTTCGTTAATGCCGACATTGATAGTTTTCAGTCATATTTTTTAAAAATTAATTGGGACTTCGAGTTTTCCTTTTTTTTTCACAATTGAAGATTATTGGAACGTTTTCTCCAATCATTTTTGCAATGGTATTCATCAATTTGTTCCAATTAAAAGAGTAATTTTAATAAAAAAATAAAACACTACCCGATTTTTATCGGGAAAATGTTAAATCTTAAAGCTTCCTTATGGAAAAGATGGTCAAATACTAAAAACATTACACACAAAAAAGCATATAACAAATACGCTAGTAAATGTAAAAAATCATTACTTACTTACCAAATGAGAGTCGAAATTAAACTTGTAAAGGAAAACAATATCAGCAAATTTTTTAATTACGTTAATAAAAGATTAAATAACTAAAAGTATTTTTCCTCTAAATGACAAAAACAGTAATAACAAGATAACTTGTAGTAACGAAGAAATCGCTGACGTGTTTAACAAACACTTTGGCAGTGTCTTTACAAATGATAACAATTGCTCTCCATTTATTAATAGTTATGTTGATGATTCAATTGGTATTGAAACTGTACTATTTCCACCAGAAGCAGTGTATAAATCTTTGAAGGAAATTAAAGCCAGCACATCGTACGGTCCTGATGGCATACCTAACATACTTCTGAAAAAACTAGCTCATCTATTGTGTATTCCACTCTCATTTATATTTGATGCCAGTTTTAAGTCAAGTTCTTTACCTAAACAATGGCGCCAAGCTTTTGTATCTCCAGTTTTTAAAAAAGGATCTACTGCAGATCCAAATAATTATAGACCCATCTCACTGACATGCACTTGCTGTCGAGTCATGGAAAGAATGATTAATGTGTATGTCATAAAGTATTTAGGTCATCATAATTTAATATCTCTTAATCAACATAGTTTCCTCAACAAACGTTCAACCAGTACAAATCTCTGAGAATCTGCTAATGATTGGAACACCGCACTCGATAACCATCAAATAACGGATGTTGTCTATATTGATTTCCAAAAAGCGTTTGACTCTGTCTCGCATACCAAACTATTAGTAAAACTTGCATCCTATAACATAAAAGATAATCTTTTAAATTGGATTTCCGCTTTTCTCACCGATAGATATCAGCAAGTCAAGGTCGGTAATTCTATATCAAACTCTATACGCATTGTTAGTGGAGTTCCACAGGGTAGTGTGTTGGTTCCATATTGTTTTTATTATATGTTAATGATTTAACCGCTATAACTAATAATCTGGACTGTTGTGTAAAACTTTACGCAGATGATCTAAGGTTATATAGCTTGTACTGTGATATGGATCTAAGCCAAGATTTAGTTGTTGCTTTAAATAGACTTTTACAATGGGCAGAAACTTGGCAACTAGCAACTTCTTGTAGTAAGTGTTTTGCACTTAGAATAGCACCTCCCTCATTATACAAAGGTATAAAGGTTAACTATAATTTAGGTGAATATTCTTTGGCTTGGTCTTCAAACCCAAAAGATCTAGGAGTAACAATGGACTGTAACCTTAATTATAAAAAACATATTTTTAACGTCATCCATCAAGCTAACTCTAGAGCATACTTAATTTTGAAATGTTTTGAAACACGTGACCCTTGTATTCTAGTTAGAGCTTTCACTACCTATATACGACCAATTTTAGAATATTGTTCTCTAGTATGGTCACCACACCAAATTGGATTGATTAAAGCAGTTGAAAGTGTCCAACGAAAATTTACAAAAAAAATAAGGAGCCTCTGAAATCTTTCCTATCGTAATAGATTACAGTTGGCATCGAACCACTCAAAGTTCGGCGCCTTAAAAACGATTTAGTAACTTGCTTTAAAAATTTTTGTAAACTTGTCTGTACTGATCAATCTATGTTCATTGCGATTGACAATAACAGCCACACCCGGGGTCATAATTATGAAATAAGCAAACAATCTTGTCGCTTGGATTTAAGAAAATATAGCTTTATTATCGAGTTGTTGACATGTTGAACAATATGACCTTGGAGGCTGTAAATGCAAATAACATTTTAACGTTCAAAAATGAAATTAAATCTTTCGACTTTAACAAATATCTTTTGTAAAAGGAACAACTATTTGTTTCTTTATAGTTTTGTTATTTTTTTTTTTGTAGCGATATTTTTAAATTTCTTTGGGCATGTTGTTAGTGTCCATCTTTGTATGGGCCATCGTGTCCTTTAGAACATGAATTTATACTTTGTTCTAATAAGTATCAATCAATCAATCAATTAATCAAAGTAATCACCATTGCTGAAGACGTTTATTTATACTTATTTTAACCAATATAGCAGCGGCCTTGTTCGTCAAGGTTCGTGTTTCGAAGTTTTAGAGTCGAGCAGGGGTTATAACCAAAATTGAATGCCTCCTTGTCTGTATGGGCCTTTTCGACCTTGGGAAGGTGTGTTTACATTTAAAAAAACAACAACAACTTCATATAACAAAAGAAAAGTTAAATAATATTTGTTTACAAATTTAATAAAACCATTTGTAAAAAGGGCAAAAGCGGTTTTACTTTTCAGATCGAAGTTAGACATCTAGTTAATATAATATATCATTGTCCAATGTATATAATCCAACATTAATCCATAAAAATTGGATTAACGTTGGGTTATAAAAATTGGATCAACGTTAATCCATATACATTGGATCAATGTGGGGATATACACATTTGGTCAACGTTGATCTATATACATTGGATCCCTATACATTGGGTCAATGTTGAGTTTTAATTGGAAAAACAACCACCATTTACAATGTTTTTACATACGCTGGACCAATATAATTTTCCTAACTATTTTTAGTTACGTCATTATTAAGGTTTTTAATAATATAGCTATGATAATATTAACATTGGATCAACGTTGTATTTGCATTGGAAAAATTGCCGACGTTCGCAATGCATTTACATATGTTGGCCCAATGTATGTAATAACGTGTCCTAGCTTGGTTACATCAGAGGAAAGCTGTAAAATTAAAAAAGAATAAAAAAACTTTTTTTGTTATTTTTTATGATTCCTATGAAAATTGATTATGATTGCTTGAAAATTTAAAAACAATTTGTATAAGGTTGAAATGAAATTTTAGCCTTAAAGGTTTTAAATTTGGTTTTTCGAATGATATTGATATTAATTTAAAAAAATTTGAAAAATCCAAAGTTGAGTTTGAAAAAGAAAAAAAATTTGCTTTAATTTTAACGATTCTTATTTAATATGTCTACTTTTACAAGTTAAAAAAATCATTTAAAAAAAAAAGACAAAAGTTGTTTATAGATTTAGTACTGAAAAATTAAGTACCTTAGTAACGGCTCAAAGAGATACATTTCTTAACATGCTCAAAATTTCAAAAATTATTTATTTTGATTCTCTGATTTGGGTAACAGTCTCGAAATTAGAAATTTATCTCAAAATTATTGTAGAGAAAATCTTTTCAAAATTTGATTAGAAAAAATTACTCGAAACAACTTAATCAAGATTTAGATTTCAGAAAAAGAAAAAAAATACAAAGAATAATGAAAGAAAAGATTACTCCCCATACCCAAACTCTCAGTTGATGTAGTGGAACTATTTTGTAGAATTTAGAAAACATTTGGGTAAAACAGCATTGCTTAAATTATTAATGGTCTAGTATAAAAGTGCTGGTCCACATAGAAGCCTATTATCCAGAAAAAGCCCTTAGTCTATGAGTTTTACTAAAGGAAGAGAAGCTCAAGTATAATGATCTTGAATCAAAAATAATGTCATCGGTCATTTTATTCAATAAAAGTCAAAGAAGTTCAATAAGCCAATGAAGAGCAAGCAACTGTTATTTGGTCGAATATTCTGAAACAGTCAACCCCTGCATCTATTCAATTTGAACTTGAAAAGAATTCTTCATAGTTTGTGAAGCCCACTGGTGAGCTATATGTCATTGATGATCAACAAAGTTCATTAACTTTAAATTTTTTAACCTCTAAAAATAATAAGAAACTAAAACTAAAAGCTCAAGATTGACAAATTCTAAAATTGCCGTTGCATACTGTGAGGTAACTAGACTCAAGACTCGAAAAAGAAGTGGGTTCATCACTAAAACCGAAGAGAATGTTTTGAAAAAGACAAAGTTAATATTACCAAAGAACTAAAAAAAAGTATGATCAAGCTCAACAAATGAAAATTAAAGAAATTAAAAAAACTAGACTGGAGGAGTTCTGCTTAAAATATCCAGAAGGTAATCAATCACCAATTGAACCCTTCATACCTGTCTACTTTCAAGAAGAAGTAAAACATAAGAAATCAAAAGACACGTTAAAATAGCCTCTGTTAGATTGATCAGAGCGCAGAATGAATATCATTCAAAACATGTTGATGGATTCTTCTGCAGTTCAACTTAAAAATATGTAAAAGTAGTTTATTGTATTTTAGAGACAGATGTAATGTGTTTTAATTGCCAAGACAACAAGCCAGAGTGCTAATTATTACAGCCAGCAAACAGGCGCACTGTTGAAGTATTCAGAATACTGAATAACTCCCCCGGACCTCGATTGGATCGTTATGGCTAAACATAAGCTAATACTATCTGTTTACTTTAGAACTACTATCAAAAGAGATTATCAATTAGGAAAAAATGCATCCTCAACTGTTTACTCTCGTGAATTAAACTTTTTGAATATCAAAGATTTTGACTCCATTACCAGTAATCCTCTAATATAGATAAGCTTATCGCTTTGTTTAGCGCCAATTGAGGCTTTAATGGAAAATACCAGAAAGTAATTAAAACCGGAATTCATCATTTTGTAGAGAATTATCAGGGCCACTTTTCCACACAAAAATTACGGAACTTATCTTGATTCTCAAAATAGTTACAAATATTTACTGAAAATCTACAAATTGACAGCTATCCAACCGTTTCAAAGTATAATGATTGAAAGCAATTAGAGCTAGAATTTAGCAACCTTTTATTACAAGATAAACAATGGATTTTACATGTCATTATTTTATTTAAATCGTTAAATCTGAAAATCGTTCTCGTTGTCGAAAGGAAAAAACCTGTTCTTTTACTCAAACTAAAGCATGTTTTTTCCTGCCACCTGTCCCGGTGAGCCAAAAGAGAGATGGGATCATAGAAGTTGATTTCTCAGAAGGAACGAAAAAGTTGTTTTCATCATCTGTTTATGCTTATCGCATCAAACATGGAAAGTATTTTTTAAAAGCTTATTTCTTCAAAATTAGAGAGAAAAATTTATGTCATGATTTTATACGTCAGTTCACGACTGTGGAGTATAACTAAAACTGAAAAAAATTGATGGTATATAAGTTTGGACTAGCACTGCTTGGTATATAGTGGCGGTATATATTTTAGGCAAAAAAAAGGAAGGCTAACAAAAATTGACATTATTCTAAAGAGGGTTATCCAAAAATGTACAAAGGTTGACAAAGAGAGAAGGGGTCAAAAAAATACTAAAATCATTTATGGAAAGCCCCGTAGAGGTCCTCCATAAATTACGTCACGTAATTTTAACTGTTACTAAATCACTAACCTCTTCCTACCTAGAACGTGACGGAATTTATGGACAACCCCCTGCAAAGCATTTATATTTTATACAACTTGTGTTTAAGCTTTGTTATTATTAGTTCAATTTAAATAATATTGTTGCAAATTAATAGCATTTTAATCAGTAGCTTAGCGACAAAAAAAAAAGTTTCCAGAAAAATTTTAATCCAAACCGCTAAATTTAATTTCTGCCCCCCTCTTTCTTTCTCTTCTTTTTTGACAAAAAATTATTTATGAAAAAAACCTTATTCTTAAACACAATTTTAATTTAAAAATACATACAACTATATAGTATATTATATTAGTACATAGAAACCAACACGTGCAATATGTAAGTCTATATGTTAAAAACTTAATAAAAGTGTTTTTTCCTTGCCTTCATAGATGCAAATTGCTCTAAAACATCTTTTTAAATTTAGTTGAGTTGCAGATTCTGCTTAAATAGCTAATAGGCGTAGCATAGACAAACTGGGGTAATAATTATTGGGCTCTAGTCCAATAAACAACATTAGTAAGGAAAGAGGCGTGAACTTCTTAGTTAAATGCTCCTCAATTGTGTTCTGCGATAAGACGGATAGGTCAGTGGCGGATTGAGGTTTAGTGTCGCGAGGGGGCCAAGTCAATAAATAGGGGCGACCGGGGTTGCCTTCAGTAATTTAATCTTATATATATATATATATATATATATATATATATATATATATATATATATATATATATATATATATATATATATATATATATATATATATACATATATATATTAATTGTTTTAGGGGGCGCCGTTAGACCGTTCTAGGGGGCGTGGGGGGCAGCTCGCCTCCCCACGCCCTATACTAAATCCGCCACTGGGATAGGTCTTATTGGAGCACCTTAATCCTCCCCCCTTCCCCCGAGAAGAAAACTTTGGCTGGGAGGAAAGCTTGTAATGGGAATCTATATTTCGTGACACAGGCAATGAACCTGGGACCTCTCGTTTCTGAACCAGAGCTCTAACATTTATCAAATGTACCAAACTAATCATTCAAATTCACTAATAATGTAGCTCTTTCTGTTAGATGGAAAATACTTGAAATAATGTCTGATAAAGTAATTAATGTCTATTGTAAAACTAAAATCTTCTACAACAATTATGGTATTTTAAACAACCATAAAAAAATACAACTTCTAATAATTAAATCCACAAGCATTATGCTACTTGATATTATTGAGTTTTATTGGATTATTCTGCTCATATCCGAAACATATGTTAAGCTTTTGGTACTTATATCGAAAGCCATTTAATATTCACCTCGTCTTAAAGCTAATCAAGTCAAATGTCTCGTATTAATGTTAGTCAATAAATTTCATTGTCTCCTAAATGTTACTAAAATCTGCCCTTACTATTCGTCATAGTCTGAAGTTGTTAGGGTTAGACAGTTTGATTAAGTACTGAACTTGGTTAATACAGTTAGAAAGTGGGAATGTTTATCACAGGATAAATGCTCTTCCGCAGTGCTCTGTGATAAGACAGTTAAGTCTGTAAAGGAAGAACTTTAATAACTAAAAAGAAGAAATGAAATAATTTTTTTTTTTTTGTTAAATCAGCACCGCTATCAAACGCTTGATAAAAGGATAGATAGGATAAGCAAAGGACAACCAATTCTTTATAAATTATTTGTTACAGCTTTTATACTGGTTTTTAATAGCTTTATATAAAGTTTTAGTGTAATATAATTTATACTATATTAATTATAATTTTTCTATTACACTGATTTTACGGACACGTCATAGCTGCCTGAAAGTGAACAAGCATTAAAGATGATTTAAATAAATAATCAATTGATATTAAAAAAATCAATTTATTTTTTGCTAAAAGCCATGTTTCCAAATATTTTTAATGCAACGGTTTCTAGTCACTTAACAGCAGATAAATCAATATTAACACAGTATGGTTTTTCGTTATTTATATTTTTTTAATTAATATTGATTAATGCGATTTATATATGTTGGAATGTTAATGTTATGGTGAATATAACCTTTAACATGGGTTTTATTAATTTGCAATAATATCTATTATAAACTCGCTATATAAAAAAAGGTGTGAATCTGTATCATAAAACAATTTTTCTGACTCAGTTTTTTATTATAAAATTTAATTAACAGACTAATAATTAGTATTCGTAAAATAATTTTACGAATAATAAATAAATAAAGACTAATAATTAGTTAAATAAGTTACGAATAATAATAAAAAAAAAAGTTAAAAAACTATGATATAAAACCAATTTTAAAAATTGGTTTTATATCATAGTTTAACTTTTTTTGTTTTGTTTTTAACTTTAAATCAGTTTTTTAATTTTGCTAGCAATTTTTCAAAAGGTTTGTGAAGCTTATTATGATTATTATGTCATTATAATTCTAGGAACACACTAGATTCTAGGATCACACTAGTTTAAGGAATCAATTTACTCTTTCACTGAGAGTTTCAGAGACTCTGCATCCAAATCAAGACATTTATTATTGTATTGACATCTATATTTTTAATATTTTTTTATAAAAATAAAAAAACTGTTTAAAAACTATCTTGCTTCTAGATTATTCCAATAAACATTTAATATTATAAAGATATAATTTTTGTATTTATTAATAGTTTTATAATAAAATTATACTATAAATAATTAAAATTATACTATAAAATAGTTACAAAAATTGAGTGAACTCAACTCAAAAATCTTGAAAATAAAAAACAAAAACCTTTAACGTTAATTGAAAATTAACTATTAAATACATTTAAATCCATATAAATGTTTGCTTAACTTACATTAATTTAAATAAATCTAAAAAAATAACAATAAATAAAATAACTCTTAATAGTACTTTTGTAACTGTACTGCTAAAATAAATATTTAGCAAATATTTTTTAATAAATGTCTTGCATTTTTGCTTTTAGGTTTAATAAAATAATTATTACATTTTAAATCGAAATGGCAATTATATTGGTTTTATTATTTTTATATTTTATTGAGAGTGTTCTTTTATCATCAACTCAAAATGAAAAAGACTTTTTTAAAGAATATGATTTTTTTACGGAAGAACAGCGTATAAGGCTGAAAGACAAAGCCAAAGAAATGTTTTATTTTGGTTACGATAATTATATGAAGTATGCGTTTCCACTTGATGAGCTTAATCCAATATATTGCAGAGGAAGAGGTCCTGATTTGAATAATTTGTAAGAGATGGTTTAAGATAACTTATTATTATCTCTACCTAACATATATGCATATATATATATATATATATATATATATATATATATATATATATATATATATATATATATATATATATATATATATATATATATATATATATAATATTTATTTATATACATATAGCAAAAAAAAAAAAAATTTTTTCTCAGATATTTTTTAACTTTATTTAAAATATGTTAATAACTTTTATCACACAATTTTTGTCATTAAAAATAAATAAATAGTCAATAAAACAGTTAGACTTACAACGAAACTATGGAATTAGTAAAAATCAACTAAAATAGAAAAATTTAACTTTTTTTAAAAAAAATCTATGTTGTTTAATATAGAATGCTTAATGCAAATACATTTTCCTTTATTACAGCTATACAACTAAATAGAAATTCAATCAGTTTTAAGTAAAACATTCATTTTTAATACTTGGTCCCATAACATTTTGCATCAATAACAGCTTAGCATCTGTCGGGCTTGCTTTCAACTAGTTTTGTTAGCAAGCCAATTTCCAGTGAATTCCAACCAACAAAAGTGTCAAAAATAATTCATTTTTATTACAAGGTTTTCTGTCTTTTAGTTTAGAATCTAATATAGACCACAGGTTCTCAATTGAATTAAGATCTGGTGATTGTGCCAGCCACTTAAAGGTAGGCATACCAGCCTTTTGTATATATCTTTTATTTTTTTTTTGCTGTATGCTTTGGGTCATTGTCTTGCTGAAATATATAGTCTCCATCTGAAAAAGATGTGTTATACTAGGTTTTAATTGGTGAACTAAAATATAATGGTACTTATGTTGGTCCATAATTCCTTCAACTCTGTTTCCCACTCCATAAGCATCAAATGCACTCCAAACCATGATTTTTTTGTCATGTTTTACTGTAGCACGTCTGGATTATATAGTTCACCTTTTTTTTCCAGGTTTTTTCTCGATTACCATATTGTAGCACAAAAGGTGACTGTCCATATGACATGTTTCCATTGGTCTGAAGTCCAGTTTAAATGATCTCTGCACCATTTTAGTCTCTTAACACGATTTTTCTTGTTTATAAAAAAGGCTTTTTTGTTTGCCACCCTAATGTAAACTCTTCACCTTTCTTTATTCTTGCAACAATTGTTTTGTTAACAATTGTATTGTTAACAATTGTATTGTTAACAATTGTATTGTTAACAATTGAATTGTTAACAATTGTATTGTTAACAATTGTATTGTTAACAATTGTATTGTTAACAATTGCATTGTTAACAAATGTTTTGTTAACAATTGTGTTGTTAACAATTGTATTGTTAACAATTGTATTGTTAACAATTGTATTGTTAACAATTGTATTGTTAACAATTGTATTGTTAACAATTGTATTGTTAACAATTGTATTGTTAACAATTGTATTGTTAACAATTGTATTGTTAACAATTGTATTGTTAACAATTGTATACAAGGTTTAAACTTTGCTCTGACTCAATGATATCCTACGATTCTTCATCACTTCCCTCACAATCAATTGATCTTCTCTTTCTGTCGTTTTTTGCTTTCTTCCTGACCATGACTTTCTGCTAATTGAATTTTGAGAAATAAATCTGGACACAACTCTTTGAACTGTAGATTTACCACATCCAACTTCTTTGGAAATATTATGCAAAGACAATCTGCATTCTGGATTTGAATTATTCTACCTTTATCAAAGTCTATAACGTGTTTTTTTCCTAAATTGATATATATGAATTATAACTGATAAACTAATGATATAATTTAAACTAAATGCTCAAATATTTTAATTATGAATGTTTTATGCCTATTTAATGGTTGAATTTTTGTGGTAGTAAAATCAAAAGCATCTTTGCCATTGTTGCCATTTAATTATATATTTTCTAATTATATAAAATTGCCAAAATAAAAATTTAAATAAAATAATTTTTTTGAGTCATGAAGGTATGAAAAGTTAAAAACAACTTTGCGAAAAAACAATATAAAATGTAACACTTTATAATGAAGAAAACTTAAATGGGAAATATAATATAATGTTAAAATATAATGTTAAAGATATCCTGTTTTTTACCTGTTGTTAGTTTGAGGGCCCACCTTTTTTTTTCAATTTCTTTTCAATTTGAATATTAAATAGTGTAAATATATTAAGTATCTAACATTGAAAACCAAAAAAATTTTAAAATTTTATGGAAATATCAACTTTACTTTATTATAAAAAGTGTAAACAATTTTTTCATTGGTTTATGTTAGTTTTCGAACAATTCTGCAGTTAAGTTGAATTTCATAAGTTTAATCAATTATTATTATTTTTTTTTTATTAAATAGTATAGTTTATTATTTGTTCTTATTTTATAGTTAATTTTTTTTTTAAATAAGTAATATAACATTGATTTTTATGACATTTTAAAACCTTTTTTTTTGAGGACACTATATATATGTTAGATAGCCTAGCTGTGACTATATATATATATATATATATATATATATATATATATATATATATATATATATATATATATATATATATATATATATATATATATATATATATATATATCAGGCTTGGACAGGAATGGTGTGCGATTGAGCGTTATTGCTGACCATTGATGATTTAGATATTTTAGAAATGCGCTGAATGTATAAACGCTAAGCTAAACTTAAACTAGAAAAAACTATGGAAAAAAACTTCTAACAAAAAAAGAAACAAAAAAAAAATTGTTTACAAAGAAGAAATCATATAAGTACAGGCTTGGTCGGGAAGCGGGTGCAATCGCACTTGATAACTGACCACGGAAATAATATTTAGTTGCGAAAAACAGGCCAGATTTTTTATTCGTTTTAGAATGTTTAAGTTTATGTATGTTTCCTTGTTTGTCCGCAAAATAATAAGTTCATTTTATCTTAAATTTTATATTTTGTTTTACGGACTAACATGAAAACATACATAAACTTGAATGTTCTCAAACATCTTAGTACGGAAAAATTAAAAAAGAATATTCGTGAACACAAAAAAACCCGCCAAATCTACGAACAACTAATTCTATTAGTTCAAAAAATACTAACCGAAATTTCTAGAGTATTCAAAAAAATACTAACCGAATGTTCTGATTCTTCTGTTGAAATATTTTAAAAAATTGTATTATTTGAGTTTTGTTACATTTTTGTTGAGATTTCTAGCATAAATTATTTTAAGAATATACTATCAAACGAATTAGTATTTTAATTCTTGGAGCCACATCTACAAAGCTATACATGTTGTAAACTAACAATATTTGTTTACAATAATAAATGTTTCTAATTTATATTTTTTAACTTGTCAACATTTTGTTAATATATTATAGACTTTATTAGTATATTCTAATTTTTTATATACAAGGGATGTATTTTTATGTATGTAATGTATTTTTATGTATGCAGTGGCGTTCCTAGTTATGGTATCACCCGGGGCGGCAAATAGGGTGTCACCCATATATTATATGTAATTATTTTTTATACGAAATTATTAAAGCAGTATTTAGAAACGTTGACACATGTAATTTTTTACCTTGTTTTCAACAATAATAATTTAGTGTCTTTGTTATGTAATGATAACTATATCTTTCAGCATTCAGCATTTCGTAGGTCGTGTAAATAAATACCCACTTATTTTTTTATGTAAGACTGTTTAATTATAAAACAAAATAAAATATAAGATATTAATAAATTATGAGTCACCCAAAAGTGGATGACACCCGGGGCGGTGAGCCCCCTGCCCCCCTTTTCCCCATAGATGCTCCACTGTATGTATGTAAAGTATTTTTATGTATGTATTTTTTTTGTATATAATTTTATTTATGTGTATTTTATTCAAATGTAATCTTTTAAAGCAATATGTGTGATTGATTTTGTAAACAAAAATACTTTCAATAATAACTGCGTTTTTAATGAAATTATTAATAATCGTCAAAGTTAATACAAATAATTTTAACCACTAATCCATTTTCCTCAGTGTACCCGATAACTGATTATTTCTCTTAAGAAAGAAAAGTTTTTAAGTTCTTAGAAATTGGTTTACTAACTTCTATTATTTTTGCTTCAGCCATTCTTACAAACTCGTTACACATAGAGTTTTTCTACTTCTACTTTTTTCTGTTTTAAATACTAATTAAAATTATAAAGCCCACTTACTAAAACATCGTCAGAAGTATTGTGAAGCAGTTCCGCTTCCTCCTCACAATGTAATTTAACGTTCTTTTAAATTTCTATCTAGCTAATTGAATTTCTATAGTAACTCAATGGTTTGATTATTTTATTTGTTCATCTTACTAAGAAATAAGACATAAGTATATAAATAAGAATAAGACATAAGTATATAAATAAAAACTGGAAATAAGACATAAGTATATAAATAAAAATTATATATACTTTTTGATAAATCAAAGAACATTTGTTTCTTTATAGTTGTTACTTTATATAAAAAATGTAATTTTATTAAAAAAATTATAAAAGAGCAATGTTTCAAAAAAATTGCTTTAATACATTTATTTTGCTTAAAGTTTTTTCGCGTTAAAAACTATTTTTCTTTTTTTAACTGTCTCTCATCGGTCCAGTTAATCTTACTGCGCTTTTTTGTTTGTTTTTGAAATGTTCTCAAAACAACTAAAAAATCTGGCCGGTTTTTCGCTAACTAAATAATATTTCCATGGTCAATTATTGAGTGCGATCGCACCCGCTTCCTGACCAAGCCTGTAAGTACTAAAATAAAAACAAACTTGAACCAAAACTTTTTGTTATGTTTTTAATTACATTTGAAATAAATATTATTAAAATCAGGGGTGGAAAGTAACAAATTACATGTACTCACATTACTGTAATTGAGTAGTTATTTTGTGAATTTTTACTTTTTAAGTATTTTTTTAAATGTGTACTTCTACTTTTACTTAAGTATTTTTTTTCTAAAGTATTGTAGTTTGCTACATTTGAAATCATATACGTTACTAAGTAAAAAAATTTATTATTTATTGTTTAATTTCACAAATACTATGATTTAATTTTTTTTTTTTGCTTATTTTAATAAAAATTACACATTTTTTAATTGTTAAAATAAAAAAAAATGTTGAGGGCGCTCATAACGACTTTTAACTGCTTTAGCTTAGTTTCTTTTCACTTTTTAAGACCATAAAAAAGTTTTCTATGCAAAAAAAAATTTTAATACAGAAAAGAATAGACTACATAATTTTTGTTTTTTTATTCAACAGCTTTGTTAGTAAAAAAGTAACCCAGTAGCTTTTACTCTGAGTACATTTTTAATAAGCTACTTTTTACTTTTACTTGAGTAAGCTTTTCGACCGGTAACTTTTACTTGCATTTGAGTAAAATTTCATTCAAGTAACAGTACTTTTACTTGAGTACAATTTTTTTTACTTTTTCCACCTCTGGTTAAAACTTATCTTTTTAAACGTTTTATTAAAGATTCACAAAACGTTTTTAAATTAAGTAACAAATTACAATTAATGATTGTTAAATAAATGAACAAATAAATTTTATCAAATATATTAAAAAGTGTTGTTTATAATATTTTTAAATTTAAAAAATTGCAAAAAAAATTTTTTTCTTAAAATAATGTAGTCTTTTTATAATAGTAATTTTTAATGATTTCATGCGCTAATTAGAAAGTCTAGTTAAGAAAAAGATTTTTAACTTTTTTATTCGTAAAAATAGGAAAAAAAAAATCGTGCCTGCATAAAATTAACTGCCAACAAGCAATATAATTTAATTTTAATTTGAGCATTTCAACTTTATTATTAAGCGTAATTAATTTCAAAATTATTTCATTTCTATCGCAATTAAAAAAAAAAAAATAATTTAATAAAATGTTTGTTTAAAAAATTTAAAAAAATCGTAAGTTTAACCTATACAAATTAAAGGTATGAGCATTACAAAATGCTTCAAAACTTTTCCCTTAATCAACAAAATACACGCTTATGACACATAAAATGTGTCAAAGCTAGTAAATTAAAGTTACTTTAAATTTTTTTTTTTCAAAATAATGGTTTAAAAGATTTTTACAGACGTGGAAAAATAGTTTCAAACATTCAAATTTATCATAAAAAATACATGCCCACATAAAAAAAAGTGTATATATATATATATATATATATATATATATATATATATATATATATATATATATATATATATCAGGCTTTCCCAGGAAAGGCGTGCGGTCGCACGCCTTGTTTGTCCACGCATAGAATAAATTTTTCTGACTAACTGACCACGTTTTATTATTATGCATTTTAAGAATTCGCGCCAAAACAAAATACCGCAAAAATGCAAGCAAAATGCAAACAAAATACCGCAAAAATGCAAGCTTAAAGTAAATAACAGAAATCTGTTTGTGCTTTAAAATTAAAAAATTAATGTATATTATTAAAAAAAAATTTTACCTATATTTTATTTATTTATTTTTTTAGGGTGGTAGTTATTTAAGCTATGAAAAATCAAATCAATAAGAAAAATCAGATCAAAAAGAAAAAGAATAATGTTTAAAGAAAATAAAAGGACCTTTTAATGTAAAATTTGTTTATGACTTTTATCAGTCAGTAATACTTTAATATTCATGATAGAACTATAAACAATTTTTAAATGTTTCGTAAATACATTTAAATGCTTAAATGTATTGATTTTAATGTTTGAATGTATTGATACGCAAGAAAACACGAAAACGATTGCTATTTATTAGTAAAATATGTTTTGTTTTTTTTTAATAAAAGAAAATTTTATTGTCAAACGATTGAGTTGCTTATTTTGCAATCATTAATTGACATTGTGAACGAGTGTTAATATATAATAATGTCCTGAAGGAACTGTTTTTGTAACAATGACAACAGAAGCAATACAATTATTTTTTTAACTTCTTTCGTAATTACAAAAATATGCAATTGAATAATTTCAATGTAATGAAAGGCGAGCATTGACTCAATATAATCAGTTTAGAATAAGTCGAGAAAGAACTTTTTTCACATTAAAATTTTGTTATGTTTAAAATCTTAGATAATATATTTAATAATTAAAACAACAATTTATTTTCTTGTCTAAGAATTGGGGAATAAAATCATTGCCTTTGCATAAACCTTCGTAAAAACTAAATTAAATGAAAAAGTTTAACCAAATTAGTCTAGCGTAAATAATAAATAAGTTTTTTAATACATTGTCTGATAAAGTTGGTGAATAAATTACGTATTAAGTCTTTTTATTTTCGTGAAAACTTTATGACTTATCGTCGTCTTTTCCTTGACTTGTATCAAATTTCGTAGCTGAAAATAGCAACCCTAATAAAAAAAAACAACAGTATAAAAATTTTGAAAAAAGTGTTCAAGACTTTTTTTTTTTGTTACAAGAATTTTTTTTTTTTTAAATTTTTTTTTATTATCAAAATATTTTTCTTACATCTAATTTCAACTTTATACTTTGTTTAGACTTCATTTCCTTTTTTTAATATTATTTTTTATTCTCTGTGGATAATTTCCGCTTTCTTACGAAATATTGCCGCGGTCACATTTTCTGAAAAATTTATTCTATGCGTGGACAAACAAGGCGTGCGACCGCACGCCTTTCCTGGGAAAGCCTGATATATATATATATATATATATATATATATATATATATATATATATATATATATATATATATGTATATATATATTTGTGTGCATGTGTTTTAGTGTGTGACTATATTAGACAGGACCTTTATTGCAGTTGGAAAAACTATAAATTTGTCACCTTATTATTTCAATTCTATGTTGTTATGTAAAGGACTTATGATATGAAATACACACTTTCAGGAAGTTGTTTTTAAAAGTTATTAAATACTGTTTTTATTTAGGAATAAAATTAAAAAAAAAAACAGTTTTTATAAAATTACTCTGCGTTTTTAACTTAAAAGTACAGAAAATTGATGGTTAAACCAAAAGTTTGTGAAATTTTTAAGATATTTATAAATATAAATATCTACAAGATATTTTTATCATTGTTGAAAATTAATAACTCTCAACAAAATTTAAAAAATGCTGAAATTATTTTTTTGCCCTCTTTGAACTCTGCCTAAATATGTTGTTTTAGCTATTAGAAAATTGAGGCTTATTGGTGCTATTTCTGAATATTAATTACAGAAGTTTTAGGTTAGTATTTTTAAAAAAATTTGTGTCCAATTTATTGCATAATTGTATTCTCTATCTGTAATAATAAATTAGAATTATTTAAAAAATTTTATAGAAAATAGTTCTAAATTATTATATCATTACAAAAAACCCACATCTATTTGAGGGGGTTGTCAACTTTATGAGGTCATAACTTTTGAGTGTTTAAATTTTTTTTTACTAAACAAAAATTTTACAGATATATTTTAATTGAGTTAATATTTGTAGAATTTTTTTTGTGTTTATATAAGCGCTATTATTACCCCCTTTCCTAACAAATATTTGGACCCTAATTTAAGGATAATATGTTTTCCAAACTCTGATTACCGTGATTTTTTTAAAAAACATATTGTTTGCATTAATATGAAAATACTCATGTGGAGGTTACTTATTTTGAAAAATAAAAAATCTTGAAATTGATCTTTTGGTATATATAGACAATTGTTTTTCAATTATAGAATGCTTTAAACGACACAAATTAACGTTTACATTCATACTTATTTCCATTTACTATCAACAAGAGTTTCCAAAAGATACAAATCTATATTATAAAATACTTGATTTTAAAGTAAAACTGTTTTAAAGAAGGTATGTCGGTAGTGGTAGGTAACAGTGGCTAAACAGTACATAACAGTGGTAGGTAACAGGTTTTGGGGATAGTCTTTAAAGCGACTAGAAACTTTGTATCTACTCTCCTAAAACTGTTTAAAATCATAATTAACAGATTCAGAGGCTTACTTAGACAAAAACCAAATCCTTTATTTGGATTGGAATTTGACATAAGTGAAAGAAATTCACATGTGTGCTTGCAATGACAAACCCAGAATTTGTTTAGTGATACCCCTTATTTTTTGGCAACAATGGGGAGGAAGTGGAGGGGGTGATGTTCTTGATATTACTGCCCCCCTCCTCCCCTTTTTAAAACTGGTGCTGTGACAATGATTTTTAATCATCAATTTTTAAATGATCAATTTAAACATTTGTGTTTATCTTGTTTAGTTTTATCTGAATATAATGAGTTGATTTAAAGGCATTTTTTGATAAAATGAATTTACCGGTGGATATACCATGTTACTTTAGTTACAATAAGAAAACTATTTTACTTAAGAATTTAACCATGTCATTTGTAAATAATTATTGAAAATTGTTTAAAGTATTTTAAACATTTATTTAACTATATTTTAGTAAATTTGATATAATTAGTTGTTAATTTTTTTAATAATTAGTAATTAAATGTTTAAATACTTTTAACAATTTAATTCAATATTTTTATTACATAATATATTTACATATACAATCCTCGCAATTAGAAAAAATGACGAATAAAAAAATTTACATTTAATAAACGTATTTACTATTATTTTAATTTTAAAATTTTGATTTAAATTTTAGCAAATCTGTTCATTTAACTTTTACTAAAGGTTAATAATTTTTAAAGTGATTTTAAGGCGCCTTTTAAAGCGTAATTTAAAAAGTTCTACATTTTTTTGATTAAAAAACATATATTTTTTTAAAAAAATATATTTTTTTATTTATTAAAAGTAATTTTAAAAAATTATGTTTAATAAATAAGTTACATTTACTATATAAATTATTGTAATCATTTTTATTATTAGTCAAAAAAAATAAGGAAAAGAAACAGAACTTTCTGAAAAAGTTAATTTTACTATGAATGGATATTATAATAGTTTTTTAAAAAAAACATTTTATACATTTCATTATTATTGGATTTTGTAACAAGTTTTTAAAACTTTCATTTTTTTTAAACATTCAGTTAGTAACCAAAAGACCGTCGTGGACAGGAAAGGCGTGCGATCGCACTACAATTATGATCATGTAATTGTTTTTTTTAAAGCTTGACCATGGCTCTATAGAAAATTAAAAATGTGCTGAAAAAAATCGACAAAAGAAAAAAACAAACAGGCCAAAATTATATAAAAAAATAAAGAATTCTTAATGAAACAGAAATTAAAAATAAAAATTAAAACCTATAGCTCTAAAAAAAAATAAACTATTATAAATCTGAAAAACTAAAACTCTAATAGAAAATTATTTTTAATAATCTTTTGTAATTCTGTTAAGGTTGAATAACTCATCACGTTTGGTTTGACCAGTTTCTGACTGATTTTTTTTATATTAGGAGAATAGCAAATAAATCTTTTTTTTTTTTTTTTTTTTAATGTCTAAATAGTAATATATATATATATGATTTTTTATTTATTTATGTATTTTTATATATCAATCAAATAAAGAATACATAAACAAATAAAATAGTAATAATATAATTAACTTTAATGAAACATTAAAAAAAAATATTAAAAGACTCTATTTAAATTCTCCTAAAACAGTTACAACTATTTCAAACCAACTGATGAACTATGAAACTTTGGTTTTTTATAATGTTTTTATATTAAGCGAACTCTTTTAAATAAATAAAAAAAGTTTTATATTAAAAATATTTTATATAAATTTCAAGTTTAAATTACTAAATCAAAAATCAAAGGTCATTAGTAAAGTTTTCATAGTTCAAATCAAATGATTTTAAAAAGAACTTATAATATTTGTTCAATGTCACACTTCCTTCCTTAACTTATGTTCAATGTCACACTTCCTTAACTTCTTTCATTCCTGATACTTTTGAAAAATAAATTAGGTAGAACAAGACTCTATTATCTTTATGAGATTTTTTAATATTTGTTATTTTGAAACAATATAAGCAATACTAGTTTTTAAAATTGTTTTTTAACTACTGCAACAGATTTAAAAAGTTCGTAATATCTATTAATAAATTTTTCAGTATACCACAAGGAAGTATACAAAACAGTGGAATGTTGTTTATACATTTAACCTGTAATGTAAGCAGTTTTTTTTTTGTTGCCATTATTTGCCATAAAAATAAGACTTCAAGGTCCTAATATTTTTTAGGGAAAGTGGTAATAACAGTATTTAAAAAAAACTCTACTATTATGGACATAACTAAAATTCATTTGTAAAATTCTAATTTAGTAAAAAAAAAATTTTAACGTTCAAAAAGTTGACAACCCCCTCGATACAATTATTAAATAATAATAATAATAATAAAATAATTATTAAACAACAACAATAGTTAATAGGTATTAGCATTAAATATTATAATGTTAATATATTTCGCACCACAACACTAATTTATTGCTAAAGAAGTTACTTAAATAATATACTTGTCAAAAATTAAATCTTTATTGTTTGTTTGTTAAACCACTAATAATTTACACAACTTAACATTGAACTAAAAGAGTGCAAAAAAGAATACATGTACTCTCTGCATCCCCCATACCTATTTAAGTCAGTCAATGTATGTAATCGGGTTTGGCCAGGAAGGCATGTAGTTTCTTAAGAAAAGTTGTAATATTTAAAGTATTTAAATATAATTTTATATAAGAATCATTAAAGTTAATTCATGATTTTTTTTGTTTGTTTGCGTAAAAAATCGATTATGTAAACAAAACAAAAAAAAATCAATGGCGTCATGTACTAAAACTCTTAATAATAAAAGTGCATGAATAAATTATAAAGTCTGTAGATTGCAGCATATGTTATGCTGACTTTTTGGCCCACAACAAAATGAAGAAGGTGAGGTTTGACTAAACTAAAAAAGTTAGTTTTTCTTAGTGTGCATTTATTCTTGTTTTAATCAAAAAAAAAATTTAGCCCAATTAATTTTTTCTAACATTCTCTTTAATATGAAAACAACATGTCAGGAGGTTTGGGATCCCTTAAGTTACAAATATTTTTTCAGTGTCTTTAAAATGTATACAAATTTTCAAAACATATTAACAGCTGTGGTCAAGTTTTCAAAATCAAATAGTACTTGCATGGTCATATTATGACGTGAAATTGCATGCCTTCCTGGCTGACCCTGTCAGGCTTTCAAAAAAGTTTGTCTTTTTTTTTCTTCTCAACAAAATCAGTCTTTTTTTTTGAGTAAAATAACTTTAAAGGAATCCCCAAGTGCCAAGATAAGTTGTGTTCATATCATAGATAAACAGAAAATAAATTAAAAGTTAATTAAACTTTCTAAAACATCCTAATTTTAGGCTCTCGAATCTGCATAGTTTTTTCTGTTTAATTTTTTTTTTTAAATTTACACTTTTTTTATTTTACTTATAAAAAAATCTTATATAATTAAATAATAAAAACAAAATTAATAAAACTTCCGGTGATACTTTAAATTAAATCATTAGTTACTTTATTTAAAAGCGTTTTACTAATATAAAAATGTTAGTAAAGATAAACGTGTCGAAGTTTTTAACGTAATTAAAAACCAGTTTTTTCAGTACATTTGTTAAAAACTGTTGTTAAATCATCAAAACAAAATATTATTTGTATGGTCATATAAAGGCTTGAAATTGCACGTCTTCCTGGCCAAGCCTGTGTAATTACACTGTGACTATTATCATATCACCTAATTATGTATGCATTAATTATTATTATATTGTGAAGCTTAAATTTTTTTTTTTTTAACATCTTTGCTTGCAACAAGGCTGCAAGCAACCACCTTTAGAGTTATTAGTTACTGGAAGAGAAAAGATGAAGTATCTAGAGTAAGATAACGATTGACAGAATACTTAAAAGATTGCAAATTATATGAATCAAGAAAGCAAGATGAAGGAAGTGAAGTCTAAAGAACTGCTGTTTGAGGAAAAAAACTAGCGGAGTAAGAGTTTTTGAAGCACTTAGGAACAATCACAGAAAAAGGATGAGACTTAATTGAATAATGAATAACACAAGAATGAATTTAAGTAGATTGCACAATAGACACTAGCTCTTTAGAGCAGTGTCCATTATAGTACTAGTAGAAATGAGAAAGAATTAACATTACAACAATTAGCAGGTCCAACTATGTTTACAATGCGTTTTTGCACCTTGTCTAAAAGAGAAAGGGCATTATTAGAAGATCCGACGCAGATATGGCAACAGTATTCCATACATATGGATTTAAGATTTATAGAGAATAGAATCCGGAGTAAGAAAGTGCCAACCTTAGCATATGCTAGTTTTGCAATTGATTTGATATATGATTTCCAAGAAAGATTGGTAGTAAGAGTTAATCCTAGAAAATGACAGGTAGATGACTCATCAAGTACAATTCCATTCATAAATATAGGAAGATCAAAATTATTGCGATATTTAATTTATTGCGATATAAATTCAATAAATATAGTTATAATTAAACAACAGTAATAGTTAAAAAACAAGTTTCAAATAAAAAATCAAAATGCAAAAGTTTTTTTTCTTAAAGAGAGTTTACCCTGAGTTTTGATTGATGCGCCTCAGTTTATGCTAGTTTAATCATCCATAGCTCTATGCTAACAAATTAGAGGTTGAAAAATTAAAGAGTTTAAAATTTTTTTGCTTACAAATCAAAGTTTTTTTGTGGGCAATCTATTTGTACGTGCATGCAAATAATGACTTTCAAAGTAATGTTAAATAACAATTAAAATTTATATTTAATAAAATGTATTCATTAGATAACTAAAAGTTGAGGTGGGGGGAATTCAGTAAAACATGACGTTTTGTTACTGGGGAGTGGGTGGAGAGGGACAGGTCCAAAATTGTCAAAAATTGTGTGACAATTTATGGACAAACCCCTAAACAAAAAAGTTCAGTGAAAATGTTTTTTTTGTTATTAAAGTTTTTGTTTTAAATTTTTATGAATTAATAAAAAAGCCAATCTTTGCTATGGGATACAACTGCCAACCTGAATCTCTGAAAAGTGTTGACATGCAAAAATAAATATATCGTCAGCCGAGAACTAGGAGGCTGTATATCCAATTTATGTGTTTTCGAAAAAATCAAGTTTTAAAATTTAATTTTTAAAGATTTTCTGCTAAATTGTCCAACTAATTTATTTGACACATACTGCATTGATTGTTGAATATTTATTGATAATAAACAGAAAAAACACAAAATGTGGGTATACGAACTCTTGGTTCTTGGCTGATGATATATAAAAAATATAAAATATTTGTTCAATAGGAGTTCATAATTTATTTACTGTAATTATTTATTTTTTCAAGTTAGATATTTCTCAAATACAGTTATATTAAACAAAGTTATTCAAAATTCAATAAAACTTTTCAAAATGTCTGTTGTTCTTATTAAAAGTTAAATATGGAGTTATTAATAAAATTAGTTTTTTTCGGAAATGATTCTGATGGTAGAAAAATTGATTGTGTTTTAAAAGTTATATACATTTATTATTATTTTTAGAGACAACATTAATATCAATGATGTGTTGGGTGGATACTCATTGACTTTAATAGATGCACTTGATATGCTTGCAGTAAGTTTTGTAACTTTAATAGATGCACTTGATATGCTTGTAATTTTATTAAATTTTATGTGTTCACTAGCGATATTTTGGTTGTTGTAGGAAAAATTATTCAGAAACTATTTTAGTTTTAATTTAATCTGAACTTATCAGGGTTAGTAATTTCAAAATTTGAGACCAAAAATGGCTGCATGGTCTATTTATTTTTTTATTGGTGTATATATTATCTGTTAGAAATTGGGTCTGTATTGGATGAATGGTGAGATAATGTATAAAATACAAACAAATAAACAAGCATACAATTGAGAAATGGTATTTCCAATAAAAGCCAGAGTGATTTGGATAACTAGCAACTGGATACATCTGTATATCTTGAATGGCAGAAAAAGTGTGGCCTTTTAATTTGAGGAACGAATAATAGGAAAATTTCTTTGCAAGTAGTTCTGCCTTATCCTTTGGTGATATGATAAAATTAGACCCATGTATTAGAGATAGAAGGTTAGACTTACCTTTATTAATGACACTGTTGAAGATCTTCCAAAAGTCTGTAGAACCTAATTTCTTAACCTAATAACCTAAAAAATTGTTTGAGGTGTTGTATTCAAACCAATTAAGGTGATGAGCATTAAAGTCACGAGTAACAACAATATAAGCTGAAGGATAAAGAGAAAGAGCTTGGTCTTTTAGATGTAATTTGATCAGAAATTAAATCTAAAAGAGTGCAGTCTTGAGATGAAGGAGAACAATTAAAAAAAAAAAAGTGATTGAATGAAGTGCTAAACGGAAGCACATAAAAGATTGGTCAGATGATTCCTACCCTGGTTTTATAACAAATAGGTGAATTTAGGCCTAAATATATGTCCAGGCAAAGTATGTGACTCTTTAGTCTCTGGAGTCTTTTCCGATCAAAGGATAATAACCATCAATGCTGAGATCAGAATATGAAACAGCCAAATTCGAATTAGTTTCACAAAGACCAATTAAGTCTAGAGAATTTTGCAAGAAGTACAAATTAAAAATTGAAACTGATCGGTAATGATGAGTTTTTTTTTTTTGATTTTTTTTTGTACTTTACTCATGTCTGAAGTAAAGAGAACTTCCCTCAATCATAGATATTGTGTGGCACCCCAAAGTAATCAGCTATGCAATTGCCTAAGTCCTGCTAATCAACATGAAGTTGTAAATTAGAGCTCCTAATGCAGCCTCAACAATGCACAACAAAAGCATTAACACTATTCATGTGGAACATGGCGCTGTTAATACTTTGATATTATACAGCTGTTGGTGGAATCAGCTTTTCTGAAAGCTACCACAGTGTTTGGGAAACCTTACTATCAGCCTGCCTCAGAAACATTAAACTGAGTTTTAAAGTTGTACCCTCATTAGGAGATAACAGGAAGAGCTTGGTCGGGAAGCGGGAGCGATGGCTCTCGAATACTGACCACGGAAATTATATTTATATATGTGTATATATATATATATATATATATATATATATATATATATATATATATATATATATATATACATATATATATATATATATATATATATATATATATATATATATATATATATATATATATATATATATATATATATATATATATATATATATATATATATATATATATATATATATATATATATATAGTTATAAGATAGAATGAGCAAATTTTGATTTAAAAAGTTGCAAGCAATAAATTGACTTATTTAAAGAATTGCAAGTAATAAATGGCCAAAAAATAATAATAAAAAGAAGAACAATAACTATAAAAAAAGCCAGAGTAATAACAAAAAAGAAAAAAGTGAATAAGCTAACATGAGAGATAATAAATGAATATATATATACTAAATGTATATATAGAACAGTTGTTATAAAGACTTTTGAGTTTTGTTGTTAAAACTTTAGAGTTTTGATATGTGTTAATTTTTTCTATATGTTGAACTATTTTAGTAATGTGCCAATAATGGGGCATAGTTGGTCAGCAAATTAGGGACATAAAAAAAGTTCAATTTTTTACCTTTATACTTAGTGTTTTTCATTAAATTTTAGACTAATTATTAACAACAGTTTTATGAAAATAAATTGCAGACCTATTGCAAACTAACTACTATAGCAATCATGTTTTTGAGAATGTTGCTTATTGCAAGACCATTAAATTTGCATATATATTGCTTATAATATAAAAAAGATGGATTTATATTACTCATAATATGATAAAAGCAGTTTGACATATTAGGGGTTTTTTTGTGTGGTTTTTTCTAATGTTTTTTTAAATGGGGGGTTTTTTATAGTGAGTTTTTATACTAACTATGCTCAAAATAGTTTATTCATGAGTTTCTTGAGTAGCTTTGGTTGTATCTTGTTTTGTAAGTATTATTAATATTATTAATGATATTGTTAGATTGTAGGCAACCAGTCAGAGTTCAAAAGTGCTGTCAAATTAGTTTTATCTCATGTCAGTTTTGATCAAGACAATGTTGTGCAAGTATTTGAAGCTACTATAAGGTAAGTCTTTCAAATTTTCAAATTTGGTTTGTTATTTGCCATTTTATGTTAGAGTCTTTAGCAATAAGCCCTTTTAGATCACTTAGTGTTACATTTATATATATTATTGTATACATTACAGTTTTTATATAGCTTTTAAAGTTGCATTTGATGGTCGTTTGATGGATTTATCACTATGTATTTATATGTAGTTTTTAAATCTACATTTGGTGGTTATTTGATGGATTTATTTCCTTCTACGCATTTCTATTTAGTTTTTAAAGCCACAATTGATGTTCATTTACTAAATTAAATTTTATTTTTATTATAGTTAATTAAACAAATAATAACTAATGTAATATTTTCAATATAGAAGTAATAAGTTGAATATTTAAAAAAAATATTTTTATCATCTTTTTTATACTTAATCTTTAAAGAGTATTAGGAGGTCTTCTTTCTGCTCATCTCTTGATTACTGATCCAGATGAGCCATTTGGAAAACTGAAGCCATTAGATTATGATAACGATTTATTAACATTAGCTCATGATTTAGCGAATCGTCTACTACCTGCATTTGATTCTACTAACACTGGTGTCCCTTGGCCTAGAGTAATTACTTTTTTTTTAATGATTATTTCACTTGTGTTATGAAAAATATTACTTTGTTTTTTTCTCAATTTCTTATTTCTATTGTCTTTCTAATTTTTCAGGTTAATCTCAAATATGGAATTCCCCCATCTACTTCAACAATGACTTGTACAGCAGGTGCTGGTACATTGTTAGTTGAGTTTGGAATTCTTAGCAAGTTGCTCGATGATCCTATATATGAGCAAGTAGCGCGAAGAGCATTGAACTCTCTTTGGAAGCAGCGTTCCAATGAAACTGGATTGTTTGGTAATTTTTGGGTTCCATATTATCTTTGCTGTTTTTTTGTTCTTTTTTTTTTTAATATCATGTTTTAACTTTGGTTTTGATTGGTGTATAGGAAATGTGTTTGATGTCCAAAGTGGAGAGTGGATTGGTAAAATGAGTGGCATAGGAGCTGGCATTGATTCATTTTATGAGTATTTACTTAAAGTGAGTTAAACTATATATTTAATTTTATAATGTCAATATGAAATGAGGAAAAATATTTTAAAGTTTAATAACAGTATAATTAATCACGTTTGGAATTGTATTTTTAGGCTTTTTATATGTCATTGAATGTCTATATATGTCATATATATATATATATATATATATATATATATATATATATATATATATATATATATATATATATATATATATATATATATATATATATATATATATATATATTTATAAAAGAATAAAAAAACAGCAAAGATAATATGGAACCCAAAAATTACCAAATAATCCAGTTTCATTGGAAACGCTGCTTCCAAAGGTAGTTCTATGCTTTTCGCGCTACTTGCTATATATATATATATATATATATATATATATATATATATATATATATATATATATATATATATATATATATATATATATATATATATCCACCACGTCTCTGGTAGTACCGCGCTCAACTCGTTTCTCCGCGCTGCGGCCTTGTTCGTCAAGGTTCGTGTTTTGGAATTATTGAGTTGAGAGAGGGTTATATAACCACAAATAACTAGCCTCCTTGTCTGTAGTGGCCTTCTCGGCCTTGAGGAGGTGAACTAACAAAATATATATATATATTGTTTTTAAATATATTAATGAGACAAAAAATAAGAAATAACTTGAATAATAGCAACAAACATAAAAAGCCAAAATAATAAAAACTAGAATGTGTTAAGTCATCACCACCATACTCACCTCTAACTCTAAAATACACCTCTCATATAGGTTAATGGTCTGGTGTAAAATTATAATCACTTTTTGTATTTTAAAATTTTAAATTTTCCTTCGAAAACATTTTTTTATGAAAAAATGAGAGCGCTAAGCAACTTGTTCAGAAGCTCAGCACGCTAATCACTCGGCCACGCTGGCATGTTGATCATTGAAATTTTAAAACTATATAAGAAATTTTTTTAACAGAAATAAGTGGTGTAGATTAAAAATTAAGAAGAGGTTGACGCAATGCCTTTTTTTAAGTGAAAGTCAAACTGTAAGACTTGATAATATGTTTAAGCATGTTTTAAATTACATAATATACGTATGTAGGATATAAGTTTCATGTTTGCTCAGGTTTTCTTATAAAGCAAAGCTGCGACTCTTTCTTGCCAATACCTCGGTTGCAATGGCTGCCAAGGGTTTCGTGTCAAACATGCTCCAAGGGACACTACTACTATTAAAACTATTAAGTTCGTCAATAATATATAGAGATTATTAATTAATTATTAATTTTTAAGTTATTGAATTATATTTTTAAAATAAATTTATTGAAACGTTTATAAAATAAGGATAAAAACCAGACTGTATTGAAAAATAAAAGGATTAAAGAAAAAACTGACTTAATATTTTTTTTTCGCTTTCAAATTTTTTTACAATTAAACTTACAATTGAAGTAGGGTATCGTAAACAAGAAAACTATTATAAATGCTTTTTCGAAGCTTAAATAATTTTATAAAATTTTAGTAAATGTATTTTCAAATCCTGATTATTTGTCAAACCTTGCTTTTAAATCTCTGATATTTTTTTTCAAACAGCCAACCATGACTGGCGAGAATTCATTTCGGGAGGTCAAAATAGCATTTTTAGTCATTTCAGATGGTCATTGACCGTTGACTGTCTGTTATTTTTCACTCTGTATATATATGTACATATATATATATATATATATATATATATATATATATATATATATATATATATATATATATATATATATATATATATATATATATATATATATATATATATATATATATATATATATATATATATATATATATATATATATATATGTATATATATATATATATATAGGCTTAGACAGGAACGGCGTGTAATCGCACTTTGTTACTGACCACGTTCATAATTTTCTTTCTTTATAACTTGACCATGGCTATTTTGATGTTTAAACAATTTGAATGCAATAAAAAAAGTGTTACGTTATAAATATAACGTAAATTTAAATGTTTGAGAACTTATTCATAAATTAAAGTTACTTTAATTTATGAATAAGTTCAAAATCTTTTGTGACTACTAGCTTTTTCACATTTTATGTGAATTATACAAAAATATAAAATAACTTTATTTACTTATATAAGCATGTATTTTGTTAATTATTGAAAAAGTTTTAAAGCATTTTATAATGTTCATACGATTAATTTTTATAATTAAACTTACAATTTTTAAAATGTTTTAAATAAACATTTTATTTTTAAAAAAAAATTTTTTTTTTTTTTAAAGGCACATTTTATTTATTTATTTATTTATTTTCTATTTTTATGAATAAAAAAGTTGAAAACCTTTTTTTTAATTAGACTTTCTAATTAGAGCATGAAATTATTAAAAATTATTATTTTAAAAAGATTACATTATTTTTTTAAACTTTTTTTTTTTGTTGCTACTTTTTTGAAAAAATAAATGTTTATACAATTTAAAAATATTACATACAACACTTTTTAATAAATTTAATAAAATTTGTTAATTTATTAAACAATCATTAGTAGTAATTTGTTACTTAATTTAAAAAAGTTTTGCGTTACTTTAAACGTTTAAAAAGATAAGCTTTAATAACATTTATTTTATACGTAATTAAAAACATAACAAAAAGTTTCGCTTCGAGTTTAAATTTTATTTTTACTTTAGTGCTTATATAATTTCTTTTTCGTTACGAATTTGTTTTTCGTTTCTTTTTTCTTTAAGAATTTTTTTTTTGTTAGTTTTTTTAAACTTTTTTCCTAGTTTAAGTTTAGCTTAACGTTTCTATATTCAGAGCATTTCTGAATTTTTCAAATCATCAAAACATATAAACAATCGTGGTCAAGTTGTCAAAAAATGAAATCAATTGCATGGTCAGCAATAGCTCTCGATATCATGTCATTCCTGTCCAAGCCTATATATATATATATATATATATATATATATATATATATATATATATATATATATATATATATATATATATATATATATATGTACATATATATACAGAGTGAAAAATAACGGCCGGTCAACGGTCAATGACCATCTGAAATGTCTAAAAATGCTATTTTGATCTCCCGAAATGAATTCTCGCCAGTCATGGTTGGCCGTTTGAAAAAAAAAAAGAGATTTAAAAGCAAGGTTTGACAAATAACCAGGATTTGGAAATACATTAACTAAAATTTTATAAAAATTTTATAAAATTATATAAATGATATATATATATATATATATATATATATATATATATATATATATATATATATATATATATATATATATATATATATATATATATATATATATATATATATATATATATATATATATATATATATATATATATATATCAGGCCTTCTCGTCAGAGGCGTGCGATCGCCTTATATGACAACGCATATAGTTCTTTGTTTTAAAACAAAGAGCTATATGCTTGACCACAGTTCTTTGCGAGTTTTGATAATTAGCGTGTTTAAAAAATGCGCTAAAAAAAACAATTTTTAATTTAATTGATTCCATAATTACAATTAAACTTCCACAAAGTTTCCTGAGTACTTCAATGCAACTTAATTAAAGGCAATTGTTGAAAAAAATATTGATGTTAGAAATATAATTCATATAAAAAAATATTCATATTAGTTTAAGGCAAAATGAGTACAGAAGCTATCAAAAAATAATTACAAACTATTTTATCATGGAAATATAATTTCTAATTAAGAAATTTCTAATTATTTACTAAAAAAAAGGAATTACAAATATCTTGAAACAATCGCATCTGCCAACTATTTTTTATCCCAGGGCATGACATAATGTTTTTTTTTTTTTAATGAACGTTGACTTTATTTATTGACGAACGTCTAATTTAAGAGAATAATGTCAAATAAAATTCAAATAATTTTTATTCTAGTTAATAAGTTATTAAATATATCAAAGATGCTTGGTAAATTTATTTGATTTTTATTTTTCAAAAACCTTTTTTTACACATTTGCAAAGTGCATGCAAATTAATGATAAATGCACAATAAAAAATTTTTTAAAAATGCAAAAGTTTTAATACGCAAACAAACATTATTTCACTTTATGGAAAATAAAAAAAAATTAAAAAAAAAGCATGTTAAATTTTATTTATAATTAATACGTTTACTTTAAACTTTTAATGTAATTGCTAAAAACATAAAAGAAACCATCGTTAAACGTTATGATCGCTTTTCTCAATAAAAGAAAGCAATCGAAATGTTTGAGCATGGTTTCTTTTGAAGTTTTGGCAAAGGCATTCATTTTAAGTAAAATTATGTATGCATTTGTGAGTGCATGCAAAAACCATGCTAAATCATAATTACTTTTTTCTAAAGCGGATTTAGTTATTTTACTTAAAAGTGACGCTATTGAAAAAAATACTTATATTATGGCATTAATTTAAATCTGTGAAATTAATTGTTTTTTATATTAAATATGTTTTTTTTTATAATAAATAAAAAACTAATGATCGCAAAATTATTTTGAAAAAAATTGCTGACATCATACGTTTGTTTTGAAAAATCCTAATCAAACTGCAACGTTTGTATTAGGAAAATTTAAGAAACGTGATGTTTGTTTTTCTGTCTGTTTTTTAAGAAATCCGCTCACTTTTGTCGATTTGTCATACCCTGTATCCTATTAATTTTTTAATAAAATTTTAAACTTGCACCAAAAAATTTTATTAAATTTCATGACACTTTTAAACAGCCTAAGTTACTTACGTTTTTAAACATCAATTTCTAAAAATATAAATATATAATCTGAGGGGAGGGGGTCCCTTTCCCTAACAATGGATTTACTCTTGTATTAGCCTAATTATTCGTGGGAAGGAATGATAAAGATTATTAGAGCTGTGATAATTTTTTTTTTGACTTCTGTTTACATTTAAGTTTACATTAATTATTAAATGTTTTGATTTTTTTTTCTGGTTTTACCTTTATTTATTTTATCATTCTTTGAATATTTTATTTTTTTAGGTTAATTTTTGTATTATATATTATTTTAAGGATTTTATTCTCTTTTCAGTTTATGGATTGATTATTTTAGTTTTAATTTGCTTTGTTTTTTTAAGGCACATTTTTTAAATACAATAATTATTAAAACTTGCAAAGAGCCGTGGTCAAGTTGTTAAAACAAAGAAATTTATGCGTGGTCATATAAGGCGTGCACCTTATATGACCACGATTGCACGCCTCTTACGACCGATCGCACGCCTCTTACGAGAAGGCATGATATATATATATATATATATATATATATATATATATATATATATATATATATATATATATATATATATATATATATATATATATATATATATATATATATTAACCTTCCAAATTTTTTTATTTAAATATTGATGTTCTTTTATTTTGGCTTGTTTTATTTAGAGCTATATTTTGTTTGGAGAAAAAGGAGACTTGGCAAAGTTCAACAGTGTGTATAAAGATGTGCGGAAACACCTTCGGAAGGGGTGCAATGTTAAAAATTATTGTCTCAGTAAAATTATTCTATAATTTAAATCATTTATATATTTTTCATTTTATTTATTTTATGCATTTTCCAATTTATTTTTAATCAGGGTTAGAAAATACCCAGGGTTATTTAAATACAAACTCGATTATTTATTAAATTAATTATAAATTAAACACAACTCGAATGGCTTTTTTTGTTGTTTTATTTTTATGTTTTGATAGGCTTTTTTAAAAACTAATCATATTTTCATATTTTTATTATTGTATATACATAATGTATTATATCTATTATGGTGCACATTACATTTAAATGGCTCTCCATTATAAATGGTTTTAAAACAAATTAGTAACTTGTTTATAATATTTTGGCTTAAAAAAGTGATAATAAAAATTGTTTTAATTGAATCAAGCTAAATAGTATGTTAAATATGCATACATTTTGTGTTCTAATTTGTATATAAAAGTGTTTAAAAGTATATTTACACAAAAAAGAGTTATCATTTTTAATAATGAAGGTTTTTTTTTTAATTTTGCTTTATTAAAGGTGGTCTGTTTTTGTTTGTTTTTTTACTCTCTCGCTAACTCTGTTTCTATGTTCGGTTTCAAGGTATATTTCTATGTTTCTATGTTCGGTTTCAAGGTATATTTTCAGTGACATATTCAAACATTTTTTGGGCATACCGGTCTAAAAATTCTCTCTACATTAAGAGGACCTTTTTCTTAATAAATATTTTTCTAATGGGAAGTTTTTCCTAATGGAAAATTTTCTTCCTAATGGGGAAATTTTTTTTTCCTTATGGGCATTTACATTTCTGTGCGTGGTTTTTTATTTTTCTTTGTTTTAGCAATTAAAAGCTGGGACTTTATGCAATATGCATACTATTTTGATTTTCTTAAAGAACAATTATAACAAAAATATTTTTATCATATTTTAGGCTATCTGAACAAATTAAATATACACACTTTTACAATTTTATTTTTTTGAGTAATAATATCGCTACGTTGTGAAAAATATACAATAATTTTCAAAACGCCATACTCTAGCTAGAAATAATCGATGACTGCGGATTCTCATCGAAAATTTATTACATATGAGTTGCAGAAGTATAATATTTCACTTGAAATACTCACAAGCAATTTATTTTCATAAAAATAACTACATGAAATTGACAAATTTGCAACATCCGTGCGTGACTTCCGTGCGTGATCATTCATAAACTGCATTTAAACGATTGCTGTGACTCTATGATTCATAGTGCAATCCTGTAACTTTCTGGAAATCTTTACTAATGTTTAAAATATTATTTAAAAAAAAAAGTATACCGGTGAAACTTATATTGTCCGAGGAATTAAAGTTTATTTATCTAGTAACTAAAATAGAAGTTTTTCTGTTCCGTGCGTGATTCCATTTCAAACTTTATTTATTCTTTGTTAACATTACTAATGCTTACTATTTTTTGTTTACAAAATATTTATATTGATTAGAATTAAATGAGAGTAAATTGGAGATTGCTAGTTTTATTTTTATGAAAATAAAAGTAAAAACATATACGAGTTTCCGTGCGTGATTTTTTGGAAATGCCCTATAGTGAAAATTTAAAAAAAAAAAAAAAAATTTTTCTAATAAGAAGTTTTTCCAAAAAAATGTAAACAATTAACCAAAATAATGTTACAAAATGATGTCTTTAATGCCTACATTGATTCGTTGCTAGTTTTTATTTACTTGCTTTATTTGTTTAATTATATAAAAAGTATTATTTCATAAACAAGCGAAAACAATAACATTTAATAAACAATATTTGTATGTTTCTTTTATAAAGACTTAAAAAGATTTATTATATAGCGTATTTATTGCATAACAAAGTCAATTAATGCAAAATATTAATTAATTCATTCAAAAATTAATAACTTTTTTTTCTTGTTTAACTCTTACTTTTTAAATCAAGTTTTTTGGCGTGATTATTATAATGTTATCATGCTATAAAAACTTTTATTTGTTTTATTATTTAAAATATTTTCTATGCAATTTTTCTGTTATTTGAAATGAAAAAGTTTAAAGCTCATATAGTTTAATCACTTCAAAAATTATATTATGTAAACGTAAGCGGAGTATTTTTAAAATGTTAACGTTTTTATTTAAAAATGCGTTTTATATTTTAATTCAATCAAAATATGCATTTTACATTTTAATCCAATTGTAACATATTCCATATTTCATCAACGTGAATTCGAATAAAGCATTCTAATTGACTTAAAATGCATTTATAATGTGTTTTAAAAGTCGTTTTTCAAATGTTGGTTTTTCCAAATAACATTAATAACATAACAAATTTTATTATCATAATTATCATAACAAATTTTATCACAAAACAGACAATAAGTAATGAAAAATTATTTTATTTTATTTTTTTGGGTGCTAATATCAAATTGTTTTAAAATGAGTTTGAAATGAAATTTGGGGGCCTATACCGGTGCAGTATGAGATTTGTTTGGTTGCAAAAATACATTTTGCTGCAAAATATTTTATGGGAGTAAAAATCTCATAATGGGAGTAAAAATTTAATATTAGATTTTTACTGGGGAGTAAAAATTTCATATGCGATTTTTACTGGGGAGGAAAAGTTTCATATGCAATTTTTACTAGGGAATAAAAAAAACGCGAGAGTAAAAATCTCATACTACACAAGTATACCGGTATCAAAATGGGCCTGGATACGTCGCTGATTTTATTTTTACTTTTTTTTTGCCTTAAGACGAACCTCTTGTAACAATGGTACTGGTGAAACACCATTACACGTCAATGTTCACATGTTAACTGGTGAAATCTTTAACACTTGGATTGATTCATTGCAGGCTGCTTTTACTGGTGTTCAGGTATCTTGATAAGTTTTCAATTATTAAGTTATTTTGTTTTCTCAAAAGAAACGAGATTATGTAAAAATTTCAAAAGTTTGAATTATTTTATTTATAGATTATTATTTTTCAGTGTTTTTTTTTTGTTTTTGTTTTTAATTTTTAAATGTCTTTTAGCAATATGATTATTATTGAAATTTTTATATTGTTTTATTTATTTTATTTTTTTTATTTATTTATTATTGTATATTATTGTTTTATTTATTTTATTTTTTTTAAAGACCCAGGTTAATATACTTTTAAAGAATTTTTTTTTTAATATTAAAGAACCATCTGATGTGATCTTTTTATGAGGAAGTTTTTGAAACTTAATTTTATTTTGTTGAACACATTTTAGTTAAAAATACACATGTATATATACAGTCTATATGCATATACACATGTATGTATATATATATATATATATATATATATATATATATATATATATAATATATATATATATATATACAACCCTTGGAATTAGGTTCGGCATTCGGTAATGCCGACTTAACTACCTGAAAGTGTTTTAGGTTGGCATAAAATTACTAACCTGGTTTCTATGTTATATGGTCACACCTTTGTATCAAATAATTTTTGCGGACCTGATGCCGACCTCTAAAAGATTAAGGTTGACAAATTATTGCCAACCTCATTTTTCCTAATTCCGAGGGTTGTATGTATATCAACCCCATGCTGTAGCAGTAGTGAGATCCTTTTCAAGCTCAAATGCCTCTTCCAAGCAATCAGAGAGTATTGGTTTCTAATCAAGATAAGGGCAAATTATAGTGTCATCGGCAAACAATGCCACCTTAGATGTGAGCATTTCTGGGAAATTGTTAATGTAAATTTAAAAAAAGTATAGAGTTCGAAAGTCAAGCAATGGATCAACCTGTTTTTCGACTATATCAGGTAGGATGTGATTAGTGGAATTAAGAGATGAAGTTGAAGAAAAGGTCTTAGCAAACAATTCAGCTTTGTCTTTAGGTGAGTGAACCATGCATGAGAGGAGTAATAATAGATTTGCCTTTATTATAGATACTGTTAGAGGTTCTCAAGAAGTCTCTGGAGTCTAATTTTTAAGATGAAATACTAGATTTAGTGACCTGAGAATTCTGGGCTTTGGCGTTAGACAAAACCTTTTTACAATGGTTTTTAGCAATAGTAAACAGACACTTATTTTCTGAAGAATAGTTTTGGGGATAGATATGGAAGTAGTGGTTACGATTGAATATTGCTGCACAACCAGAAGAAAACCATGGAGAAGAGCAAGGCTTAACTTGGAATTGTTAAGAGAAAATAAAAGATTTCTACCCAAGGCCTACCATGAAGAAAATCACGGAAATAATCCCAGTTTATTGCAAGAGGTACAATGGTAGTAGGATTCTTATGGTGAAGAAAAATGAGATAATAGTTTTAGAGAGATCAAACTATGATCAGAAGCATCTAAGGGTAAATGTGGAGAAACTCCACATTCACCCTTAGGTGCACTGACTAGGATCAGAAACAAAACATAAGTCAAGTAGAGAAAGTAAATAATTCGGATTGTCTGTAAAGTGAGTTGGAAATTTGAATATTTGCATTATAGATTGAGAAAGCAGGCTTGGTCGGGAAGCGGGTGCGATCGCACTCTATAACTGACCACAGAAATAATATTTAGTTGCGAAAAACCGGCCAGATTTTTTAGTCATTTCCTTGTTTGTCCGCAAAATAATTAATATTTTATCGTAAATTTTGTTTTACAGACATACATGAAAACATACACAAACTTTATGGTCTGTGCAGAAAAATTAAAAAAAAATATTCTCGAACACAAAAATCCTGCCAAATCTACAAACAACTAATTATATTGGTTCAAAAAATACTAACCGAAATTTCTAGAGTTTTCAAAAAATAGCTTATTTTCATTATAAGTCATTTTTAGGCTTTGGTCCATAAAAAGGCCTCCGAAAACGTAATCTTTTCAAATCCAAATGTAATCTTTTAAAGCAATTTGTGCGATTGATTTTGTAAACAAAAATACTTTCAATAATAACTGCGTTTTCAATGAAATTATTAATAATCATCAAAGTTAATACAAAAAAAGCGGACGTTTATTTCAGGCACCCCCCTTTAGTAAGTCCGTAAAAAAGTCTTACACGAAACGAGTATTGTTGAAAACCATATCCTAACCAAACCCTAACCCTGAAAGTTATGGTTAGGGTCCGGGTTTGGTATAGGGTTTGGTTTGGGTATGGCTTTCAATATAAAAAATTTGATTTTGGGGTTCAGGTTAGAGTATAATTTTTAATATATGCTATGCGTAAAACATGACTCGTTTTTTACGGACTTACTAAAGGGGGGTGCCTGAAATACACGTCCGCCCAAAAAAACTTTAACCGCTAATTTATTTTCCTTAGTGTACCCAATAACTGGTTCTTTCCCCCAAAAAGAAAAGTTTTTAAGATCTTAGAAATTGGTTTACTAACTTATTTATACTAAATTAATTTTGCTTCAGCCATTCTTACAAACTCATTATATTTAAACTTAAAGTTACTTTTTCTGTTTTAGATACTAATTAAAATTATAAAGCCCACTCACTATACATTTCAGCGGTATTGTGAAGCAGTTCCGCTTCCTCCTCACAAAGTAATTTAACGTTTTTAGTTAATTTTAATCTAGCTAATTGAATTTCTACAGTAACTCAATGATTTAATTATTTCATTTGTTTATCTTACTATAAAGAATTGTTTCAAATGTGTTAAACTTTTCAAGCTACGCAAAGCATAAAACAGTTATTGAAAAAACTTTTTTATTTATAAATAAATCATCTAGTGTTAGTTTATTGTTTTTTATTTATAAATAAATCATCTCCGTTAGTTTTATTAGTTGAATCTTGTTGGACTTTTCAGAGCCGGGTGCTGCATTATATAGGTGGCCTTTTTCATGTGCCACAGCGTAAACACAACTAAAAAAAATACCGAATGGTTCTCTTGACTATTTTGCGCCCCCTAACATTGTGAGTCCCGAGGCTATAGCCCTTCTACAACCTCTTCCCCCCCCCCCTCCTCTTCAAATTAGCTCTGGAAATAAGACATAGTGTTTAAATAAAAATTATATATACTTTTTGATAAATTGAAAAATATTTGTTTTCTTATTAAACAATCATTAATAGTAAGTTGTTACTTTATATAATAAATGCTGCTATATTTTATAAAAAAAATTACAAAAGAGCGACATTTCAAAAATATTTGCTTTAATTGTATTTATTTTGCCTAAATTTTTTTCGCGTTAAAAGCTATTTTTCTTTTTTTAACTGTCTCTCATCAGTCCAGTTAATTGTGCTTTTTTGTTTGTTTTTGAAATGTTCTCAAAACGACTAAAAAATCTGGCCGGTTTTTTGCAACTAAATATTATTTCCGTGGTCAATTATTGAGTGCAATCGCACCCGCTTCCCGACCAAGCCTGAGAAAGACTAAAGTTGTGGGTCTTAACACCTGCAGAGTCACTGACACTGAGCCAAGCAATTCAATGTCATAAGCATTAAAGTCATCAACAACATCAATATTGTCTGAATAAAGAGAAAGGGCTTGGTCAATTTGATCAGAAATAACATGGTTTGACCAATTTTTCAATTTGTATCATATATATATATATATATATATATATATATATATATATATATATATATATATATATATATATATATATATATATATATATATATATATATATATATATATATGGCTCAAGCTTGGCGGATAAAGCTGGGCCAACTGCGTTTATAATACGTTTCTCTTTTACACCTTGTCGGAAAGAGAAATAATATTGTTATAAGAACCAGCCTAAATATGACAACAATTTACCATACAGGGACAAATAAGAGATTTGTAGAGGTAAAGAATGGAACCAGGAGTAAGATAAAAGTGAGCACAATGAAAAGAAGCAACTTTAGCAGATGTTAACTTTGCAATTGATTGTATAAAAGGTTTCTATGAGAGGTCAGTGGTAAACCATAGTCCAATAAGATTTAAAGAAGAGGAATCAGTGGGAGGGTGTCATTCACTAATATAGGAATTTCGACAGTATTGCAATAGTTGTTTGCAAAAAATAATCGAGTTTTGTTAGAGTTTTTAAGCCACTGGAAGCCACAACCTGTTACAAAAGTGAAATCAAATTCACTTGTCTGGACCACCAAAAAACCTGGTTTTTTTGGTTTAAATTAGGTTTTTACTAAAAAATGCGGTATTTAGTTATCCTTTTAAATTAAAAAAAGCATAACGTATTTTATTTGAGTAAACTATATTCTTTATCAATATTATTGTTATATTTCATCAAAATTATTTAATATATCATTGTTTAATGTTCTATATATAAATACAAGCTTTGCTGCTTTTTCTACCCCCAATCGGTTTCTTAACTTATAATGAACAAGACCAAAAGTTTAAAAAATTGTGCATTTAATAAACCTTCAATTTCCATTATGTTATATGTTGAAACTGGTGCATTTAATAAACCTTCAATTTCCATTATGTTATAGTAGATTTGGCTTTTAATTTGAATAATATTGGTAACAAATTCTTGAACTCTTTATTTGCGAAATTCATGGCAGCTTCATTTTCATTTTCAGAAAGATTAGATCCAAAATATCTAGGATCTAGTGTGTTTGCTAGGAAATAAGCATCACTGACATTCTGAAGGTATCTAGATTCAATTTTTTTTTTTTTTCGTTTAATAAAAATGATAAACTGTTCATCACATCTTTAAAAATTTCAAGAGTCACTTATTTTTGTTTGATCTCTTTGCAACTTATCTAGAGCTACTGCAATTGGTTTCAATATTTTCAATAAATCTTCTGTGTTTCGCTTTATCTGTATATAAGTCTTTATTTTTTTCAAACATTGTAAAAATAATGCTCCAGTTGATGACATATTTTTCAAGTAAATCACATACAGAACTCCAGCCAGTTTCAGTAGGAAGTGGCATTTTTGTTTTTTTGCTTAATTTATGAATTGCTCCAGCTTGATGATTATTTCTTATATATTTTATTATTTGTGTAACATGCTTGCTCACATTTTCAATGTTAAGATCATTTGCGAAAAGATTCAGCATATGAGCAGCACATAAGTTACGATAATATCTCTTTCAGATGACAATACTTGTCTCATTGATTTCACATTAACTGCATCGTCAGTCACAAAGCTTTTTACTATGCATCCAAATTTACATCTTACAAAATCTTGATCAAGATCCTTTATAATATAAACAACTTTACTTTATAGTACTACTTATTCTGAACTCTGAACTTGTGATCATTTATGATCAAACGAAACATAATGTACTAACTTTACGCTTTGTAATTTCAGGGACTCAATAAGTTTACAAAGGATACTATTAGCTTTAGCCGATTCATTTTATATAATCTCATCACACTATACGTACACTTATATTGTGCAGTTAAGTATAATATATATTTAAAAAAATAAGTATATTATATATGTATATATGTAAGATGTATAAATTACAAAATAAATGTTTATACATATACAATATACTTACATGTCTCAATCTATATCATACTTATACTTGTACTATAAGTATATGAATAAACATTTGTATATACATATGAATGTATTTGAATATACATTTAGGTATATGCATGCATTGAGAAAACTGTAAGTTTTTTTTAAAAACACTTACATTTTATTATGAAACCTTTAGTTTTCTTAATTCCGTATTTTTAGTTAAGAAATTGTATGTGTGTCAATAAAACATAAGTATTTATTAGAATGTAATAATAAAAAAACTACAAAACATAGATAAACCAAAACTTAAAATTTTGTTGTGGGTGTGAGAATTTCTTGAAGATCTTTAATGTAAATTAAAAAGAGTATAGGGCCAAGGATAGAACCTTGAGGAACCCCTGAAGTTACAGGACATGAAGAAGAGTACTGTCTATTGAAGACAACTTTTATACTACGCTTGGTAAGGAAGGATTCAATAATCTGTTATTAAGATGTTACCTGATTCACCATAAGAAGAAAGCTTAAGGATCAGCATGTTTATAAAATGTAAAAATATTTCTGCACAAGCCATGGGTTTCCTTAAACTTTTTTTTAAAGGTCAGAAGCAATGAGCTTTTTTTTTAAAAAAAAAAAATGCTGTATAAAGTTTTTTCCGGGCTAACACCCTGGTAATATGTTCAATGATACACCAAAAATTTTTAGCTCTTTCTTAACTGTTGTTCATTTCAAAACTATTCTTGTTTATTTTTTAATGGAAAAAATCTACCTCTGAGGTTAGCAATGATTGTTATACTGAAACTTTTAATTTGGTAATAATATTTTGTTATATATATATATATATATATATATATATATATATATATATATATATATATATATATATATATATATATATATATATATATATATATATATATATATATACTCTTGCATGGTAGTCAGAAAGAGTTTCCCATAAAGAGGGCGTTAATAAACCAGACCAGAAAAAGTTTAAAAACTTAAATTTTTTTTTTTTTTTTTAAATGATAGACTGCCTGCCAAAACCAAACCCTCAGTCGATGTAGCAGCACTCCCTTGCGAGTCAGGCTATTTGTCAGTCGTTGTAGCAGCACTCCCTTGCGAGTCAGGCTATTTGTCAGTCGATGTAGCAGCACTCCCTTGCGAGTCAGGCTAGAAGATAGTCGATGTAGAAACACTCCCTTGTAGCAGCAGGCTATAAGATAGTCGATGTAGCAACATTTACGCATGTTTTAAAATTTTTTTTTGATAAAACAAAAATACCACTAATTAAAAAAAACTTTCTAGTCGTTATTATTGCGGTTTTTTAAAAAATTTTTAAAAAACAATAAAATTTGATGTACTTCCGCATTAATTTAATTGCTTTGACATTTCGACGACAATCAAATACAGCTTAAGAGACGAGGTAATTAAAATTGTAGTCGAAAGAATATATATATATATATATATATATATATATATATATATATATATATATAAAATATATATATATATATATATATATATATATATATATATATATATATATATATATATATATATATATATATATATATGTATATATATATATATATATGTATATATTCATGTATATATATAATATCCAAGCTGTCTCAGTATTTTAGTTTTGATGATCACCAATTATTTTCAATTCATCTTATTATTAATTTTTTTTTTGTTTTGAATTTATTGTTTCCTATTAAATTTAAATCCTTGCTACATATTTGAATACTTGCTACAAAGCAAATAGTATAGAGTCATATATTTGACATCTAAAACACATGCATCACCCGATTTTCACTTAACTTGACACATTCAGCTTAACAACATTACAGTCTTCTTCTCATGCGATGAAGATAATTTTTAATATTTTCTTTTAGCTTGTTTGGTTGTATGTAATGCATGTTGACAGGTTTGATAAATAGGATTTGGTTGTACCTGTTTTTCATGAAAAAAATTAAGTCATTATTACTTATACTTAAATATAAAATATTTGGTTGTTTTCAATATCCCCATTGAAATAGTCTGCATTTTTATGGGGTTATCTAAATTGTTCATTTAAAGCTGATAGTTTATTCCCTGATGAACTATTGTTATTGATGATGCACAAAAAGCTTGTGCGCTAGTGCCTAATTTACTGAAAATTTTTAACAAAAGTTTAAAGAGGCTATTTAAAACATATTCAAAATTTTTTAAATACATTTTTTCAAATAGAGCAATCGTTATGTTTGTTACCTCTAGTAATTTGTACTAACGTTGGTTATTGAGCAGTGTAAAAAAAAACATTTCAGACATGCATCAAATGCGGTAAATTCATATATAAAAGAAACCATGTTATTATTTTATTTGATTTATTTCGTCATTACAAAATTTTTTAATCCAATAATATATTTTACAAATATATAATATGAAATTTAAAAATAATAGCAATTTATTTTCCTCTTATATAAGTATTGAGAAAAATCATCAAATATAGCAAAAATATTTTTAAAAGCAAAAAGGTGTCAAAACAAATAGACGCAAGACAAAAAATTAAAAAGATTTCTCATAGTTCTAGCATACATAGCAAATTAGTTTCTTAATTATACGGGTTGATAAAAATTGTGAAAAAATTGCATATCAAAATTTTCAATTGTTGTTAAATTTTTATAAAAGACATTATGTTTTTTTCATCAACTTATATTAAATTCTGTAGCTAAAAACAACAACCACTCAAAACACACACTAAAAAAGAATATAAAAGTTTTGTAAAAATTTTATAGAAAATTTTTTTTTTATAAATTTTCTTTTTTTAATTATTAAGTTTTCTAGTTGATTTAATTAACACTTACCATTTGGTTTCTTTTTTTAAAAATTGTTTTTTTCTCAGTCGATAAGTTTAGCTTTTTGCCGCAAATTATTGAAACGCTTTATGAGTTAAAAGATGCGAACTGCCATGGTCAGTGTGTTTAAAAAAAATTACTTTAAACATGGACAAATAAGGCATGCCACTTTTTTTTTTCTTTAGTTCACCTTCCCAAGGGTGAGAAGGCCACTACAGAAGAGGAGGCTACTTAAAGGTAGTTTTAACCCACTCTTAACTCTATAACTCTGAAACACAAACCTTGACAAACAAGGCTGCTGCGCAGAGAAATAAGTTGAGCGCAGTACTACCAGGGACATGGTGGGGATCGAACTTGGAACCTCTCGCGTTTTCCGGGAAGCTTTAGGTAATGTTTTGACAAATAAGAATTGTACACAACATAATGATTAAAATAACAGTCTTTAAAGTTACTAGTTACTAATACCTAACCCTCACCTGACTGCTCCAAACACATCAATCCTTCAATTTTATAATTATTGCTGGTGCATACAATAAACTAAATTTGATAATATTAGCTTAAATTTTTTTATAATAATCAGCAAGCTTTGCTGACTATTATAAAAACTTTACATTTGCATTTATGGTTTATGAATTCTCAGCTACATATTGTGAATTCCCAATTACATATTATGTTTTCTTATTAATGCGTTGCGCTTTTTAATAACAAATTACAATTTCCTAATTGCACATTGTGTATTATTACATATTATAGTTTCTTAATTACAACAATGTAGTATTAGTTGCAGTGCTAAGATATCAGTTAAGGTTTTACTTGATAAATGTAATTGTTACAGGTGTTGTATGGTGATATTGATGAAGCAATATGCAGTCATGCAGTATTCTATGGAATTTGGCAGCGTTATGGTGCACTTCCTGAACGCTTTAACTGGAAACTGCGTGCTCCAGATGTAAAATTTTATCCATTGCGACCTGAGTTTAGTGAATCGACTTATCTTCTGTATCAAGTAAGTATTTTTAAGAATATTCTTTCAAGTTTAGAAAAAAAACATTTTATTTTGTTTTTAACTTTAAAGAATAAACTTGATTTTTTTTTTTATTTAAAGGCTACAAAACATCCGTTCTACTTACATGTTGGGGCAAAAATAATGGAGAGTCTAGAAACACATGCAAAAGCGATGTATTTTTACTTTTTTTTTTTTAAATCTAATTAAGGAGAGGTTTTAACTTGATTAAAATTTAACATAAGTTTGATATTTGCAGATGCGGATATGCAACGCTGCATAATGTTGAAACCAAAACACTAGAGGATAGAATGGAAAGCTTTTTTTTAAGTGAAACAATGAAGTATTTATATTTGGTATGTTGTCTATTTTGATAAATTAATTATGTAAAATGTTGTAATAGTTCATCATGTCTTATTTGATTTTATTTGTATGTATATCAGTGGTTTTCAACCTTTAGTTACTTGATTGCCTTACCTGCAAGGCCGCTTAATGTCTCCTTCAACATGTTTAAGTTACTACTTTGTTGGTTAAAAAAGTAGAGAAAATTTATTTAAACAATGTCTAAAAAATATTATTTTTTACTCCTATTTCAAACATTTACAATAGGGCTTTTCTAGCGTTACGTGTGTAACTCTGGTACAAATATTTTTAAATAGAAGGGATCATAAATAATTGTTTACTACAAATATGCAAGATATATATTGCAAGTATTATAGTAGAAGATGTGTCTGATATAAAATAATATTTCTCTTAAAAATATGTTTGTTGCACATACTAGTAAAAGAACTGATTAGTTGCGTTATGTGTGTGAAACATACAAAATTATAAATTTGAATTTTAAACTTTGATTAAATATTTCTACTAATTGGCTACGATTAGTTTAATGATTTTTTTTATGTTACAGACAACATGTTGATGTTTATAAAAAATACTTTTATTTTTCAAAATTTCAATAATTTTATAAAAATAAATGATAATCTTTATTGTTACGTGTTTGACAAATTTTGTTACGTGTGTGTGACACTGTACAAACTTTTAATAATTTAATAAATTTGAAACAATTTTTTTTTTCATTTTTTTAACATAACTAAAATAAAGATTAAACTGAGTAGCACTTTTGTTATTTTTTTTAAGTTTCAACTTTTTTAGCTTTATTTTATCAGGGTACATAGTTTCATTGTTCTTCACAAGGCACCAATCATTAAAAGCCATTTCTAGAGATTTAGAAAATATTTCGGGAACTTGCAGGTCATTAATATAGTTAATTTGAAAATCAGATGACTTTGAGTCACTTGTTTTGAAAAGTAACTTTTTTTCATTTAAAAAATTGACATGATGAATTTTTAGTATTCCCGGTGGTTTTTTGACTTCTATAGGAGATTTTTTGTTGTCTATTTTACTAATGATTTCATCATTGCTAATATAGAGAATATTAGTAGGTGTCATTAATGGTTTGAAAACATTTAAAAAATCCATAGAGGTTTATGCACACACTTTCTCATTCTTGCTCATACATTTTATTCGAAGAAGAGACTTAACTCTTTCTCCAACACCATCTAAACTTTTCTTTGTGAAGTTGCAAAAAATTTCCACTTCATATTTTATTTTATTGCAAAGATAATTGGTTGAGTAATTTCATCAACTTATTTTTAAGTTTTGATGATGGGCCATCGGTGAAAAGAGTATCATTATTACAGTTTTCAGACATAAGTATCTCATATAATTACCCAAATAAAACAGTGAACACTATCTTTTCCCTTGTCTCTAGTGTCTGAACAGATAAAGATATGTTTTGCAATTATTGTTGTTGAAAAACAGTAAACAATTTAACAGTGTTTCTACTCCACAGTGTACTTCATTTGGATATTCGCAAATATATGCCATTGCAAAATCCACCTGAAGAACTCTTTCTCCTGCAATCCCCTTGTCTTTTTCGAATTCTGCTGCTTGAATTCTTTTTGTATGAACATGTTCCTGAAATTTAGATAAAGTAAATAGTAGTTCCTCTATTAATTCTCTTATGCACCCATTTTTATCACCCATCATAAACCCATTTTTAAATTGTAATTGAAGGCATTCAATATGAGCTATTATACCTAATGCCTATTGCTTTAAGTAATAAGCAAAAGTTCTCATGCAGTTTTCACTTACACTGGTCTGTGGGTGTTTCTTCAAAAAAAAAAAATATGTTTTTTGGTCTAACAGTAAATTACAAAATGTAGAGAAAGGCATTATCTCTCCATAAGTTAATCAAAAAATAGAGTAAGCCTCTCTCAAAAACATTTTCAAAAAATATTTTCTCAGCTTTTTTCTTTTTCCATTCTATTTTTTTTTCTTTATATGAATCCTTTTCTGTACTGTTTATTTTTGCAACTTTTAGTTTTCACATATTCTTAATCCTTTTAATTTTTATTGAACAGTATTCTTGTCACCTTTTCGTTTTCCTCTAAAGTTTTTCAGTCTCTCAGCTCAAAACAAACATTTTCATTTTTATTACATATTAACCTAAACTTAAAACAGGAAACTAATAAAATTTACAAAGACCATCGAATTGATAATTTATAGAATTATTTAATTCATCTTTTTAAGCTAATTCAAACAGAAATAACTTTCAAATACTACAATGGTTGTTTTCTTGTTGAATTTATTAAAAAAAATGAGAATAATTTTTAAAAAAGTAATATATATCATATTTACATATTTCAATATTATATTCATGTTAAGAGCATTTATGCTCAAAAAAAGTTTCAAATTTTAAACTAAAAAAATTAATAGCAATATTTTTCTATACACTATACAAAAACTTCTAAATGTATTTTTAAATGTAAATTGTAAAAAAAGTGTGATTGAAAAATTAGCTCTCTGGTTTCACTAATATGAGAAACACCCAATAACAAGTTTAAGTTGTAATAGAAAAAAAAAGATCTGAAGTTATTTGTTAAACCCATTTGACAAACCTTAATTAATATTGTTTTGAAACTTACTTCATGTATTTCTATTTTTTAGTTTCCTTAACCATCTCACATATTTAAATGCA
>NC_061168.1:28290873-28323373 GCF_022113875.1 Hydra vulgaris
TACAGAATATGGGGAAAAGTGGTTAGTTTAGTGGAACTATCACAGACAGCAGCTCAAACTTTATAAAGGCATTAAGTTTTTTTGGGCAGAAAAGCCAGACTCAGGAAACAGAGTCAGAATCAGAACAAGTTTCTTTCCAAGAGTCTAAACCTGAGTCTGAGTACCTGGACACATTTGATATCCTAGAAAAGGACAGTGGTTTTGATTACCAGCTTCCTCCACATTAAAGGTGTGCATGCCACTTGTTAAATTTAGTTGCCACAATTAATTCTGCCTTGGCAGAAAAGAACAACAACACATACAAACAGGTATCACGAGCTTCGGGAAATGCCAAGCAATGTGGAACGAGTCGGGTTAGTCATGCTTGGTAGCGGAAACAGTTAAAGAGAAATGCAAGCTCCAACTCATCCGGCCAAATCAGACTTGATGGAATTCAACATACATGGCTGTAGAGAGAATTTTAAAGATTATACAAGAAAAAGGCCCAGATGCTATCAGAAATGTGTAAGAAAAATTCAAAGCAAAAATGCAAGTTTTCCCAACTTATTCAAAGTAATTAAATAAGTATAAAATTATACTGACTGAAATAATTTCTTAATCTTCATCCTAGTTTTTGGTATCCAAGAGCTCTAAAAATATAATTAAGTTTATGGACTACTAATAGGAAAAAAATTAAGACTTTTAGGTTAGAGGAACAATCATTTTTTGAACCCGAAGTCCTTAGGTATAATGGCGGTAAGGACTTCGGGACTCCACGACTCCGGACTTAAAAACAAAAAGTTTAAAAAAAAATAAGTCATTAAATCTCATGAATTTCTTTCTTATAGCAGATCATAAGTCAGCAAACATATTTAGAGCTTCTGGACACTACAGAAAAGTAGATATAAAGCCGGAGTCCTTTTGGGACTCCGCATTCCTGTTGCATAGTTATATACCTATTGTAAAGGCAATGGACATTCTTCAGTCTGAGACCAACAAACACACGAGATGGCTTCTGCCAGTGATCTTTCAGTTATAAACAAAACTTAACAACCTAGAGACATCCTCTAAAATGTTTCTGCCCTTTATTAGAGCAGTTCATGGATTTCATTGATTCTTCGCATCAGGTCACAAGGTACAGGAAAGGTTGATGGGTAACTTGCTTGTAGTTCAAATAAAATGGATCTGTTGAACTCATTTCCACACTTCAAAAACTTTTCTCTCTAACTGAACATTATTCTTCCTATTTCGGCTGTCTGTGAGCGTCTTTTCAGTGGTGCTGAATTATTATTTATTGCAAAGCAAGCAAGATTTAAATCTAATAACTTTGAAAACCAACTTAGCAAAAAGTTTATAGTGTAAAAATATACAGAAAACAATGTTTATGTTTTATTTTTCTAACTGAAAGAAAAAAATGTTTATGTTTTATAAGACTAACTGAAGTTAAAGAAAATAAACAATATGCAACAAAACAAATTGTTATAGATCCTGTATGGAAAAAAAGAAAAAACTTTTGCAAAAAAAAAAAAAATTTTTTTTTTTGCTTCTGTTATTATTTTGATTAGTTTTATTGTTATTAACTATTTGTTTCATAAACATTGAATTTTCTTAATTTTTTTTTGTATAAAAACAAATTATCCGTTTCTCTATTTGTTTATTTTTTTTCAAGTAAATTTCCAGCTACCTTGTTAATTCCATGAGAAATAATACTATACCTAATACTTTTTTTAAAGGTATAAGTATTAACACTAAACTTTATCAAAACAAAAAAATGTAATATCAAATATCATCATTTGCTGTAAATAAAATGTATTTTTCTAAATATTTATATATATATATATATATATATATATATATATATATATATATATATATATATATATATATATATATATATATATATATATATATATATATATATATATATGTATATATATATACACACACACACACACATACACATACACATACACACACACACACACACACACACACACACACACACACACACACACATATATATATATATACATACAAACATAAATATATTGCAGGTCGGCAAAAAAAAAATTTATTACAAAATATATTGCAGGTCGGCAAAAAAAAAATTTACACAAAGAGGTTACCATAAAACATAGAAAAGAGGTCGGCGATTTTTTGCCGACCTCAAACATTTTTATGTCGGCAGTTAGGTCGGCATTGCCAATATATTGCAAATATATATATATATATATATATATATATATATATATATATATATATATATATATATATATATATATATATATATATATATATATATATATATATATACACATACTAATTGTGTACTAACCTAATGTAAAAATTTAATTTTTATTATAGCTATTTGATTTTGAAAATCCAGTGAACCGACGTGCCTCTGATTGGTTATTTTCAACTGAAGGTCACATTTTTCGAATAGATGAGCAATATCGTGCTTCGAGTTGGGATAAATTTGTTTCAAAAGATTCACCACCTCAAAGTTCAGCAAAAAAAATAAAAAATAATACTTATGTAAGTAGTAGCACTTAAATAAATTTATATATATATATATATATATATGTATATATATATGTATGTATATATATATATATATATATATATATATATATATATATATATATATATATATATATATATATATATATATATATATATATATATATATATATATATATATATATATATATATATATATATGTATATATATATATATATATATATATATATATATATATATATATATATATATTTAATTTCATAAAACATTTTAAAAATTTTTGTTTTTTTTTGTTTTTAGTCTTCTGTTTGTGAAGCCTATAACGACAATATATATTCAAAACTTCCAATGAAAGACAAGTATTTTGATCAAATACAAAGATTGGTTGGTTTGATTGACTAATACTCGTCGTTTTCTGTTATATTAGCAAGCTCAATTTTGCCAAATTTATCACTAAATTGCCGTTTATTTTCGTATTTTTTATATGTTTTTTAAATAAATGGTACTTCAACTAACATTTAGTTATGCTTGGTTTCATTAGGTATGTGTAACGTCTAATTTTTTAGTCTTGATCTTGAAACATTCACGACTTTTTAATCATGGAAACATTCAAAAGTTCTATCGGAGAAAAAAATAGTTTTTTAATATTTCATAATATTAATAATAATAATAATAATGATAAAGAAAAGTTTATAAATACGTCCTTGTATTGTTATTTTTATCTATTATTTTATTTCATTGTAACAAGTAGGAAATATAACGTCAAATAACCGTTAATAATAAAATTAACAATACGAACAGTATGAAATAATAACAATGTAGTTATATAACTTTCGTACATTCTCACATCAGCAATATATACAGTGGTGTGCAAAATAATAGGTGATTGGGCTGGCCACTTCAAAACCCGAATTTTCTTGTTATGAAATTAATTTTTTACTACCTTCGCAGTATGCTTTGGGTCATTCTCTTCTTGACAGACCCATATCCCAAGGTAGATTTTCTGTGAATGGTAGCTTAACATCCTGTAGTATATTTAAATATATTTCTTTATTCATACTTTCTTTGATCCAAAAAAGGGTGCATACTCCATAATATGAAAAGCAACCCCATATTTTAATATTTCACCTCCATGTTTAAGCGTTTTTACAGTGTATCTAGGATCATATTCTGTCATCTGACATTTTATCAGTGCATCTGTAAAGTGTAATTATATTTAATGTTGTTAACGATCGATTTGCGTTAATTGTAAATAGTTGTATATAGTATAAAGTCATAGTTATAAATACCAAGAGATAATGATTGTATATAAATTATGTTGAACTGCATTAGAAAATATGAGGCGTTTAACGCTAAACTTATAAAGTCGATTTTGATGTGAAACTACAAGCTATTTCGGCTAAAATCTCGACTAAAATTGATTTAAAGTTAATTCCGGAGTTTAGTGGAAATGATCACCAATAAACTGCAGAATGGCTGGAAAAACTGGAACTAGTATGCAAACTAATTGGTGTCACCGATCTGGCGAGCGTTGTTCCCCTTCGTCTCACAAATGGTGCATTTGTAGTATATCAACAGTTAGCAGAAAGTAATAAAGAAGACTTTGACCGGATAAAAGATGCGTTGCTAAAAGCTTTTGTCGTTGATGCATTTACAGCTTACGAACAATTCGTTACAAGAAATTTAAAGCATGGAGAGGCAGTTGATGTTTATTTAGCGGAACTGCGGAGATTATATACGCTGATTGATGGGCTACCAGACAGAGCTATTGCATGTGCCTTCGTTTCTGGGCTTCCTGAGGAAGTTTGACGGATGCTGAGATCAAGTTTTCGTATGGATGATTTTACTACTACACAAATACTTGCGCGAGCAAGAGCACTCATGATTGAAGAAAGGAACGATGGAACGAATGAAAATTTTGCTGCTGCTGCAACAAAAAGACGTGCTAAGTTGATGTTGCTTGAAGATCAAACACAACCAGTTTGTTATGAATGTAAACTCCCGAATCATTTTGCAAGAGATTGTCATCTACGAAGACATAGCAATCGAAGCAAGTTGGGTTGGAGACGGGAGACAAGCAATGTTTTGTGTTACTCGTGTCAAAAGAAAGGATACATATCAAGGATACATATCAAGCGTGCCGAGGGAGAAGATGTTTGCGCCAGCTCTCTTCCCAAACAATCAATAATGGCGTTACCTACTATACGCTCGGACATTAAAGGTGTTCTTCGTGATGTGTAGATTGACTCTGGATGTACCTGCTGTATCATTTATATAAAATGTGCCCCAAAAATTACGAAGAAAGTAGTTAGCATGGTAACTGTGAATGGACAACAATAACAGTGCGAAGGCGTTAGCCAAACTCGAATCGTCACGCCAAATGGGAATGAAGTTTTTGTCGAAGCACTTGTAGCTGACTTCAAATCATTTGGTTATTGTTTTTTGATGGGTATGGATGGAGTAGTGGCTCTTGATAAAGTATCAATACCTGCAACTCGTGATGTTTGTTTTATTGGAAGAAACGAATCATGTTTACTTGGACTAAGAAGTGATATGCCAAAAGATGTCAGTAATTTTAATATAACAGCTCGAGATTTCACAGCTTCGTTTGAAAAACAAAATCGAGGATGGATAATTACGATTTTGTTTTTCAAACAGATGCGTGTGCTGACAAATTTCGAGAATGGAGACGGTTTGGAGAAAATGTTTCAATAATTGATTTATCTTCAGCTTACTTGCAACTAAAAATTGATGAGAAACTTTGGGCTTACCAAACTGTTGTGTTCTGTGGGAAAAGATTTTGTTTAACACGTTTGGGATGCGGACTAAACGTTGCGCCAGTCATAATGAAACTGGACAAAGTGCTATCGCAAGACGAAAAAATCTAGAAAGGAACGTCATCATACATTGATAATATTTTTGTGAATGAAGACATAATACCTGTTTGTCGCGTACTTGATCATTTGGAAATCTATGGGCTTCATTGCAAGCCGGTGGTCCACGTATCCGATGGAGCAAAAGCTCTTGGTTTACAAGTCGGAATGGAAAATAAAAAGTTATGTTGGAGAAGAGATAATGATTTTGGTGAAATTCCGAAATCACTAACAAGACGTAACAGCTTTTCTTTGTGCAAAAAAAAGACGGAAAATTTTCCGGTTTGTGGTTGGTTGGGTGTAGCCTCGTCATATGTGAAAAGAATAGCAAACGCCTTGACGAAAACGTGGCATGAAAAAATAAAATGCAATTATTTGGAGAAAATGCTGAATGGTATGATACAAAGTACACAAAACAACGATCCTGCTAAAGGAATTTGGAGTGTTTACAGTAACGAGGCAACAATTTGGGTAGATGCTAGTTCAATAGCACTAGGCGTGGTTGTCGAGGTTGATGGCAATATAATCGAAGACGCTTGTTGGTTAAGAAAAGACGACACAACACATATAAACATGTCTGAACTTGATGCAGTAATTAAAGAACTAAATATAGACCTTAATTGGAAAATGGAAATTCTACACATCTGCACTGATTCGAAAGCGTTATTCCATTAGGTTACCGACGCACGCACGGAAAAATCTAGATTGAGAACAAACGTTTCAAACAAAATGCTGATAAGAAGAAGACTTCATAACATTGCGAATGTAGTGGAAGAATACAAACTCAAAGTAGATATTAAACTTACTAGAGTGCCCAATAGTTGGTTAAAATTGGTTGATAAATCCTATGAAATGGCAACAAGTGGCATTGTACTACTAATGCCACTTGTTGCCATTTCATAAGATTTATCAACCAATTTTAATTTTCGCTACCTCCCAAAGACATTGAGCAAGTTCATAGATTTATAGGACATTATAGCGTGAAAAAAACATTGTACTTCGCTCGTAAAATCGACTCGCCAGTGAGCAAGGAAGACGTAAAAAAAGGTGGTTGAGAAATGCTTAGTCTGTCAATCCAAGGCCAATGAAATGGCTGAACGGGGAAATAGAAGTAAAGAGAATGTGGCTGTTGCAAAACTACATTTTTTGAATTTTTTTATAAATATTTTTTAATTGGGGGATGAACTTTTTTGACATATACTAAAAATGCTTGTTATTTTTTTAATTTTTGAACAAAAACTCCACTAAATTTAGTATGGGAATATAGGGTTGCAAATTGTCATATCCCTAATGTATATATATATATATATATATATATATATATATATATATATATATATATATATATATATATATATATATATATATATATATATATATATATATCTACTATAGCATATTTATATGCGCAATTGCTTACTTTTTTTGCTAGCCTAAATTAAGTTAGCGTTTTTAGAAAAAGATGAGGGAAAACGAAGAATAATGAATGAAAATGTTGCTGACCCATACCAAACCCTCAGCCGATGTAGCAGCACTCCACTGCGAGTCAGGCTATTTGTCAGTTGATGTATGTACTGAAGCACCTGTGTATGTACTGAAGCACCTGATGTATGTACTGAAGCCCCTGGCAGCAGGCTATTTGATGTTAGGTGAGTATGACATCATCATGCTCACCTAACTCAGCAGTATAAGATATAAAAGTATATATATTTAAATAAACGGACATTATATACAATTTCTACATACAAAAACACCCAAAAAAACATTTATAAAAACAGAAATATATATTTACAAAAACATTTATTATTTACCGAGAAAATTATTATTACTAAAAAAAAAAAATTACAATCGTTATATACAAAATTAGATTTAAAAAAATATATCACGGTAGATAGGAACATGCTCAAAGACCTAGCAACACAGTTTCAAAAATTTTTTTTGTTTATCATCACAAGTTTATTATCTGAATTTTTTCCGAAAATAAAAAAAAAACTTTTTTCACTGGTAGTCTGGGGAGAAATCACTGGCGAGCCGCCAGTAGTTTTGTTGTTCAAGATAGGTAACTAAGCCCATATGGCATACTTAAATTTCTAGTATGTTGATATGGGTATCAAATTAGGCTGACTTGCAGAAAGTTTAGGTAATTGAAGCTAACCCCGTCTCAAGAACTACATCTCCTAAGATTATAAAAAAAAATTTGAACTAGATCAAAATTTGTCAACAGATTTCAAATTTTATCATAAATCTCCTTCGTTTAAAGTTTTTGACCATAAGAAGTTTAAAATTCCATTCATACACCCCCTGAAATATCTTTGAATGGTTGTAACTTTTAAACGAGAAATTTTTTTTTGATGAAATTTAACATCTGTTGATGAATTTCAATCTATTTTAATTTAACACAAATTAAAAATTTGAAAAAATCCATTTAGAAACCATACCCTAGGGGTGGGCTATTAGAAGTCTAACCATACCCTAGGGGTGGGCTATTACATTAGTTAGATTATTATTTACATTTTGCATGTCATATATCATCATATCATATATCAAAAAATTATGTTAAACAATTGTTCATAGGAGGGTAATATTGTACTTTTTACAAGCTATCTGCAAATTGAAAGTTACTTTAAAAGTGATTGTAGTTGTAAGCAACTGTTCTCTCTAACTTTTCTCATTTGCCAAAACTGACCGAAATCCTGGTGAATAGATTCTTGTTCGATCCAGTAACCTAAGCCTATAGAATATAAATTGTACAAGGTAAATTCTAGCTTATCTAATGAATAATCGTCGAAGTTAATACAAGTTGTAATTTGCATAAGCTGTTATAATATTGAAATAATAAGTATTTAATTACTATTATTACAATTAATTAATACCATTATTATCTTTTATCAAACTTAAAATTTGTTTACCATAGCAAAGACTCCACCTTTCATTTCAATGAACTCGATAATATGTTGTTCACCTTTAAAGGAATGAATAGTTTATAGTTCTTAATCGAACCATTCAATGCTTTTGAATTACTACTTACATTAGACGGATACTTTTTGAACATTTTTTATTATTAAACATTTATATAATATATAATTATTTAATAGATTTTTAATATTTAGTTATAATTATTTAAGATATTTAAGCTAGTTGCTTAATATATATATATATATATATATATATATATATATATATATATATATATATATATATATATATATATATATATATATATATATATATATATATATGTATATATATATATAAACTATATATATATATAGTGTATATGTTACTGTTACCCGCAGTACCAGGAATTAGCTAAATGCTTATGTTTATGATATAGTTTAATATTGCAACTCTGAGTTTCATGTGTTACCACAATCATCAGGCAAGTAGTAAAAGTCACATTTTCATGTTTCAAGTCTCCATATCATCTATATAAACTATTTCACTATTTTAAATAATATACAATTTTACCTTGTTTTGTTAATATATATATATATATATATATATATATATATATATATATATATATATATATATATATATATATACCGAAGCAGGCAAAGCGTTCCATGATGACACCACTTGGTTTTTAAAGAAGTTACATCTTTGAGAGTTTTACGATAACTCTTGTTCAATTTTATGCTTGGCACCACGAAAATGACCTGCAGATCCATCACATAGGAGAGCACTTGCTCGGTTAATCTGCTGTTGCCAGTTAACAATGTTAAATTTTTTATAAATTTCAAAAAATTGGATTGCATCTCCTCTTGTTCTATGTTCAGCTATACAATGAGCTGAGACCAAGATTTGCTAATCGCTTCTCGTATTTCAAGCTGCGCAATTGTGGAACGAGTTTGGTAGTTCTACGTTGGACTGATTCTAACTTTTTTATGTCTTTTAGAAGAAAAGGGCACCAAATTGGTGCGCAAAACTCCAATATCGGTCTTACATATGCTGTATTGAGCTTCACGAATATACTTGGATTCCATTTTTTAAAAGTTCTTTTGAGTATCCTAAGTACATAGTTATCTTTGAGAGTAGCGTCACTAATTTGTTCTGACCATTTCAGTTTATTATTTATCAGAACACCCAGTGTTCTTTCAATAGATACATCTTCAATAGGAATGTGAATGCCATTTTTATCTAACATCGCCAAGAGGATATTGATGTCTGTGAAACTACTATGAAACTTTAGAACCTTGCATTTATTTATACTAAGTTCCATCCACCAAAGTCTTGACCAATTACATAAGATATCAATATCATTTTGGACTAACGCCAAGTCCGTAACTGTTTTTATTTTTACAACCAACTGGCTATCATCAGCAAATAGTTTGTAATTATTTTTAACTAATTTTGGCATGTCGTTAATAAAGATCAAAAAAGGAAGGAGGTCCTATGACCGACCCTTGAGGTACACCATTCAGGACATCCTTCCATTCGGAAGAGAAATTTCCCAGAACAACTTACTGTTTCCTATTTTCAAGAAAGTCCTTGAGCCAGGCAAGAATATTTTTTCCAAAAGCATAGCCAGCCAGTTTGTGATAAAGCATAAAATATGATAAACGATCAAGAGCTCTGGCAAAATGAGCAATACAGCTCAGACTTTGGTAATAATATCCATTACTTCAAGAAGATTTGTGACACACGATCTAGATTTGACAAAACCGTGTTGATGGCAAGATAATAGATTATGCTTTACTAGATGTTCAGTCATGACGTCACGCATTATTTTCTCCATTAGTTTTCCAATTGCTGGGGTGAGGGAAGAAGGCCTGTAATTTCCAAGATCAGTACCCTGACCTTTTTTGAATATTGGCGTTATATTAGCAAATTTCCACCCAGAAGGTACTTGTCCAGAATCAAATGTCTTGATAAATAGGAGAAAGAGAGGTACACTGAATTCTTTAGAGCAACCTTTTAGCACTCTTGGATGGATTCCATCATTACAAGTGCCTTTTGAAGAGTCAAGAGCAGATAAAATTTTTTCAATATTGAAACAATTGAACAAGGAGCTAGAAACTGGTGAGCAAACAAATTCGTTTCTTCAAGGAAAATCAGGAGCTTGGGAGTGAGTTTCAAGTGATGAAAAAGTTTTAAAAAATTGATTATTTAAGCAATTTGTAATAGACATCTTATCTACTAATTGCACTCCATCGTGGTCAAAAAGAGATTGAATTTCACTTTTACAAGCCTTTTGGCTGTTTATGTAAGAATAAATCTTTTTGGACAAGACTTACTATCAGAAATGGCTTTACTCTCAAACTTTAGTACAGCATCAGCAACAAGCTTTTTGAACAGACAATTTTGTTTGTTGTACAAGACTCAAATACTGTCTTTAAATTTTCTTGAAGAACAGCGTAACTTCATAAATAGCCTAATTTTTTTTTAATTGCTGTTTTTATACTAGAATTAAACCATTTTTGATCCCGTTTTTTAAAATTAAAAGACATTGTATTTGGTAATGTGATGTTCAACTAATGAAATTAAATGTTTTTAAATAATTCAAAGCTTTCATCTGCTGATTTATTTGTGAATAAGTTCGGCCAATTGATCGCTTTTAGGCTCTTCCTAATTGCATTATAGTCACCTATATGTATATGTTAATATATATATATATATATATATATATATATATATATATATATACATATATATATATATATATATATATATATATATATATATATATATATATATATATATATATATATATATATATATATATATATATATATATATATATGTTTTTCAGATATTGTTATTATTATTTTTTGTTTGTTCATTTTTATAAGAATATTATTGTAATAAAGTGAGTGAAGAAGCATAAACATAAAGTTTAAAAAGTGAAACTAAGTGTTAAATAGATACAAACTCTTTGATTCTTTTATAGTGTCTTTAAATTAAATTTAGAAAATTCATCAATAACCATCATTTAAAAAATCACCGGCTTCGATTTACCATATAAATAAAATCATTGTCTGTTGGCATCGCAACGTTTAGATTTGATGAGAAAAACAGCAGGAATGCTAGTTAACGGAGCTGGCTAACGGAGAAATTTTAACTAAAAGAATTATCGGAGCCGGTTATTAAACGGAACCTAGACGAAAGGATTAGAATACTTTCCTTTTTATAACCGGCCCACAGTGGTCAGAAAGATTTCAAAATGCCAATTAATTAACTAATAAAGTTATGTACAAAAAACGCATTATTTAATATTTTTTAGACATTTTTATTGACCTTAATCAAACAAAATAATGGTAAACTAGTTATTGAAAATGACATTTATTTGACAAAATAATTTACTTTAGAACTTAAAAACTCTCACAAAAATTTTACAAATCTAATTTTTTAATATGTTTGAACTTTGGCAGAAAGACTACAAAAATATTATTTTTTGTAATTTAAAAGGTCTCACAGAAAATTTAATAGATGAAAATTATTACAAATAATTGAAATTTGGCAAAAAAGATCACAGATATTTTTTTCAAATACTCAAAAACTCGCACAGCAAATTTAATAAAACTAAATAATTTCTAATATCTGAAATTTAATAAAACTAAATTATTTCTAATATCTGAAATTAGGCAAAAAAAAGTCTACTAAAACTATTAGTTCACTTTTTTTCAAAATCAACACAATTGAGATAAATTATTAGCATCATATGCAGTGCATTGCAAAAGACTTAAAACTCTTGGAGAAAACTCTCTTGTTTGTTGGGGTCTCTGATGCTTAGCAGTGTGAGTTTCTTGAATGAGTATGCATCAGCCTGTGAAATAAGTTATCCATTCCTTCCTTCCATGATGACTTTCGTGAATGATGAAGGCAAAAATTTCTGACAAACTTATTGTTAGCCTCTGAGGCTTCTTCGTTTGTCAAACTAATAGGCAATGGGCAATGCTCAATCAAGTCTTTGCCATGTTTTAATATTTTATGAAGAGTTGGAGGCATATGATACCAACCAACTCCATTTTCTTGGTTGAAATAGATCTTTTCTTGGCACAAGTTTTCAAATTTTTGTGAACTTATTGGAAGTCCTGATGCAAGAGCTCCCCATAATGTGGAAATGTTTTCAACAAGCTGAACAGGCACATTGCATATTTATGCAGTGATACCAAGATTGTCAAAAGTTTTCCTGGCAACACTACCAGTTGTAGTTGTGCCAGCTCCACTATCTCTTTTTTTTTGTCAATGATGATCCCAAGTTTTTCCTTAAAATCAACTTTCACTTTTTTCTCCCTTTCTGCCACAGTTGACTTTTCTTACTCAGAAAGCCTTTCGCGACACTTTTTTACATCTTAGCGGTATCCAATGTGATAAATTGCCTCCAATGATCTTATCCAAAGTGCAGTATTGATGCACCAAACTGAAGGGTGCCCTCTTTTGGTAGGAATTCACCATCTGGTTTTGCAATAGCTTTGAATGTCTTGTGACAAATAGCACATAAAGTTGAGACTGGACACGTTGTTAATTGTTGCAGCACTTTGCCATCAATCATGGTAAGGAGTCCATGATATGAAACTTCAATCCTTGGATTGTCACTTATGACCAAAGGCTGTAGATCAACAACTTCTTTTTGAATCCTATCAGCCTCTTTTGAATAGCTTCCTTTGTTTCTCTTTCGTATAAAATTCGAATTGGTCTGCAAAACTCAGCAAGGTGCTGCCATCTGGAATCTTGCCAGTAGAATCTTTTTGTTGAAAGGTGCTGAAAGAACCACATCCATCAAACCCATACTTAAAATACAAGATTAACTTCAGTGATTTGCCATTCTGTATAAGAGCTGAAATGGCAACTTATATGAACCTAATAGAAAAAGATAATCAGCAGAATTTGGTGAAAAATTAATGTTTATTATAAACTTTATACATTATAACATGAGAACAACAAGTGATAATTGAATTTCTCTTATGTTTTTGATGTTTTATTTACTAAACGATTATTTAATTATGTAAAAGACTAAAATAATTGATTTGCTGTTATTAAAACAATAGTAAACAAATCAACATTTTAGTTATTCAAATAATCAAATAATTGTTTAGAAAAGAAATAAATAATCAAAAACGTAAAATTCAATTATTTCTTGTTAAGTTATTATTTTATAATATTATGTAATAGAAATATAAAAATATACAAACATAAACACAATATATCATAAGCATAAATGGAAAAACTGCAGAAATATTTATTTGTTTTACCACAGCAACAACGGACATCTCTTTAAAAAAACTTAAGTTCACTAAAATATCTTAATTATTTAAATTTTATTTGACATTTTAAGTTTAAAAAATGGTGATATACTTGAAATTTAACTCATTTTATTACTACATCTTAACTTATTTTACTGCATCTAACAGATGCCAGAGTTAAATTTGAAGTCAAATATAAGAAAACATATATTTTGCAAAATTTATATTTTTTTCATTTTCGGATAATTTTTGCCAAGGTTCGGTCGAATCGAACGTTTAGCAAAACAGCCGAACGTTCGGCGCATACCTAATTCAGTGAATATGAACTTGGGATGCGCCAAACGTTCGGCAAAACTGCCGAACGTTCGGCTGTTTTACCGAACGTTTGGTTCGGCCGAACCTTGACAAAAGTTCATGTCAAAACTTGTTTTCTTTTAATATTGATACTATCCATATTTAAAACACCGGCAAAAAAAAACATGTTTATTTTGTTTGCTCATTTCTGAATTAATAATCATAAAGCAATTTAGAAAGCTAACTTACTTTCAACATGGTGGATATATAAAGAGGAGATTAAAGTAGACATACCGTTTTTATTTAAAACTTGTGCCGCTATATCAACTGAGGGTTTGGGGTTTGGTAGCAATCTTTACTTTCATTATTCTTTGTTTGTTTTTATCTGTTAAAGCCGTATGCCAAAAAGATAAGTAAAACAAGTAAGCCATTGCTGAAGTTAACTATTTGCAATACTATTCCGTTTTTGCTATTTGCGACACTATTCCTTTTTTTGTTTTGTTTTCGACACTGTTCATTAAATTCATTTGCGACAATATTTCTTATTTTTTGCGACATTATGCATTTTTAATATATTCGACACTATTCTGAAGTTCATGATTCAACACTATGACATATTTGACTACTTCATGTATTTAATCTTTATTTATTTTTACTTTCAGAAATTTCTCAGGTATATAATGTTTATTACTCAATCAGTATCTATTTCAGTTAAAGAACTGTATTTACTTGTATTAGCTTTCAAATTTTGTAAAAGAAAAAAAAAATCATACTAGTTTGATTATTTTTATTGTTAAGTGTTATTTTTGAACTCGTAATGTATTAGTCTTCGAATAAAACATAATATAATAATTAGAATAAAAATAAAAAACTTAAGAAAAATATAAATAAATTACTTCTTTGAACCTACCTTTCTTTAAACATTTCTTTCACCACTAAGCGATTATATATTATCTTCGCATATTTTCCTTTACGTCTGTAGGTTTATGCCTGAGTAAATAGTTTTTTTCGAACTCTATGTCGTTTCTTCGCTGGTAATCTTAAAGCTTTTAGGTTATTTGAAGGAGTTGGAGTTGCCATAGGACTCTTCAGAAAGAATAGGCCATAGAAAAACACAATGTAATTTGTAGCAGTGTTTATGTTCTTGAGAGTAGAAGACTCTACTGTTTTTGAACCATTCGGATGATAGTTCTGTGTCACCTGCAGGATAAGAAGGTAAAGACAGTCACTTATAAATCTGGCCTCATGGTGAGCTCCCGGCTGCTTAAAGAAGAAATTAGGTGTATCTCTACCCAGGAAGGAAGCCAGTAGCTGGCAAAGATACTTGTAGTCTCCTTTTTGGAAAGTGTTTCTCTGAAGTGCTATGGTACATAATTCTGTAGTTTCAACTGCAAGTTGGTGCAAAGAGTACCTGGTCTAAATGCATCCTAAGGCTATTCAAATTTGGCACTTCTTTCAAGTTTTATTAACTTTTATATGTATTTATGGCTATAGCTTCTGAAGTAAAACATAGAGGTGTTTGCTTGGACTTTGTGTTGTACCAAAACAAGTTTCATGACATGAGACACATGTCTCTCATATTTGTGATGTTTGCACATTAGCCAGACAACAGGCTTCCCCAAAGAATTAACAATAACATTTCTTATAGTTCCGTTGTTCTTTCTTGTGTTGCTAGCTGTGGAGTTAGCACGACCCCAATGATTTGATCTGATAACTCATAGTATTCGAGGATACTTTGAATGGCTACAGCCTGGTCGCTTTCCTTGGAGCTCTTAACTTTCAAAATACCAATCAGAAAATCTAAAGGGTCAGTTTCAGGAGAATATTATAGCTATTCTTTCATGACTTGTGGAAAATGTTTAACTGGTGTACTGCTTTACAATTTTAGTATAAAAAAGAACCGCTAGCTTTAAGCTTCTTACTTTGTCCATGTCCATCTCGAATGATCTAGACTTCTGACTCTATTAAAGTGTGTGCTTTCCAGAGTTGATCTTGAGATCTTCAACTCCTCCAATGTTAATACTGTCAACTTTATAAAGAGATGTCAAAAAACAGGTTCCTGGTTGAACACCAATATCATATCTTGTCATGATTGAGATCCAATTGTTTAAGAGTTCATCCATACTTAGCTGAAAACTAACTTTTACTTCGCCTGAAATCTTTTGGGTCTTTGTAGGAGGTATAAATGCTTCGTCAAAGTCTGGAAGGCTATTACTGTCTGTGTACATGGTTCTAGTTCTTCTATCTTTCTTTTATTCTTTTATTCTTGATTTCTGAGTTTTTAATCTTGCGAGCGCATTTTTCCTTCCATTATTCTTATTTTCTCCACGGCCAAACAAGCATTTTTTTGAAATGTGTTATCAATACCCGCCATCTTGACCAAGCGTCCTTTGAAACAGTGCTTTAGGAATTCAATATCCTTTTTTTGAGTCTCTTTGTTCCTCATTGGATCATTCTTTATCAAGTTAAAGATGTTGGCCTTATGAATTGGGAATAAAAATTTGCTTTAATTTAGAAAGTTGTTTACTTTCAAGCAGTTGCTTTGTTCTGGTAGACTTAGAGTCTTGAGTCTTTTTAGGGATTGGTACTCATTGATCATATTGGTAATTTTGTTTCGGATTTGCTGCTCTGTGAGTATGAAATTGTTATCGAATTCAGTTTTGCCCCACAAGTTTATTAGTTCTCTTAAAATGCAAACATCTCTGATTGTCTGCTGCCAATTCTCCTTACACATTCCTTCAGCTAACTTGCTGCATTTCAGATAACTTTTTCCAGAAGCAAGGGCACATCCAACTTGACAGTTCATCTTGGTAGTGCAAAGAAAATGTTAAATGATTAAGTAAAAATAAACAGATAAAATTCAGAAACTTTTCAGACGTTACCTAGTTTTTCTAATGTTGAGCAAGTAAAACCTTCTGAGCATTTCTCCAGTCGATTTGGAGCAAGGCTTTGCAGTGGAAAGCCTAACAAATAAAACTGTCTACGCTTTCTAGGAGCCTGTATCAAATCATTGTCTGAAAATATACCTAACAGCACAGTTTATAAATTTATATTTATTCTTATTATGGTTTATATAAATATATATATTTATAAATTTACAGTATAAAATATTCCTTACTGTACAGTTGTTTGTTTCGTAACAGCAAATAATACTATTTAAAAATACTTTTTTCTCAAGCAAAAAAAAAATGCGTATTACACATAGCATACGCGAGTTGTTTTTTATTATAACGCTTAACAAATTATTTGAAAAAAGTTGCTTAACAATTAAGAAATAAACTTTAATGAAATGAAAACTTTTTATGTAAAACTTTCATATGTCCGCGCGCAATTTGAATGTTGGAAGAATTAGCAAACATATCTTTTTTTCTATTTTTAACGTCTTCTTAAAATTATTAACTATGTTATTTTTTTAATGATTTTAGTTATTTATCATAATTAAAAATGTGTAAATAACTAAAAAATAATTATGTGTTTGCTAAATTCTCCTAACATAAAAAAAAGTTACTACAAAATAATAAATTCCGCAATATAATATTCTATTGTATAGAAATTGACTAAAACCACCTTCTTTACTTTAGAGATGATTTAAAAGGCTGAAATTTTCACTATAAGCTACTAATATTTATAATGATAACGATTGAACTTTTCCACATTTTGATTTTCGAAAAAAAAAATTTTGTGATACCCTACCGTACTACATTTTTTGGCTTCCAGCTAGTCTCTTGGTATATTCTTTAAAAAATTTTAAATTTCAATAAATTTTATTTACTTTGTTTTACTATATTTACTAACTCAAATAACCTTAAATGTTTATTTCTTAAAAACAAGATTTTTAGATTTTTAGTTAGTAAATATAGTAAAACAAACTAAATTAATTTCTTGATTCGTTTATTATATATTAACAAAAAAAGGCAAACTTTAAAAAGAAAAGATTTAGCGGGGATGCTAAAAGATATGTTATAAGATACCTTTAATAGGTTAGTATTTAATTTACTTTTTATTTTCATTTCTAATTTTATACATACAATAACAAAACTAAAACTACTTCATACCAAAGATATTCTGTATATTACATGTTGAAAAGAGACACAGAACAAAGAACATATATATTCTTTGAAGACTACTTTACAAATGTATTGCTAAAATAAACAAAACAAAATAACTAAAAATTTTAACCGCCTAAGTGAAGCGTTAGTGGTTCTAAAATTTACAAATAGGAGAGTTTAATGAAAATAAACTAAATGGAAATTCGTACAAAAATAATTTATAAATGACTAATATAAAAGCAAAAACGTCATACTAAATGTACAATATAAAACGCAAATAACTGCCGAATAAATTATTGATAAAACAAGAAAATACCAAGAAATTTAAATAAACTTAAACGATAAAAAATTTTTGTAACAAAAAATTATTAATTAAATGCAGGTTTCTCTATTTGATTATCTTTCTAATATACAAAAATGATAAACTCCTAATAACTTGTGCTGCTATCATTTCCGATCATCGTATTCAATAATATTTATCGTCAGGTAAGAAAATTAATGGTCATGATGATCTTCATGTTCTTTGTGTTCTTTTTGATGCTCACTTTGAGTTTCCTCAATGAAGTTATCAACTAACTCCTGAAGTAATTCTGATTCACTTTTCTCATCCTAAATAATTAATTTAAAATATAAATTTAAAAAAAGAAAAAAAGAAAAAAGAAAGAAGTAAACAACTTAGTTTTTTACCTTTTTATCTTCAGTAACATGACTTTTTGCAAACATATCACTTGAGCATGCAATTGCTACAGGAGGTACAAAATCACTTTCTTTTTCTGCTTCTTTTATTTCAATGAGTCTGGATTCACCATGTTTAAGAAGGAAAAACTGCATTTCTGACAAGCCAGATTTTTTTAATTCTTCATTTAGTCGCTGTGGGGGTTCTAAGTAATGCTGAAATTATAATAATTGAAATATTTTTTAATTGCATTTATTTACCAATAAATTTTATTATTAGTTAATAAGCAAATTATTATTACATTGATGATTGATCAATTAAAAAAAAGTATTGACATAAAAAAATTAAGTTACCTCATTACTAAGAGCAAAGGTGCCCCAAGATAATGCTAAAGAACACATGGCTAAGATATCTTTATGAATTTGTACAGCCTGTTCAGGAGTAACATTACCGTAACCGTTTCTTGATTTTGGATCATAACCACCAATAGGTAGTGCAGCCATGTGGAATGGTCCATATTTTCTTCCAATAGATTGAAAAACTTTAGCATACCCAGTTGACCCAGAGATAAAGATCTTATAGCGAGGACTGCGAATAACCCAACTGCACCACAACACTGCATTGTCATCATCAAAAGCGCGATTGTGATAACTTTGTGATGGCGTACATGCAATGTTAAATACAGTAGTTTTTGTTTCTTCTTCATTATTAATCTTTAAAAATAATAAACAATATTTTAAAATTAATTCAACTATTGCATTTCACTTTAAAAATTTATAAAATTTTGTAAGTTTATAAAGTATCAATAAATTTAGTTTATACCTATTATTAATATACTTTACATTTTGTTATACTTTATATCATACTTTATGTATTATTCTATTTCTTTTGTTAATAAAGTCTTTTTGAACATTTTACTGTTTTAAATTCTTTTTTTCTTTTATATTTTCTGCTATGTTTTAAAACTTATGTTCATTTATTTTAGCGACTTAAAATGCTTTGTTTAAACAACAACAAAACAATAAATATTTTGTTGTGTTAAAATAAAGAAAAAACATTATTTGAAAGAAAAATGTTTAAAATAAAAAGTAAAAAACTTGTAAGAGAAAAATTATAAAGATAAAAAAGCATTATCTAAAAGAAAATATTCATTTAACAGTTTGAAATCTATACGGATTAAAATGAAATCAATTTTTAATAATCAACATATTGTTATGCATGAAATGTCACTAATGACATCATACTGGAATGCCAGGCGCAGGGTCTTTGGCCCATACATCAATTAGGGTTTGGGCAGACAGTTACTATGTAAAAAAAAATTTATTACAACAAAATTGATTCGTTTTCTTTATTTTTTTGCTTAAAAAGTGTATGGAATTGAAAATTTGTAAAATTTTTAGGAATAAATTAGGTAAACAGTGTTAGTTAAAATTATAAATTAAAATGTTTACATTAGTATGGTTAATAAATTAAAATGCTTACATTAGCATAGTCAATAAATTAAAATGCTTACATTAGTATGGTCAATAAATTCAATCTCATCTTCTTTCCACCAATCCATTTCTACAACATTGACACAACCAGCCTTTGTCATCCAATCACACACACCCATAGGCACATACCATAAAAGCATCTCACCAAAGCGATCATTGAGTTGTCTAACTGATGATAAGTCCAAGTAATCAAAATGGGTGTTCGTAATAAATACACAGTCGATGCGTGGCAGTTGTTCCACAGTATAAACAGGTTGTCGGTATCTTTTATTATCTCCAGGGTGATAATACTTGATTCCCCTTGCATTAAAATTTGGATTAACTAAAAGATTTGCACTATCTAATTGAAACAGAACACTAGCATGACCTAACCATGTAACTCGAATACCATTTTCTGGTGGATTTTCAATACGCTGTGGGTCAGCCTTCATTAGCTGCATTAAGGGCTCTTCATTCAATTTCTAAACACAAAAAGGATACTGGTAAAAATTACAAAAAAGAGATAATCAAAGAGAAAAACTTAAAGAAAAATTTTTTTAGAGGAAAACATTTTGTTTATTTTATAACTTCAAGATATTATAGCCATATAAACCACATTAGTTGAAAAATTATTATTTTTGTTTAGTAACAGCATATAAAAATAAGACAAGACATACTTCTTCTCCTGGTACTCCACTGCTATCAGGTGAAAAAAATGATTTGAAGTTGGTCCAGCCATCAGGTGGTACTTCTTCTGTTTGCCAAGGCAGTAAGTATTTTCCATCTTTCATTTCAGCACGTGGATACTCATCCTTATCTCGTTTACTTACAACTTTGACAGTCTTTTTAGTGACAGTTATAGATTTGGTTTTATGTTCTGCATTGGTAGCCATATTTAATAAAGCTGTTTTTTAAAATATATAAAATAGTTTTTTTTTACTTATGAAATCGTGATTTTTAATCATTATTTCATAAGTAAAAAAAAAATTTAAATATATATATATATATATATATATATATATATATATATATATATATATATATATATATATATATATATATATATATATATATATATATATATATATATATATATATATATATATATATATATGGATACTTGTATACTATTATTAATATTTTTTTAAAATTAAACTGTTAAACTATTCTTTTATAAACACATCAGATAAAATAATTAAAAAAATAATATTTGAAGTTTTTATTGAAACTAATAAAGATAAAATAATCAACTGCTAAAATATCTACTAAACCAAATGTCTACTGCATAAACTCTTGCTTTGTTTCTAAAATTCAATACAGCTTCATACATTTTTACTTTTGAAAGCATAAGTTTTTTATTTTGTTGCATGTTCAAATGAAGGAAAAAAAAAGTAAAAAGCAAATTTCAAAAGAAGCTAAGTAGTAGACAAACAAATCTTATCTCACTTATTCTTTAACTGATTGATAATTTATAAATAATGCATAACAAATGAAAACTTATAATAAAGTTTATTTAATAAGTAACACGAATTCTGAATTTTGATTTAAAAAGTCATTGAGAATGTATTTTTATAAAATTTCTCACCTCACAGAATCTATATTTCTCAATGAATCTAAATACTAAACTAAATTATCTATGATAGATAATTTAGTATTTATGATTTTCTGATAAAAATGAAATCTTTAAGCGTATAAACCTTTAGACAGTTGCTTGTTTTCTATCAATAATTACATGGTTTGAAGAAAACAAGCCAAAATACACTTTTCTTATAATTTAAAAAACACTTGGTCGCAATATATATACAAATAAATAATAACTTACAAATACCGTAAGCTCAACCGTTTACTCTACTTCGCACCGAAAGCCAGAAGTCAAGAACAGCCACTCCCGTTCTGCAATATGCTGTTTTATCCAGGCGTAAACAAATTAAATCCCTAATACAAAGGTCTCCTTTAGCGCCAACAGAGGATTATCGATAATTCTTTTGAACTGTGGTTAGACATACGTCATTATTTTAAAAAACAATTTAAAACTTCTCTTTATTGGCTTATTGACCACGAGTCATCACTATAAAAAAAATGCATAATTATAATATTTAACAAATCTTACAGGTTCAAAAAGCATGTAATTAAAAAGAAAATATTAGCTTTACTTTATGATACAATAATAACTTCAATAAACTAATGTTTACTAAACTTAGTAAGAATAAACAAACTTTGTTTTTAAATTCAGAACTGTGATTAGAGGACTTAATCATATTTTGTTAAAAACTTGACCTCGTTTTTAAAAACTCTCAAGCATTATGAGGACAATAAAACATTAACAATTTCAAAAAAAACAGTTCTCTTTATGTAGAAATTAAAAAAGAAAAAATCAGAAAAAAAAGATGCTTCAGAAAAAAAGTGGGGGGGGGGGGTGAGTACATCTACCACCACCACCCCACCCATCCCGTCGTTGGCATTTTAACGACAGTTTTCAAAGCTGTGTGTTAAACCTCTTTTACAAAATAAAGATAATTTTTTTTTTTTAATTTTTTATTGTTGTTGCTTTTTTTTTTTTTTTTACGCTAAAACTGTTAAATTACGCTAAAACTTTACGTTAAATCTGTCAATTGCATAGAAAAGTTAAGATTAGTAAGTAAGTAACGAAAACATCAACAACAACAACAAAAAGAATACGCATATTGTTTTAATTATTTATTTAATTGGTTTAAAGTAAAAATATCCTTTATTTAATGAGAGCCTATATCTTACTAAAAGGAGTCTATTGTAAAATAATTTCAAGACAAATATTGTCAATGAATATTGAAAGTACTACGTACATCATTTTTCTGAGCATAAATTTTTCTGTATAAGCATAAAGCAAAGAATCAAGTTGACAATAATACTAATATTGTACTACGTTTTTACGTTGATCTAAAAATATATTTTTATCTTAAGATAATATATTACAGCGGTATAAATATTTTCATACCAATATTTGTTATATTATCATTTAATAGATTGTAATTAAAGTTAAAATAATGATAAATTTATTATAATAATATGAATCATAATATAATATTGATAATAGTATTATGATTGCAAAAAAAAAAAAAAAAATAGTTGCAGCTAATTTTAAAATTTGATTGTATCATAAAGTAAAGCTTATATTTTCTTTTTATTTACATGCTTTTTGAACATGTAAGATTTGTTATTTCAATTTTCTCAATATTATAAAAAAATGTTGACCGTATTTAACGGTAGTTTGCAATATGTATTTAACGGTAGTTAGCATACTAGTGTGTCCCAGAAAGATTTTTTTTTTTTAAAACAACTATGTTCACTAAGGCAATCCTCCTTATTGGACACCCTAAAAATATCTAGCCTCTAAGACATCGTTTTGGTAAAGAAGGCGTTTTTAAAAAAAAAATTATTATAAATTGCGAAAAGATTGCGGGATATTTTTTTTACATTTTAAGATTGAAATCCTTGATTATTTAGTGAAAACATTGATAGTTATTCAATTTTTTTAGAAAATAATCAAATCAAATTGAAGTCCTACTCACTTATTCTGACGGAATGGTTGTTTAAACACTGTAATTTTGATAAGTTTTTATGATTTTTACATTTTTTATTAGAATTGTATTGTTTTCAAATGTTTTTAAAAATGATATATAATAGTTTATAAATCCTTAATTCAGGGACAATTTATGGGGTATGTGAGAGTGGGCTGGGGACTTTATACCTCCCCAAAGAAGGCGTGTTATACCTCCCCAAAAAAGTCAGTTTTTTTTTCAAATTCTAGTCAGTTATTTTAGGGATATTGTAGGCTAGTCTGGTAATTATCACATTTCAGTCGGGTGATTTTTAGTTTTGAGAGCTTGAAAGGATTGACCCCCTCTTCCTCATTTTATTTCTAAAATTGTTCCTGTCTCAATTATAGAAAGTAAAAATTACTTAGTTTTATTAATTTGTTTTTGAAATTGAATTGAATTTTGAAATTAATTTGTTTTTGAAATTGAACTTTTATTAAAAAAAGTTCAATTTTAAAAACAAATAAGTATTGTAAAAAATAGTTTTTGTTTAAACTTCTTTTTTACTTTTTTAGTGGCATGTTTAGATCCTTTTACCGGTTTTTTTAAAACACCATTATTATGTCATGCAGCCAGCTTTAGCAATCTTTTTATACTTTCTGAAGTGGATCATCATGAGATGTGATGAAAAGTTAAGTATAAAATAAATATAAAAAAAAAATTTAAAGAAAAAGCAAGGTATCAAGTTAGTGTAAGAGCTGAAACAGTCAATATTCAAAGAACAAAAAAAAAAAAGGGGGGGAGGGTTATTATGCATTATAATCTTGATAAAAGTTTTAAAAATTCTAAAAATAGTTTTTATCTATGATTACAATAAGAAAAAATAACTTTATCGGAAATAAAAATGTGACTTAAAAGAATGTGAACATCCATTTTCATTGAAAAAACATTTCACAATGCAAAACTCAAAGGACTAGCTCCGAAAAACCAATCTCTTTTGTTACTGAAACCTATCTTTTGCTTAATCTATCTTTAAAGTTTTTCATAATATCGAGCCAGTAATTGCATTTAAACAATCGCCAAATCAACTAAGAACACCTAGTTTTTCAAAAAAATATTTAACCAATAAAGCAGTCGGGTTTTTTAAATGTAAAGATAATCGTTGCAAAATAAGTTTTTTCTTCAAGAAGTCAAAACACTTATAACATCAAATGGAACTATATGAAACATAAAAATATCTCAAAACAAGAAAGCTACATACACCAGAAAAAACAAATAATTTAAGACATTGCATAAAGGACATATTTTAAGTTGTAAAAATTGACAACCAACAGATAGATTTTATACAATTGCCGACGTACAAATAATTCTATTAAAGAACCTTTTTTCCAGCTTTTTGTGTTTCTGGAGCTCAAAATTGAACAAAAATTAATATCTTATGAAAAACATCGTCACAAGCATAAAATACATGAAACTAAAATGATGAGAATACAAAAATAGCACTAATGGCAAGAATACAACAATAGCACTAATGATAAGAATACAACAATAGCACTAATGATAAGAATACAACAATAGCACTAATGATGATATTTTTGTTATTTTCCAGAAGTAAAAAAGGCAATTCAATAAATAGATAAATAGATACAATCATGTATATGACTGCAAGAAAATACGAACTAAAAAATGAAAATATATTGTTGACCTATGTAAATTATTTTCATAAACAAAAAAATAACACCTTTGACTAATACTTCTTATTATAATAAACGTATTTCATAGTTATTTACTACAATTAAATATTTCTATTATATAACTTTTTACATATATCAAAATCGTGATTATAACATTTGTAATAGTACCACTGATGATAAATACTGAAAAACCTAGTACTATTTAATATATTCATTGTATTTTATTATAATTATTTTAATATAAGAAACTTTATAGATATAAGTATAATATAATATATAATATAATAAAATATAATAAAATATAATATAATATAATATAATATAATATAATATAATATAATATAATATAATATAATATATATATATATATATATATATATATATACATATATATATATATATATATATATATATATATATATATATATATATATATATATATATATATATATATATATATATATATATAAACACACACAAAGAGGAAGATGAATGGTATCTTTCGGGTATAATTTTTTAAAAAGTATTTCTATTATATTAGCAACGAGTATTAGTTAGCTAGATAGTTTTTAAAATTTTATAACATTGTAGTCAGAAAACGCATAATAATCTCGCCCCAGTCAGATGACAAATTTTCGAACTTTATATTTTAATTTTTATTACAAATTTTATTAATAAAATTATAGTTGCTTTATGACAGCTAGTTTTGCAAAAATTTAGGATTTTCAAAACGTTCGCCACCATGCCCTATATTTCCTTATGCATATACATATTGTATTACGTATCCAACCTTTGCAATGTTTATAAATAATACAAAAATATTAGTTTGCATTATTTATAAACATTCTATTATTTATTAGTATTTAGTTATTAGTCAGTTTTTAACTTTTTATAAATTTTTTTATGTCTATGACTGAATTGTCAATTATTACTTTAAAAATAGATTTAACTTTCATTTTATGTTTATTACTTTGGCGGTTTATATTTTGTTAGTACTTATTATTATAGTCATAGTTTTAAACAATAACTGGTTGGGAGATATTTAATCAGCTAGTTAAACTAACTTTTAGTGACCAAATCTTTCCATAAAAAATTTGTGTTTACAATATTTTATACTTTCATTAAAGAGTAGGTTAGGCGTAGTGGAAAGAGTACTGTCTCAGAACCAATAGGTCCAAGGTTCGACGCTGGCTCTAGCACAATAAATAAAGAACGAAAAATAAACTTCATAAAGTTAAACGTTTTTCCGCGGTGCTCTGTGATAAAAAACCAAGGGCTTCTGGGAGCACACAAAAAAGAAAAAAAAACTTTTCACTAAAATGGAAAAGATAATAAAAACAACCAAACAGTTCTTAAAAAAATCAAAGACCTTTGTAAAAAAAACCTTATAAAAACAAACAAAACTGTTTGAAATAGCAGGTAAAACGTTTGGTGTTCTAAAGTTTTTAATTTTCTGGAGAGCAGAAATAAAAAGCCAAACCTCCACTTGAATTAGGAAAAATTAAATAATAAAAAAAAATAAACCAGATTATAGATTGCTAGGCCATTTGTTGAAAATTCAAAAGGAAAGGTATCTAGACTCGTTCTAAGTAAAAAATAATATCTTTATTTTATGGGATATATGGAGTGGTGTTAGAACATCAACAATATTTGAACTTAATAAGGTCAATTTTATAATTAGTTATAACGTCGATTAATAAGGTCAATTTTATAATTAGTTATAACGTCGATTACTCTTATGTGTTGCAGCGCTAATATATATGTAGGTGAAGTGGTATCAGTTTCTTAATTATGCACTTAATTATAAATAATTTACTTTAAATGAAAAAAGTTTAAATTAATTAGTTTCGCACAAAATATTAAACAATCATCTAAACAATGAAAATTTGTTAAACAACTTAAGCATCGCTAAGATATAAAGCATATAGAACAGCCAAATGTAAAATTTATCAACTTTAAATCATGATTAAAATTATCCCACAAAAATTGTTAATAAAATAAAATATCTAAAAGTCTTCAGAGACTTCTAGCCAGCCGGCATTTGGTCCTAAAAAGGGGTCATTTGAACGGTCAAAAGACGTTTTTTTAGGACCAAATGCTGGGTAGCGGTAGATAGTGGCTGGGTAGCGTTTCTATTAAAGTGCTCTAAAGATTTTTTGAAAATAATATTTTTGGAGAAACAAAAATTGACTTCACTTTTTACCAAATAATTTTTTTTGAAATAAAATAAAGTTAAAAAATTTTAAATAGTTATTCTTTTTTTTTTTTTTAACTCGGCAACATTGAAAACTTATATTAAAATATTTTTTACTTGGATTCAACGAAAAAAAGTAGAAATTTTTTGCAAGTAAGAATTTTATTTACTTTTTATTTTGCCTTATTAAAGAAACTAACTCAAGAATGATTAATTGCAAAATATTCCACAAACACTTCCATGACCTCCAATAAAAGTTTAAATGGACTAAAAGTTACTTTATGGGAACCTAAACAAATTTTAGTCTGTCTGAGCAAAATTGAAACAACAACATGGAAGTTGAAACCTTTAATAAAAATTTAACTTTACAAGATAATGCAACAAACTACAGCAACCAAACCAACACAGCAACCAAGACAGTATGGTTTATTAACAATTCTTTTTAACTTATAAAAATTGGATGCCATTATATACAAACTGGTTGCAAAGTATCAAAAACTTTTTTAAATACATCCCACTCTAGCACTTTTTTACAATAAATTTCACAGACAAAAAAAAATGGATAGAAAAGAAAGACTTTTTTTCTATTTTTTCCTTTTCAAAAATTTACAAAAGAAGTGCCTAAAATTAAGTTAACAATAACTAAGATAGCAAAAAAGTAATTCACGCTAAAAAGTACCACACAAAAACAAAAGATTGTTTTCAACTGTTTTAAATATACAATAATCACAATCAATGTTGTGTAATCACAATCAAAGTTGTGTAATTTTTTTTATATGATATTGTAAATGTAATCGTGTCATGCGACAAAATTTACTTATAAATTTTCTGTAGATGTAACGTCATCAATTAAATACTTGGTATCGTGTCTTTGAGCTTCCAGAAAATTAGCTAAACGGATTGGCTTTAGTTAAAAAACTTTCCTAAAAAATTCAAGTGTAATAAATTGACCTGCTTAGTGACTTGCTTAGCACCTTTGTATTAGGAGCAATAGATTGGCCTGCTTTTCTCTTGCAGTTGTTGAAAGGTTGTTGACAGAAAGGATCTTAGTAGGATTTCATTGTCAAGATAATTCTAGCAATATTTAACCGGATTGAAATTGGGTAAATTACCAGGCCATCAGTCTACTACTTCAATCTCAATTTTATATAACCATTTATTTACATGCTTGTTCTTTTAGTAGGAATTCCCGTCACCCTGTGATCTCTGTAGTGCTAAAATTTGTGAGTATTGGTTGCGTTTATGAATATTTAAAGTTTTTTTTTAAATATTGCAAAATAAATACGGCCATTTAAGATGGTATTTGAAAGCATTAACCATAAATTTTTATTAGCTGAAATGGCACACCAAATCATGTTTTTAAAGCAATAATTTATAACATGAAGTTTTCAGATTATTGTGTTTTCAGATTAGTATTGGGTTATTAGATTAGTCTAGTCTTTGTGTATCTTATAGAAAACAATCTGCCGCTGAATAGTCTACGTATTTCTCACATAAGATAATCTTAAATATTTCGTTGGAAAGCCTAGATTTTTTTCGCTAGAACATGCTCGGCAATTTATTTTGCTAAATTATCAATTTTTAAATGGAGTTGTTTGCACAAACATGTTCCCATTAGCATTGCACGTGGTGTAACATCAGTAGAAAATATCACTTAAAATTTTAGAATCACTTGCAAACATATATGCTTTTGTATAACAATGAATGAAACTTTTAGCCCTTGGAATAATTAACTTCAGTCGTCCAGTTCCGGCTTATTTTAGCCGAAAAGAAACCCATAACATTTATAAATGCTTAATTGCTAAACAAGCATAAACAGTTCCGGCTTTTCTTTAACATCATCAATTTTATAAGATTGTTTTATTATTCTTGTGGTACAACTATGTGTTACGTTAAACAGTTTACTTCTTTTTAGTGATGAAATTGTTCTGCTGTTGGATTTCAATAATAATAACTTTATAAATATTGTTTTTTTTTTATTAAAAAAAACACTCACACTTTTTACTATTATGATTTTTTTTGTTTCGGTTTCTATTCTAGTTTAATTTTGATTTATTTATGGTTAGAACCAGTTCTTCATATGGTTAGAATCAGTTCTTCATATGGTTAGAACCAGTTCTTCATATGGTTAGAACCAGTTCTTCATATGGTTAGAACCAGTTCTTCATATGGTTAGAACCAGTTCTTCATATGGTTAGAACCAGTTCTTCATATGGTTAGAACCAGTTCATCAGTTCTGGCAAAATGTTAATGCTGTTCAATGACAAGTTAGCATGAACAACTTTTTTTTGAAATCCAAAATACAGGAATTAGAATTAAGGTTATATAGCTTTTTTGTTTAATTTAATTAAACAAAAAATAGTTTGATTAATTTGATTGGACAAAAATATTTTCTTTTTATTTGGTTAGACAAAAGTTTTTTGTCTTGTTTGAATAGGTAGAGGTTATCTGTTCAATTTAGTTGAACAAAACAAAAACAAAAAAAAAACTATTTATACTTGATTGAAACCGGATCCATAAGATTACATCCGGATCCATAAGATTATGTAACTATGCTAAGGTAATTTGACATTTTATTTTGATTGTTATAGTGCTTCCAGTATTCCTTTCGGTTAATTACAGAGCACCGGGAAAAAAATTTAACTAGGAAATTCTCGTATCCTTTCTTACCAATGTTGCTTATTGGGCCAGAGCCAGCATTGAACATCGGAGCTCTTGGTTTTGAGTCAGAACTCTAACCACTGCGACCAGGAGCTTTTTGAAATTTGAATTTTGGCAATGGAAGAAACAGCACAATGATTTAATTTAGCGAAGCAAACCTTAGTTTAACGCAAAAATAAGTTTTAAAAACTTTGAAAATGAAACACAATCTTTTTTTAAAAAGAAAAAACTTTTCATTTTATTAAAGTTACAAAACTATTTTAAACTAACATTACACATTAAACTGCTATTTAAAAATTAGCGGAGTAAAAAAAATTAGCGGAAACATTCACATATAATTCAAAATAATAATTAAAAGGGCGGATCTAAGGCATATTCTTTGAAGGTTGTGCCTATAAAATATTGATTTATTCAAAGATAATCCTTTTATTAAATTAACTTCATTGTTGTAATTAAATATATTGTATATCATTTTATCAAACAAACATACAAAATCTATTACATTGATTTCCATCCATCAAATGTTGTTAAATTATGTAACTGTTCAATTGTTGTTAAGAAAGATTAAATTAATTAAAAACAAAAAACATAACAAAACAAAACAAAAAAGTTTGACTTAAACTAAAAGTCTATTTTGTTATATATGTACATTTTCCCTGTTATTAAAAGTTTGTTAATTAATGATCCATTCCAACAATAAAATTGAGTATATCAGTAACATTGTATTAACTATAATACTGTATATATAATATTTTGGTAACTATAGTCCATCAACTTCTCAATAACTATTAAAGGGCCTAATTTATAGAATAAGTAATGATATAAAAACACTTACAACTCTTGAACAGTTTAAACAAAAACTAAAACTATTACTTTTAAATAATGAACAAACAGAGAATTTTTAAAACTATCTATGAAAATATATTAATTATATACACTTTAGTTAAAAGATTTTAATAACAATAGTTTACATTATATATATATATATATATATATATATATATATATATATATATATATATATATATATATATATATATATATATATATATATATATATATATATATATATATATATATATATAAATATATATATATATATATATATATATATATATATATATATATATATATATATATATATATATATATATATATATATATATATATATATATATATTTCCGCGTTCTTTTTATATATACATTGAATAACTTCACTTGTAATTGTTTCTATTATTTTATTTTAGCTTGTAAATTTTATAAAACATTAACGTCATGTTTTAAATTGTAATAAAGAACAAAAACAAAAAAAACAATCTGGATTTTGCATTACTTCGGACAACTTCGGGCAACTTGAGTAAATTTGATGTTAATGTAGTATTAGCAAATTAAATATTTAGAAAAATATATATATGGATCTAAATTTAAAAAAAAAAGTTTATATGGAACTTAAAACGTTAAAAAAAAAGCTTTAGTTTATTAAAATTTGTTAATGGCAAGAGACTCATTTTATTTTACACCTTTTGAACCACTTTCTCTCAGTACGTTGTTTTTGTTTATGACGCTTTACATGGTTGAATCGGTTTATGAATATCTTGGTATGGCGTCTGTAATGTAATTAGATATAGAAAAACAACATTAAATTAACAATACAAATTTAGTCTTTTAGGTGAGAAAATTATTCCTGGTTATGCTTGCGTTGTTTCTAGTAAAACTGACAGAATGGAATATGTAATCTTTATGAGTATTTATATAAATCTTTATGAGCATTTATATAAATCTTGCCAAAATTTTAAATAAGTAATATTAAGACAACAGTATGCAAAAATTCATGAAAAGATATAAAATATAGTGAACAAAGTTAACAAAAGAAACAATCCTCAAAAGGTGCAATCCTCCTTTCCTTTTAGAATTAAAAATTATTAAAAACAATTCCATTTAAATAATTTTAAGTTTACATAAAATATCTAATAAGCTTAAAAGGTTTGGTTTATATTTATTTTATTTTATTCTTGCTTGATTTTGAACTATTTTTTGTTTGTTTGTATTTTTAACTAGTAAACATATTTATAAAGGGTGATTCCCTTTAGAAATATGTTTACTAGTTAAAAATACATACAAATAAAAAATAGTTCAAAATCAAGCAAGAATAAAAGAAAATAAATATAAATTAAGAAAAGATCATTTAGGAATGTTAACATTGAACTGCCTGTAACAAAATTTAAAATATCTTTAGGATTTTTAAACAGCATTATAGTTTTCATATTCAACCAATGAATGTTGCGTAATTCCTTTATATCATTCAAAGAAAGTATTTATTTGAACAGTAATAAAACTGGGAACTAATGAGTTCAAAGGTTACTTTATTGTTTAAAAGGCAAATAAA
>NC_061168.1:28328373-28410873 GCF_022113875.1 Hydra vulgaris
ACTGGATAATAAACTTAATCATCTAGGTTTTATATGGGATACTAAAAGCTCTTCTTTTGCCTAATTTAATCATTAATTTTCTCCATTTGCTGACCAGTAGCATTGCATAATTTGTATTTTTATTGCATTGCGTAATTTGTATTTTCAACGGTTTTTTTAATTTCTTGATTTAAAAGTATATGGCTGATGACAATATTTGCATTAACATCAAACACGTGTTGCGAAAAATGATCTTAAAAATGTAGTATCTAAAGAACATCATCGATTATGAATAACCGAAACCATTAATTTTTTTTAAGCGCAAAAAATAAACTTGTGCATATAAAATTGCGTTAATAATATTTAAAAAAACCAATTAGCGTTTTAAAATGATGTAAATATAGTTTCGTTTTCACCCATTATTAAGTTTTTTTGTTGAGTTGTTAAATGAAAAGCTATCTTGCCACATTAGCCATCTTTTCTCGTTTTCTCCTATTTGTCGCTATAACAATGATGTTATATTGCAGTTCAATTACTCTTTATTTTTAATTTTTTTTTGGTTCTATAACGAGTGGACCGAGTAAAAGATAAATAACCTATGACATTAACACTAACTTGGAGAAGTCTTTGTTGTTTTTTATTGTTTCGTTAATTTGAAAAATAAAAACTTCTCAAAAAATGAATCTATCTAAAAATTTATTCAAACGAAATGTAAAACCATTAATTAATCCCGTAAATGATTAGACAGAACTTAGATAGAAAAAATATACGAAATTAAATAAAAAACAAAAAAAATCTCGAAAATCATATAAAGACGGAATAATCTCGATTAACCTATTAGTTTAATAGAGTATCTCTTGGGATTTTTGTGATGATAATGCATTATTCTTATTATTGCAACATAGTTTTATAAAAGGGCAACTTAAACTGCTTTGGCGATATATATGAAAAAGGTTGCTGTCGCGGGCTTCAGTACATAAGTCGACTATCTTATAGCCAGCTGCCGCAATGGAGTGCCGCTATACGAAATGAATGTTTGGACTGGAGCAGCAATCTTTTTTTTTCATTATTCTTTGTTTTTTTCTTCTTTTTTTGAAATTTAATTTTTTTTCCGGTAAAATATAGGAAGTCAAGTGAATATCCTTAGGGATAAGTGAGTGTCTCTAAGAGGTCAAGTGAGTGACTTCCCAAAATTCACGTGAAAAAATGTCAGGCGAAATATCGTCTAATTATCATAGAGATAATGAATATTTAGATATTTTAATAGGTGCGGACTACTATTAGTTACTATATATAAGGGTATCCCAAGAGAAAAAAAAAAGACTATACCCTAAATTGTTTGGGATATGGTCCGTAGAAAAAGAAAATACCTATATGTTATAGTTCATTTAATCAATATTTGCAAGATGTATATTTTTAGTCAAAAATTGCAAGATACAAACTTACAAAATATTTTGATATTTGGTATAAAAAAATTTTTCCGTGATTTTATTACTTTCGCTTTTGTAAAATTGTTATGATAAAAGGATTACTGTTAAAATCATACAGAAAGATTTATTAGAACTTAAGAATTAAATTAAGGAATGTTTATAAATTTATGTAATACTATCAATGATAGATTTGCTAAAACATTACAAATGAAGCAGAAGTGTTCACAATACCAATTTTTTTATTTGTTTTTAACACGGAATGCTTAAAAACGAAAATAAAGACAGATGCAAAAAAAAAAAAAAAAATACACATTTGCTCTATTTGTATTAATAATATAAAGCGGTAATTTTTAATTATCGTATAGTTTCTCAAATAAAATGTCCCAGCTACAGCTGTCAAATGCTTTTTCAGCATTAGGGAACAGAGATAGACAGATGAGTTGTTGTTGTTGTAATGTTTTACCGTTTTATTATGGTTATGTTAAGTATGAAACTTTTTCTAAATTTTTTTATTTTAAACTTTTTGTTTTATCTGTCTTAAAATTTAAACAGCAGAACTGTTTACCTTCTTAACTGAGGAGCAAACATGCAAATAGTGTTTTGTCCGCCGGATCAAATGTGTGGTAAAATAGAAAAATTTATTACTAGCTTGTACCTTACTAATTAGTCTTAGAATTTCTTTTTAAATAAACATCTTGTATATTTCTATAGTCAACGGTAGCATTTATCAGAAATTCTATTATTTAAAACTAATATTTTCATGAAAAAAATTAAAACTCATTTTGCGTGAATCTGTAGGACAAAACATTTGTCCATAAAAGTTACATTTTTTAAATGTAATTTTCATGGACAAATTTTGATATGAATGAAAATAAATACTAAAATTGAAAATCGTAAAACATTGAAAAAACATTTTATTTTTCCTTTGAAAAGAGTTTCATAATCTAACAGATATTTCCTGTTCTAGGCAATCACACAATTCTTCTTCCAGTTTTTGTTTAGGTGTTGTTGGTAGGCCAAGAATGTGTTTAAAAAAATCAAAACGTCTATCTTTAAAGTTTGGCTATTTATTCCCAAACATGATGCTCAAAAGTTTTTTGATATCATTCATTCCCAAACATGATGCTCAAAAGTATTTTTGTCTGCAGTGATAAAATGGCTTAAAGGCTCCTTCTTGAGTGTTAAGTTTTTCGAAATATCTGTTATTAACATTTTGTTTAGTTTGTGAAATAATATATTCAGCATCTGATTCAAAAAAAAAAAATTTTGGATTGCTCTAACTTTGATCAAGTTTTGGTTATCTTTCTTTTTCATGATAATATAGATTTGTTTCATATCACGTATCATGGCTAGATTCTTATAGTATTTCTGCAGTGATTTGTGTCTTTTAAGCCCCAGTCAATGCCACATTTTCTCATTTCACCTACGTCTGAGTAAATGTCATAATACTCATCTTTGGATAAAATAATTTCACATTTTTTTAGCTTTTTTTCCATCCAACTAAAAGTTCTATAAAAAACTATGACCACGAACAGGAAAAAAAAAACTGTATCTCGTTTATACTTGTAGATTATTGGGTTGAATCTGAAGGAAATGTATTGCTCTTCTCAACACAATATTATTTTTGTTTTGAGAACGACATCCGTCGCAAAAAAAAAGCGTAGCACACTTAGCTCAGCAATGTATGAATTATGAAAATATTATTTATTTTTTCTTAAAAAAAAACTAAGTCTTAAAAAAAGTGCCTCTTGAACGAAAGTTTTAGGTAAAGGCTGGATTTTGTTTCAAAGGGCTGGATTTGCTGCCCTTCGAAACAAAAACTTGAAGCAGTTGATGCATCCGCTTTCAAAAGTATATAAAACGCATTAGCTCGTTTCTTGTAATTCCTTTTTTGAGTGATATAATTTTACAGAATTTTTTATTTGTCTGTTTAACAAAGTACAGTTAGTGCCCACATCAGAAGCTGGAGACTTAAAACTGATATTAAATTTGTTCTCAAAAATTCTTCTGAACATTGTGAAATGGACCTTCTTATTGTTTTTACATGTTTTATTGTATAGAGTGCTTAATTTTTTGATACTAAGATCACATCGCAAATAAATTCTCCCTGATTTTAGAAAATATTTTACTTTGAAATTGTGTGAACCTCCTTTCTTTTGTTTTTGGGCTGTGGATCTTGGCTGCGTTCTTTTTATCAAAATTATTTGAAACTTCTAACATATTGGCAATCACGTTATCTTGTCTCTGTTTATTTGCCTTTGTATAAAAATTATTCTTTATGTTCTTAACAAATAATGGTGTTATTTTTTAACATGAAAAACAATTGTTTGATGAGTTGTATTTGCAAGGTTCATAGGTGTTCAAGCCTGGGGAAGCCGAGTACCTTTTTTTTTATCTTCAGCTCTTTTTCCACTTAGTTACTTTTTTTTTCCTGGCTCCAACATTTGCATCACCAACATTTGCATCACAAGAACTGTATCTTTCTCGTGGTCCGACATCACTAATTATTTTTTCAATTAAATATTACAAAATCACCACATTGGCAAATTTATTAAACACCACTACAGTGCGCTACAACTGACAACAAAAACAGCAACATAACCTCAAATTTTAAACGCATTTCATTCAAAAAGTGATTTGTCTCAAAAAATTGAAAATTGCTGTTATATTGTTTTGATTGGTTAGATGGAAAAATATTTTTTTGAATAAAATTAGTTTGGGACAAAACAGAGTTTGCATATTACCTCAATTATATTTAATTTAGATATATTGAAGAAAACATGTTATGGATGGAAATCTCTGCGTTATATTATGAAATTAATAAAAGCAAAACTATTTACTACCATTTTTTTATTTTTGTGACAAAACGTTATTCATATGTTTATTCCTCTGCCAACAAACTATCTGCCTTCTGTAGGAAATGTGTTAAGATATGACCTATTCTTAAACTCTGAGAAACACTCCTGGCCGTTCAAAGACTCAGGGCGTCAAAGTTTTACATTCCGTTTCCACAAAAATGTATTGGATTTAAGCTTGTGTGTTTTAAAGGAGTTTGCGTTAATCATTTTAGGATCAGTTGTGTTGTTGCTAAACTTATTTCTGTATGGATCAAAGCTGGCTTTGGAGATTATATTCAGAAGGAAGCTCAAGTAAGGTAACTAGTAATCTTTAAAATAATTTTTTCAGTTCGTTTGATATAATATATATATATAATAATACAAAAAATTATTTTATTTATAACAATTGAAATTGTTATCGATAAAATAATTTTTTGTATTATTTACTTATGCTAAACTAGAGATGATTATCGTACATTTTCGATACGATAAAGAAAATGATATTGTACATTTTCGTACGATAAAGTCTTGGCAAGGTCGTTGAAATCACCATTAAGATTAGTAAAGCGTTCTTCAGTTATTGTTGATCGCAATTTGGATTTGAAGAGAGTAAGCTTTCTGAAAGAGCGCACTCCTTCAGCCACTAAAACCAGGATTGTATTAAAAATGCGAGGCTAAATGCAGATCGAAGGAAATATTAACTGAAAACCTTTTTAGTAGATTCTGTTGGGCAACTTGATAGAAGAAAAAGATTTATTTTTCCAAAAGTATATGATCGCTTCAAAACATCTAGATGACGGATTTCAAAACATCAGATGACGGATTTCAAAACATCAGATGACGTATTTCAAAACATCTAGATGACGGATTTCAAAACATCAGATGACGGATTTCTTCAATCAGCTCATCTTTTTTTTACATCATTTACGTAGAAATTTGCAAGAACATTGCATTTATCTTTCTGACTAAGTTTTTCTTTATCACTAGAAGGAAATAACATTACCGTCGCCTTTTGAGCTGTATACATTTTGTACCTTATCATTTTGAAACCTAAACGAAGCTAACCCAGATGCAACCAGTTTCGTTTCTTGAAGGATTTGGGGCCAAAAAGAACGTAGTCGGTCAAGATCATTAATTAGATCTCTAAAAACTTTGTCTTATTATCCAAAAAAGTGCTTTCTGATTGAAGTCAAGGCAAATAATTCAAATGATTGAATCCACTTTTTGAGTGCCTTAACTAAAGTCAGTTGATGATCTTCTAAATCAAGTTCTTCAAGAAGTTTCAAGGACTTGAAATATTCAAAGTATTTCTTTTGGTCGTTTCAACAATGGCCGACAGCCACTATGGGCGCACTTCATTTTGTTTGGGACGTTTGGTGAAAGAACTGTCTAGTTCTTTCCAGCGCATGTGGCTACTACTAAAAAGGTTAAACAACAATTGAATGTTGCCAAAATAGTTCTTGACTAAAGTAGAGAATTCTGCAGCTAGTTTAAGACTATGCGCACTGCAAGACATAAGCACAGCTTGAGGATTTTTTTCGAGAATGATGGCCTACGCTCCTTTGTATACACCCGACATATTAATCCAGTTATCATAGCCCAGGCCCCTACAGTTCTTTAAATAAATTTGGCTTTGATCCAAAATGTCTGTAATCAGCTTTGCAATGTCAGAATCCTTTTTTCTCTCCAAATTTTCTACCTTCCGAAAACGCTCTTTTAGCGGTTCATCAACGCTGTTGGTAGCATGGTCCGTCTAAAAAGAATTGTTTTTACAGTTTCGAATAAAATTATGAATATAAGATTGTGAATAAAAATATAAAGCTGTTAACATATACTTTGACTACTTGGTCGGACGTAGAGTTATTAGATGCCTTTTTTTTTGAACTTCATCGATGCCACGCTCTTCCAGCGTACCTTTGTTCTTTTATTTTTTTAGAACTTTTTCAACAGATTTTTTTCTGCCTTTGGGCCCTGTACCATGCTTTCAAAAACTGGACATGGCGATTTTATGTTAATAAAAAAGTCAGTCATTTTATGTTAATAAAAAGTATATTGAAGTTTGAATCTTTGAAGATAATCCACTTTAAAGATGTTCAAGGCACAAGATGTTTGAAAGCCATTCATAAAACTCTTGGAAATCCCAAAATTACGGACACTAGTAATAGGTATTTGTAAATTTTGTAAAAGTTAATATGTCACTCATCTTTTTGTCATCATCTTCATTTTGCTAAACATTTAGAAATTACGTATCAAAATTTCTGATTAGACCGATGGATGAAACAGAGACCATAACTTTAAAAAAGTAAGAAAAGTTTATAAAAAGATCTCTGAAAAAAAAAAAAAGATAATAGAGAAAAAAATCACATATTATATAAGAAGCAGAAACTAAACTATAGATTTATAAAAAAAAAAGGATGAATAAAAATTAACTTTGTTATTTAGGAATCCCAACAAGACCTAACGGTCTTGTCACAGAGCACCACGGAAGTGCATTTGACCAGGAAGTTCACGCCTCCTTACCGTGACACGAAAATATATCCAGAGCTCGTTTCAAACCTGGATCTCCTGCTTATAAAGCAAGCGCTCTAACTACTGCGCCACGGCCGCACATATCTACATATTAAAAAAAAATTAAACAACTCAAGAGTAACTCATGATATAACAAAAAAAAAAAAGAAAAAAAGTTGAATACTTTTGTTGTATGGTTAAGAGATTCTAAGAGAGGATAAAGCAAGAATTACTATTTTTAATTGGTTTTTGCGTTTATATTTTACATTTTTTGGTACGCCTTGGATTATTTGAGTGAAACCCAGTATTTTTGATTTTATTTATATGTTTATTTATATGGAAAATACGATTCATCACCAAAGACAAATTTTTCCACACTTCATTAGCAACTGTTCTATCAGTGCAGTCAGGAATTTTTTTCTTTAAATAATAAATTTTTGTTTTATATAAAGTTTTTACGATGTAAAAACAATCGCATTTGCAATTTTCCGTACTTTATAAAACAAAACCATTTTTAAACGCAAAAGCTCTAATGAAAATTTATTTTTCATTTATTCACAGCTATCTTTCTTACTGCAACATTGCATGAGGAAGTACGAATTACGGAAAACTCAAAAAACTTTATAGTAAACAAAAGCATGCTTGTACGATTATATTTGTTAACCGCTATTAAATCGTCTCAAGGTCTTAAACATTTATAAACTAAACATTTACCAAACATTACTTTTAATGTTTAAAATGAAACATGGAATATCTCCACTTATATTTCAATCTTATTTTAGCAAAATATCTCATAACTTTATTGTTCCGAGAATTAATTTAAAAATAAGTTCTTATCGAATTCAATATCGAGGACCTTTTTTATGGAAAATTTTTATTAAAAACTTTAATAAAGAACATTACTCTTTAGAAAACAGTTTAAAACAGTTTCTAAAAGAATTTTACTTCAATTAGATTTTAATTCAATAGACTTTAAATATTTTTTTTAAAAGGTAATTTTAAAATAGAAAAATCGCTTCCATTAGCATTAAATATATTTTGTTATACGTATGAAATATATTTGTATTAGTATACAAAACTTTCTTTATCTTTAAATTTTTAATATAATTTTTATTTTATTATTTGATAAAAGTTATGTACTCTTTAACGTTTTTTTGTATATTTTATTCATATTTGTTTATAAACACGGACATTTTGTAAACGGGGCTCGGTGATAAGACAGTCAGTGTCTTCTTCTTGCTCCGGCCAATTTTTACAAATGTAATGTCTTTACTGTAAATATATGAACCGGCAAAAAAAAATTAATAAAAAAAATAAAAATAAAAAAAAAATAATTAAAAACTAGTTCTTTGTAAATTTCCTTGAAATTCCAGACTGGTTTTTAGGGAGATCTCTCAGACAATTGATGTTCCTAGCAGTCATAAATGTTGGCTTTTAACCTGATCCAAGCAACGTTGTGTTCAATATTCTTTCACTTTGCCAAATAACATTTGGTAATTCTTTCAAGGTAGTTAGAGGCAAAACAATATTCTATTGAAAAAATACTTTACAATATCCTTAGTTTTAGCATTAGGATATTAATTACAATAGTTGTTCACTAGTTCAATTAAAGTAGTCGGCTTTAACTAATTGACTAATTTAAATACATTTTCCGCAAAAGAAAACTAAAACTTTATAAGCAAAACAACAACAAAAGTGAAGTGGGTAATTACAAATTCAATAAGTTTTAATTGCCTATAGATTGTGTCAATTTTTTGTCACCAGGGATTATGTCGGTGGTGTAAAGCACAAAAGAAACATGTCAAAGACAAAAATTAAAACAACGTTCTGGTACAAATATTGAATTTCATTTATTGCATTTTCGTAGTCTGTTAATACTGTACTTTTATCCCCCTAAGTAGTTTTCCCTGGTCAACGTTAAGTATTATTCATTTTTTATAAGTTAAGGTGCTAACTTATAAAATTAAGCCTAGCATTAAAAAAACATAATTAGCTAACATAGTTAACATAATTAAACATATAATTAACAAGTAATAGTTAAACAAAACCTTTAAATTGTTCTGTTAATTCTAGATCTTCAAGATTAGAAAACTATTTTGAATGAAATTTTGATATTGCAGACAAAAATAATTCTTGAAAGACTACATTAGATCTTCCTCATCCAAGTAAAACAGTAGAGCGTTTTCTAATTAGCAAGGTTTTTTGTGTCCTTGATCATACATTTTTAATTTTTTTGGGTCCTTGATTATACTGTCTCAGCCTAATCAAATTTTGACGCAAAAAATATTGGGTAGATTCACCTCTGCATCCACATGACACAAAATAGACAACAAGTGCTTCATTCACAAATTGCTTGCTAAATAAAAACATTTTAGTGAGTTTTTGCATGCTAATGCATTTGTATTTAGAATTCAGTTTCTTGCGATTAATTTTTAAATAATATTGGTGTCCTGGAAGAAATTTGCTGAATAATATTGGTGTCCTGGATGAAATATGCTGAATAATATTGGTGTTCTGGATGAAATATGCTGAATATTATTGGTGTCCTGGAAAAGATCGGAAATATGCAGCTCAATAAGTTTCATCATCAATAATCAAAAAAAGATTTTTTTAGCACATAATTTTATATAGAGCAGCTTTAAACGACGAATTGCAACATTTTCTTGCTGTATTTTAAGACAAGGAACATTTTTCTTTTTAAAAGATTTGTAGCCACAATTTGCCTTTACTCTCTGCACTGATCTCATAGAAATCTGCAACTTTTTTGATATTGTTTTGTTTGATAAACCAAGATTTTCAACCAAAAAATGCAAAACTTTTTCTCGCTTCTTATTTTTTTTTGATGACATTTAATTAAAACTAATTATTTTGATAACAACGCAGTTTATATTTTGAATAACACTAATAAAATGACATTTTATAACAATTAACTATTTAACGTGGGGTTTCCGTAAATACAACATTAGAACACGCACAGATTTATTTCTGGTACGTTAGAAATTTAAAAAAAAAGAAATTAATTTTTTTTATTTTTATTTCTTGAATCGTTTTTATTATTTTTAAGTATTTTAATATACACAAAAAAGTAAGTGTGTCAATATAAACATTTCCGGCATATTCAAATGCAATAGTTAAAAATCAGTTTAAAACTTATAACATATAAAATTTCAAAATCTAAATACTGTATTTTCAATTTTTATAAAAGCTATTCATAAAAATTCATAAATGCATTTATGATAGTGTTAAAAAATAAATCAATTAGTATTTAATTTGGTATTAAAGTTAGTATTTTAGTAACACCTAACATCTCACAGTATTAGTGGGTTAACGACATATTTATATTACTAAAATATTTATATATTTAAAAATTTTTATAATAAATCTCTTAAAGTTGAATAACATCTCTATAAATAATTAAAGAAATAAAACAAAGAATAATATTCTTTGGAATCTTAAAGTAGATTTTAGAATTTATGGTTTTCAAAGTTATTTTTTTCACTAATACTGGAGTATTTATTTCCGCATTCAACAGTTTGTGTTCATTTCCTAGTTTTATTAACCCTGATGAATGTGATCTTCACGGTGAAATTTCACGTAAAGTTGCTTCAACTAAGGTATCAACTGACTCATGATGTAATTCTGTTTCAATTTTCTTTCCCTAAATAATCAATACATACAAAAATGAAATATAAAGTAAAACAATTAAAGTTTTCAAAATATTTCTTCGAAATAATTTTACTCTTTTGTCTTCTTTTTCATCATTTTTGCAAAATTCTGTAGTGCATGTTATAGATTCATCACAATATGTCTTTGAGTCATTCATCAATAAAGGATTGCAAACATGGTGAACATCATTGCTGCGATCATCATAGCGATGTTCTGTGTGTTGATTTTGTTCAACAAAACCGTTAACTGATTGCTGATGCAAATTTTTTGTTACTATCACTTCCTAATTAAAAAATATATTTATAAAAAAATAAATAAATAAATAAAAAATATTCAAATGATAGTTAATCAAAAATAAGTATACTATTGTGTCTTCTTTTCAAAAATACCTCACTATTGTAGCTAGCCAAAACTAAGAATACCTCACTATTGAAGCTAGCTGAAACTTAAAATACCTCACTATTGTAGCTAGCTGAAACTGGATCTTTAATTGATGCATGTTCTATTTTAATGTCATTTTTGTGTTCATCAAAATGTTCATGCTCTTTTGTTTCATACACGATGTTATCAACTGATGCTTTGTGTTGTTTAAATTCCATTTTCTCGTTCTGAGTAAAAAAAAATTTATAATTAAAAAAAAAACGTTTCAAAATTATTATGAAATATTTTTTTTACTATTTTGCCACCTTTTGATACTTTCTGAAAAAACCTCACTAATTGAAAATTGTGAGGTGTTTTAAGGAAAAAATAACTAACTGGTTCTTTATTTAATGAATGTTCAGTTTCAGTCTCATCTTTAAATTCGTCGTAACACTTTTCTTGTTGGACTTCTTTAACGATGTTATTAAGTGATGATTGATCTTTTCCGAGTTCAACACTGTCTTCCTGAATATTGATTATAAACATAAATAATTAGTTTAAAAATAATAAATTTTAAACTTATTTTATGAAAACATTTTTACTATTTTATTTTCCTTGTTGTTTTCTGAATGTTTTCTGACCTCACTGACGCAAACTACCAGAACTGGCTCAGATGATGCATTTTCTGCTTTAGTATCTTGCTTATGTTCATTACAGTCCACTTCTTCTTGATTTTCATTATTAATGCAATCAACTGATGACTGATGATTGATGGGTGCAATTGGTTTTTCCTAAATAAGAAATAAATTAACAAGAATTAATATCTACAATATTAGAGTTAATTATTAATAATAATATTTTAACAGAAATTTTTTTTACTATATGTGTATTCATTATTACATTCTGAAAACACCTTACTAGTGCAAGTAACTATTACCGGTTCTTCAGTCAATAAATGTTCAGTTTCAGTTTCATGTTTATGTTCATCACGGGGTTCTTTTTGTTGTGTTTCAGTAACAATTTTATCAACTGATGATTGACCTTTTGCAGATTCAATATTGTCTTCCTAAATTTGATAACATATTAATAAGATAATTCATTGAAAATAAATTTTTTAAAACAAACCTAATGTTGTTACGGCTAAGAAAACAGCATTAAAATAAGAGAAACAAAATCTGTAATGATAGTTACAGAGTAGGTTATTAAAACCAAAATATGATATTAGAAGTTTGTTGATATCCAAGACTTTAATAATAAAAAGAAGATTAATTTAAAAACAGGTAAAAAGGTCAAACCAATGTCCAGAATTTTTACAAATTGGAATCACAAACACAATTACTCAATTTTACCCAGCAAGTAGTAAAACAAGATTTAGTTAAAAACTTGTTAAATATTTTAGAGAGTATTGGAAAAACCTTTGCATAATTGTGATAGGAATGTCGTCTTGACAACAAGCTGTAGAGGAGTTTCAATAAAAAAAGAAATTTACCTGCGGAATCTAGAGTAAACTGAATGTCTAACAATAGATTAACTTGTTTGCCTGAGATCTGAAGAAAAGTATTTGATTTCATTTGATTGATTGATATTGATTTGATTGATATTGATATCATTTGATTAAAAATAAAAATTTGAGGAAAATGTTTTGCCAATAAAACTGTCTCACCTTTTGGAGGAGTAAACAGATCACAACCATGTATGAAAGACTCGCCTTTGTTAACAACATTTTAAATTTTTTCTCTAAAACCAAACTAATGAGATACGAGATTATGAGAAACATGAGATTTAGTAATCTGAGGATCTTAATAACAGAATTAACTATGCTAAGAATTAAATGTGAAAAAATTAACTGCGATTAGAGACACTGCTCAAAAAGGAGAAAAAGTAAAAAAAGTAAGAATTGATTTAAAACCAACGAAAAATAAAAAAAGCTAACGTGATGCTTCAATCCATAAGATTTCATTTTTCAAAAGTAGAACAAGCTATAGCAAAAACAAAAGACATAAGATGCAAATCAAAGATTTCTGAGAGCATATGATAGTAAGTGAATTGTCTGAAAAAAGAGTTATAAAGTTGACTATCTGGTGAGAGATTAAAATAAAAGTTTTGTCACAAATCTTACTTTAGCGAAAGTAAGATTTGTGACAAGATTTCAAATCATTCAGTGTGATTAGCTGTTAATATTCACCAATGACAAAAAAATAGCAGTAGGATATAGAGAAGTAAAAAAAATCAAAAACAACAATAAAAATAGTGCAGACTAAGAAATATAATATAAACTATTATAATAAACTAAATATTTGATAAAAATAAACTGAACAAAAAAGATATACAAAATGATTTCAAAATCCATTTAAAAATAGATTTTACTGTTTTGTTTATATCTTTGTTTTCTGTGACGAAATCACTAGCGATATTAACCACGATTGGATCTTCTTTCCATCTATTTTCAATTTCTTTATTATGTTTATGTTCATCACAACGTTCTTCTAGTTGAGTTTCTTTATCATTATTATCAACTAATGCTTGATTTTTTTTAGATTCAATATTGTCTTCCTAAATATAAGTTGGATAAAAAAAAGTTTGAATTTATAAAAATATTGAAAAAAAAAACAAGTATTAAATAGTATTACATAGTATTAAACTTTTTGTAGTATTACATAGTAGTATTACAAGTATTATATAGTATTAAACTTTTTGAAAATTATTTAACAAAAAAAAAAATTTACTACTTTGTCTTTAATGTTGCTCTCTGAAAACACCTCACTAGTGCTAGCAACTACCACTGTTTCTTCTTTTAATGTATTCTCGATTTCTGTGTTATGTTTATGCTCATCATGACGTTCTTCTTGTTGTATTTCTTCAACATTATTATCAACTGATGATTGACCATTTTCAGATTCCTATATTAAATATGAATAAAAAAAATTTCTTGCTATATTTAATATCGATAAAAAAAAAGATTAAATTTAATATAAAATGAAAACATGATAAATATAACATAATGAAAACAGAAATAATTGGAAAAATCAATCAGTAAAAGGAAACTTTACTGTTTTGTCGCCAATGTAACTTTCTGAAAACACATAACTAGTGCTAGCAACTACCACTGGTTCTTCTTTCAATGCATTTTTGATTTCTGTATCATTTTTAAGTTCATTATGTCTTTCTTCTTGTTGTGTTTCTTTAACACTATTATTAACTGATGATTGATCTTTTCCAGATTCAATATTGTCTTCCTAAATATAATTTAGATAAAAAAAAGTTTGAATTTATACATAATAACAAAAATTGAAGAAAAATAACAAAATAAATAGAACAAACTATTTTGAAAAGCAATCAACAATAAGAAACTTTACTATTTTGACTTCAATGTTGCTTTCTGAAAACACCTCACTAGTGCGAGCAACCACAACCAATACTTCTTTCAAAGTATTTTTAATTTCTGTATCATGTTTATGCTCATGCTGTTCTTCTTGTTGTATTTCTTTAACATTGTTATCAACTGATAATTGATCTCTTTCAGATTCCTATATTTAACATGGATAAAAAAATGATTTCCTATATTTAATTGAATATTTAATATGGATTAACAAAATGTTTCAATTTAGTATGGAATAAAAACATGATTTAGAATAACAAAATAAAAAAACAAACAATTGGAAAAAATTAATTAATAAATAGAAGCTTTACTGTTTTGTCGCCAATATTAATTTCTGAAAACACCTCACTAGTGCTAACAACTACCACTGTTTCTTCTTTAAATGTATTCTCGGTTTCTGTATCATGTTTATACTCATCATGAAGTTCTTCTTGTTGTATTTCTTTAACATTGTTATTAACTGATAACTGCCCTTTTTCAGATTCCTATATTTAATATGGATAAAAAAATGTCTTCCTATACTTAATATCAATAAAAGGTTTAATTTTAATATAGAATGAAAACATGATAATTATAATATAAAGAAAAAAATTAATTGGCAAAAACAAACATCAAAAGGAAACTTTACTGTTTTGTCATCAATGTTGCTTTCTAAAAACACTTCAGTTGAGCTAGCAACTACCAATGGTTCTTCTTTTAATGTATTCTCGATTTCAGTATTATGTTTATGCTCATCATGATGTTCTTCTTGTTGTATTTCTTTAACATTGTTATCAACTGATAATTGATCTTTTTCAGATTCCTATATTTAATATGGATAAAAAAATGTCTTCCTATACTTAATATCAATAAAAAAAAGGTTCAATTTTTAAAATAGAATGAAAACATGATAATTATAATATAAAGAAAAAAATCAATTGGCAAAAACAAACAACAAAAGGAAACTTTACTGTTTTGTCATCAATGTTGCTTTCTAAAAACACTTCAGTTGAGCTAGCAACTACCAATGATTCTTCTTTTAATGTATTCTCGATTTCAGTATCATGTTTATGCTCATCATGATGTTCTTCTTGTTGTATTTCTTTAACATTGTTATCAACTGATAATTGATCTTTTTCAGATTCCTATATTTAATATGGATAAAAAAATGTCGTCCTATACTTAATATCAATAAAAAAAAGGTTTAATTTTAATATAGAATGAAAACATGATAATTATAATATAAAGAAAAAAATCAATTGGCAAAAACAAATAACAAAAGGAAACTTTACTGTTTTGTCATCAATGTTGCTTTCTGAAAACACTTCAGTTGAGCTAGCAACTACCAATGGTTCTTCTTTTAATGTATTCTCGATTTCAGTATCATGTTTATGCTCATCATGATGTTCTTCTTGTTGTATTTCTTTAACATTGTTATCAACTGATAATTGATCTTTTTCAGATTCCTAAATTTAATATGGATAAAAAAATGTTGTCCTATACTTAATATCAATAAAAGGTTTAATTTTAATATAGAATGAAAACATGATAATTATAATATAAAGAAAAAAATCAATTGGCAAAAACAAACAACAAAAAAAAACTTTACTGTTTTGTCATCAATATTGCTTTCTGAAAACACTTCAGTTGAGCTAGCAACTACCAATGGTTCTTCTTTTAATGTATTTTCGATTTCAGTATTATGTTTATGCTCATCATGATGTTCTTCTTGTTGTATTTCTTTAACATTGTTATCAACTGATATATGATCTTTTTCAGATTCCTATATTTAATATGGATAAAAAAATGTCGTCCTATACTTAATATCAATAAAAGGTTTAATTTTAATATAGAATGTAAACATGATAATTATAATATAAAGAAAAAAATCAATTGGCAAAAACAAACAACAAAAAGAAACTTTACTGTTTTGTCATCAATGTTGCTTTCTGAAAACACTTCAGTTAAGCTAGCAACTACCAATGGTTCTTCTTTTAATGTATTCTCAATTTCAGTATTATGTTTATGCTCATCATGATGTTCTTCTTGTTGTATTTCTTTAACATTGTTATCAACTGATAATTGATCTTTTTCAGATTCCTATATTTAATATGGATAAAAAAATGTCGTCCTATACTTAATATCAATAAAAGGTTTAATTTTAATATAGAATGAAAACATGATAATTATAATATAAAGAAAAAAATCAATTGGCAAAAACAAACAACAAAAGGAAACTTTACTGTTTTGTCATCAATGTTGCTTTCTAAAAACACTTCAGTTGAGCTAGCAACTACCAATGGTTCTTCTTTTAATGTATTCTCGATTTCAGTATTATGTTTATGCTCATCATGATGTTCTTCTTGTTGTATTTCTTTAACATTGTTATCAACTGATAATTGATCTTTTTCAGATTCCTATATTTAATATGGATAAAAAAATGTCGTCCTATACTTAATATCAATAAAAGGTTTAATTTTAATATAGAATGAAAACATGATAATTATAATATAAAGAAAAAAATCAATTGGCAAAAACAAACAACAAAAAGAAACTTTACTGTTTTGTCATCAATGTTGCTTTCTGAAAACACTTCAGTTAAGCTAGCAACTACCAATGGTTCTTCTTTTAATGTATTCTCGATTTCAGTATTATGTTTATGCTCATCATGATGTTCTTCTTGTTGTATTTCTTTAACATTGTTATCAACTGATAATTGATCTTTTTCAGATTCCTATATTTAATATGGATAAAAAAATGTCGTCCTATACTTAATATCAATAAAAGGTTTAATTTTAATATAGAATGAAAACATGATAATTATAATATAAAGAAAAAAATCAATTGGAAAAAACAAACAACAAAAGGAAACTTTACTGTTTTGTCATCAATGTTGCTTTCTGAAAACACTTCAGTTGAGCTAGCAACTACCAATGGTTCTTCTTTTAATGTATTCTCAATTTCAGTATCATGTTTATGCTCATCATGATGTTCTTCTTGTTGTATTTCTTTGACATTGTTATCAATTGATAATTGATCTTTTTCAAATTCCTATATTTAATATCGATAAAAAAATGTCTTCCTATACTTAATATCAATAAAAAAAAAAGTTTAATTTTAATATAGAATGAAAACATGATAATTATGATATAAAGAAAAAAAATCAATTAGCAAAAACAAACAACAAAAGGAAACTTTACTGTTTTGTCATCAATGTTGCTTTCTGAAAACACTTCAGTTGAGCTAGCAACTACCAATGGTTCTTCTTTTAATGTATTCTCGATTTCAGTATCATGTTTATGCTTATTATGATGTTCTTCTTGTTGTATTTCTTTGACATTGTTATCAACTGATAATTGATCTTTTTCAGATTCCTATATTTAATATCGATAAAAAAATGTCTTCCTATACTTAATATCAATAAAAAAAAAGGTTTAATTTTAATATAGAATGAAAACATGATAATTATGATATAAAGAAAAAAAATCAATTAGCAAAAACAAACAACAAAAGGAATTTTTACTGTTTTTTTATCAATATTGCTTCCTGAAAACACTTCACTTGTGCTAGCAACTACCACTGGTTCTTCTTTCAAAGTATTTTCGATTTTTCTATCAGGTTTCAGTTCATCATGTCTTTCTTCTTTTTGCGTTTCTTTAACATTAATATTAATTGATAATTGATCTTTTGCAGATTCCTATAGTTAATATAGATAAAAATAAAGTTTAAATTTAATATAGAATAAAAGCATGATGAAAAGTAACATTATGGAAAGAAAAATAATTAAAAACATCAATCAGCGAAAAGGAAACTATACAGCTTTATCATCAATGTTGTTTTCTGAAAATACCTCATTAGTGCTAGCAACCACTACATGTTCATCTTTAGAAGTATTATCGATTTCTGTATCATGTTCAAGTTCATCATGTTCTTCTTGTTGTGTTTTTTTGATAATAATACCATCTGATTGATTTTTTTCAGATTCAGTAATATCTTCCTGATGTTAGTATAGATAAAATATAAAAGGTTGTATTTAATATAATATTAAAAACTGTCTAGACCTGTAAATTACAGTTTTTGGTTAGTCTATTCAATAATAACTATTTCTTTACTAATTTCTTACTTGAATATTTTTGAAGACCAAGAATAGAACTTATATTTTTTACTTTTAAGTAAGTTATTGAACAAAAAAAGGGGTTTTGTTGTAAAAACATAAGTTCCTGTGCTTCCCCCAGGTTTTACCATTTTATTTACTAAACCCACAGAATTATTAAAAATATAGCAAAAGATTTCAATAGAAATCAGTAGCAACCTGTTTTTTTGACGCAATTGTCTTTTTTTTCAATTTTATTATACAAAAAAAAGTTATTATACAGAAAAAAAAGTTTTGTCGTAAAAAACGTAGGTTCCTTTGCTTCCCTCAAGTTTATTTGACCATTTTCTTTAATAAACCCACAGAATCATTAAAAATATAGCAAAAGATTCCAATAGAAATCAGTGAAAACATTTTTTTTTTTTTTGTCTTATTTTAATTAGGTAATAGTAAGTAGTGAAGACGGAAGAATTATAGGAAATTTAGGATCGGAAAATTAGGTCGGAAGAATTATAGGAATTATAGGAAGAATTAGAGTCGGAAGAAGAAAAACAATATGAAAAAGTTATAAAGATCATTGCATTGATAACTTAATGCTCATCAGTGTGATGAGCATTAAATTACCAATACTAACAATATTGGCAAAGAGAAAAGAAAAAGGGCACAATCAATTTGAGCAAAAACTACATCTAAAAGAGTAGAAGAACAAGAGCGGAAGAACGAGAACGATAGAAAAAAAAGAGAAAGGTTATAGTATAAAGAACTAAAAGCATAAAGAATGGTCACATAAAAGAATGGTCAGAGGATTCAAACCAGATTTCTTGACAAATAGGTGAATTGATGTATAAGTAAACCCCCATGTCAAGCATGTGACTATTGAGCTCTTTGCAAATCAAATGATAGTACCCATCAACATGGAGATCTGAAGAGGAAACAGCTGAATTTAAATTAGTCTCACAAAGAGCAAGCAAATCTAGTGAATTTGGTGAATGTTGAATGAAACTTGATATAATTTTTAAAATTAGATGACTTTTATGTAAGTTGTGTTCAATTTATAATATGATTGACCAAAAAAAAAACATATTTAAAAAAACCAATCAACTATTATAATCAATTATAGTCATTATATATATATATATATATATATATATATATATATATATATATATATATATATATATATATATATATATATATATATATATATATATATATATATATATATATATATATATATATATATTATATATACATATATATATCAATTATATTACAATCAATTATAGTCAGTGATGTTTACTTAAAATACCTGACTAGTGCTAGCAACAACCACTGGTTCTTCTTTTAATGTATTTTTGATCTCTGTATCATGTTTATGTTCATCATATTGTTCTTCTGGTTGTGTTTCTTTAACATTAATGTCAACTGATGATAGATCTTTTTCAAATTCAATAATGTCTTCCTAAATGTAATGTGGATTAAAAAACATAAAGAAAAATAACATATAAAAAAAAATTGAAAATTAAACTAAAAAAAGAAAACTTTACGGTTTTGTCCCGAATATTGTTTTCTGAAAAAACCTCAACAGCGCTAGCAACTACCAATGATTTTTCTTTCAACTTATTTTCTATTTCTGTACCATGAGTATGTTTCTCATGCTGTTCTTTATGATGCTCATCATGCTGTTCTTCTTGTTGTATTTCTGTAACATGTTTATGTTCATCATGCTCTTCTTCTTGTTGTGTTTTTTTAACATTATTATCAACTGATGATTGGTCGTTTCCAGATTCCTATATTTAATATGAACAACAAAATGCCTTCCTATATTTAATATAGATGCAAAAAAAGTTTCAATTTAATGTAAAATAAAAACACGATGAAAAATGACATAATAAAAATATAAATAATTTGAAAAATAAATCAATAAAAAGATAGTTCACTGTTTTGTCTTCATTGTTGCTATCTAGAAACACCTCATAAGTGCTAGCAACCACCACTGGTTCTTCTTTTAAGGTTTTTTCTATTTCTGTAACATGTTTATGTTCATCATGATGTTCTTCTTGTTGTGTTTCTTTAACATTATTATCAACTGCTGATTGATCTTTTCCAGATTTAATATTGTCTTCCTAAATTAGATATGAATGAAAAAAAGTTTGAGTTTAAAATAATATTAAAACTTGATGAAAAATTACATTAAAAAAATAAATTCAAAAATTCAATTAAAAAAAGGAAACTTTACTGTTTTGTCCTCAATATTGCTTTCAGAAAACACTTCACTGGCGCAAATAACTACCACTGGTTCTTCTTTTAAAGTATTTTTGATTTCTGTATCATATTTAAGTTCATCATGTCCTTCTTCTTGTTGAGATTCTTTAACATTAATATCAATTAATGATTGATCTTTTTCAGAACCCTATATTTAAATGAATAAAAAAAAAAGTTTTAATTTAATATAGAATAAGAACATGATAAAAAATAACATGATGAAAATACAAAAAAATTGGAAAAATCAATCAACAAAAGGAATCTTCACTGTTTTGTCAGCAATGTTGTTTTCTGGAAACACTTCACTAGAGCTTGCAAACACCACTGCATCTTTTCTCAAAGTATTTTCAATTTCTGTATTTTGTTTATATTCAGCATGCTGTTCTTTATACTGTCTTTCTTTAACATGATTATCAACTGATGATTGATTTTTTTCAGATTCAATAATGTCTTTCTAAATTTAAAATTAATTTTAAATTACTTAAATAAGTTAATTAATTAAATAAAATTTAATAGGGATGTAAAAAAATTTTAAATTTCATATTATATTAAAACTTAATGAAAAACAACATATTAAAAAAAAATTCAAAATTCAATTAACAAAAGGAAACTTTACTGTTTTGTCCTCAATTTTGCTTTCTGAAAACATTTCTTTTGCCCTAGCAATTACCACTGGTTCTTCTTTTAAAGTTCTATTGATTTCTGTATTATATTTCAGTTCATCATGCTGTTCTTCTTGTTTTATTTCTTTAACATTAATATCAACTGATGATTGATCTTTTTCAGATTCAATATTGTCTTCCTAAATTTAAATTAGATAAAAAAAAAGTTTTTACCTATGTATAATATTAAAAATTAAAGAAAAATAACAAAATAAAAGTACTAACTATTTTGAAAATCAATTAACAAAAAGAAACTTTACTATTTTGACTTCAATGTTGCTTTCTGAAAACACCTCACTAGTGCTAGTAACCACCACTGGTTCTTCTCTCAAAGTATTTTTAATTTCTGTATCATGTTTATGCTCATGCCGTTCTTCTTGTTGTGTTTCTTTAACATTATTATCAACTGTTAATTGATCTTTTTCAGATTCCTATATTTAGTATGGATTAACAAAATGTTTAAATTTAGTATGGAATAAAAACATGATTCAAAATAAAATAATAAAAACAAAAACAATTGGAAAAAATTAATCATTAAATGACTCTTTTCAGATTCCTATATTTAATATGGATAAAAAAATGTCTTCCTATACTTAATATCAATAAAAAAAAAGGTTTAAATTTAATATAGAATGAAAACATGATAATTATAATATAAAGAAACTAAATCAATTGGCAAAACCAAATAACAAAAGGAAACTTTACTGTTTTGTCATCAATGTTGCTTTCTGAAAACACTTCAGTTGAGCTAGCAACTACCACTGGTTCTTCAATTTCTGTATCATGTTTCAGTTCATTATGTTTTTCTTTTTGTTGTGTTTCTTTAATATTAATACCAACTGATGATTGATCTTTTCCAGATTCAATATTGTCTTCCTAATTTAAGTTAGATAAAAAACAAGCTTGAACTTATGCATAAAGTTAAAAATTAAAGAAAAATAACAAAACAAAGGTACTAACTAATTTGAAAATCAATTAACAAAAAAAAACTTTACTATTTTGACTTCAATGTTGCTTTCTGAAAACACCTCACTAGTGCTAGTAACTACCACTAGTTCTTCTTTCAAAATATTTTTAGTTTCTGTATCATATTTATGCTCATGGCGTTCTTTTTGTTGTGTTTCTTTAACATTATTATCAACTGATAATTGATCTTTTTCAGATTTAATATTGTCTTGCTAAATTTAATATGGGTGAAAAAAAAGTTTAAATTTAATATAATATTAAAATTTGATGAAAAATAATATAATTAAAAAAAAATTTAATGTTTGATTATGTTTTATTTGAATCTAATTGTTAAGTACAGTGTTATTATCAGGTAATAATTAAAGGTTTACAGGTTTTTATGAATTTTACAAAGTCTTGTAACTTTCAGCATTATATAATCCTAATGAATGTGTGTTAAAGTTGTTTTCAGGGCAGGCGACCAGAGGGTCCATGGGGCAGGGGCACTGAGAGCTATACCTTACTTATTTTCTCCAAAAAAAATCCATTCTTAAAATAAGGAAAAAAAAATTTTTTTTAAAGAAAATAAGAAGGACATGATCCCCAATGCACCAGCCCCATAGACCCTCCTATCATCTGCTCTGGAAATAATTTTAACACACAATCATTAGTACTACACAAATGCTGGAGTTTCAGGGCTCCAGTTAGTCTGAAAAGTAATGAAAAATCTATAATAAGATTCCACTACCAAAAAAGAGGGACCCTGCACCTGCCCCTTTCCCCTTGGTGTCTTGAGCCCTGGATAAAACTTTAAAATGCATGTTCATGGGCATGCTCATGGGCACTACATTAATGTCAAAAGTTTTAGAGCTTTAGCTAGTCTGGAAGGTAGTAATAAATCAATCGCAATATTCTGCTACAAAAAAAAGGGGACTATGCCTCATTATCCATATATGGATATCCATATTCATATGGTCTTAATTTTTATATTTTCTGAAAAATGAATTAATATGGAATGATGTGAAATATTTTTCTTTTAATATCATCAAGGTGGCATGGGTTTCTTGAGCAGTAAAAATAGGGATACAAAAAATTGCCTAAATTTATTCAATTGGACCTTAATATTTTATTGGATCATCACCCCTGAAAATAGCCTGATACAAATTTTTAAATATAAAAAAAATGTGTATATTTTTAAAGTTATGTAATTTGAAACCTCTATATAAACATGGTGATTCTGAGAGGACAAGAGGGTCCTGGCCAATATCTGCAAAAAGTAAAATGGTCATATTTCAGGATATCCTTGGACCTGGAGGCTAAAAATTTCAAGGAATTTTTAGTTTACTATGTACTCGCAACTGTTTCTGGGTCAATTGACATGAAATTACGCATCACTAATTTGATTTTTTTTTTCATCAACTATTACTTTGGTGAGTTTTTGAACTATATCAAGCCTTTATTTCCATTTTTAGTTAAGTGGAATCAGTAATGAATCTTGTAATGAGCCAGTAACTTATACAGCTAAGATTCTTAGTTCTTAAAGTTTAGATATTTTATTTTATATATATATATATATATATATATATATATATATATATATATATATATATATATATATATATATATATATATATATATATATATATATATATATATATATATATATATATATATATATATATATATATATATATATATATAAAAATAGCGTCAACCAAATTTGGGCGCCGCCCAAATTAAAATTTTACAGTACTTTTTTTTTTACTATTACGTTTTTACAGCGAATACTGTTTTTTTCACGAAAAAAACGCCGAATTTTCTGCTAAAGTTTGCCAGAACATGGGGAACTGCTGTCCAAATTTTTTTCCTGAAATAGGCCCCGTATATATATATATATATATATATATATATATATATATATATATATATATATATATATATATATATATATATATATATATATATATATATATATATATATATATATATATATATATATATATATATATATATATATATATATATATATATATATATATATATATATATCAAGCTTGGTCGGGAAGCGGGTGCGATCGCACTCGATAATTGACCACAGAAATAATATTTAGTTGTGAAAAACAGGCCAGATTTTTTAGTCAATTCATTTCAAAAACAAACAAAAAAGCGCAATATGATTAACTGGACCAATGAGAGACAGTTAAAAAAAGAAAAATAGCTTTTAACGCGAAAAAAACTTTAGACAAAATAAATTTATTCGAGCAATTATTTTTGAAACGTCGCTCTTTTATAATTTTTTTGTAAAATTAGGCGACATTTTTTGTATAAAGTAACAACTATAAAGAAACAAATGTTTTTCGATTTATCAAAGAGTATATATAATTTTTAATTATATACTTATGTCTTATTTCCAGTGCTGGATTGAGGAGGTGGGGTGGGGTTAGTAGGGCTTTAACCCTGGGACTCACAATGTTAGGGAAATAGTCAAGAGGACCATTCGGTATTTTTTTTAGTCATTTTTACGCTGTGGCACATAAAAAAGGCCGCCAAAATAATGCAGCCCCCAGCCCTGAAAAGTCCAACAAGGTTCAACCAATAAAACTAACGCTAGATGATTTATTCATAAATAAAAAAGTTTTTTCAATAACTGTTTTATGCTTCGCATAGTTTAAAAAGTTTAACACATTTGAAACAATTGCTCTTATTAAGATGAACAAATGAAATAATTAAATCATTGAGTTACTGTAGAAATTCAATTAGCTAGATAGAAATGAACTAAAGACATTAAATTACTTTGTGAGGAGGAAGCAGAACTGCTTCACAATACCGCTGATGATGTTTAGTGAGTAGGCATTATAATTTTAATTAGTATTTGAAACAGAAAAAAATAACTTTAAGTATAGCCAGTTTATAAGAATGGCTGAAGCAAAAATAATTGAAGTTAGTAAACCAATTTCTAAGAACTTAAAAACTTTTCTTTCTTGGGGGAAAGAATCAGTTATTGGGTACACTGTGGAAAATGGATTAGTGGTTAAAATTATATGTATTAAATTTGATGATTATTAATAATTTCATTGAAAACGCAATTATTATTGAAAGTATTTTTGTTTACAAAATCAATCGCACAAATTTTTTTAAAAGATTACATTTGAATAAAATACACATACATAAAATTACATACATAAAAATACATTACATACATAAAAATCAGTGGCGGATTAAGACTTCTTGGGGCCCGGGACTATTTTTGTTTTTGGAGGCCTTTTTATGGGCCAGAGCCTAAAAATGACTACAAAAAAAAAAAAAAAAGTATCCTCTAGAATTTTTTGGAGCCCCTAAATTTGCGGGGCCCGGGGCTATAGTCCCCCTAGCCCCACCCTAATCCCCCTTGATCCGGCACTAATAAAAAATACATTACATACATAAAAAATACATCCCTTATACATAAAAAATAAGAATATACTAATAAAATCTATAATATATTTACAAAATGTTGACAAGTTAAAAAATATAAATTTAAAACATTTATTATAGTAAACAAATAATGTTAGTTTAAAATCATTTATAGCTTTGTAGATGTGGCTCCAAGAATTAAAATAATAGTTCGTTTGATAATATATTCTTAAAATAATTTGTGCTAGAAATCTCAAAAAAAACATAACAAAATTCAAATAATACAAGTTTTTAAAATATTTCACAGGACATTCGCTTAGTATTTGTTGAATATTTTTTGAATAGAAATTTCGGTTGGTATTTTTTGAACCAATAGAATTAGTTGTTCGTAGATTTGGCGGGTTTTTTGTGTTCGCAAATATTCTTTTTTTATTTTTCCGCACTACGATGTTTGAGAACATTCAAGTTTATGTATATTTCCATGTAATATATATATATATATATATATATATATATATATATATATATATATATATATATATATATATATATATATATATATATATATACATATATATATGTATGTCTGTATATATATATATATATATATATATATATATATATATATATATACATATTATTTCCATGGTCAGTTATCGAGTGCGATCACACCCGCTTCCCGACCAAGCCTGATATATATATATATATATATACATTTTTTTTTTAACAACAAAGAGTATGTAAGACAAACATGTTTACTTTTTTACTATTGTTATTTTATTTCTTTAGTTCTACCTTGGTGTTCTACCAACTATCTTTAGTTTACTTGGTCTGCTGTTAAAATATGGTTTTAATTTTGTAAGTTTTGATTATTTAAAATTTATTATGTTGACCATTTGTATAATAAATGGGATTTTTTTTTTTTTTTTTGTGTTTAAATGAAATAATCCAGAATCATTGTACCCTAGTCATCTTCTCAGTCCAATATATAATAGACAATAAATAAAAATACAAAACAATAAATTCAGAGGTGGAATGGATAAACTTTTAGGTCCAAAGAAGTTTATTTAATTCAATAAATAATCAAAAATAGTAATACTGCTTTATATAAACTACCATTTTTATGGTTTAAGGTTTGAATTTTTATGGTTTAAAAAAAGTTTAATTAGTCCAAATTAAGGCAAGAATAACTTTTGGTCACACTTGCAAAGCACTTGCACTGTTAATTATTATGCTTTTGCTATATTGCATTACAGTTTATTGCCTTTGCAATAACAGTCTTTCACAGTTTCACTATTTTGAACATAGCTCTAGAAATTAATGTAATATTCTCTTATAATGGTAAGTTGAGTTCGAATTAATTAGAAAAGATATAGGTGTAATCTTTTTTTAAATTACGATTTATAAGTAATAATATATTTCTTACTGCCTTGTTCTATATAAATATAATCCCAAACTCTGTGGAAGCTCTCATAGAGGCTGATTCCATCAACAGTTGTAAAGTATCAGAGTACTAACAGTACCATGTTGCACATGGTGTCATGTAGCATGGAGCTCTTTGTTACGGCATAGGGTTTATTAATTGTAATGAGGCAATTGCTTGGAATATTAAATAGCGTACTGAGTACTATCTGTACTTTAAGTCATGTTGTTTAACCAATCCAAAAATGAGTAAAAAAGTACCAAAAACTATTAAACACAAAAAACCGTAGTTATTATTAAGTTTTCTAAATCTATAATTCACTAATATTTGTGGTCTTTGAAGTAACTTTTCTTCTGTTGAGTCTTATCTCTTGCAATGTTCACCAAACCTACTTGTTCTTTGTGAGACTAATTTCAGTTCAGCTGTCTCATCATGTGATCTTAGTGTTGATGGTAATCTTTCAGGGCGCGAAAAATTGCTTTTTTAAAATTAATGTTGACGTTATTTTCTTTATTTATTGACGAACGTCTAATTTAAGAGGTATGTCAAATAACAGGGCGAACAACAAGGGGAGGATGGGGGGTATGTCCCCCTCCCCTCCCCCACTTTTTTTTTTCTAAAGGCTCCTTTATTTATTTATTTTTTAAACAGAAATTCTAGATATAGAGGACTTGTTTTAGAAATAGATGGTTCCACTTGAAAACCCGTGTCGTCGGCCATGAATAAGTCAGTTTTATTCTCAATTCTTTCCAATTTTTTTTTTTATATAATTTAAATAATTTTTTGTCAAATTATAATGGAGTTTTATTTTCAAATAACTTTTACTCTAGTTAAAAAGATATATAATAATTATATATACCAATGATGCATTCATTTTAACTAAAATTTCCCATTCTTTTTGTAAACGCATGTAAAAACCATACTAAAACATAAATACTTTCTTTAGTTGTGTACTTTATTAAATTTAAAAGTGTACTTTATTAAACTTAAAAGTAACGCTATTGAGAAAAGTATTAACATGGTTTCTTTTGGAGTCGTTGAAAATGCGCTTTAAATTTTAGTAAGTTATTGTTTTTTTATAATAAATATGTTTTTTTTATAATAAATAAAAAACTATCAAGTGCCTAATTATTTGGAAAAAAAAAAATGCTGAAGTTTGGCGTTTGTTTTTAAAAATTTTAAGCGAACGCCAATGTGTACTTAAGTAAAAGTAAGAAAATGTAACGTACATTTCTCTGTTGTTTTTTTTAACAAACATTCCCATGTTTGTCGATTTGTCGCGCCATGTTTTTCTTTAATTCATAAAGATTCCAATAGTCACCTGGGGATTTACATTTGTATGAATTCACCAATTTTTCAGGAAACTATGTTTAAATACACTGACTATTCATTTATGTGCTTTCATTTAGCACAACTTCACTCTATCACCTTTTTGATCTATACTGCTCTCCTTTATCTCAAGACTACACTTTTTTAATGTTATTTTTGATTGGCTACACCCTTTCTCTTTATCTTTCAGTTAATGTTGTTGTTGTTGGTGACTTAATGCTCACCACACTAAATTGCTTGGCTCTTTCTTTTTTAATATTTAACACAAATAGTCAATTTTCCAAGTTGCCAGACAATACGAATCATTTACCTTCTCTACTTGACTTGTGTCTTGTCTCTAATCCTACTCAGTGCTCAGTTTTTTCACATTCACCCTTAGGCTCTTCTGATAACTGTTTGATCTCTCTAAAAGGGTCGTCCATAAAGTACGTAAGCTTTTTTTTTTGTCTAACTCACCCCCCCTCCCCCACATTTTGCAATCCGCTTTTTTGAGTACCCTCCACCTCCCTAAATGTAACTACGCTTTTAACCTATATATCTAACATTTTAGGATATTTTTCTTAAGTTAGTGTCTCCTTTCTTTTATAATTGACCCACTGCCCTCTCATCTCATATACGCCATTTGCAGACCCCCTCTTCCCCTCTGAGCATATGTACTTTATGAACGATCCCAAAACTATTATCTCATTCTTTTTCATCATCAGAATCCCAAATTTGTTTCTTATATAAAATTTTGAATTCAGGCTGGCATGGAATCTTTTATTCCCTCTTGTCAAAAGTCAAGCCTTACTCTTCTCCATAGTTTTCCTCTAATTGTGCTGCTGCAATTTCCAATCTTAACCATTACTTCCATATCTATCATCAAAATAATTCTTTAGAAAAGAGAAGTCTGTTTACTATTGCTACAAACCATGGTTAAAAAAATGATTTTGTCTAATGCCAAGACCTACTATTTTCAGGTTACAAAATCTCGTATTTCATGATATAACCAATATTTCATATTTCATGATATAGTGTGATATAACCAATAAACAGTTTGAGCAATTGCTTGACATTTGTATCATTCCAGCTTCTGTATCTAAAGTGATTTCCAGCTTGTGGAAGAACTGACAGAAGTTTTCTTGCTATAATCTTTTTTCAATAGTCTCATCTTCTTCTTGATTGGACTCTAGAATCATCTGCAAGACTTCCAAGAAAATTATGTAATGCTCGAATATGGCTAATTACTGATGACAGCATTGATTTTGATTTACTGACTGTATCAGTAATCATAAAAAATGGTTGTAAAAGTCCCAATACATTTTCTATTAACTCCCATTCACTTGAAGTTGATATTAAATTTACTAAACGAGGATGGTCTGTTGTGTAAAGTTGTATAGATCTTTTGAGAGTTTCAATTCGATCTAACATTAAATATGCACTATTCCATCTTATCGGGACATCTTGGATTGGTAATAAAGGTGTTGAGATTTGTGAATCAAATCTTTCTGTATTTTTTTAATTTGGTGCAAGCCAAATTCGAATGGTTAAAATAACTGCAGATGCTTCTGCATTTCTTTATCATGTCATATACTGCAACTATTCTACAGCTCGGGACAACATACCTGTTGCTCGGGACAACATACCTGTTATAATCTTGCAGAAGTGTTCTTCAGAGCTGTCATCTATACTTTCAAAACTATTTAACAAGTGCTTATCAGAGTCTTGTTTACCAGCCTGCTGGAAAACGACATCTGTTAGGAATGGAAACTAAAAATGAAAAATATCTTTAAAGAAAAAGAGTGAAAGAGGACAGAGTTTTCAACTTTTGAAGAAGAACACAAAAGAATATGAGTTCAAATTGAAAAAAGAGAAGAAAAAAAGGCTGGAAAGAAATTTAAAAAAGAAACAGTTAATAACATTAAGATATTATTTTGTCTGTAACTAGCACTTTTTAATTGAAAATATTTTTGCTTTTATTGTAAAACTATGCCATTTATTTCATTTTATGTATGTTATTTGTTAAATGACTAATTTTAATTTCTTATGTATTTTATTAACTTATATGTTTATTTTTACTCATTTTGTCTCTTTGAATAAGCATTGTCTTATTTTCAGATGGATTTAGTGCACAAAGATTGAACAAATAATCAAGTTGTTTATCGCTAAATAGCCAAATAAAAACAGGCAATGCCGAGCAGGTAAAACTTTATCTTTAAGATAAAGTCTTACCTGCTCTTGTGTAAAGCTTGTTACCAAGAGAAAAAACATTAATTCTAGAAGAAAGCTGTCTTTCAAAACTGGCAGGCCATTGCATAACTTTTACAATGAACAACCAGATATATAAGCTATTGTTTTAGGCAGGAAAAATACTGTTTACTGAGAGAAATTTGAAAGTGTCAAAGTCTACCGTTCAAAACATGGTTTTTACACACAGGAAGCTTGTTTACTTATTTAACAATGACAATGACGTTAAAATCACTTATCAACGCTGAAAATAACTTGATTATGTTAAGTAAAACACTAGAAGATGATTGTTGATGTAAATGATCAACATTTGCTATAATCAATAAAAAAATATTTTATTAAAGAAGAAAAAAATGGAATTATTGGAAATTTGCCAAGTGAATCACTGGATCTTGTGGAACTTTTTTTCCTAGAACGACAAAAAGAAACAACTCTACAAGATCCATAGTGCTTATTTTGGGCATGAATTTTTTACCATATTCACAGCAACTTGTTACTTTCATGAAAGTATTAGAGTTCAGAATGGTAAACTTGATAAAAGTTATAATTTGGTGAAGTTTCCAGTAGCAACCATATGAAATATATCATATGAAACAAAGCATGATCGCAATGTTGCATTTACAAACAACAACCCGCTTATTAGCATTGTCAAGGGTATAGCTCCATCAGTTTCCACTTACCGTTTCTGGAGTGATAGATGTGCAAGTCAGTTCAGGTCTCAATTTGTCTTTATATCCTTCTCTTATTATCTTGAAAATATTACATTGACTTGGAAATATGGTGAGGCATATTTCTTTAAAGGACGAGGCATATTTCTTTAAAGGGCCCCATGATGGAATTGATGGGATTATTAAAAACCAAGTTTTTAATAATTCCATCAATTCCAAGGGGAGTTTTGTCATCTAAAGTTGTTATTGAAATCGCTAAACAGTTTTTTGAAGAAGCTGATTGGCTGTGTAACATTAAAGTGATCATTAAAGTGATACAGAAGAGTTCTCATTAAGTTCCCAGATTTAAATGGTAGCATCTACACTCATAAAACTTTAAAGGTTCACAATATTAGAAAAATAAATCTAAATGTGAAACTTGGATTCAATTTGACATAAACTTAAACAGCACCTTTATAAAAACATTAGATCTTTTTAAATCATTGATATGGAAAAAAAAGAATGGAAAGACAGAAGGAGAAAAAGAAAGTTATTGATATTAATGAAAAAATCTATGAAACCTATAAAAATTTTATTTGTGTATGTTTAAAATTTTTTAAACATAGATGAACAAAATTTTTGCTATGTCTCTATTAAGTTTAAAAGAATTTAACACCTAAGTAGAAACTTGATTTTACAGCCTGCTGTTTCTTTTATGACATGTTTTGAAGGCCTATAACAAAAAACTCTACAAGTAATGTCTTTAGTCCCAATTACTACTGTTTTAGAGGTAGTTTCTAGAATATTATCAATTCTTATTGTTTTAGAGGTAGTATCTAGAATATTATCAGAACCATTAATGCTTATTTTTTGTTTGTTTTTTTAATTTACAATTTAATGTATCCACATCCTTCTGTGACAAAAACTTTTCAACCCTGCCCTGATGTAAAATAAAATCATGAAAACAGAAATAATTTTCAAAATCAATCAACAAAGGAAAACTTTACTGCTTTGTTGTCAATGTTGCTTTCTAAAAACATTTCACTTGTGCTAACAACCACCATCGGCTCTTCTTTTAATGAATATTCAATTTCTCTACCATTTTTATGTTCATCATGCCCTTCTTCTTGTCGCGTTTCTTTAACACTATTATTAACAGATGAGTCATCTTTTTCAGATTCAATATTGTATTCCTAAATTTATTAAATATAAAAATAAATTTTGAATTTAATATAATATTAAAACTTATTATGTATATTAATATAATGAAACAGAAATAATTCTAATAATCAATCAACAAAAGGAAACTTTACTGTTATGCTGTTAATGTAGCTTTCTGAAAACACCTCACTAGTGCTAGCAACTACCACTGGTTCTTCTTTCAAAATATTCACAATTTCTGTATGTTTACGTTCATCGTGTCCTTCTTCTTGTAGTGTTATTTTAACACTATTATCAACAGATGAGTCACCTTTTTCAGATTCAATATTGTATTCCTAAATTTAATGAAGATAAAAATAAACTTTGAATGTAATATAATAAATATCAATAATAACAATAAAAACTATTTTAAAAATTATTCAACAAACGGAAACTTTACTGTTTCGTCATTAATTTTGTTTTCTGAAAACACCTCACTAGTGCTAGCAACTACCACTGGTTCTTCTTTCAAAATATTCACAATTTCAACATGTTTATGCTCATCGTGTCCTTCTTCTTGTTGTGTTTCTTTAACACTATTATCAACAGATGAGTCACCTTTTTCAGATTCAATATTGTATTCCTAAATTTAATGAAGATAAAAATAAACTTTGAATGTAATATAATATTAAAACTTGATGTAAATTAACATGAAACAGAAATAATTCGCAAAATCAATCAAAAAAGGAAAACTTTACTGTTTTGTTGTCAATGTAACTCTCTGTAAACACCTCACTAGTGCTAGCAACTACCACTGGTTCTTCTTTCAAATTATTTACAATATCTGTATGTTTATGTTCATCATGTCCCTTTTCTTGTTGTGTTTCTTTAACACTGATATTAACAAATAAGTCATCTTTTTCAGATTCAATATTGTCTTCCTAAATTTAATAAAGATTAAATATAAAGATTAAAAAACTTTAAATTTATATATAATATTTGAAATAACTAAAAACTAATATAATAAAAATAAAAACTATTTTAAAATTTGTTTAACAAACAGAAACTTTACTGTTTTGCTGTCAATGTAGCATTCTGTAAACACCTCACTAGTGCTAGCAACTACCACTGGTTCTTCTTTCAAAATATTTACAACTTCTGTATGTTTACGTTCATTGTGTCCTTCTTCTTGTTGTGTTTCTTTAACACTATTATCAACAGATGAGTCATCTTTTTCAGATTCAATATTGTATTCCTAAATTTAATATAGATAAAAATAAATTTTGAATTTAATATAATATTAAAACTCAATGTAAATTAATATTATGAAACAGAAGTAATTCGAAAAATAAATCAACAAAGCAAAACTTTACTGTTTTGTTGTCAATGTAGCTTTCTGTAAACACTTCACTAGTGCTAACAACTACCACTGGTTCTTCTTTCAAAATATTTACAACTTCTGTATGTTTATGCTCATCATGTCCTTTTTCTTGTTGTGTTTCTTTAACACTATTATCAACAGATGAGTCATCTTTTTCAGATTCAATATTGTCTTCCTAAATTTAATAAAAATAAAAAAAAACTAAATTTATGTGTAATATTAGAAATTAATGAAAACTAATATGTTATAATAAAAACTTTTTTAAAAATTAATCAACAAACGGAAACTTTACTGTTTCGCTGTCAATTTTGTTTTCTGAAAACACCTCACTAGTGCTAGCAACTACCAATAGTTCTTCTTTCAAAGCATTTTTAATTTCTGTATCATGTTTATGTTCATCATGCTCTTCTTCTTGTTGTATCTCTTTAATATCAACTAATGATTGATTTTTTACAGATTCAATTTTGTCTTCCTAAATTTATTATAGATAAAAATAAATTGAGGTGTTCAATAATGGCTTTCTAAATATATTACAGATAAAAATAAAAAGATGTTGCAAGTAATAAGAAACTAAAAGATAAGGTTACCTTATTGAATTTTTTTAATATAAAACAAAATTTTTTATAAAAACTAAAAACTTTATTTAAAAAAACTGCTATATATCGTATTATATATAGCAATTTTAATGATGTTTTGAATTATTAAAAACTTTGTTTTTATTTTGAAATGAATTTGTCACATGCTGTTAATATTCCAAGTAGCATATTTAGTAATTAAAAGTGAGTATTCAAGTTTAAAAGCAAGAAAATTTAAATTTTATGATCTCTGCCTATTTTACGTCAAGCTAATGAACAAAATCCTCCACAGTGTTTGTTTTTTGTATATAACAGGAAAATTTCAGGCTGTTAACCAATGCCATAATAAAAAATGTAATGCTGTCTCATATAGTTGACAGACACCAGTATGTTAACAATATTGTCAATCATGCCTGTTTATGTTGAAACTAAATGTGAATGTGTTAAGTTTGAAAACATTAAAGAATCATTTAGTGATAATAACTTTATTGTTGAGTCAGAGTCCTCAGAAAATAAAATAAAAAAAAATTTAATAACCACTAACCACCTTGTTATATGGCTTTATATGACTGTGCCTGCAATTCACAGGGTATATGTGCCTGTATATATAAGCCAACAGCAAAGTGCATATTTTCATTTCTTTCACTAAAATGTATCAAAGAATGTATTGACTATACAAATCAGAAAATCTATAGTTTGAGTTAAAATAAGATAACAGTACTCAATAGTTTTGAATTAACCTTTTTGAAATATTTATAAAAAAAAGTGTTTGTACATTTCTATTTTTAATTCATCTAAAATCAAATGGATTTCAGTAAAATCCACCCTATGATGGAGCAAAGTGAACTTCAATCTGCTTATTGAGTCCATTAGTAACTAACAGTACTTACTGCTGTAACTTGAAGTAAATGCAACAAATTATTCTATGCCATTATTTGCAATCACTTTCTTCAAGTTATATAAATATGCATTATTATGATTTATAAATATTAGATAATTATCATGTCATTATCAAAATATTTGTAGGTTGCACTTTTTTACAGATAGTCCTTCATCACAATTCAAAACTTTAATCATCATAGCAGCCATTAGTACAATTTTTCATCTGCATCATGTCTCTCTCTCTCTCTCTCTCTCTCTCTCTCTCTATATATATATATATATATATATATATATATATATATATATATATATATATATATATATATATATATATATATATATATATATATATATATATATATATATATATATAGAGAGAGAGAGAGAGAGAGAGAGAGAGAAAGAGAGAGAGATGCCAATTAAATGAAAGCAAATCAGAGAATTCCAGTTACATTATTCTTAAAATAATAACTACAGATGCAATAACCTGTGCATAATCTTTTGGAAATATTTATTATGGTGTTTCTTTTGCGCCTTACTTTCAAATACTGTGCAACAGCCTTGTGCCCGGGCCTTTGCCAAGGTGTTTCAGAGTTAAAGAGTAAGTGGAGGGCTATAGAACAACTTGAAAAAAAAAGAGTAGCCTGCTCCCTCAACAATGAGAAGGTGAACTGTAACAATAATTTTAAGAAAAAGAATAGCCTCATCCCTTGACCATGAGAAAGAAAATGGTAACAACAACTTAAAAAAATAATTGAAAACATAATAAAGAAATAAGAAACTTTAAAAAAAAGTTATTGATGAAAAATAATTTTACTGTTTTGTCTTCTTTCATACTGCTTTCTAAAAACACTTCACTTCTGTAGGTAACTGCTATTAGATTTTCAGCCAATGTAATATGTTTATTTTCATTGTGTTGTTTTTGCTGTATTTCATTTTGATTTGTTTCAATTGATTCCTCCTAAATATAAAATACATAAACACAAATAATATTCAACAAAGAAACATTTAAAACTTATTAATAAAAATTAACTTATACCGTTTTGTCTTCAATAATGTCATATTCTGAAAACATATCAGTGTATGTAATTCTCATAGTTTTTTCAGCTATAAAATGATCTATATCCATATTTTGTTTATGGTCATTGTCTGTTATTTTTTCAATTGTTTCATTAACAATATTGTTAACTGACACTTGATGTTGATTGATTTCAATTTCTTCCTAATAAATCAATTTTAAACAAATTTAAAATAATGTAAAAAAAAAATCAGCTTTTTAAAATATATTGATAAAAATTAATTTTACTGTTTTGTCTTTTTTAATGCCAATTTCTGAGAGCACCTCACTAGTGCAGGTAACTGGGCCTCCTGCAGATAAATGCTTAATTTTAATACCATGGTTTTGTTCATAAAGATGTTCTTCTTTTTGTGTTTCATTTACAACACTATTAAGTGAAGCTTGATGTGGTTTTGTTTCAATTACTTTTTCCTAATTGCAAAATAATTAACAAAAAATTAAAAAAATTAAAAAAACTTTAAAAAATGTAATAATAAAAAATAATTTTACTGTTTTGTTTTCTTTTATATTAGTTTTTGCAAATGGCTCACTATTGCAGGTGACTGTTGATGGGTCTTCTGTCAATGGATAATTATGATTTTGGTCATTGTAGTGTTCTTCTTTTTGTTTTTCTACAACAACATTGTTGCCTAAAGTTTGATTTTCTCCAGTTTCGATTTTCTCTTCCTGGATAAAAAAAATCTACATATCTATCTAACTCAGTAGATACATATATAAAAACACATTTAGATTGGCAATCTGACGTTATACTGATATAGGGAGTTGAAAAGGCTTTAGTACATACATCAACTGATATAAGAAGAACATGCAAAGGAGTTGCTGCTACATTTATTGAAGGTATACACACACACACACACACACACACACACACACACACACACACACACACACACACACATATATATATATATATCATTGGTTGCTTGTTATTAATTTTTCACATAAAATGTACACACGTTTTTGTAAAAATGTTTTTTTTTTATGTTTTTTGATATCGAAGACTGGAAAAGGTTAAAAAACTTGAAAAAAAATGTTTCTTTTAATTGATAGATTGCATGCCTAAACTAAAAGCTCAGTCAATGTAGCAGTACTCCTTGCATGTTTTATGTATTAAATTTAGTTAATGTATGTACACTCCTTGCATGATCTATATATTAAACTCAGAAGTTTTCAGTTATGCTTTTTAAGCTATTCTCATAACATAAGTTATGCTAACTCAGCCATTTTATTAATTAAAAAAAAAAGTATATTACATTGAAAAGTTAAAAGTAAAAATATATATGACAAAAACAAACCAAAAACGTTAAAGCCAACTAACTACAAAAATTAATTTTTGTATTTTTTAATTGTTTAAATTATCATGCTTTTTATTTCGCTCAGTCATTTTATGTATTACAAAAACCAGTTAAAACAAAACAGTATACAGAAAACACAAATGTTGTTCAAGTAGTCATTATTAACAACCCAGGCCTTGCGATAAAGCGTACCAGTTGTGTCTTTGCATACTAGCAACCAATGCTGAACCAAGATTGAGATATTTATCTTTGATACTAAATGGATTTTTGAAAGCGCCAAGATCATTTGAGGGTGATTTTGTGACCAAATATGACTTTAGAAACCAAGGTGCATACCAGACAGATGTAAAGAATGCCGCTGTCTCTATCATATTGATGTGATATTTACGTCGATGTGAATTTTACGTCGTCCAAGAGCGATTTTGCGTGTAGCTAGGGCTATTTGCGCCAAGCAAAAAATTTTTTGTTTGAGTATATTTAAAGATATTTTTGAGCGGAATTTTAATGAAGCAATTCACGATTATTTTAACATTTAATAAAGTATTTTAAAAACCGCACACATTTGAAATAAAAGTTTGAATTAAAAAAAATTAAATATGCTCATTATTTACAAGTAGAAAAAATTCAGATTAAAAAAAAGTTTTAATCTTTTAAGCTAACATTTTAATATAATTATTCAGCAATAGCAAAGTTGTCGATAAAATACTTTCATTTAGTTTTAGATTTTAAACTTAAATAATTATTTTACGGGGGTTTGTTAGGTTTTAAAATTATTATAGATTGTTAGACGTATTTAAAGTATTTAAGAGTAATTTCGAGGAAACATTTTAAAAATTGGTGAGTGCAAATAAAAAAAAAAAAAGGATTAATATTAAAACGTATTCTACTTGATTCAATAAAAAAGTACAGTTATTAAAATTTTTGTAAAAAGTAACTCAAAAAAATTACTTAATAACGATCGCTTTTATGTTAAAAGTTACCGAAACTCAACGAAGCGTGCTCAAGAACAGCTGCTGAAAAATTAAACGTCAATAGTTTTTCGAATAATTTTTAATAATAATTTTTAAGAATAATTTTTTCGCTGAAATATTTCTTTTATACCTATAAGATTTTTATTCTAACATTTTATTTTATTTTACTAGAAATAAAATTCCTTCAAAACCTGACAAACGTCGAGAAAATAAACAAATGTTTTTACATTTTAAAAAACGAAACATTCCAAAACATTTTTTAATAATAACATTTCTACATAAACGATTTAAAGTAGTTTTGCGGTAATTAAGTAAATTGGTGCAGTTAATGTCGATAAATATAAAAAGCAAATAAAAAGAATTTAATGACGTCAAAAATCACGTTGTGCTTATGCGTCGCGCAGTTCTTATTCACCGCAAGGCCTGACAACCCTTTTGTAAATCAGGCTTCAATGAACCTTCTGTACAAAAAATGTCAGATGGACTGATTCTTATATAGTCTAAAATCATTAGTTTTCCAAATCCTCTAGGGCAAGGGGCATTAATAATGTAAAATTACTAGGTCCGTAACTAAAATAGTGTTATAAAATGTCAAATTTTATCAAAAATGAAGAAATTGAGATTTTACATATAGCTGAAATTGAACTAAAAAAATAATTTTAGTCATACATATGAACTCAGTAGACAAAAAGGAATGGGAAAAACATGCGTGCAAAAAAATTTTTTTTTTAGGACACCCTTATATATATATATACATATATATATATATATATATATATATATATATATATATATATATATATATATATATATATATATATATATATATATATATATACATATATATATATATATATATATATATATATATATATACATATATATATATATATATATATATATATATATATATATATATATATATATATATATATATATATATATATATATATATATATATATATATATATATATATATATATATATATATATATGTATATATATATGATGACCTCAGTGGAAAAACCAAGGTTGTCCCATTTAAAAAGTTTTGAGAAAGTATTTATAAATCATTAATATAAGTCTTGATTTAAAACGAAGGAAACTAAATATTTAGAAAAAAATTATGTTTTGATTAAAATATTTAAAATTTTAATCAAAAATAAAATTTTTATAATTTTTTATAAAGTTTTTATTTCTTCTTTGCTTTAAATAAAGACTTTTTTTAATAATCAATAAATACTTTCTCAAAACTTTTTAAATGTGACAACGCCGGTTTTTTCACTGAGGTCTTCATATATATATTTATTTATTTACTTATATATGTATGTATACATTTGAAAAAAAGTAAGAAGAACATATTAGTAATGTGCAGACCTAAATCAGCAGTAGTCGCTTCGAGTTTTATTATAAAACTAACTTTACCTTTTTGTTATCAATAATCTCATATTCTAAAAACAAATCACTGGGGCATGCAATTGATATATTGCCTTTATTCAATGGATGCTTCATTTTGGCATGATGGCTATGATCATCTAAATGATGGTCAACTTGATATTCAACTTGAACAGTTTCTTTAATAATTTTATCAGATGTTACATATTGTTGTGTTTCTGATTTCTAAAAAAAATTAAAAAAATTTCCTAATAATAATTGAATTAAAAAAAAAATTATATGCAAATATTTAATAAAAACAATTACTGTTTCATTTTCTTGAACACTACTCTCTGAAAAAACCTCACTAGGACATGCAATTGCTACAGGAACTTCAGTCAATAATTCTTTAGTATGCTGATTACAACAGTCACAGCCATGATCTTTTTGTTGAGTTTCTTTTACAACATTTTTTAGTAATTCATCATTTAATTCTCCTTCTATTATTTTCACCTATGAAATATTCAAACTATAAAAGTTTTTTAAAAAATATATATATAACCAAATAACTATTTTAAAGTTTTATATAATAAAATCTGATATATTTGACAGATATTCAAATAAAAAAATATAACTTTTTATTGGTACTAAGAGTTTCACTCCAGGCAGCAATCATAAGCCACATATTTTCATCTCAAGAAATAAAAAAATATTAAAAATACAAATTAAACAATGAAACGAGACCTAATGTCAAAAATCAATTAAAGTCTAAAATATATATATGTAACTTGTGTTGAACTGAGAAAAAAGGAATTTATTTCTCTATATTGATATATTTTGTTTTTTTAATTAAAAAAACTATTGTTGTTATTTGAAAAATGTCATCATCGAAAATAAACTCCTACTTTCTCAATTTGACATTTATATAATCAATTCTTGATATCAGATCTCATTCCATTGTTTATTTTGTATTTTTAACTGTTTTCTAATTTCTTGATTTAAAAATATATGGCTGATGATTGCCACTAGACATGAAATTCAGAATACCACTGTAAGGTTGTATTTTATTATTTGAATATATATATATATATATATATATATATATATATATATATATATATATATATATATATATATATAAATATATATATATTTCTTATTTTAATGATATTTGTCTCCCCAAGGCCAAGAGAGCCATTACATTCAAGAAGGCTGCTTTATTGCAGTTATAACCCTCTTTCAACTCCTTAACTCCAAAACAAAAACCTTGATGAACAAGGTGGTGGCATGGAGAAACAAGTTGAGCACGGTACCATTATATATATATATATATATATATATATATATATATATATATATATATATATATATATATATATATATATATATATATATATATATATATATGTATATATTTAAACAATTTTAAAAAAAATGTATTCTACAAAACAATTTTAATACTCTATTTTTTGTTGCATCATTTTGTGAAAGCACATCATTAGTTCCAAACTCTACATTTATAAGATGCTCTTCTTTGTTCTTTACAAGTGGACTCTCAAAACTATTTTTTTTTAAATGGTTTTCTAATAATAGGCTTTTTTCAGTTTTACTATTATTTTGTTCTTCTGTCTGTGTTTCTTTAATGATGTTATTGGCTTGAGATTCTGTTTCAGTAGTCTTTTTCTAAATCAAAAATTTATATATAAATATATGAAAACTGTATTTTAAACAAACCAAACTAAAACTTAAAAATATTAAGTCTAAAGCCTTATACATTTTTGAAGATTTTTTGGAGAAATGTTTTACATAATTTTAGTATATTATTATTATTATTATTATTATTATTATTATTATTATTATTATTATTATTGTTACTATTATTTATCACTCCTTTGCAAGCATATATATATATATATATATATATATATATATATATATATATATGCTTGCAAAGGAGGCACAGCAAGCATATATATATATTTATATATATATATATATATATATATATATATATATATATATATATATATATATATATATATATATATATATATATATATATATATATATATATATATATATATTCACATATATATATATATATATATATATATATATATATATATATATATATATATATATATATATATATATATATATATATATATATATATATATATATATGTATATATATATATATATATATATATATATATATATATATATATATATATATATATATATATATATATATATATATATATATATATGTATAACTATATATATGTATATATAAATATATATATATATATATATATATATATATATATATATATATATATATATATATATATATGAAAAATGTATTTTAAATAAGCCAAACTTAAACTAAAAAACATTAAGTCTAAAAGCCTTATACATTTTTGAAGATTTTGGAGAATTTGAGAGATTTTGAAGATTTTGGAGAAATTTTTTACATACTTTTAGTATATTATTATTATTATCGTTTTTATTATTATTTCAAGAATAATGCTTTAAATAAAAATGCACTTAAAACAATGTAAAAAAATTTTTTCTTGAATTATATTTTAATAAGAATATTTTATGATGTTTGCAGATTTATTTTATCTTTAACAATACGTCTTATTGGAATCTTGTTGATACAATATATATTTTGGAATCTTGTGGGTAAAATATGTCATTTTGGAATCTTGTGGATACAATATGTCTTTTTGGAATATTGTGGATACAATATGTCATTTTGGAATCTTGTGGATACAATATGTCTTTTCGGAATCTTGTGGATACAATATGTCTTTTTGAAATCTTGTGGATACTTCCCGGAATGTAATATATCTTTTTGGAATCTTGTAGATATTTGTGTATTTTTATTTACTATTTTTATTACTCTCTATTAATTAATAATATAAAACCGTAAACATAAAACATAAAACTGTAAACATTAAACTAAAATAAAAATTTCCTTTTTTATGACACATTTTTCATTCATTTAATTTTTATTAACTTTAATTTTGCTAATATGCTTTTTTTTTTTTTTTCTTTTTTATTTTAGTAGTTTTTTTTAGTATTTTTGATTATTTTTCTTATAATATAAATGGCCACTCTCCACATTTTAGCAATCCTATATGACAGTGATCCTTTTGAACAGATTTAAATGTATTTAAACTTTAAACCGGAGATAATATTGTTGTCTTTGTTGTTGTTGTTATTGTTGAATACAATTTACATTTTGTAATTAATTTTTTTACTTATAAGTAACTTTTTTAAATATTTTTTTCCAAGTTTAGCTGTTTTATCGTGTAATCTTAGTGTTGGTGGTTTCATCCTGTGATCTTAATGTTGATGGACTTCCTTTACTTTGTAAAGACTCCATTAGTCACATACTTGGCCTGTGCATTTATATTCGTAAAAATTCACCCATTTGCAAAACTATGTTTGAATCCACAGAGTATTCTTTTATGTGCTTTTGTTTAGCATAAATTCATTCTACCACCTCTCTCTTTGTTCTATATCGCTCTTCTATATTATAAAACAAAATTCTTTTCAATGTTATTTCTGATCAAACTGACCAAGCCTTTCACTTTATCCTTCCGCCAATATCGTTGTTGTTGGTGACTATAATGCTTATCAAACTGAATGATTTCATTCTAGTGTCAGTTACTCAACAGGCGTTAATTTTAACTATTGCCTTCCTCAAACTCTAACACAAATAGTCAACATTCCGACTGTTTGTGTTAGAGAGCTTTCTAGACAATCCGGATTTACCTTCTCTATTTGACTTGTTTCTGATCCTAGTTAGTGCTAAGTTTCTCCACGCTCACCTTTAGGTGCTTTTTATTACAGCTTGATCTCTCTAAAACTATTCTCTTTTTTTTTCTTCATCATCAGAATCCCCCTATGTATATCATACAACTACCATAAAGCTTCCTGGGACTCTTTCTGTGATTTTCTTTGTGATGGCCCTTGGGTAGAATCATAAAAATCTTTTGTCTTATGACAGTAGCTCTAGTTGAAAAATATATTATTTTGAAATCATGTAGTTGGGTATGCAAACATTTTACAATTTATTCTGAAGATCCCTCAACTACAATACATGCAAACTCAAGATTAAAAACTTTAGATTAAAAACTTAAGATTAAAGGTAAAAAAAAACAAACTCTAAATCTTTAAATGCAACAAATATTTTATAATTTGCGACTTCTTGTGTCATATTAATAGGAAACATAAAGAAATAGAAAAATGAGTTAAAACTTGATGAAGAAAGAAAGTAGAAATACAAAATGTTAAAAAAAGTAAATACAAATGAGGCAACTTGCTCAATACAGTCTCAGCAAACTTTGTTTAGAACACCTGAGACAGAAAAACCCTGTGACATTAAAGATCACAGATCTAAATTAATTCATAGCTGTATTGTAGGAATGGTTACAGCTGGTATTAAATTATTTTTTTTAGTAGAAGATCTTGGATTTCAAAGATTGTTACACCATATATGTCTTATATATTGCTTTCTAAGTAAAAAAATATTTAAAAATTCTGTTTTTCAAAATACATACTTTTTTTTATATGAAATATTGTTTTTGACCTGTCAATGTTTTTACTCTTTTTTTTCCAGCTCTCCTCCTATCAACCTCTTTTGCACTTTTATTACTCATCTAGAGGTTTGAACCCTCTTTTTTAAAGATATAATATTTTAAAATCAATATATCATAAAATCATCACTTTTATTATTTTCAGAATAACCTACAAAAATCCTAAAACTATAAATAATCCAAAACAATTTAAAAAAAAAACAACAGACTTTTATATATCCATTAGCATCTTCTTTCAAAAGGTCGTTTATAATAATGAGTCTTGATTCACCATGTTTGAGGACAAAAAACTGTGTATTAGATAATCCAGATTTTTTTAACTCATCATTTAAGCGATGTGGAGGTTCTAGGTAATGCTGCAAACAAAACCAATCAAAAGATTATTAAACATAAAACACACTTCAAACAAATTTTATATTGAAATCTCAGAAAAAATTATGTAAGAATAATCCTTATATAAAATAAATTTATTTCTTGAAGTATACAACTATGTTAAAAGTAATAAAGAAATTTAAATTTTTTCAGCTATTTTCTAACTATTATTTAACCAATATTTAAAACCAACCTCACTACTTAGTGTAAATGTTCCCCAAGATAATGCTAAAGTGTGCATGGCTAAAATATCTTTATGAACTTGTACAGCTTGTTCAGGAGTAAGATTTCCATAACCATTTCTAGATTTTGGATCATAACCACCAATAGGTAGTGCAGCTATGTGAAATGGACCATATTTTTTCCCAATAGATTGAAAAACTTTAGCATACCCAGTTGAACCTGACACAAAAATTTTGTAACGTGAACTACAAATAACCCAACTGCACCATAACACTGCATTGTCATCATCAAAAGCACGATTGTGATAACTTTGTGATGGCGTACATGCAATGGTAAAAACAGTAGTTTTTGTTTCATCATCTTTATCAACCTTTTAAAAATGAATTTAAATTTTTTATAGAACATATTATTGCTCTGTTCTTTAAAGAACAGAGCAATAATAAATTAGTAAAAACACTTATCTAATTATCAATATATATATATATATATATATATATATATATATATATATATATATATATATATATATATATATATATATATATATATATATATATATATATATATATATATGTATATATATATAAATATATATATATATATATATATATATATATATATATATATATATATATATATATATATATATATATATCCCCTATTACATTTCAAAGTTAAGTTACGTCTCAATCGGTTACAATCCGTAAAAAGATTACATTTTCTAATTTTTAATTAAACATTAAGTAAATAAACTTGATAATGCAGTTGTTTGTTTATTATTGCCATATTGCTAAATACTATCTTTTATTTTACTTTTATTGTAAAATAGCTCCATATTAATCGGTTACTTTGTCATTAAAAAAAAGAAGAAAAAATCTCAATTCACAACGTTTCGTCTTAATTGTTTTTGTTTTTAACTTTATAAAGTGTAACCAATTGAGACGTAATGTAACGTAACTAAATCTAGATTTGAGACGTAACTAAAATACATCTCAAACATAGACTATTTTAAACGTTATGTTACATCTCAATTAGATAAATTAAAAAAAAAAAAAAGACGCAATGTAACATTTATTTAAAAATTTATATTTGTGACATATTTTTTTTTTTTTTTTTTATTTGCATTTACTCCCAACAAGGCTGCAAGCAACCACTATCAAGTTGGGAGCTACTAGGAAAAAAAGAACAGAGTTATAGAGCAAGGAAACGGTTGACAGAAGACTTGAAAAGTTGAAGGTTGTATGAGTCAGGAAAACATGAAGATGGGAGAGAGTTCCAAAGGATTGAAGTGCGGGGAAAAAACTAGATGAATAAAAGTTTTTAGAGCATGCAGGGGCAGATACAGTAAACGAATGAGACTTAGCTGAATGACGAGCAAAACGAGAATGAATTTTAGTTGATGGAACTAGAGATGATAACTTCTTTGAGCAGTGACCATTATAGTATCTGTAGAAAAGAGAAAGAGATGCAACTTTACGACGATGGGAAAGAGGTTCAAGCTTAGCAGATAGTCCAGGTCCAACAACATTTACAATGTGTTTTTGGACCTTGTCAAGAAGAGAAAGTGAATCGTTAGAAGAACCAGCCCAAATATGACAACAGTATTCCATACAGGGACGAATAAGAGATTTGTAGAGGTAGAGAATGGAATCAGAAGTAAGGAAATGGCGAGCACGATAAAGAGAAGCAACCTTAGCAGAAGCTAATTTAGCAATCGATTGTATATATGGTTTCCATGAAAGGTCAGTAGTAAGCGATAATCCAAGAAGACGTAAAGAGGACGACTCAGTAAGAGGATTGCCATTCATTAATATAGGAATGTTGACCATATTACGGTAGTTGTTTGCAGTAAGCAACTGGGTTTTTTTAGAGTTAAAATTCACAAGCCACTGTGAACCCCAATCTATCACTGAAGTGAGATCGGATTCAAGATCAGCTGCTTGTTCTAGGCGATCGAAAAGAGAAGACTTTTTGTCAAGACAGGAGTATAAAGTTGAGTCATCAGCAAAAAGAGCTACTTTAGATAAAAGGTTGTCAGGAAGATCGTTTATGTAGATAAGAAACAAAACAGGGCCCAGGATGGAACCTTGGGGAACCCCAGAAGTTACTGGAAATAAAGAAGAGTGTTGGCCTTCAAGGATGACTTTAATAAACCGGTTAGAAAGAAATGATTTGATAATCTCAAAAACTTTCCCAGAAACACCATATGAAGCAAACTTATGGAGAAGACCAGCATGCAAAACTTTGTCGAAAGCTTTAGATATGTCGAGAGCAATAGCCCTAGCCTCACCGCCTCCATCTAATGCACGATAAAATCTTTCAGTTACAGCAGTTAGCAAGTCGGCCGTAGAGCGAGAGGATCGAAAACCGTATTGATTGTCTGACAGTAGTTTATTTGACTCAAGATGAGATGTAAGTAATTTGTTGATCAAAGACTCAAAGACCTTGCTAATAACAGAAAGAAGACTGATCGGACGATAATTGGAGGGGTCAAAATTTTCTCCAGAGTTTGTGAATATTGGAACCACAGATGCCATTTTCCAACAAGCAGGAAAACAAGACTCAGTCAAACATTTGTTAAATAGTTTAGAGAGAATTGAAGAAAGTTCTGGAGAACAATTCTGCAAGACTGTGACAGGAATGTTGTCTGGACCACAAGCTGTAGACGAGTTTAATTGAGATATGACTTTAGCAACAGAAGCCGGAGTGATTTGAATGTCTAACAATGGGTCAACCTGTTTGACTGGAATGGAAGGAAGAGAATGTCCATAAGATTCAAGAGTGGAATTAGAAGAAAAGTTCTTTGCAAATAGTTCTGCCTTATCCTTGGGAGAGGTAATAAGATCAGTCCCATGAATGAGAGATGGAATGTTAGATTTACCCTTGTTAATAATGCTGTTGAAGATTTTCCAAAAGTCTTTAGAGCCTAACTTCTGTGATAAGATGCGAGATTTAGTGAACTAAGAATAATGGAGTTTAGCATCAGAAAGCACCTTTTTACATCGATTTCTTGCAATAATAAATAGCCGTTTGTTCTCAAGAGAGTTGTTCTTTTGAAAAAGATGAAAAAAATGATTACGATTGGATATAGCAGCCGCACAAGAAGGAGAAAACCATGGAGTAGAATGAGGCTTGACTTGAAACCGACGCGAAGTAATAAAAGCTTCCATTCCAGCCTGAATCCAGGAGGTTATGTAGGAGGCGCATTTGTCAGCTGAGAGAGAAAAAACATCAGCCCAAGGACCATCACGAAGAAAATCACGAAAGGAATTCCAGTCAGCTTTAGGGTAGTAGTAGGTGGTGCGATGATAAGGTGAGCCCAAAAAAGAAGTACGAGAAGAAAGATTTATAGAGATCATTGCATGGTCAAAACCACCTAAGGGAGAAAAGGGAGAAACTGAACATAAGCTAGGGTCAGAGACAAGACATAAGTCAAGGAGTGAAGGTAAATGATTAGAGTTGTCAGGAGAACGAGTCACAAAGTTAACTATCTGAGTAAGAGATTGAGAAACGCAGAAGTTAAAGGCTTTAGTGCCAGCAGGATCAGTGGTGTTAGAGCCAAGCCATTTAGTGTGATGGGCATTAAAATCACTAACAACAACAATATTGGCAGAGGGGTAAAGAGAGAGGGCATGGTCAATTTGATCAAAGATAACATCTAAGAGAGTGCAATCATGGGAAGAAGGAGAACGATAAAGAACAAAGAGAAAGGTGATAGAGTGAAGAGGTGCTAGGCGAAAGCACATAAAAGAATGGTCAAAGGATTCGAACCTGATTTCACGACAAATAGGGGAATTAATGCGTATGTATACCCCTAAACCTAGCATGTGACTATTGGAGTCTTTACGAATCAAAGGATAGTACCCATCAACACTGACATCTGAAAAAGGAATTGCAGAATTTAAATTTGTTTCACTGACTGCAAGCAAGTCTGGTGAATTTTGCAGGAGGTAAGACTCAACTAATGGAAAGTTGCTTCGTAGACCGCGAATATTTGTAAAAGATATATTAAAATATTTAGGTGGTGGGGATGGTTTTTTAGGTTTTAAATTTTTGGTTACTTTGGTCATGATTTGGGTTTAATGAGAACTTGACTCATTCATAGATAGAGCACAGCCTTCTAGTCAATGAGCTATGCAGTTGTCTCTGTCCTGTTAATTAACTCTAAGCCGTGACATAGGGCTCCTTATGTGGTCTTGACAAAGCGCACCAAAAGCATTAACAGGGACACCATCCATGCGCAACATGGCAATGTTAATACTCTGACATTTTGCAGCTGTTGATGGAATCAGCCTCTCTGAGAGCTACCACAGAGCTCGGGAAACCTTACTACCAGCCGGCCTCAGAACCATTAAACTGAGTTTTAGAGCTGTATCCTCATATGGAGATCACAGGAAGAGTTGCATAGCCATTATCAAGGAGGCATAAGCAAAATTCTATGAGTAGAGTCAAGGAGATCCAGCATTCATCATTCTAGGCAGGAAACAATGTAACACAGGTTACATCTACGCCAGCCTAATAGATGAAGAAGGGGTTCGAGGCTGGTTAGCAGAATTTTTCTGCTTATCCCTAAAGTCTTTGTCTAGGAGGCCTTCTACAAGACAGTAGCTGGATGCAGTTAACATCTGCCCAAGATGAGTATTTTTATCGAGACACCATCTCTAGCATTTACTCAACCAAGAGCCCCAAGGCAGGGGATGTTTAGCTGGATGCAGTTAACATCTGCCCAAGATGATTTTTTTTATCGAGACACCATCTCGAGCCTTTACTCAACCAAGAGCCCCAAGGCAGGGAAATTTTTAGTCGGAGTTTATTTCTCCTAGCCTTTGCCTAAGAAGAGCACACTCTGCAAGGCAGTAAGGCTTGTGGCAGGTGGTACTGGGTTACGTGATACCAGTAGCAAGGTTGCTCTCGATTATCCTGACCTGACCTGGAGTAGTTAAAAGGACTTACTTCCTGCAACAGTACTTTGAGAAAACCAGGCATGATATTTTGGAAGTGCATTAGGAAAACACTGCATCTAACAAAATACAGGAGTCTAAGGTGAGTGTTGGTTTTGTAGTTGGAGTAAGTAGTTAGTTACTGAGCTCACGCTGCATTAGAGTATAAACAGAACACAAACAAACATAAATCAACTTACGGGTAAGTCAACACCGCGCCAGAGGTTCAGACAGAACACAAACATACATAAAAAACATAAAAAACATAAAGTAACTTACAGGTGAGCGAACACCGCGCCAGAGGTTCAGACAGAACACAAACATGCATAAAAAAACATAAAAAACATAAACATAAACATAAAGTAACTTACGGGTGAGCGAACACCGCGCCAGAGGTTCAGACAGAACACAGACATACATAAAGAACATAAATTATATTTCAATTCTTAAATGTTTTACGTTACGTTATGTCTTGAATGGTTATACTTTTAAAGGTAATAAATATCCTAGATTGCTTAAGTACCATAAGTTATTTCAACTTTTAAAAATACTTTTTTAAATGTTTTTTCGTTACGTTACTTTTAAAGCTTTTAAAGTTATATATATTTTTAAAAAGTATTTTTTTAAAAACAAACCCACAAATGAAGGTTAATTTTTTTAAAAACTTTTTTAATTACCCTAGTTTGGACAAACGTGTTATTGCGTTTTCAATAACCAAATACATAAATAATCAAATGCATAAAAATATTGTTAATAAAATTTGTTAAATACCGTAACTCATGAGTATTTAATAATGCGTGTCGAGACATTTGTAACTAAAAAATATTTTTTTAAAAACTGCTAATTATCATTATTTATTTTTATAGTAAATTATTGCAGAGTTTTTATATTGATTAAACATATTCTATAAATAGTCGATTAAATGTTTAATTTGCACATTTAACATCCAGTGCAATACCTTTCATCACTCTTTAATATATCTTCCTCCATTGACTTTTCTCTTTCACTAAATCATGATTTTCTATTTACAATTCTCTCTCTATCTCTCTCTCTCTCTTTCTCTCTCTCTCTCTCTCTCTCTCTCTCTCTCTATATATATATATATATATATATATATATATATATATATATATATATATATATATATATATATATATATATATATATATATATATATATATATATATATATATATATATATATATATATATATATATATATATATATATATATATATATATATATATATCTTGTTTTTGTTACAATATGTAATGTAACTTTAAAATGTTATAGGGGTACATTGCCTACCTAAATATAATCCCATACAAATGCCCAATCCAGTGTGAATATTAACTAAATATTCCACTATTTTAAGCAAATAACGAGTATAAAGTTAATTACTTACAATAACAGTTGAAATGTAACATAAATTAGGAGTGCAAACATCAAAGCTAAGTGAAGGCTAGTAAGAGTTTTCAACAAATTTTTAACAACAACGTTTTTTAAGAGCAAAACAAAATTAGCTGCAGATTTACTTGAATTTAACTGAGAAGTGCTACTTTGTAACAGATTTTAAAAACGTGGGAATTACAAAAGAAAATAGAAATAGAGTTGAAGCCAATAAAATCAGATCTGAAGTTGCAGAAAAAAAATGTTTTACTAGCAAGAAGAACATATGGTTTCTTTAACTAAAGTTTATGACAAGCTTTGCAATATTAGAAACATAAAATTCCACTTAGTGTTGCTAATATTGATCTTGAATTTTTGGCTTGTCAGAAAGCAGAAAAAGTCTTTATCTGTGCTGTATTTAGATAAGTTGATGCAATTGGTGTTATTGTTTTAGATAAGTTTCAAAATAAAATGTGGGAGTCAATTATTGATAAATTTTGAAATAGAATAGGAAGAAAAATAAAATTGCCGCTTTAAAAACATTTACACCATTTTTTCAAAATCTATGAAGAAACTTGAGACCATTAATAGTTATTTTTTAAACGGTAAGAAATAGCTATTAGATCTATTTTACAGGTTTAAAATTTAAAAACTTTTATTTTTGCACAACACAAATATCAAGGGTTGCGCTGGGTAAAAAGCAGTGAAGATTGGGGAGGCGAACAACATCTTGAATTGTTGTTGTTTGTCGGATCGGAATAAATAAACCTTGCTTAGAAAACAACTAATGGAATTATTTTGTAAGATATTAAGGTTGAAAATGATCTTGAGACTGTAATTTGACATAAGAATTTGTTAACATAATGCTCCTCTAACATTTTTAAGTTACGTTACATCTCAAATTAGTAACAGTTGGTAACAAGGTTTTTTTAAATAAACTCTAAAACGCAATGTATATTTTTTAATCATTGTCATATTGTTGTTTTTCTTGTTTTAATTTATTTTTAATGTACGAAAGATTCTCCTTAATTGGTTACTTAGTCACGAAAAAATAAAGTTAAACTTCGCAACTAGGCGACGCATTATTTTTTTAAGTTATTCCTTGCAACATTAGCTAACGTCTCGGTTACGTTTTATAAATATAAATGAGATAATTTGAGACGTAGCGTAACGTTACGTTACTCTAATTTTAACGTATTTTTTTTTAAAAGTAGAAGAGATTGAAATGTAAAAAATGCTATAAGGAATAATTGAAAATGTTATACGACAATTAGTTGCGTGCTGAAGCTTTATTTATTTTTTGTGAAAAAGTAACTAATTTAGGAAAAAACCTTTGTATATTAAGATAAAATAAACATTATATAAACTTAAATAAAATGTTTTCCTAACTTTAGTTCAAAAATTACATTTCATTTTAAGTGTATTCAAACCATATTAGCGAAATTAATAAATTAGGCATGCAAAATTTTACATATCATTTTGCACAGTTATGCGGATGTAGCCTATGGTCACACCAAACTCTGTCTAAAATTTCAATATGATTAGTGAACTGGTTAAAGATTAGTGGCAGTTTTGGTTTAATATTTGTTACTTTATTGCTCATTATGCCTTAAAGCGTCACCAACTACTCTTATAATCGATCACTATAGTCTTCTAATATGTAATACCAACAGCTTTTCTTTATAATTGTTTTATTGAAGCGTGTACCATTTTATTTTTATAAACCAAAATTAATGCTTTTTATTTAATGCGTGGTTTAACTTTGCTTACGTATGGTCAGTGGTGGATTAAGACTTCTTGGGACCCGGGACTATTTTTGTTTTAGGAGGCCTTTTTATGGGCCAGAGCCTAAAAATAACATTAAAAACAAGAAAAAAAAAGGTCCTCTAAAATTTTTAGAGGCCCCTAAATTCGCGGAAAGTGAGTTAACTTAGTCAACTCACTAAATTCTTAAGTGAGTTAACTAAGTTAACTCACTTAAGAAATTTAGGTAACTAAGATAACCGACAGCTAAAAAGTTTGGAGGGGTGAGTCCGAGGAACATTATTTCTTCCAGATTAGGGTGATTTGAAACAAAGTTTGTAAAAATTCGATATAAATAATTCTAGAGAAAAAAAATAAAAATTTCTATCAAAAGAGTAAGAAGTTATGAAGGGGAGAATAGTTCTTTGAAGAGCAATAAAAATTATTTATGGAATGTGCCACTAAAGTTAATGACAATTAAGTGTAACACTTGTAACACTAAATTGTCATTAAGTGTAATAAGTGTTATTAATTTATTAAAACTTTTCCTTTTAAGGAAAGGTAATTTAACAATTACCTTGATTTTTATAGTTTTTAAGTATTAATATTTGTAAATATGTTAATTAGATTGATTTTGTTATTCAACATAAATTTAGGTTAAATTTTGTAAAAGACAGCTTTTCATTTATTGATGTTAAACTAAGCAAAGATTTAAATTAAGACAACTTACTGCTTTGCAAGAAGATTGAGTATGCAAACTGTGTAAGATCGAGATAAGGATCAATGATTTTTAGGTACCACGCGGACAATGCGTATCGTGCAGAAATACTTTGCATAGGATAAAAAGGGGAAAAAAGTTACACTTCCTTTTTAGTATGATTTCAATTCAATACAAAAAATACATGAAAAAAGAGGCACATGTGTTGTTACCTTGACGGGCTTCTACTAAAAAACTACCCACGTATAATATTTATACTTAAATTATTTTTACATATATATTGTAAGAAAGTCTTGAATATGAGGAAATAAAACTAGATAGATTCCAGAAAGCACATTTTTGATAAGTTTCTTATCTCTTTGAAAACGAGTACTTTGAAAGTTTTACATAAACTTTCTAAAGTTTATTATAAACATAAAATGTGCATGTTTGAGTTTTAGGTCAGACTAATGTCTAACCACCATCAAGCGCTTCGAAGATGACTACTCTTGCCCTTGTAAATGTACAATTAAATACGGACATGTCAAACAAAGGGTTAAAGAAACTTGTCCAAATTGTAACTAATCATCAAGCTGCAAAATGGTAGAGCCAAATTTTTACATAAACTTTCTCAGAACAGGTTAACACTTCAGCAATTTTTCACTTAAAAATCACAGCGGAAAAGAAAATTCTGGTACAGTTTGGACTATTGCTCACTGTAATGATTTATCAAGTCTTGTGAACCATTTTATTTAAATTCTTAAAGTTTATCGTGGCTATTTTGTTAAGGTAGAAATTGATGGTGACAAAAGTTTTTTCAAGTTTTTTCTAAATATTATTGATTCTGTGCTAAAAGATAAAACCAGCTTACCGCCACAACAACAACCTCTTACTCAAAAGACTGGCAAAGACTCTGTTACTAAACTAGACTATTATGTATATAGCCTACTGTTTCGGTTGTCAAAGATGCACTTTGTTGATTTACCACATACCCAGCAGTCGATAAAGCGTATTTTGATAGCACTTAAGTTGATATATATGTTCTTATGCAAGAATTATAAAATTTCACAATTATATCTTCCGTTTTCCAGGTTTTGAAAAACTCTTATTCAAGGAACAAATAATTAAACAAGTTGGGTAAGTTCTATTTTACGTAAAGAAAACCATTTTACACAGAAGTGGTAATAAAAATAATCATTAAGAATATTTAAATAGTTATTGGAATCCAGTAACTCAAATAACTTTCCAAACGTCATACTTAATATTTGCAGAAATTCAAATGCGGATAAAAATATTTTGAAATTTTTAACAACAAAAACTGGAAACTTTTGACAAGATTTTTAAGACTTCTTTTACATATTAAGTTATTATTTTTAAATTGTTATACGATTAATGGTTCTAAAGTTTAAAAATAAATGAAATGAATTTTAAACATATCTAACTATTATTACTACTACTGTTGCTGCTGCTGCTGCTGCTGCTACTACTACTGATGCTGCTACTACTACTACTGCTAGTAGCTGCTGCTTTTATTGCTTCACATGGTTTCAAATTGTTATAAAAAAGTTGATACCATAAAATATTTCAAGAAGTTTAAAGTTTTATTAAAAAATGTTTATTAGGTTTTTAAAATACTATAAAATAAATTCTTCTTTTTATATTGGAGGATTTTACAAAGTCATAAATTTTAAAGAAAAAAAATATTTCTTGTTAAAATATTTGGGTTCTGTAAATTTCATGACCATTTTGAAATCTGTATAAAAGCACAAAAGCATAGAATATAGGACCGGGGCGATTATAGGACCGTTTGCAAGGATAGGACCGGGGCGATTTCGCCACTTTTGCTGCTTTAATGTTGTCTATTTAACCTGATACGCTTTTTTTGTACCATTAACTGAATTATATTGAATAAACTATATTTAGTTCAACCACGTTTAAAAATTCACAAAAAATAAATTACTTATACCCATAAGCATCGATTTGTATTACACACTTATATGGGGTGATTTCGCCAATGTAAAAAGAGTTAAAACTTTATTATATTATGCCGAATTAAGCACATTCTGTGCACATGTCTATGCAAAAGCAGACTTCACACGCCTTTATATGAGAAGAAACGCATTGGAGCTAGTCTTCTGATGAATCCACTATTGCCACACCGAATACAAAGCAGTGTGTTTTTTGCTGGTTCTGTTATAAGCTTTTGATGTACTGGATGTTATTACTATAGTAATACCAACCTCCAATTGGCTATTTAAGAATGAAAATGTCATGAAGAATGAAATATCAAATGAAGAAGTTCTGAAACAAAAAAAGCAAAGGGCTTAAAAAAGAAAAATAATATTTTGCCTTATCAAGTAAAAACGTATGGGGAAATCCCATAGCTTAAATTCATTATTAAATGCTACGGATTTCTTTTTCTTTGGGAGATACTTGCTTACTATCTGAAACATAGGTAATATACAGCGAGTTTTAGATTTTGACACTTAATATAAAAATGCAACAAGATAATTATTACCGATTGGCACAATAAATAAATAGCTTTTTAAATATTGATGCTTGGATATTATAATGGTGTATTTTAAACATGCTAATCGATATAGTGGCCATGGTAACAATTTGCAATGGTGAGCATTTAATGATAAGAATTTTTTTTTCATTTGGATTCAATTGGAACAAATCACAGTTTCAAATACAAAGTTTTAGGAGAACTTTAGAAAGCTATTTAAAAAGGTATATCTAAAAACTATTGATTATTTATATCTTCAAAATATTTCTAATTAATTTTTCATTACTTTTTTAATACGTTGTAATTTACCATTGCTATAATTCCTGATAAATGTTCAATGATTTTATAAAGTTTTTTATATAATAATAAATATATTAAATATTTTTTAGAAAGCAAAAATATTGTACATTATATATTTTTTTAACTGTGGAACTATTTTATCATGGCGTGGCGAAATCACCTCACAGTATTCCATTTGGACAAAAACCTATTTAAAATTTATACCACAAATGCCAGTTAAATAGTTTTAAAAAATTTATGAAGCTCTCACCTTAGTAGTAATTCTCAAAAGTAGTTTTAATCAGTTTTACAAAATTAACAATAATGCCACTTGAAGCAAGAGGGACACAATATAAATTAATAACATTAAACAGGAAATCTTAATTAAAATTTACAACAACTAATCAAATTAGGCGGCAACTATGATCAGTCAATAGTTATAAGGTTATTATTTTAAAATAATAAATATTTTACATCATCTTAATATGGTGTTATGCCAAAATAACATCATTTGCTTGAAATATTAAAAGCGGCGAAATCGCCCCGGTCTATCCCGTAATATACTAAATAAATATTAAAATATAAAATGCGTAAAAATTAATATATGTATAAAATATTAATACCCCCAGTATAATAAAAGTATTATTGACCTCAGAGCAAAAACTAGTCATTTTAACTCTGGCACTGCATCCCTGTTTCGAAACTAAAAGTAACTTACAATAGCGCTATCAATAAATTCAATTTGATCCTTTTTCCACCAATCCATTTCTACAACATTGACACAACCAGCCTTTTTCATCCAATCACAAACTCCCATAGGCACATACCATAAAAGCATCTTACCAAAGCGATTGTTGAGCTGTCGAACTGACGATAAGTCTAAGTAATCAAAATGAGTGTTTGTAATAAATACACAGTCGATGCGTGGCAACTGTTCAACACTATAAACAGGTTGTCGGTATCTTTTATTATCCCCAGGATGATAATACTTGATTCCCCTTGCACTAAAATTTGGATTAACTAAAAGATTTGCACTGTCTAATTGAAACAAAACACTGGCATGACCAAGCCATGTTACCCGAATACCATTTTCTGGCGGGTTTTCTATTTGCTGAGGATCAGCTTTTGTAAGTTGCATTAATGGTTCTTCATTTAACTTCTAAACAAAGGAAAATGTTTTAAACCAATAAAAAATGTTGCTGAAAATAATAAAAAAATGCATTATACTGCTAAAAAAAATGAAATTAAATTGTAAAAGTTATTTTTAAAATAAGATAAAAATGTTTACAATAGAAGTAACAGTTTTAACACCGGTGATAACGTTAACTAAAGTACAATTGATAACAATAATAAAAACAGAATCGACATTGTTAAAAATAGCGCAATTTTAGGAGAAGTAGCAACGTTGATGGTACAGCATTAACTATGTTAACAGAAATAACTTGTCAATAATATGAATAGTATAGTAACACTATAAAAGTCGTTACAATATTAACTGTATTAAAAATAAATAAAATAAAAATTTACTCAAGATTGTGCTTAAAAATTAAACTGTAAAAATTAAACGTGAAAATTAAACTGTTTTAAAATATTAAAAAGACACTATTACAGATAGCGTCATTGAATTGCAGAAATGTAATGTAAATTTAAAAAATATAAAACTACTAATTTTGAGTTATATACCTCATCATTTGGTACCCCACTAGAATCTGGAAAAAAGAACGATTTAAAGTTAGCCCAACCATCTGGCGGCTCTGCATCAGTTTTCCACGGAAGTTGATATTTTCCGTCCTTCAGTTCAGCACGCGGATACTCGTCATTATCTTTTTTACTTTTAACTTTGACAGTCTTTTTATAAACATTTATAGCTATTGTCTTATGTTCAGCATTTGTAGCCATGTTAGTTAAAATCTATTGTGTAGAATAAAATTAAAATTATATTGTACAATTACATACAAATAATAAAAAAACAGGATAATTTGAATGAAAAATAAAATAAAAGAACATTTTAAGTTACTTTGAAATCTAAAATAAAAACTGCTTTTTGCGTAGCGTAATATATTTTTTTAATAAAAATATTTCGTGGTAAGATTTATTCTTTCAAAGTGCTTTCATGAATTGGCTAATGATAAAGCAAATAAGATAATTGTTTTACACAGTGGTCAAACTTATCCAGTTTGTTCTTTAATTTGTTAGTTGACGGAGAATTTATAATATCTTAAGGCTTGCAGTTCCAATAATAGGTAATCTTGTTCACAAAGAAATTTGATCTTATTTAATTTTTTCAAAATGTTTTAATAAAATACTTAGCAACATAAAATTATACTGACATATATACATAAAGACATTAATTGTCATACAGAGACTATTCTGCATTCAAACTGATAGAAATTAAATCAAGTGATTGAATTTTTATCAGTTTGAATGCTAAATGAACGCAAAACATATAATTATAAGACAATAAGATAAAGAAAAAGAAAAGAAAGATATCAAAACACAACAAACAAATATTAAAGATTAGGTTTTTTTTATAAATAAGAAATTAAAATTTTTATTTAACTTTCGATTTTAGAAGCTTAAGTAAATTCATATGAAAAATCAATACCAGTCTAAACTAACAGACGCAGACAAGAGATTACGATAAAAGACACTGAACAAATATAAATTGACAAAGCAGTTAAAGAAAGTTTGTTATTATTATAATCATATAGACTTAACAGTTAAAGAAAATTGTTATTACTATTATCATATAGACTTTATTTATTCTCAGGGTTCACGTTATAGAGGTTCAAAACAGATCGAAACAACTTTTCTCAATATTTTTGGATAAAACATTTATATTAAAAAACTACATTTACACGTACTCGAATTGAGAAAATGAAAAATAAGAAATGAAAAATTAGAAAATAAAAAATTTGTAAGATAAAAAGTTCAGTTAAAATATATTCTGCTATCTGCTATAAAGACACATCCCAGCCGGCATTTGGTCCTAAAAAGACGTCTTTAGAACGTTCAAAAGACATTTTTTTGGGACCAAATGCGGGCTGGGATAATACGCTTCATGGTAGCAAAGATTTTAATACTATATAGAGAAAAAGTTTTTCTTTATATAGTATTTGCTATATATATATTACCCCATAAATTGTTACCGCATATACATATATGGGGTATACTATATGGTATACTATACGGGAAAAGTTTTACCACATATAGTATTTGCTTGCGGGTAAATTATTGCTTGTCTATGACATAGAATAAATAAGTAATGTAATTGTTTTAAGGTGTTTCTACCTTAATATAGAGTTTTATTTGTTGATACCATTGCATTTCACAACATTTGAAAAAATTACTGTCAGTTTTATTTTGTAATGATTTTCTTTGTCATTGGCCTTGATTTTTAAAACTTTCATGTCGTTTGTCATTGTAATGAAAACTTAAGTTTAAGTTTTTATATGATTGAGTTGTCAAAATGTCAAAAATCAATTTTTATTTTTTCTTGAACAACTCTATTAAATTATAGATTGTCAATAAATCAACATTTTGAAATGCTAAAGGGTAACTTAGGATAGATTCTACCTAGAAAAAAAAACTACTCGCATATTATTTTTAAACTTTATCTTCTGAGGGATTAACTGGTATCCGTAATTGTTTACTATTTTAATAATGAAGAGGGGGAATTACTCCATATTAACTTATATAGAAAAATGTTATCAAACCACAACTCCACAATTTTGAGCAAGAAAAAGTTATAGTACTCAACATTTATTCCAGTAATCGTTTTAATTGCTTCTAATAATCAATATTGATTGTTTGAATATTCAATATTGATTATTGGAATAATCAATATTTATTATTAGAAGAAATAAAAAAGTAACAAATTAAGGCTTTTACATGTAAATCATTTTCGTGAAAAAGTACTTATCCGCATTTTATATGCAATGTACATTTTTTTTTAATTTGTTATTTAGATGCCCCAAGAAGTCCTAACGGTCTTGTCACAGAGCACCGCGGAAGTGCATTTAACCAGAAAGTTCACGTCTTGTGACGCGAAATATGTCCAAAGCTCGTTTCGAACCTGGATCTTCTGCTTATAAAGCAAGGATAACATGGGATAGATTCTACCTAGAAAAAAAAACTACTCGCATACTAAATTTAAACTTTATCTTCTAAGTGATTAACTGATATGCATACTTATTTACTATTTTAATAATGAACCTGGATCATTACAAAAGTTGAAGTTAACACCTTGAATGGACATTACAAAAGTTGAATGGACATTACAAAGTTTGAGGTTAACACCATATTTAACTTCCTGAGAATTGTTCCCGTATTAAGTGAAAATTTTCAAGCCGACATCATTATTGCAGTACTATCCGGTGGTAAAAATGGTAACCCGCAACCAATGAAACCTTGTTGAATTAAGCTTTTCTCAAAAAGTTTGGATTTGGGTTAGCACGTTTTTTCAAAAAACATCAATCATACTATAGCATGTTTATATAGTTATAACAAGATAAACATTTTTAAAAGAGTAATAAGTAAACAACACATACAAGCACGCATGTGTAAGTATGTATACACACGTTAACAATTTAAAGTGGTAAAGATGTATTACGAAACAATTTTCAAGAACGTGTTTTGCAGCATGTTATTACAAAATTTAATTTTCTAAGTAATTTCAATTTATTGAAACAAAATTCTCATAAGAAAATTGTAAAATGTCTGCATAAAAATATCGAACACAAAAGAAACAACGAAAAATTTTAAATTACAAAGTTGCTAAAGTTAGAACTGAGAAAAAATAATTTTTTAACCAGGTTAACTATTGAAACGTTTGTGATTTGATAGATAAAAATAGACAACTCTACTATACTTTTTTTATTAGAAATAAACTCGTTTTTTTAAAGACACTTTTTTCAATCAATGCAACCGGTTACTTGCATTGGAACACGTAGTTTCCTTAAGTTATATTATTAAATAATATTACTATTTATTATACTATTTATTTTATATTGTTTTTTTTTTTTTGCCTAATACACGTTAATTTAAAAGATTAATTGAATCATTAAATTTTTTTTTTTTAATTCTATTTAACTATTTAATAACAAAAAAAAAAAAAAAAAAACTTAAGAGTTACTAACTCACAGTTTTATAATAAATTTATTAAACTAACAATTTACAAAAATTAAATATAACAATATAACAAAACATAAAATATAACAATATTAAAATATTTCAAACTTTCTAGAACAATAAATGTATTAAATTGATAAAAGAAGATTGTTACAAAATTTATATATATATAAAAAGAACTTACGAATTACATTATTATATATATATATATATATATATATATATATATATATATATATATATATATATATATATATATATATATATATATATATATATATATATATATATATATATATATATATATATATATATATATATATATATATGATACATTCTCAAACTCATCATTGTTAAATTGGTAAACTCATTTCAATAAAAGTAATGTAATATACGAAAAAATTTAACTTAAAAAAAACTGCTGAAACCTCATTGATCTTTCTTCAAATATTTGATGTCTTTTTGAAGCTTTTCAAAACAAAGCTTAAACGGGGGTAGAGTGCGTCAATATTTATGACCTGGTTAATGAGCTAATCTTCCAAAAACTCATATTTTCAAGCTTTATTGTTTGTCACAGTAATTTTAAAATTATCATATACTTAACACACAGTTCATCAAAATAAAAAGTTTTTTTAACTGAAAAAGTTTAGCTACTTTGTAAATTCATTTTACAAAACTCGTAATTATTTACTCTATCTCTTTATGATTAGGAGTTAATTCTTATTCTATCATTTTAATGTTAAGGAATATAAAACGCCGGTGTTTTTGAAATACACAACTGATATATAAGTAGGATCAAATAATAGATAGTATTTATTTATAATTAATTTGTTATGAAACACTTATAAATAAAATTTATCTCAATTTTAAAATATTAAATTTTTTTTTTTTTTTTATTAATGCATTAAAAAGTTTTTTTTTATGCATTAAAAAAGTTTTTTTTAATGCATTAAAAAAACATTGGTACTGATGAATTTAAATTGAAATTTTGAATAAAAATCCGCCATAATTACTTTCACATAAAGGCTAATAATTTGCCCAATGAACATGCGTCTGTCTCTTTTTGCCACTCCTCCCCCTGATGTAGAAAGAATATTTTGAAGAGCTTTAAAAAATAGATCTAAAACTTTGGCAAAACTTTAGTGGCTTAAAAAGTATTTTCGTACCATTTCCCTATAACTAGGCTTGATCCAATTTTCTAATAGTCAAGTTTCAATTCATTATCTTTTAGTTTAGTTAAATTGCTCCATAAAAAGATTGAGTTGTTAAAATAAATTTAATTCAGTCTCGTTATTTCTCACAATATCAATTATACCATCAGTGTTGGCTTCTCTATACTAATGAAAATATTTTTTATCTCTGTTTCAATTGCAAAAATATTGAAGCATTTAAATATTACTGCTACACTGTGTCCTCGAATAACAAACCAAATTTTCACCAATGACTATAGTGTAAAAGCTGGTTGCATCAATAGCAGTTAGTTGTATTAAAACTTTAAGCTTTATGGTCACACTTGAAAAAACTTTTAGTTTGCACAAGCTGTTTTTTTTTGAAGCTTCAGTACTTCATTGCATAAAAAGTTTCATTTTTGTGTTGTGTTTTTGAATGCTTGGTAATGGCTGTTGATATTGAACCAATTGTGTAGAATAGTTTTACACAGTTGGCACTTATAACTCTGTAACTCTTTGGAAAATCATGTCTCAGATCTACTAGTTGTGCTAACAACTTTGAACTTATCAATGTTTTTTTTTTTTTTTTTAATATAAATATTATTTTTTATTAGATTAAAGGTTAATACATTCTCCAACATATCATTGTTTATTGGTAAACTCATTTCAAAAAAAGTAATATTTTTTGTACGTCTTTTGAACGCTCAAAACACTTTTTTTTCAAACCAAATGCCGGCTGGATTGTTATTAATTTTCAATAAAAAAATGAAACATCCAGCATGAATGTTAAACGATTATTAAATGTAAATACAAAATATAAAGAAAATGATAAATATCATAATAAAAATTAATAAAATTTAATACAAATTTTATCAAATTAGCGTATAAAGTAATTGAATCTATCTCGCCGTGACAACTTAAGGATCAACGGAAAATGAAGTCAAATATAATTTGATTTCTGAACTTTATAGGACACCCTAATACTCAATATGTTAGAAATTAAACATTCAATGTATTAACAAAACTTTTAAAAACTCAAAAATTGTTATTACGTCCCATCAGCCAACTGTTCGCGTTTTAGTTATATTTGTGGTGGTCTGTGTTTTTGTCCTAAAATCGATTAACTTTACGTAGCGATCTCATTCTAAATGAAACAGGTTGCGAGTTCATGTAGATTACGGTTTAAAAACCGCTAAAAAAAATAACTTGCCTATTTATAGAAAAGCAGATGGTAATTAAAATATGATCTTAGCAAGTTTTTTAACCAAAACTAGTATAACGCAGAAACATGTTACTAAGCTAGTAACCTAAACAGGTTACTAAGCTACTAAACAGGTTACTAAGCTACTAAACAGGTTACGAAGCTACTAAACAGGTTACGAAGCCACTAAACAGGTTACTAAGCTACTAAACAAGTTAGTAAGCTACTAAGCAGGTTACTAAGCTAGTAACTTTAAATAAAACTTATTGAAACCTCAATCAAATATAAACTAAAACATGTAAATCATTAAAAATAACTAAGACATTTTCAACTACAATTGCAAACAATTTTCATAACAGACGTTTAAGAACGGACATAATCAAAAAGGATTTAACAGATCACTTTTATCTTTTTTTTTTTTACTTTTTTATTTAGGTGCCCCAAGAACACCTAACGGCCTTATTAAAGAGCACCACGGAAGATTATATAAATAGAAATTTTATAACACTCTACCGATGGCGCGAAATAAACCCGGAGCTCGCTACGAACTCTGGATCTCTTGCTTCTAAAGCATGCGCTCAAACTACTGCACCTATTAACAAACTAATGCTCATATTAATAACTGTTTCTAAAAATTTACAATCTTAAAGCGACAAGCTAATGATAGTTCTTTATTGTATAGTTTGTTATTTTTAGCAATACTTTGTAAACAGCATATTATTGCATTTCCTTTTTTAAAGTAATTATAGAATTTAAGTCAGTAAACAATTGCAGTAAAAAGATGCAACTTTGCTAAATGACGACTCACATTAGATTGTTGTTGGTGGAACAAATAATGATAGCTTGAGCAGCAACCATTTTAGTATTTGTAGAAAACAGAAAGAGATGCAACTTTACAACGATGGGATAGAGGCTCAAGCATAACAGCTAAAGCAGGCTCAACAATTCTGTCTCATTAGAAGAACCAGCACAGATATTTAAGATTAGTAAACAGAGAACGAAAAAGAGATCAGAGAGTAGAATCAGGAGGCAAGCACGTCAAAAAGGAAACTTTATCTGTTGCTATCTTTGCAATAAATTTGTATATATTTTCCAAGAGTGGTCAGTAATAAATGATAATCCAAAGAAAATTAAAGTAGAAAACTTCGGAGTAATATCTTTCGGAATGTTATCTTTCATCGTTATCAGAAAATTAACATTTTTACCATAACTATTAGCTGTAAACAACTTTTTTAAATCTCACAAGCAACTGCAAGCCCCATATTGTCACGGAAAAGAAATTAGATTCAAAATCCTTGGTCTATTCTAAGCAATCAAAAAATGATCTCTTTTTGTCTAGATTTAATTACTAAGTGATGTTTTCATAACATTATTGAAGAATAACACATGGATATTGCTTGACGGATGAAACTTTATGATATTCAAAAACCTTCTAGAAATAAAGGAAAATGATTTCCTTCAAGTACAACTTTAATGATATAATCAGAAAGAAATGGCTCAATAATTTTAAAAATTTCCGGATACACCACATGGAGCAAACGTATGGATCAGCATGCCATACTTTATTGAAAGCTTTTGATATGTCAAGAGAAATAGCCTTTGTCTCAACGCTAGAACCTTTCTGTTACAACGGTTAACAAATCATTAGTGAAACAAGAGAAATAATATTCTAATTTAAACTTGGTTTTGAAAATATAATTCATATAGTAATTGAAATAAATAATCATATAGCAAATACATTCAATAATAACTATTTTACATTAGGAAATTACCGCTCTGGCAGAAGTCTTTGATACAATCAACCATAAGTTACTTATAAATTAACTTAAAATAAAAATTATTTTATATTCTATGAAGAGTAATATAAATTCATTATCATAAACAAAAGTTTTTTGGAGTAAAAAAACCTTACTTTAGGTTTGAGATTACCTGCCAAACAGGACACAATACAAAGTTTATACAAAAAAAAATTAAACATAAATAACTTACGATGCGTCCCAAGGATCAATCTCAGGACCACTACTATTTTTATTGTATATAAATTACTTATACTTAGCACCAAATGTTTTGAAAGTTATGTTGTTTGCAGACCACTCCAATCTTTTTTATTCTAGCAAATGCATAAAATTTTTTTATCAAGAATTGTTCAAAATAAATGAGTGGTTTATAAGTAATAAACTTAAATTGAATGTAAGGAAAACTAAATTTATTTAATTTTAAAAACCTTTTAATGTTGATCGTATTTTTCTTATATAATCTAATATCTTAATGAATAAAACAATTGATAAATGGATTAATAAATTTTTGAAATAATTTTAGAAGAAAATTTAACGTGGAAATTTCATATTAAATATATTGAAACTAAACCATTTTTTAATATTGTATCTTTGAAAAAAAATACTTTATTCACAGTTTTATCTCTTACTGTAGTTTTGTATGGAGTAGCATTAGTTATGGTAAAAAAAATGTTTTTAAATTTATAGTAAAATAAGACTGCAGAGTTATATTTGGTGCACATAGAACTGTTAATTGCGAATCTTTTTAAATGGAACGTAGTCTTGAAAGTATGTAAATTTAATATACACTGAGTTTTACCATTTATGTTTAAAACATAACATGGATTTTTTTCTAGATTATTTCAGTCTTACTTTAAAGAAATCTTTTATAAATACTCTACTCAATTTTTAATTGATAACTTTGTTGCTCCGGCAACAAGTAATTAATTGGAAATTAAAAACTCCGATCTCTTTTATTTAAGCACAATTTACCTTGTTGTAAACAACAACGTACGGCAAAAACACTTATCATAAATATGATAATTATGACAACAAAGCCTACTATAAAGGTTAAACGAAGTTTTTTAAAGTGCTTGTCGCAATCAGATTAAACTAAGCGTTAAACTAAAGTTTCGTAAGATTAAGAGCAGTAAAATATAAAGCCCGGTGAATAAAAAAAAGCAATTGTTCCTTTTTTATTCACCCGGTCTATAGGTTTAAAAAAGTTTCTAAATCAATTAAACATTGTTTTTAGAAAAGTTGTTTATATGTTTTATATATTTATATATAATTTTATATTTTGTACATCAATGGCATGGAATACAGATGTAGCAAGTATATTTTATTTTATTTTAAGTACACAGAGTTATTTGCTATTGTAACTTAAATTTTGTTGTGTAAAAAAGTGGTAAGCGTATGTTTTCAAGGTTATGATCTACAAATGTACCAAGCGTGATAAGTTTACTAGAATTTAAAGTTTTGAAGCAGTTTCATTGTTGCATGTGTCCATACCTCATTTGCCTTTCACAAATTAAATGTACAAATATGGTACAAGGTACTTGGCATGTTTTTACACTTAAAGAGTCAACTCAGACATACTGTCAAAATTTGTCTGATCGCTTTGGAAAGTTGGTTGGTTTCTATGTATTTTTATTATAAATTGAAGTGCCGATAAGATAAATAGGTGAAATATGATTAGCAAAGGACGTTTCGTAGTTAAATTTACATGAGAAAAATCAGATACTATTAAATATATAAATAAATTACTAAACCCAATCACAACAAATAAAACTTTGAACTATTCAAGTGATGCTTCTTCCAGTTATTACCCATTTTTTTTACTTTTTATTTTTTTAGTTGTCATGACTTTATTAAAAAAAATTTCTGACACTAGTTTTAATATTATTTTTAGTTGAAAATAGCATTAAAACTTGAACTTAAAAGTGTAATATTTGGGGCCAAAATAAAAGTGAAAATCTCTGTGCCGCATTTAATGTTAACGTCTTAGAGACAATAAAGCTTAAGTGCATGGAGTCTGAGCTTTATTACCAGCTGGCATGCATGCCATAAAAGAAAAGGCTAAAAAATGAAAAATTTATACCACACGGGAATGGGTGTTACTGATTTTTCTGCTACAATAAGTTATATATAGTAAATAATTTGAATAACTGTGAACTTTACAATTTTAAACTATTGACCAACCAAGTAGTACAAAATGCTAAAAATAATACTGTTAAAGATACAGTGTATTGTCTGAAAATTAAAGCCCAATATTATTATGTTCAAGTATGACCTTGATAAGCAAAACTTTATGAATAATTATAATAATTGTAATAACTAGCTTCAGGATCAATATATCAAGCTAAAAAGGAATTTTTCTGTTAGTATTGCGACTTGTATTTATAGTTTTAACTAAGAAGTAGCCGATTGACAACAAATTAAGTACGGGATACAATAAAATCTTGTCTACCACAAAGATTTTCTTTATAGGAAGATCAAGTAATCCCACGGAATTATAAATCGTTTTATCGTTCCTTTAATTAATACCACGGAACTATAAATTGTTTTATCGTTTCTTCAATTAATCTCACGGAATTATAAATTATCGTTTCTTTAAGTTCCTGTATATTAGGAGAAGTGGATTTTAAGGCTGAAGAATGAAGAAGATTTGTTTTAGCTTAGTTGGTTGGTTTTCTTTTAAAAATCAGATTATTCTTGTATATTCATGCTTGTACAATATTTAAATAATTAAGGATTGTTTAATAAAATTTAAGTTCTTTGAAAACCTAATATTATAACGATCAAACATATATTTTTCATAGGGAGTAACAAAAATAATATAATAAAAGAGGTATTTAACTTCCGTTACCAGATTTTTTTTTGTAAAAGGTGTTTTGCAATTTAGTAATATTTTTTATAAAAGGTTTTTTGCAATTTAGGTTTGACAGCAAATTCCGAAAATTATTAGAATCTTTTCTTGATGTGCATTAACCTTTTTCTATATACTAATTGTATTTTGGATTCAGTAGTTTTCCACCTCATCTTTCAGTCCGAGAATTATTGTGTGATTTTAACATATGTTAACATGTTTTAACTTATTTTGCTAAATTTGTCACTTTTGCACTTCTGATTTGAAATATCAAACGGAATGTTTTTGTACAAACTCTTACAACTTGATATGTTTAGTCAATCGAAAGTTTCGTTGGTTTCATTTGTTATTACTTTGCTTTCTTTTCGGCTTATAAAATATCATTAAAGATTCGTTTGAAATCGAAAAAACATCAATTTTAAAACAATATACTTGGCTTTTTCTCAGGCAATAGCTTTTAAAACATTTATATAATATTTTAGATTTTATAAAATGGGATTTAAAATATTTATACTAATTAAATTGTTTAGTGTTCGACCATCGTTCGACCATCGTTCGACCATCGTTCGACCATCGTTCAACCATCGTTTGACCATCTAGTCGTTCGCTAAAATTTAAATATTTTTTTAACTCTAAAGAATGAATTGTTTTAGCACTAAAGCATTTCACATCAGAAGTTTCAGTTATGGAATTGACGAAACACCTTGGGATGCGTGTAAGTATTTTTTGACTGTTTTTTAAAATTTAAGTTGGTAAGTGAGTGAGCTTAAATTTCTACCACAATAATTAAATCATTGGTTTATACTAACTTTTTTTAAATTTTCAAAAAATGTTTATAAATGGGAAATATAAATTAAACGATTTGTTTTAAAAACTTGAAAATAAGACAAAAGCAAAATAAAAACAAGGCTTCACTGATTTCTATTGGAATCTTTTGTTATATTTTTATATATTCTGTGTGTTATTTCAGAAAAAATGTTAAAACAAGCTGAGGCATTTTACTAAACCTATGTTTTTTTTGTTTAAGAAAGCATTTTTTTTCCATAAACTTTTTTACGAAAGTTAACGATTCTCCAAAAGACATTAAAAAAAAACAATAGGTTTTTAGATCTTTCTTTTGGATTCTTTTCTTATATTTTGTATACTCTGTGGGTTTATTCAAAAAAATGTGTAAATAAATTCGAGGGAAGGAAAGGAGCTTAGGCTTTTTACGACAAAACCCAAAAAATTTACCTATAATTAAAAAAACTAGTTGTTGTTTATTTCTTCTGGAATCTTTTTTTATATTTTTCTAGTAAAAGTTTTTCCATTACACATACCACATCTGAGTCCTTATGACATCAATATAATATTTCATATTTCTACTAGCAAAGTCTTAATTTCACGGAAAGTTTTATGAAAAGCTCAATGTTTTTCATAAAACATTGAGCTTTTCATAAAACTTTCCGTGAAATTAAGACTTTGAAATAAAAACTTATTTAGGAATAAAGGCTTTTCGAAAACTTTTATTCCTAAATAAGTTTTTATTTTTCGTTATTTCAAAAAAAAGTTTAGAGAAAACGGGTTAGGATGGCAAATGGAGCAAAATAACTTTTCAAATAACAATTCAACAAAACTTAAAAATGGGTGGAAACAAAAGCTTTAGAATCATTAGCAAAACAAAAGCTATAGAACCATGCACAATATTGAAATCTAAAACAAACAAAGTATTGGATGAAACTATTAAATTTTACATCAGTATTGCTAGAATAACCAAACTAATTTGATTAATGCGAAACTAATAATACCCAGTATACAATGTGCAGTGCATTAAATAATGAACATATTTAGCTGGTGTATTAAATACTTTTTGTTCATAATTTGTAAAAAAAAAAAATGTTGTTATTTTTAATTATATACCACTTTTTGTTTGTAAATTAGTGAAGTATTTAAAGTACTATAAATTCGGTCACCTATGAATTATATACAATTCCTTTGGCCGTCGTAACAAAATGACAAAAACTTCAATCAGCAGGAAAGAAAGCAAAATTAATAACAATAAAAGTGTTGCTTTTTATTAATAACTTTGTTGAAAAATATTTCTTAAGACTAATATTTGTTTATGATAATTATTTAATTAATTAATTTATAATAGTTTGGTTTTTGATAATAAAATCTAATGAACAGTTTTTTCTTTTTCTTCTAAAAATATTTTTTTGACAACAAAAAGTATATTTTCTAAGGTGACCGAACTTATGAAATGCTTTTGAAATTTCAAATAAACTAGATGTCATTTTCGACAAAATACCGAGTATAAGTTTGAATTTAATTATCTCATATTTTAGAAACAAATGTCAATATTGAAAAATGTTAATTTATGTCTGAGACATGAATGCCCAAAAGTTAACTGAACTTTACTAAACAAACAAATAGACAAAATAAAGAAACTAAAATTTAAGAACACGTTAAAAAGATGAAAGCTTTAAAAATAATAAAACAAATAAAATAACTAAAATTTAAGTAACTTAATCACTTGAATATGCATGGTTCAGTTGGAAAGGAAAAATATTTTCGACAAGCTTCTACTTCAATTATAAAAGATAAAAAGGAATTTATATTTGTGCAATTATTCTATTTCTAAATTAGTTTTTCTTTTTCATATGTTGTTACAGTTCAGGGTGATTTGCGCAGCTGTCATCGATATAGTAAGTTTCTTATAGTACATCGTTAACTTGGTCATCAACTAACTCCTGTAGTAATTCAGTTTCAACTTTTTCTACCTAAGAATTAAAAATGCAAGTGTTAAATGTAAAAAAATATATAAAAAACTGACGACCTGATAAATATTTATATAAAGATAAACTTATACAAAAATTTCTTAATTTACTATGTTATCTTCAGTGATCACTTTTTTAGAAGACAAATCATTAGCGCAACCAATTGCTATATCATTATTTTCACCATCGGTTTCCTTTATTTCAACAATTCTAGATTCACCATGTTTGAGAAGGAAGAACTGCATAACAGACATGTTAGACTTTTTTAGCTCTTCATTTAACCGCTGAGGGGGTTCTAAGTAATGCTGTAGTTAAATAACAAAAAATGTTATATATATATATATATATATATATATATATATATATATATATATATATATATATATATATATATATATATATATATATATATATATATATATATAAACAATATGTAATACAATACCAAAGAGTAATAAAACTCATGACTCTTGAATATATATCGGACCCCTTACTTTGCCCAAAACGAAGTATAAGCGAAATTTTACAAAAGTTTCAAAAAAAGTAAAGGTATTTTATAAAAACATCCAAAAATAAATCTCTTTTTGAAAAGTTTGAAAAAAAAAAAGTTTTTGCTGAAAGTATTTCACTGGCTACAGCCAACTATATCGTTTGTTATAGAAATAAGAATATCCAAAGCTCTAAAAAAACTCTGATGGGGCAGAGTCTAATGGTGTCTCTGATGATGTCTCTGATGGGGCAGAGTCTGCATCCTGCACACTATGCAATCTAACTATTTAGCTTTGTAAGAGCAACCCAAAACCTTCATTATGCACAAATCAAAAGAAAAACATTTGATTTTGAAGACCCAAATCACGTTTGTTTCTAATTTATTCAGTTAATCATTGATGAATGAGGTTAGAAAACAAACTTCAGAGTTTTCACTTTTCTCTTAAAAACTATTTTAGTTAAGCTCTAATAGCTCTGTTACGGTTCAAGGATAATACAGTTACCTGACAATACAGTTACCTGACGATACAGTTACCTGACAATACAGTTACCTGACAATACAGTTACCTGACGATACAGTTACCTGACAATACAGTTACCTGACAATACAGTTACCTGACAATACAGTTACCTGACAATACAGTTACCTGACGATACAGTTACCTATTTGCTGCACGTTTGACAATAATTATTCAAGAGTATAAACATTTAAATGCACTTTTCTAAAACTTATAAGTTGATCCACATAAGCTTATTTCAGAACTAAATTTTTATTATAAAAGTCTTTGCCAGCAAATTATTTCAGCGAACCCCTGTAATCTCCCGTCATTTCATTTTAATTGTGTCAGTTTTTTGCCTTAGTTTGAATTGCGTCAATTTTTTTAAATGTGTAAATTTTTGCTTCGATTGCCAAATTTACATCAATAAGCATCCTTCAGGCCAAATATTGAGAACGTTTAATTATAATGCCTTAAATTTCTTAATAAAGCAACAAACAAGAAAACAAGCTTGAAACAAGACTGACAGAAAAAAAGCTTTTTCAATAGACTTCTCTTCTCAAAGAATAATCAAAAATAAAAAGTTCTGTTTAGTCAACTGCCACTGTCACATTGACCATGGAAAACACTCAGAAATTTAAAAACCACTTCCAAAAGATTAACCTTATTGTCTCATTGTTTACTTCATAAATGATTTATTTGAAAGTTCTTCTGATCCTTAGGAGATAATTGAGTTTTGGGCCATTTGTGATTATAAAGATACTTCTGGATAAGTTTTTCTTAAGTTGGCTTATTATTGTCTTAATATCTCATCCCTCTAATATTAAATACTTTTGTATTCACAAAATTTTTTTGTGATTACAAAAGTATTTAATATAGGAGATTAAATTTTTTGTATTATGTCAAATTACATATATAAGAACAAATATAGAAACAGAAAGTTAACAAAACTGTTTAAATACAACCTTGTTTGAAATCCGACCTTGCCGTTCGCAAAAGATGCTGCAAGAACATTGAGGTCATAAGCAAACTGTTTGCAAAAATTAGTTCAGGTATTTACTCTGACAGCATTAACTCATACAATGATGATCTTACTTGGATTTTTGGCTTAGACTAAATGTAAATAGAATCAATAAATGCTTTGTACAAAAGCCATATTTTCCCCCAACTAATTTATTAGGTTTTTCAGTTCAACTGTAAAAACCTTGATAAAAGTAATGATTTTGAATACTGAAATACCCATGTGATTAAAATGTGCAGCAATACCGCGGCCATGTGATTAAAATGTGCAGCAATACCGCGGCCATGTGATTAAAATATGCAGCAATACCGCGACCAATGTTTACTGGGGGACCGAAAAGTTTTTCAAATATAAATTTTATATTTTGGAGTAGAGTGGGCTTCCCCCATCGTTGTGATCCCCAACGTGATAAAACTTTTTTAAGTTAATAGAATAAAGCAATTCTTAAAAAGGCTATTAAAAACAATTTCATGCAAATTTGAAATAAAGCAATAAAATATTTGATTTTTCTTCTTATTGTATCTTAATTAGTTTTTTAAACTTTGTTGTTACATGTAACAGTAATAGTGACGAATCCAGTGAGTGATTAACTGGACAAATCCAGTAAGTGGCACACACTGTGACATCAGGTATGATTGATTGCTACTCAGCCAGCAATCAAGAGCTCTTTTAAAATAATTAACCGACTTTGCTGTAACAACTTCAATCGTAAGTAAGTTCCATATATTTGCAATTCTGTTAAAAAAAAATGTTCCCTTTAAGGATATTTTGCGAATTTTTTGTGGTATTTAAAGCAATGCCCCTTTAAAAAATTTTTAACAATTGGAAAACATTTTTATATGTTTTTCTTATCAATACCGTGTATAGGCTTGTATAATGTTATTAAATCTAACCTTAATGCTATTACCTTATAATGTTATTAAATCTACCTATTAAATGCTGTTAAATGCTATTACCTTATAATGCTATTAAATCTACCCTTTTTCTTCTCTCAATTAAGGTTGTGAAGCAATAAGTCGAACTTCATATTTGAGACTGTTAATTGATCAAACAATTTTAGTTGTTCTGTGTTGTATTTTTTAATCGCATTACAATCTCCTTTCATATAAAGAGATCAAACTGGAATTGCAAATTCAAGAATTGGACGAATGAATGTTAAATAAAGAGATTTAAAGAGATTTCTTAAGTTGACAATCGAAACATGCACAAAATGTGCTACAAAAGTACTTATACTTTGATTTACAAACAATTTGTTTTTAACTCTAATGTGCGACACAAAACGTATCTATAATTTTTATTGAGTCAACAAACAAAAAACTTGATTAACTCTACCAGGGGCGGATCCAGTATTTTCTGTCTTTGAGCTAACATCCAGATATGGAGCAAACTCCAAACATTTATTTATTTATCCTTATATCAAATAAACATGCTTTTTCCAATATCCAAACGTGAGAGCAACAAGTTGATAACATATTTTTTGCACTATTCTCAAATAGATTTATATTTATCAACAAATTTTAAGTTTCATAGTATAACATTTCAAAGTTCAAGTATTATGAACACTTAAAGCCCCCTCATTTTGAGTTGGTTACAAACTGTATATGATCATAATTTTTGACGCGCGGAGAGATTATGCTATGAAACTTAAAATTTATCAATGAACATAAGTCAAGTTAAGAACATTACAAAAAATATTTTATCAACTTGTTGCTTTCGCATTTAGGGCAAGGAGGTGAAAAGTTTAGGTCTTTTTTTTCCCAGGCTCCAACTATAGTAACTTTTTGCAAAGCATCCTTCTTTAACATAAATGTAAATATATATACGTTTGGAGTTTACTTCAAGTCTAAAGGTTAGCTATCTCAAAGACCAAAAAATGCTGGTTTTTTCCTCAGGATTCTATTGCATATGTGATGTAATTACGCAAGCGCGAAATGCGGTTGGTCCAAATGCAAATCCAATACAGTTGCTTTTTTAAAAAACTAATATTTGCTATCAGCTCAAAGGAATAATAAACTTTTTACAAAAATAATAGCAACCAAAGTTTTGCAATGACACTTTAACAAGTTGTTGTTTTAGATATTTTTAATATACCTTAAAAATATAAAATAATTTGAACATTATATATCATATCTCATTTTGAGTTATCTAAGACTTTTCATTTAGTAACTTGTTGTGTACTTAAAATATTTTACAGTAGACTATTATAGAATAATTATATTAATTAATCATAATTTACCTCATTGCTAAATGTAAATGTTCCCCAAGATAATGCCAATGAGCACACTGCAAAAATATCTTTATGAACTTGTATAGCCTGTTCAGGTGTAAGGTTGCTATAACCATTTCTAGATTTTGGATCATAACCACCGATAGGTAGTGCAGCCATGTGGAATGGTCCGTATTTCTTACCAATACATTGAAATACGTTAGCATAACCAGTTGATCCTGATATAAAAATTTTATAACGAGGACTACGAATGACCCAACTGCACCACAATACTGCATTGTCATCATCAAAACTACGGTTGTGATAACTTTGTGATGGCGTACATGCAATGTTAAACACAGTAGTTTTTGTTTCTTCTTCGTTATCTTTCTTTAAAAAGAAATTGAACAACAATAAAAGCTTACTTTAACATTTACGTGTTATCTGAAAATGTTATCTTATATTAGACTCTTAAATTTAACTGGCATGTACTTTATAAATTTTTTTTTATTTTGGACTTATTTTAGTTTAACTTTTTTGTGCTGTTTTTACGGATGACATTTTAAATGTAGTCACTGGACACATTTTTGAAAAGTCACATTTATTTTTAATGCAGACAAGCCACATTTATTATTAATGTAAACATTTTTAACGAGTTATATTAATATTTTACTTCTTTTCGTAGATTAAATTTTTTTTTTTTTGCAAAACTTTAACACTATTCCAAAGAATATTGAAACCCCTGTAAACAATTTTTATATATTATACCTATTTTCCACAAAAGTGTTATTTAAAAATTAGAAGGAACAAAATAGTTTTAGGTTTATGACGTAAACTAGGCTTGATTTGAATGTTTTGAAATTTTTATAAACTCAACGCGAAATATAGATTTTAATTTTTTAAATCAGCTTGTTGTCTAACTAACATATAATATTTTTGGTCGTTTTGTTAATTATATAAATGAATAACGCAAAATGTTTTGTCAATACTGAGGTTATTATGTGAAATTAAGTTTATTTGCAGACATGTATTTACAATAAACTTTAAATATTGGTGCTGTTGTTGTCCCAAAAGATTATTTCCCGAATACCATGACAAAATTTAATGCTTTCTGAAAATTTTTTGACAAAATATTTATATCTTGCTTTTATTCATAGTTGCTCATAGTAGCTGAAGCATCTTTAGGTAAGTGAAGCATCTTTAGTTAAGTGCCAATCTTACAAAACTAAAAAGCTTTACAAAATCATGCATTTCAATTTGCATTTTGAGCCTATAAAACAAAACGTCTTTTGCATATTCTTGTATTTTAAATATTTATAAACTCAATTTAGAGCAAGTTTTAAATTTAATGCATAGAACTAAGCTAGGAGTATTGTCAAAAATTTTTGAATCCTATTTTAGTAAAGTCTGGCATAAGTTCTACACAAGGTTTTTGGAGAAAAAAATTATTTTTTAAAATTCTCAACAATTTTATGTTTGAAAATAATACTTTTTAATTTAAAATTATAATATAACTTTAAATTGGGCTCATACACAATTAAGTTTTGTGAGCTTAACCAATAAAAAATATTTTCTTATGTTGTTAATAAAAAAAACCCACTCTAAAGTAGTTTAAGGTAGCAAACCTATGAATAGGAATTTTCGATCAAAACATGAAAAAACAGTCAAAACGTGTTTTTTAGTGAGGAGTGGTGAATGCTACAATGTGTTTTTATCTGTCGTAGTTTTTTAACTAAATTTTCAAGTCAATAGAATCTGTACCAGCAAGGTTAATTAACTATCACTAATGAAATATTTGTACTTATGTATAAACCACACCAATTATATTTGAAAACAAGAATATCTTTTGTATTTTTTTGTTAAATTCCTATGAAGCATAGTTATTAAAACAAAACTTTGTGCCTCATCATCTTGATTCATAGATTATGTTTTTTTTTTTTGTTTTTTTTTTTTATTAAATGATTTGCAGAAACGTTAATTAAATTAAATAACTTAATAAATTACTAATAAAAACAATTATTAAAAATATAACAACAAAATATAATTCATTTTTTGTTTCTTTAAATTTCTTATAAAAGTTCTGAATTTCAAACTTCATATTTATTTTGATCAAAAAAAATTTTTTATAAACATTTTATATTAATAAATCTTCAGAAAATACTGCCGCAACTAGTTCTAGTCTGAAGATTTTGTTTTCTGGATGACCCCCTGCTCAAGCATATTAACCATCAAAACAAAGCAAAAAGATGCTAGATGATTTATATAAAATTGTATAAAAAATTGATTACTTACAGTACTCTGATCAATAAAATGAATTTCATCTTCATTCCACCAGTCCATCTCTACGATGTTGACACAACCAGCTTTTGTCATCCAATCACACATACCCATAGGCACGTACCACAAAAGCATCTCGCCAAAACGATCGATGAGCTGTTTTATTGAAGATAAGTCCAAATAACCAACATGGGTATTCGTAATAAATACACAATCGATACGAGGTAATTGTTCCACAGTGTAAACAGGTGGTCGATACCGTTTCGTGCTTTTTGCTTTAAAATTAGGATTTATCAATATGTTTACACTGTCCATTTGAAATAAAGCAGTTGCATGACCTAACCATGTTACACGAATACCATTTTCAGGTGGGTTTGCAATGAGCTGAGGATCAGGTTTTGAAAGTTGCATTAAGGGCACTTCATTCAATTTCTACCAAAACAACAAAAATAATTGTAACAAAACCATAGTTTGTTACAATTGCTACATCAAAATGATAGTATGTTGACAAAAAATCGTTATTACTAATTAGGTTAAAAATATAAAATATGTGTACCCATAACTTATATACAACCAAGAATTATTATTATTGTGTAGGTAACTATTACAATAATATTTTCAATTATAATAATGTTCATTATAACTATATTTTATTATAACTTCAAAGTAATTGAAAAGAAACACTTTCAACTATTTAATAAACTATTTTATTAGTAGCACTTTACAATGCTATTTATGCAAAAAATGCTAAGTATGCAAGCTTAAAGAAAATGCTAATTATGCAAGCCTAAAAAAAGGAAATCTTAAAAATATGTAATCAAATAGAATGATAGAACAATTTGCAGGCAAAAAGAACCATATAATGATTATGAAGGCTAATACAACAAAACTTTAAAAAACCACATTAAAATAAGAAAATTGAAAAAATAATTAAAAATATATATATAATTATTACACACTTCTACTTTTGGTACTTCGCTGCTATCAAGTGAAAATATTGATTTTAGGTGATTCCAAACGTCAGGTGCCACTTCATCTGTTTTCCAGGGTAACACATATTTTCCGTCCTTTATTTCAGCGCGTGGATACTCATCTTTATCTCGCTTACTTATAACTTTGATTGTTTTTTTTTGGACAGATGTAGGTTTGCTTTTATTCTCTTCATTGATAGACATGCTCAGTTTTCTAAAGTATACGAAATTTAGGTTTATTTAAAATTATTGTCTCGTTGGCGCTACCGATAAAGTTTACGCATGATTTTCGCATAAAGATTTTCTTAGGCGAGACTTTAATAGCACAGAGTGGAAATATTGCAAGCAAGATTAAGTAGATACATGTAATAATTCAGGTTTAAAACATCTTCTTTATATCAGATCTGCTGCAATATTACAAATATAATTATTAAGTAGGTTTATATGATGACCCGTTGTGATTATGGCTGCCTCTTTATAATTGTCGTAAAAAAAAAGTACTCATTTACTATTTATTAAACAAACTTATTCACAACAATGTTAAAACAAACTTTATGAATTAAAAAATACATTTATTGAAAAAAAAAAGTGTATACACATGTTAGACAAAGTTGAGCTATAAGTTATAGTTATTGTAGCAAGTTTAAAGTGTTTCTTTATGCATTCTTTTATTTCGTCATATCATCTAAAGCGCTTTCATTCATTTAAACAAATTTCAAAACCTATTTAAAAAAGTCTGGTAGTTGACAAACAAATCTTGTCCATTTAGAAAACAGAATGATGAATATTAAATAATGCATTTAAAATAAAAATCACAAACACATTTATTTAATAAGTAAAAGGCATTGATTTTAACGAATCATTCAAAATTATTTTTAAAATAAGTTCATTTACTGCCTTGTACCTGGTTTCAATACATTTTGCCGGTAACAACTATTGCCAAAAAAAAAAATTATAATTAAAAAAAATTACTGGAAAATGAGAACAAGCTATTTTACTTTAGAGGTTATAATGTTTAAAATAAATGACCTTTTAATTTTTTTTTTACTTATTGGTAATTTGTTCCTTGAGGAGTCTGAATAATCTGTTTTGATCCACATTTTTATTTCAAATCTATTATTTTAAGTATTAAACGTTTTCTTTGTGCTCTTAACTTTTTCTGAATTTGAAATTAATGTATTAACTGTTTCAAATTTTTGAGTTTTTATTTGATAAATCGTTTTCAACAAACCGTTCAGATTAGTTCTCATTTTTTATCCGCTTTTCTTCATCTTTTTTTTAGTGCCTGAAAGTTTTCCTTAGTCAGTCATTTTTTTAATGTTACAAATATTAAAATTATTAACATGTTTGGTAATTGGCGTTTGTGAATCAATTTACTATCTGACCAGCAAGATTGATGCACGCAGGATGTAACATTAAAAAGTAGAGAATATAATATGGTATGATTTTGTTTCAAGCCGTATGTGGCTTGCGCAATAATATATTCTAATTTTTAGCAAAACGTGGATCACGATTGCTAACACTTGGAGAAAAAGTTAAAACGTTAAAAAAAAAGTTAAAAACGTTAAAAGATTTTGGTTGAATTTGGCGATTTAAATAATATGCGCAGGCCCGTAAGAACAAAAATTATATTGGGGCAGTGCTAGATAAAGGGGCCCTGAAATTATTGTGGGGACAAATGGGCATTTGCCCATTTGCTGACTGCTAAATTTTAACTACGTGTGTAGTTAAAATTTAGCACATACGCGTGTAGTTAGAATATTTTGCAATAACTTAGAGGTTGCATCAAATATTTTTAACATAGTAACGGGAACGTGGTGCAGTTTTGAAGAGTCAATAGCAAATACAAATTTCTATACCTTGATTTTCTTAGTTTATATTAATGACCTTTTATCAAGACAACTGTTTCTCGATGAATCTTTTCTTAACTAACCTTAAAACATAATTTAACGTTTGTTTTTTGTTTTTTTGCTGTTTGAGTGACTTGGAAATTTATTTTCTGAATTATAACTAATTTTTTAAATTTTAATTTTAAAGTTAAATAAATGGATTATATATATATATATATATATATATATATATATATATATATATATATATATATATATATATATATATATATATATATATATATATGAAAAAAAAACACATCTAACTTCTTCCAGTATTTGTGTTAATAAGCAAATAATAATAAAAATATATTTCATAGCTCTATATGCAAGCTAATAGAGCTACTAAAGTAGCGTTTATTGGAGTGCAAAACATATAAGTTCTCCTGAAGAACGTTCAATTGAAGACACAAGTATTGTTAGTGATACATTCCAGGCAATCAATCTACCTGTAAATATAAAATCTATTAATCGTCTGACTAGTTTAAGCCGTACATTTGCACATTTTATAAAAACTAACCTTCCTGCTCTTATTATAGTAGAATTTGACTCAATAGATATTTGTAACAAGGTAATCTTCTCAGCAAAAAAGTTATGTAACACAAAATATAAAGAAATCTTTATCCGACCTGATCGTACTCCATCAGAGCAAGCTAACTTCTATAAGCTATATGCTGAAAAAAAAATTGAATGAACAGCTCAAATGAATCTAAAACTTGATAAGCCCTTTCAATATATTGTCCGCTTTTTTCCTGTTTTGGTGACGTTGATACAGCGAGATACCGTTCGCTGTATCAACGTCACCAAAACAATCTCAATTCGTGGAGTCGATAAGCATCTCTTCGTGGACAAAAAAACAGCCGGAGATGCAAGAAAAGTTAAAACTGATAAATTTTTTCAATTATCCACATCAACCATAAACAATCAGAGCAATGCCCTCCAAATTATATAAACTATCAGCTACGCACCCAACAACTAAAAAAACATCATCTGTCAGTAATCTAAACTGTTTTTATACTAATGCAACATCATTGAACCACAAAAAACTACAAGAGCTTTTTTCAGCTGCTCAATTTTGAATATGATGTTATATTTATTACAGAAATGTGGTTTAATGGATTTTTAGCACCTTCTTTTCCTAAATACAATATTTAAAGAAAAGATTGACCTACTCATAGTGGTGGTATTGCAATATATGTAAAAAAAAACTATGGCATAAGTGAATGCACAAAATATAAATTGCATAAATGAATTAAACATTTAGAAAACTCTGGCTTGAACTTATATTAAATAAAGAATCTCTTTTTATAGAATGCATTTATCGCCCACCAATTAGCAGCATATCAGCCTTCAACAAAACTACTAGATCCATTTCATATTCAAAATCCCTTAAAAAAAATTAACAAGGCCTTATTTTTACTGGGGATTTTAACTTTGCAAACATCAACAAAAAGGTTGGAAAAATACAACAAGCGGTGAAACCAGTTTGGACGCCAAATTTACTAATATTATTTTTGAATTCCACCTCTATTAACATGAAACCAAACCAATTCTAACACAATCCAATGGTTTTTCAAAAAATACTCTCGACCTGATAATCAGCGAATCCATCTTGTTCCACCTCTAGAAAATAAATCACAAGATTGCTGCACTTTTGCCTGGCAGTATCTTTTATCTAATGCTACTATCAGCAACAATCTCTCCAGATGAT
>NC_061168.1:28415873-28545873 GCF_022113875.1 Hydra vulgaris
AAAAATTTTATTTTGGTATTTTTATATTTAAATATTCGAAGTGACTATTCGCACGTTTTTCATTTGCGAATAGACTATATTTAATAAAGTCTAAATGCATGTTTAGTTAAAAAAAGGAAAAAGTTATCGAATTTAAAGAGAATCTAAAAAAATTAGATTTATTATTATTGGTTTTTAAATTTAAAATTAAATTTCGTTGTGGAGTACAAACGTTTTTTATACATATAATGCTTAAACGCAGTGGCGGATTAAGACCTCTTGGGGCCCGGGGCTATTTTTGTTTTTGGAGGCCTTTTTATGGGCCAGAGCTTAAAAATGACTTAAAAAAAAAAAAGGTCCTCAAACATTTTTGGGGTCCCTAAATTTGCGGGGCCCGGGGCTATAGTCCCCTAGCCCCCCCTCCCCCTTGATCCGGCACTGCTTAAACGTAAAAAAAAAGTTTTTTTTAAAAAAAAGTAAAAAAACGTAAAAAAAAAACAACTGCAAAAAAGTAATGTAAACGTAATAAAAACGTAATAAAAAAAAAAAGTAATAAATTAAGTATTTTGATCAAAAGTTTGCCAAAAATTCTTCTCTTACAGTTTTGACTAAAAACGCAGACCATAAGTAGCATTTTTTTTACCAACTATTTACTCTAGCCATAAATACTATGTTTAAATATTTTAATTGTGTACATTATTTATTAAGTATAGAAGTTTTTGTTAAGTAAGTTTTTGCAACAAAAAAATAAATATATTAATAATAAAAAAAATTAAACTAAAAATAATTGGATAATATTAAGCTAATTAATTTAAACAACGGAACAATAACTGTTCAGTAGTTTAAAAATTAACAAGCACACATTGGCCCGACGTCGGGCCGACGTGTTATATTTGGCTAGAAAATTTACTACGGCATAACTATGTTTTAAATGTGCATTGTGGTTCATCTGCGCTTTATTTACTCAATTACTGAATAAGCTGAGCTTATAAAGCTATATAAGCTGAGCGCAGAAAACCACAAAGCACATTTAATACATTGCATTTCCAACTTTATGCCGACGTAATTTTCTTAGCTGTTGATTAATAGAAATTACACGAATTTAATTGCTGTTGATTAATAGAAATATGAACACGTTGACCCGACGTCGGGTCAACGTGTTCATGTTATCTGGGTAGTCATTATCTTCAATCTTAACAATTATCTTTCAATCTTAATAATCTACTAGTAATTATCTTCAAGTACTTTTAGGTACTTGCAAGTACTTAAAAACTTAAATATTCTACTAGAGAAAAAGAAGATTTTATTTGAAGGTGATTATGAGGGCCTTAATAAATTCTTTCTAGAAATTGATCGGCATAATGAATTACGTAACTTTAATGTTAAGTAATTCCTTTCCTCGATTTAATCGATTAACGTTTCTTTGATTAACCTTTCTCGATTAATGTTATGCTAAAAAAACAAAGTCAAAGTCAGGGTTAAATAAAGTATATAAACAGTAAGACATCAAACAAAATCTCTGCAGTCTTCATTTTTGTTTAAGTGTATTTCATCTGTGTTGCTAATGATATCGCCAGTTTTTATGATGAATGTTGTTAGGTAAAGTATTATTATGTTTTAGGCTAAAATAGCTTTGGCTAATACTTTTATCTAGATTAGATGAATAACAACTCTCAAGGTGTATTAGCTGAATTATCTTTTTGTTTTGATAGTCTTTAGTCAATAACGGATTTTTAAATTGTTATGAGTCTACAACACTTAATTTCATGGAAATTCAATTAAAAAGTCATGTCATAGAAGACAGAAAAATATCAATATCTGTTTTTAATAACTTGGCTTTCATAGCAAATCTGAGAGTTGCAAATGTTTAGCTTGGTTTAAGTACTAAATAATAAAATACATCGTTGTTTAGTAAGGACCGCCCTGGAAGCAGGTGGGGGTTAAAAGGATTAACCCTTTTTGAACTAATAGTCGGTAAGTCTAATGTTATTTCACTCAGCTAATCAAGTTTCATTTGCTTTTTTGTATTACATTCAAGCAATAGACTGTTTTTTATGTTCACTCGTTTTTTAGAAGTCGTAACCAGCTAGAAATCGTAACCAGCTCGTATGAAAGGATTTCTCGACGTGAAATAGTTAATTTTATTCAACAACTCCAGGAATCTGTTTCTTGGAGTTGTTGAATCTCGCTGCTCGCTCAAGAAACAGGAAAAAAGAGAAAGATGAAAAAATATTTTGTTGAATAATACTGTTGTTTTATTTATAAATTATTCTCCTATATTTTATTTTAGAAGAGTGCTTTAGAAGTTAGCTTAGAAGAGTGGTCAATGAATTGGCTGATCTGTAAATCAGCCAATTTATTGACCACTCTTCTAAAGCCATCTGACTACTTTGACCACATTTTGAAGATTGGGAAAATAATTGTGCATTCAGTTCATTCTGAGCATCTGAAGTTAATGTTGCCGAATGTGATGGCGGCTCACGATTAACAAAATTTAATAAAGGATTTCTTTGTCTTACAACAAACGCTTCATTTTGATTCCTTAAAACTACATTTTCAGCAAAAGATAGCAAATTGATTTAATTTCTTATTTTATCTCTTCGTTATATTTTTAGTAAAACTTCGAATTGTTTTCTCCCTTTTCTTACATGACCTTTTAATTTGTTTCATAACAAATTCGTACAAAAGTTTGTAGATATTTATCAACGAACGCCTGAAGAATTTATATGACTATAAAACCCCTTTAGGAATTCCTATGAAAAACTACTTTCTTTTTGTAAATAAACTTCAAAAAAACTTTAAAATCTCCCAAAACTCTTGTGCAACTGAGAGAGGTCCTCACCGATCTGAAACCCTCGGCAGTTGCCTTGTTTGCCTATGCCTAGGGCCCGTTTTGGCAATCAGACTATATAAATAATACCTAAAAAACTAATTTAAGATTTCATGATTAATTTTAAAAAATTTATAACTTATAAAAATGAAATAAAATATAAAAAGTTTAGCAAATTTTTTGAAAAGAAAAAAACAATAAAAATAAACTTCATTATGCAAATTTATTTCAAAACAAATGTTGACATACAAAAAACGTGGAATATCATTGAGTTCTTTTGGCCAAACGTCGAAACATCTGTTTAGTACATAATACCTCAGTAGCTTGGAAAAGACCCTTTTTCAAAATGAAACACGTTAAGGTTAGCTTGCAAAAATTGTTGTCTTTGACACACTCAGAAGTTTTTATATTAATTAAAAATCGATGTTTCAAGTAACTGAATATTGACTTTATACATCATGTAGCTGAAATGATACCCATCCTAAAGAAATGGCTTATACTACAGTAGCCATTACAGTTATACAGTTATACAATTATACAGTAACCATTACATTTAGTCCTAATAAACTGATTTTATGTCTAAATACAAGTATAATTATTATCAAATTATATTTCTAATTCATCATTTTTGACTACTTTTTTATTATTGTATATTGTAACTTACAAAATAACCTGTGACTCAATGGGAGGAAAATTGGAGGCTTTGAATTTTGGTGTACAAAATCCACAGGGATAATAACAGTATTGATCACAAGTGCCAATTAAATACCCCACTCCACACCTGTTGATAGTGCATACTATTGATAACAAATCAATCTTTGAGCTGACGTAGGTTGGAAGTATAAACGATGTGACGGTTTATATTATAATATAAACCGTAATTTAAGTTAGATATAAGTCTGTATATAGACTTATATCCATCTTAAGTTACAAAAACTCCTAACCAAGTAAATAATTATCAAAAAGAAATTAACCTCTGATTTTCTAGCAGTCATTTTAGATGAAAACCGTCATGGTTAACTTTGACACAAAGGGGTTACCATAAAACAAACGATGTCGGCAATTTTTGCCGACTTCGAACACTTTTAGGTTGGCAGTTAGGTTGGCATTGCCAAATGCCGATCCTAATTCTGAGGGCTGCAGTTAATATTATATAAACCATATACAATAATATTTGGGCTATTAATAATAAAAGGTAAGATACCTGTTATGCGATGATGAATTGTTTCAAATATTTTCTTCCTAAGTATTGAAAATACATAATAATTAACTATAAATTAACGAAGTATGAATAAAATAAAATAAGAAATTTTAAAAACCTACTTTGATATAAGTATGTGACAATTTTTTGTGTTTGATAACAAAAAAACCATTCGATAACAAAAAAGTTTTGTTTACAAAATTTATTTATAACAAGCTTCTTTTTTCGAAAAAAAAAATTGATTTGACATCTTTTACATACAAATCAATTTTAAGTTGTATTGTTTTGTTGTTGTTTTTTGTTATGGAGGTAAATGCTATGGAGGTAAATGGGTTCTTGCTTAAGTAGTAACCTAGGCAGCAATAACGCTATAACGTCGGTAACAGTACCAAAGTTGTAAAATCATTGTACTCTTCTGTTTTTTCTAAAATCCCATCTTTCAAAAAAGAGAATTCCTTAATTCAATCATTTGAAACCTCTCCTTATAGCTTCCTCCACAAATCTTATCCAATTAATAATATACATAGAAACATAGAGTTTTAAAAAAACTGAAACAAAACTGTGTTGAATTAAATTAGTTTTTGTTAAATGCTTTTGTGTAGTATTTACACAAAAGCATTTAACAAAATCTATTTTAATTCCCTAACTCAGCCTTTCAAAACGCTACTAGTAACATGTTAAGATAAAAATAATTTACCTTGTATAAACCTGGCTCAACAGGGAATGTTATCGTGTAATATGTAATTGGAACTGGTTCTTCTATAAATGGATGCAGTATTTCTATTTTTGGTATTAAATTCAGTTCTTCGTTAAAATCAACATAACTAATTTCAAGTAGCCAGGGATCACATGGGTATGGAAGAGGTTCGTAACCTTTTTTTGATTCCATAACATCTATTAGTCTGGATTCACCATGTTTGAGAAGAAAAAATTGCATTTTTGACAACTCGGATTTTTTTAACTCCTCGTTTAGTCTGAGAGGGGGTTCTAAATAATGCTAAAACAAAAAAGTAAACCTTCCACAATCAATTGTTAATTAATTTATTAGTTCTTTTATGTTGAAATCATATCCAATAAAAAATGATTTTAATAAATTTAAAGAAATGTAGCATATACGTTTAAAGTGCAAAAAGAAGTTGAGCGCTCCTTTTTAATTCTCCTCCTCCTGTTTTAATGGCTGATTAAGATAGAATACATTATGCTGTATGTTTTTATGGCTGATTATGATAGAATACATTATGCTAGTTCAGAATCATATAAAAAAATAGGTTTTAAAATTATAAAAGCGTTCTTATACATTTTTATTCATTCATCATCATTAAACATTGTTTTTATTCATTCATCATCATTAAACATTGTTTTTATTCATTCATCATCATTAAACATTGTTTTTATTCATTTTTTAATTGAATAACGGTTTTTATTGTCGTATTTTAAAATTAAAGTTTATTTAAGGTAGTACCCCAAAAAATTAAGGTCAATTTAAAAAAAAAAAAAAAAAAGGTATTAAAAAAGCATACTAAAAAAAAGTTAAGAAAACTGAAAAAATAACATATGAACCTGAAAGATTTTAATTTATTTTATTTATTTATTTATTCAAGAAATTATAAATTTTTTTATGCTTTTTGTGTAATTTTAATTTTTTTATCGCAAAATGTCAAAATTCACTAGTTTTCAAACTTTTTTACTAGTTTTCAAATTTTATATCGCAAAATGTCAAAGTTCACTAGTTTTCAAAAATGAGAACTTCTTAAATAATTATGCATAAGTGCTGAAGTTTTTACAGATTATTTGTCATATTATTAAAATTCATTTGAGAAAAAAAAAATTTTCAATGCATTTTACATCTTGTAATTTTGTTATATTAGTGTTGTTTAGCTCGCTTACTTTTTAGTGTTTCATGGGTAATTTCTAAAATTTTCATTTGTTTTCATTTATTTCTCTCAAATGAATTATATTACCATGATTAAAAATTGTTCCAAATTTCATGCTAAAATGACTAGTAGATTTTGAGTAATTACTTCACAAAAAATCAATTATTTTCAATTTTTAGGGGGTAATCGAGGCAAAGATTTTCAAGTTTGATAGCATTTTTGAAAATTATTTCAAATTATGTATTTATGTTGTAAAATTGATAATGTGCTCTAGTTCCAATAAGATTTTGATATATTTCTTGGAATACCACCTTAAAGTTGTTGAATGTTTTTTATGAATACTGGTGGAAGTCCCACCAGTATTCATAAAAAAATTTCTATAAACATATGTGTTATATCTGTTTTTTGTTTCTGGGCCCCGAAAACAAAAAAACAGAGATAACACATATGCTTATAGAAAATAAAGTGTTAAAATGCTCTAATGAAAGTATACAAATTAATTGTTGTTGAATTAAAAAATATATATATATATATATATATATATATATATATATATATAGACATAAACGTAACATGCATTAATTAATTTGAATTTTGCCATCTAGACATCCCAGCTTTAATAATTACATGCATAAATGATATCAACACAATTTTTCAGTGACAAGTTCTACAGAATAGTGCATTATATATATATATATATATATATATATATATATATATATATATATATATATATATATATAATATATATATATATATATATATATATTTATAGTTAATGTTCCCCATACCGATCTAAGATATAGGAGTAAGATTATTTTGGAGTAAACTGATTTTTAAAAGGTCTCAAAAAATTAATAAAAAAATCTTTCCTAGTCTATTCTCTTATATAAAAGGAATGGTTATGAATAAGTATAAATATGCCATCATTTAGAAATATTTTTTTTTTTTTTTTGAAGTTAAAAATAAAATGTGTAAAAATTTACTAAATTACAAATAAAAAATTGTTTATAATTAAATCAAAAACACCATAGGAAATTTTTCACAAATAAACACATCATACTTGACGCATTTTTTTTTCATATCATGCGTTACAGTTGTAACAATCAGAGATGAGATCTATTTCTTTTTTCTAGATATTAAGACTGGGTACAATTTTCATGTACCCAACCTTTATAGGTAGAGATGTAAGCAGTGTAAAGTTACTTTTTATTTTTTGAATCGACTTTATGTGGTGATAACAGGAATCGGTACAATTAACGTAAATTTATATGCATTAATTAGCGCCTAACATCTAATTAAAACGCTGAAAAATTTTTTGCGTTGTTGAAATAAGATCATTACGCATGAATAATTTTGGAGCGAAATTTTGGTGCTAAAATAATGAAAATTATTTTTTCATAAAGAAAAATATGTTAGCTAAAAATCCAGTCTATTTTTGTTTGAAAAACAATTCATAGAAACGTTTAGTTTTGACTTTATTAAAAGATGCCATTTTTGTGTAATATAAGCATGCTCAAATTACCCAGTGTTTTTCATTGAAATTACCTAGTTTAAAGTCCTAAAATGGCAGTGGTTTTAATTGCTTTTTAAATAAAAACAAAACATAGTAAAAAATTTAAATATTTTAACAATACTAAACATTTTTCTGTTATTTAAATCTAAAAAATTATGAATTTTTATCGTTCAAAGGTTTGAGTTATTAAAATGGAAAAAAAAAAACAACTATTTTTTTTCTTTTTTTACGGAAAACATAGAAGTATTTGTTGAAACTCAACAAAAAGCGGTTCAAAATTTGATCTTTTAATGATAAGTTTTATTAATAACGAGTCATTATATTCTAAAAGTTAGTTTTAATTGTCAGATTGTTTTTTTTTTTTACTTAATTAATGTTATTTTTTTGAGCTAATTTAAAGTGCTTTACTTAGTGATCTTGGTAATACGAGCACTTTTGCTACTTTTTTAAAATCTATGTGTTTTTAAGAAAAAATTTCGGGTGCTCAAAGTCGATAATGAGTAGAGATCCCTAAAAATTTTTATTCGCAAAAATTTTGAATCCAATATAAATATTTTTAAAAATATTCCAATCTTCGCCTAAGGTGCTCATATTACCCTAATCTACCCTAAATCTATTTTGAGCTATTTCTTATTGTGCATGCATTTTCAAAAGCTGCATGCAACTTTTAAAAATGCGTTTAATATAAACTATAAGCACTTTATTATTGTAACCTGTAATTTTAGCTCCAGGATCCTAGAATTCAGGATTCGCATTAATTTTGCTGATGCTTCATTAAAGCCTGATTTCAAAAATTTTATAAAAGATTTTTTGAGTGATTGTATTTTGTAGATAGTGTTTAGAGGTATACTATTTAAATGAATGTTAAACTGAATATTAAAATGTTAAAAATGAATATTAAAAATGGCAGCTTATTCAATAACTAATAGTTCTTTTCATGGTGCATACTCATCAAAAATCAATAGAAAAGGGTTGTTTTAAAATGTTTAGACATACCTTTAAAAGTTTAAAATCACTTAAGAGAAAATATCTTCAAATATCCAGCCGCTCCTATATATCTCAGGATGCCCTTATCATTAGATGTCTATTTCTATCCATTATTTTACAAACTGAGTTATGAAATATTCACTTATATTCACGGAAAATATCAACGTTATATTTTTGCCTCGTTCTCCAGATTTTAAACTATTAAAAATTCTTGATACTGGAAGTTCTTATTTTTTATTTACTTTATTAACACATTTAAATAAACGGTCTATTTGAGGTTTGTTTAAACCAACAGTTCTTATAAGACTTGATTGAGGTATAAAACCATCCTAAAATCAATTTTGGGGTTTTTACTTCTAAGTACCATTCTTTTACTATTAGCAGTGCCCGATCAAGGGGTGCTAAGCTAGGGAGGCTATAGCCCCTGGCCCCCGCAAATTTAGATTTTTTTTTTTTTTAGTCATTTTTAGGCTCTAGCCTATAAAAAGGCCTCCAAAAACAAAAATAGCCCCATTTAAAATACATTTAGATCGTAACTTTTAAAAACAAATGCCCGTCAGGACCTAAAAGTTAGTTTTTGTTAAAGAATAAATTGTATACCTAATGAATAAATATTTTTACCAGAAGATGGCTTAATTATTATTATTATTATTATTATTAATATTATTTTTTTTTTTTATTTATTTATTCATTTTAGGTGCCATAAGAAGTCTTTACGATCTTATCACAGAGCACCGCGGAAAAGCATTTCCTTCCAAATGAAAGAAACTTCACGCCTCTTTTTGTTAAATAAAACAATTAAACATTTGGAAAATTTTGTACCCCAAGGTTGTTTGCAAGCAGATTGTGCACAACCCATCAAAGATGATTCTTCGCCTGATACATACTAAATTGCCATAAAACCACAATAAAATATAAAATAGCAATTATGTCATGCCTCAAAAAATATAAAAAATATATTGTAAACATAATTAAACATTAAAAAATATATAAAAATAAATATGTTTTGTGATTTCTTTAGTACACCTCTTTTTTGCAACAAATGTTTAAAAAAAAAACAATTTGAAAATCTAGGAACTAATGCCAATAAAATACCCCAAAAAAGCCTTTTTTACCGATTTCATAGAAATTGCCCAGAGGTTGCGTTTAACCACGGATCTCTATCTTCTGAGGCAAGCGCGCTAACCACTGCGCTACGACTACTTGTAAAATATTCTCGTAATAATTCTTGTAAGTATGAAACATTTATGATTTGATTAATACAAGCAAACAATGCTATTCTATTTTTAACAATTATTTGATTGGGTGCACTGATATTGGAAACAAATTCGGTTTTGCCTAAGGCACCATTTGGTCTCCTAAATTGCAACACTTTGATTTCTTAATCGGAACAAGCCGCTTCTTAAAAAAAACATTAAATTTAAAAAAAAATCAATTAAAAATTATTTCCATCTTTACTGTAACAACTTCAACAACTTTATAATATAAATAATATAACTTTATAACTTATTAAAATTTCAAAAAGCTTATAATAGGATTAAAATTGCACGGGCAAAATTAAGTTCTTCAAACAATAGGTATAATACAAAAGTTTCAGCTAATATGACGTTCTTTATTAAATTTAAAATTGCTAGGCTAAACTATCAAATCGTCGACCGCCCACCCAGTCGTCAACGTTTTGTCACTAAAAAATATGCTGAGTAAAAAAAACTAATTCGAGTAAAGTGCTGAAGTAATGTCTGAAATAATTGTCTATCTTTTCTTTATATATGAAAGAAGTTTGGCTATCGTAAACATCAAAATAAATTCATACGAAGATTTTGAGCAAAAAAGGTTCCATAAAAACCCTTAACACTTAGGAAACATTTTTTTTTCTTTTTTCAGATAAACACAAGAAGCGCATGACAAATGTTGTGTAATTGATTTTTATTTTTTCATGCTGACACGGAAATAGATAAAATGAGTGTACAAACCTCTAAAATCAAAACATTTAACGGAGAATGGGGGTATAGGGGGTGTCGAAAATTGGAAGAAATTTATTACGTTTTCCAGCATTCGACAACAAAAAAAATAAAAATAAAAATTACCAGCATTACTATATCGTGATTGTCATAATTGCTAAACAGCAATTCCCTTTGTCTCTAAAAATAAGCAGCTGTTTTAAAATGGCATTAAGTTCCCGATAACTTGAGGAGGATATTAGCAATGCAATTGAAGATGTTTAGAGGTAAATTTTACATTTTTAACGTCTTATTACTTAAATAATTTTATAAGCAGTTTTTTGCTTAAAAAACATGCTGACAGCTATTTACTTAATACATCATGCGTTCATGGAAGCTATTTACAATGCATTGATATATATTTTTCAGTAAATAGAAGTCTATTTCAAAATCTGTCAAATTTTACAGCATTCCTCAAAAAACTCTGCATAATAAAATTAGTGGAAAAGCTCTAGCTGCCAAAAAGATGGGTCAAAACATATTCTTGACTGGTGCAGAGGAACATGTGCTAGTAAACTATATATTAAGTACCCAAAAGCGGCTTTACCTGTCACAAAAGATATCATTTTATCTCAAGATATCATTTTATTTTATGTTGGAATGTTTGTCCAATTAAAAGAAGCATGGGGCTTGTGGGCTAAAGAATACAAGATCAAACAACAATAATAAGTAACATACTAAAGAAATATTTGCTTCAGTTTTCCTTCCTTTTAGTTGTTCTGCAATGAGTAAAGACAAAATCAAAAATTCATTTAAAAAATGTGGCATCTATCTTTTAACTCAGAAGCCCCCAATTACAGCAATGAGTTTTTGCTTGTGGGTGTTTTGCATAACGGAAAGTTGGAGCGAATTACGCAAGTAGATCCCATTCAAAGGTTTATTATCAGGACTCAAACCTTACCTGATAAATAATGCACTAATATTATAGAATCACTGGGATTAGGCGCAACTAGAAAGTTGTAAGATAATTTAGTATTGTTTTCTTGCAAATTATCTTCTTTTTTATACTTTAAGGGCAATCGAGGAATCTTTTTACCTTCTCCTGCCTTATCTCCATCAACATCCCTTTCTAAACGAAAAGCTATAACCATAGCCATATTACATCATAGATGGTTTTCCTTACCAAAGAAGACTGTTCCTAAAATTAGAACAGTTGCTCAAGAACTCCATGCAACATTTATCTTGACAACGCATCGAGTAGTATCTATGTTAGAAGATACCCCACAAAAAAAATAAGCTGCCAAAAATTTTCACAAAAAAGTAAGGTAGGCAACTGCAGAAAAGAAAAACTCACTAACGGCTGGTGTTTAAAAAAATTAAGATGTAATGTTAAGAAAAACACAAAAACAAAGCAAAAAGATAACTTACCTTAAATTGTGAGTTTTTATCTTACGCTGTAAAATATAAAAAACAGACTTTTTTTTGCTTACTTCAAAAAATGTTTTCTATAGTTTAAGTTAAAAACTTTAAAAAAAACATGCTTTTCGTTTTGCTACGTACCATTTAAGCACCTGTGTTTAGAGAAGTACTTAAATTTTTTAAAAATTTTATAAGTGTCGAATACTGGAGAGCAAAAACGTTGATGAAGATGTTGTCACTCTAATAATCTTCGCTCTTCTTAAAATTTTGGTCCGTCGAAGCGGGTTATGATGCCCTTTAGTGAGCTGAACTATGGCTAAATGCCTGTATATGGCAACTAGCCTTTTACTTGGACATCGCGTTTTGCAAATGGATTCCTCATTTTGTTTTTTGTATCAAATATATATTAAGTTTATCAAAAACGTTTATTGAAAGTTTCAGAGCTAATTAATCAATCTATCTTAGAATATGAACACTATCTTTTTTACTCAACAACGTGCTTACTTCTTTTTTACTTCAAAGAAATTAAACTCTAAACTTGGTTGCTAGGACATTTTCTTCCAAAAAAGAAGGTCAGTTTTACTTCAGTTTTGAAGTCTTGCATGATTGATATCCCTTCTAAGGTTTCCTAGAGGACGAGAAGATCAAGGAGTGTAATGAAAGTTAAGTTTCCAAAGAGTTTTAATCATTATTGTCATAATAATTTTAATTATTATATCTTTAGTTTCTAAAATTCATTTTTCACAGTTCACATTTATTCACTTTTGCATAAATTTCAAAATAAAGTTTCTCAATTTGTCAAACTTTTTTGGATCTGAAATTTTCAGTACTTGATCAAAGTACCTATTAAATTCATTTAACAAAAGAATTCTTTATTTATAAATAAATATGTGAACAGATCCTTATGAGTAAAATATTTAAAAAAATCTATATACGTTTTTATTCATGTAAAACTAAGCAATTACTGAGTAAATTACTTAACTTTACGTGAATGGAATTTTCTTGAATTAGTCAAAAAAATTTTAACTAATTCGAGATACGTTGTTTTGAAATTTAGTCTATAAAAACTTTTTTTGGGGGAAGCAATTGTAAACTAAGATTAGATACCAAACTTTTCATTTTTTGTTTTGTTTTTCAATTGAAATCTTTTTGAGTTACGCACATTTAAATGCAATATCATTTTGGAAAGTGATTAAGTTTTTATTGTTGTTTGTTGTTGTACCAAAAGTTACAACTTTAATTTGGTGCTGAACCACTAAATACAAATGACATAAATAAAACACTAATACACATATATCTATAAACTTTTGTATTTTTTTTTTAACTGGAAAAAAATACTAATATTTTTTTAATGCAAATACTGTTGCGATTAACAACATCAAAATGTAACTCTTTCGAAACGATAATAATGCTTAAATAAATAATGATTATGAGTAAATAAATATGAATTATGCATAGAGAAATATTAATTACGCTTCACAAATTATATCATGCTTAAATATTAGTTTTAATAACTTTATTTTCAATAAATTTATAATTACGCAATTTTAAATATAGTCAAATTTTACCTCATTTTCTAATGTAATTAATCATAAATAATTAATCATAATTTTACCTCATTACTAAAGGCAAATGTTCCCCAAGATAATGCCAGAGAACACATAGATAAAATATCTTTATGAACTTGCACAGCTTGTTCAGGAGTAACATATCCATAAACATTTTTAGTTTTTATATCGTAACCACCTATAGGTAGCGCGGCCATGTGAAACGGCCCATATTTTCTTCCAATAGATTGAAAAACTTTAGCATAACCAGTCGATCCTGATATAAAGATTTTATAACGAGGACTACGAATAACCCAACTGCACCACAACATTGCATTCTCATTATCAAAATCACGGTTGTGGTAACTTTGGGATGGCGTGCACGCAATGTTAAAGGAAGTAGATTTGATTTCTTGTTCATTTTTTATCTGTTTAAAAAAATTTACAATTAAAATTTTATTTATGTTTTTTTTTTTTTTTTTTTTTTTTTTTGTTCTTTAATTTTACAACTTTGTGATTTAATAAATATTCGTTAACAGTGTATATATATATACATGATCGTTATTAAGAAATAAAAGAACGCGGGAACTCGTAGAAGACCGTAAGGTCTTGTCGTCGAGAACCGCTAAAAAATTTTCGTGTTAATATTTCGTATTTATAAAATATTCTCAAAATAAATAAACTTTCAATAGGAATATATACTTAACATACTTGAAGATAAATAATTAAGAATTAAGAGTTGAAAACATAAATAAATTTAAAGAAAAAAAGAAAAAGAAAAACGGTTCCGTTAAAAATACATAGATGCGTTATACAGTTTTAAGATACCTTTAACAAAAGTGTTAAACAACTATTTACAAATTGTTAAATTATAAAATTTATTAATGCAGTGTTAAATATAAAGTTAAAAAAAGAAACAAAAAATTAATAGAATATAGATATATCATCTAATAAAAAAATGACTTTTTTAAGTTTTTGTTTGAAAGAGTGATAGCTAACTTCTTGAGAAAAGTCAAAATTCTTTAAAACTATTTTATTCCAAAGTAATGCTCCTCGAAATGAAATACAGTATTTTCCAGAATTAGTTTGATAAGCTGATTGACGAATATTATTATCATTTCGTAAAATGTACTTAGTTTTTTCTTTTTTGTTATACAAATTATGAAAAGGTACAGGAGAAATATTGTTTTTACATTTAAACATTAAACATATAACGTTAAAAATATTAAGCTCATATATATTTAAGACTTTCATTTCAATTAATAGAGGCTTGGCATGAATAAATCGATCCTTAAAATTAATAAGGCGTGCAACATGTTTCTGTTGACGATAAAGAGGTTCCAGTTCACTTTTATTAGTACTACCCCACGCAATGTTCGCATAGTTAATGTGACAATGAATGAGCGAATAATATAGTTTAAGTAATGTATGTTTATTTAAAAAACACCTTGCTTTGTACAAAATTCCTATGCTTTTTGATATTTTACTACTCAAATTTTTTATGTGACTTTTCCATGACAAATTTTCATCAATATAAATACCAAGAAAGTTTGTAACTGTTACTTTTTTTAGAAGTATATTATCAATAAAAAGCAGTGGCATTTCATTTGGTATAAGATTTTTTTTGTGATTTGGATGGAAAAAAATCCATTTCGTTTTATCAATATTAAGAGACAGTTTATTTGTCTTAAACCAATCAGAAATTCTTACTAGTTCATTATTGATATTCTGAAATAACAATGTAATATCATTATGAGATAAAAATAAGTTCGTGTCATCTGCAAACATAATCGTCATTAAATTTGAGGCTTTATGGAGATCGTTGATGTAAATAAGAAAAAGAAGAGGCCCTAATATTGATCCCTGAGGAACTCCACAGGTTATATCAAGCAAGTTTACTGGTGAAACTACATCAACGTATACAAATTGCTTTCGATTATTTAAATAGCTTTTTAACCAATTTAAAACACTTCCGTTTATACCGTAAATCTTTAGTTTATTTAAAAGAATATTGTGGTCTATTGTATCGAAAGCTTCAGCTAAGTCAATAAAAACCCCAACTGTATATTGGGAGTTTTCAAAAGAGTTAGTAATACTTCTTGTAAACTGGAGAACTGCGTGTTCTGTCGAGTTATTTTTTTTGAATCCATATTGATTGCTATATATTAAATTGTTTACATGTTATAATATAGCCTTTGGGTTTATCTGGAACAACTTAGCTCTATATTTTATTTTGAATTTTTAAATAAAATAACAAAGAAGCAGTGCTGGAAATCAGGATAACAAGACATGAAAACTTTATATTTGACCTTAAATTTTATAATGCCCTCAAAACTTGTGTCATTTACTTTTTATAATGTCTTTTTTTTTAATTTCAAAGCTCCTGACGTTAAAATTAACATATTTATTTATAATACAAATTTAAAAAAAAAAAAATTGAAATATAATTGGGACTTGTAACATAAATTTCAGAATTGTTCTTAAGAGCGATGTTTGCTCAATTTTAAGTAAAAGAAAACCGTTTAATGAATCCTTGTAAGCGCAGTAAACATTGTTCTTAATAGTTTATATTAAAAGACCCAATTACATTTGAATTTTTATTTTTACTTTGTGGATCTTATATTGTAAGAAAAATATAGTCTCCTACATTTAAAATCCTTACAAAGTAACGAATTAAAAGAAAAAAATTAGAACTCGGGCTTGATTACATTTTTTTATTGTTAGATTAACTGCCCAGTAAATATTTGTTCTTAAAAAGACATCTTTTATGCGTATAAAAAACGTTTAATACGTTGAAAAGATGTAGTAAAAACGTCTTTTTTAGACCAAATACTTGCTGGATGCATTGGATTTGTATTTTAGTTAGTCACATTTGTATTTTTTGGCAAATTGCAACCTGCTTGTTTATTTGTTCTAATTCCATTTAAAAATATTAAAAGAAGCTTTATTAATATCTTAAAATTTTAAAGTTTTTATTATTTTTTTTATTAACAGTTTTCAAAATTTAAAGCAATTAAAATTTTTAGATGTTGTATGAAAACAATTTTAAAAAATTAAAAAAAAGATAATTAATGCCTTTTAAGAGTTATTATTTACTTTACCTCAACATTTTAAATTGGAGTTAAAACAAATAACTACTCTCTCGAAATTCTTAACCGTTACGTTTGGCTGTAAGTTAGGAGTTTAATAACATGTATGTGGCTGCTCGTTAGGCTAACCATAATATTTTAAATTTTTAAATAGTTTAGCTCACTTTTGGTTTTATTTACGCCACATTTTAATGCCACGTTTTAACATCACGTTTTAACATCATGTTTTTACACCACGTTTTAATGCCACGTTTGGCTAATTAAATCCTTATTAACTTAGTAGGTTTTATTGACTTATAAAAAGCATTTGATACTGTTGATCATTGCATCCTATTAAATAAACTAAAGCACTATGGTATAACGAACAAAACTTACAACTGGATTAAAAGTTATCTTACCAATAGAAAACAATATGTATGTAATATATAATCTGGAGTATTAAATGTTTTATGTGGAGTTCCCCAAGGATCTATACTTCGCCCATTCTTGTTTTTAATTTATATAAATGATTTTCGCAATGCGTCTTTAAAACTGAATTCAGTCATGTTTGCTTATGATACAAATCTATTTCTTACCAACAATGATATTATGTATATATTAGGTATATATACCTATATTCTAAGTATATATACCTATATTCTATTGAAAGTATATATCTATGAAAAGATTGCAATGACGTATTGTCATCTTCATCTTCTTTGAGCTTCACTCTGTTTAATTCTTTATTTTATAAAGATTTTTGTAATAAGAAAATTTTATATTTTATAATGCTTATGTTGGCATACAGACGCCATGTTAGAGAAACATAGTGACTGCATGCCATGTTATAAAAACGGTGCTTGTTGACAAGATTTTACTGATTTCTTCGTTTTACGGACGTATTTTTCCTTTTTTCTATATATATATATGTAATTATTTTTGTTAAACAGAAAATTAAATGAAATAAATTTAAAAAAAAAAGATTCAAGCTAAATTAATTTTGGCTTAGAAATTTTGTTAACGGATCATACATTTTCATTAACAAAAAGCAGGCTGATATCATCAAAAGCTATATACAGTTGTGAAGGTTTTTTAATGTAAGCTGAAATATTAAATAACTTTATGAAATACTTTAAGGCAATCCGACAATTTTTTTTGTAATTTGGAATATAATAATATTCTGCAAAAGATTTGTAATACGGTAAAGCAGCTGAGCTTAAAAAGATAAAACGTTAAAATTTAATAAATAGTAAAATGAAATACAAAATCTATCAAATGATTGAATAAAATCATATTAACAAATTTAAATGAAAATAAATTAAACAATTTTGAAAAATCCATAATGAAATTAAGTTTTTTTAAATTTGTTTATACTGTACTTTAACTTATACATATATAGCGTGGTCATACTTACTATAGTGTGATCAAAAAATTCAATCTCATCTTCTTTCCACCAGTCCATCTCTACTACATTGACAAAACCATTTTTTGATAACCAACTACCAACTCCCATAGGTACATACCATAAAAGCATCTCACCAAAACGATCATTGAGTTGTCGAACTGAATATAAGTCTAAGTAATCAAAATGAGTGTTTGTAATAAACACACAGTCAATACGTGGCAATTGCTCTACAGTGTAAACAGGCTTTCTATACCGTTTATTTTCACCAAAATAGTAGCTTTTTCCACCTCTTGGATTAAAATTAGGATTTACCAAAAAACTTACACTGTCTAATTGAAACAAGGCGCTTGCGTGACCTAGCCATGTTACACGAATGCCATTTTCAGGTGGATTTTCAATACGGTTAGGATCAGCCTCCATTAGGTGCATTAATGGCTCTTCCTTTAATTTCTAAACATAAAAAAAGATTGACAATAAAAAAAATGCAATTATAATAAAATTGAAAATTAGTTCAAGGTAGGCTTAAATAAAGAAAACTAAAGCTGAATAAAGCTTTTATTAGCATAAAAATCAAATAATAATAAATAATTGAATAAAAACTGAACGAAACTGGACATAGAGATGACAAAATATTTTTGAAAAAACTGAACCAAACTGGACATAATGACAAAATATTTTTGAAAAAATTTTGATGTTTTAATTACTTCTTAAAACTAAAAACTTTAATAATATTTATTAAAATTTTGGAAATTTTTTTCATGAAAGTGAAACGAATTTAGCAAATACTAAATATATATATTGATCAGTATGAAAGCTAAAATAAAGATTTGTTATCTTTTCTGTCAATATATTGTCTATATTGATGTTAAAAACAGATTTTAAATAAAACATTTTTAATTTTTTTATGTAAAATTTCTTAATATATTATAAATTTATAATAAATTTATTTTAAAACGTACAACATACAGTAAGTTAGCTTAACTTTCAACGTTTAGAAAAATTAGTTTTTTTTTTTGGAAACATTTTTTATTAATTTTTAATAGGATAGAGAGTTTTATTCTCTTTAATATTACATGTATAAAAAATGAGTTTCATTCAATATTTATTTCTTAAAATTATTTTTAAAAGAATCTTTTTTTTAGATCTAACAGTCTAATTGTCTTTTTGATCAGGATTATATTTTTTGAGCGGGTTTTTATTTTTTTTAATTAAAGTTAGTCATAATTGATTTGGTGAGAAGGAGAACAGTCCATTTTTTGTTATTTGCAAATTTTTTCATAATATCATTTAACTTATGATCTCTGAAAATACATTGAAATATCATCCAGACCAAGGAATATCATTAATATCATTATATTAATGCACAAAATTGATTAACTTAAGTAAAGTAAAAATACCGGTTAACGCGAAAAGTTAACAGCTATACTGATCTCGATCTCTCTATGTACTAAAAAAATAATACAAGTCAATCTTTCTTTTATTATTTTTTAACATAAAGTAGATTGATAAATAGTTTAAAAACTATAAATATTTAAAACTTAAACATTGATTACTTTGAAATGTTAATTATAATAAAAAAATAATAGGGTTGTTTAATAATTATGCTGGATCCAAAATTTTTGTGAATAAAAAATTTTTAGGAATCGCTACTCTTGATCGACATAAATATTTGGGCGAAATTTTTTTTTAAAAACACAGAGGCTTTTAAAAAAGTAGCAAAAGTGCTCATATTACCAAGGCTACTTAGTATTATGAGCACTTATATAAATTAGCTCAAATAAATAACATTAATCAAGTAAAAAAATAACAACCTGACAATTAGAACTTTTTTCGGAGTATAATTCGTTATTAACAAAACTTATCATTAAAAAATCAAATATTAAGTCATTTTTATTAAAACAATACTGCTTTGTTTTCCGCAAAAAAATTAATTCGTTTTTTTTTTCAATTTTATTAACTCAAACCTTTGAACGATAAAAATTCATTTTTTTTTTTAATTTAAATAACAGAAAATATTTAGTATCATAAAAATATTAATACTTTTTACCATGTTTTGTTTTTATTTAAAAATCAAATAAACCCACTGCAATTTTAGGACTTTATACTAGGTAATTTCAATTAAAAAAGGCTGGGTAATTTGAGCATGCTCATATTACACAAAAATGGCATCTTTAAATAAAGTCAAAACTAAATGTTTTTGTGCATCGTTTTTCAAACAAAAATGAAAAGAATTTCTAGCTAACATATTTTTCTTTATGAAAAAATAAATTTCATTATTTTTGCACTAAAATTTCGCGCCACAGTTTTATTCATGCGCTATGATATTATAATAACAACGCAAAAAATTTAATAGCGTTTTAATTAGATGATATCCGTTAATTAATGCATATAAATTTGCGCTAAGTATACTGGTTCCTGTTATCACCACATAAAGTCAATTCAAAAAATACAAAGCAACTTTAACTTCACTGCATACATCTTAGAAATCTTTAAGTATGCTCATGTTATCAAGGCGCTCGTATTACCCTTATCTACTCTAAATGTAATAAAAATAGAAAAATATATAAAAAAATAAAAAATATTGAAAGTTCTTGCTTGTTGAACAATAAAACCAATATACATAAGAAAGCTAATAAAAAGAAAAAATTGAGGTATTTATGATTCAATATTGGAACAGGCAAGTTTGTATTTTTAGGTTCTATTAAATCTAGAAAATTCATGGCAATCTGTCATGAATTTTCTATATTTAACTTTTTTTTGTTATCGTCTATGTGATGTTTTGTAAACTTTATTTTATTTTTTATCAATTTCTTGAACTTTCTTTATTATTTCAGTTTTATTTAAAGCATCTCTTTCAACTCTTGCACTGTTTTTACTTGATTTGTTGATATGCTTTTCAGAGACACTAATTTGTTGCAGAAATATTTGTGTTGCAAGTTCTTAACAATTTTTAATAGAAACGTTTTTTTTTTTTTTAATAATATTCAATCAAATTACTTGACATTAGAGTTGTTGGTCTTGATAAAATTGATGATGAAAGCTCTGCATCTGATAATATAATTCAAGAATGTAATATAGTATAGCACAAGATTTAATTAAATGAGTTAACTAGACATTCTAATCATTTAATAAATTGCAACTTTTCCATCCGTCCAAAACCTGCTCTTGAATATACTGTGCCAGTTAGACCATCTAAGATCCATCCTGAGCCTGATCTTAAATATGCTGCGCCAGTTTGACCATTTATGCACTATGATCAATATAACCACCTTTAAAGTTTATAAAGGACAAAAGGCAGTACGTAGAAGCCTAATCTATTTACGTTTATTGTAAAATTAACTTTTTTATTATTTTTAGATTTATTGTATTATTTCATGTAGTTGTTAAAATAATGGTCAATTACATCTAAGTGCAAAATGAAGCATCGTTTGATGTAATGTTGTCGTAGTGTTACTTTATGTTTCCATCTCTCTTTAAAATCATACAGCCATAAGTTTATTAATAAATTTTCTTGTTCTGTGTTTTTCAAATAGTGTAGAACAATAGAAACTATTGGCTTTTGTCAAACAATAACCTCAATTACTGTAACAATAAAATAAATAAATCAACAGCTTCTCAGTATAGCTGTTAACTTTCTGTTTTCACGCCCACCGGTATTTTTACTTTACCCAAGCCAATCAACTTTGTGCATTGACATTTAATGATATTCCTTGGCCTGGATGATATTTCAAAGAATTTTCAATATCTTCTTTACTTTAGTCGTTGTTTGGCATTTTGTTGATACCGAAGGTTTTGTAATAACTATATTAATTTACACAAATAAGATCACACTCAGTAAAAATTATATGTAACATGTTCAAAAAAGTCTGTTGTTGCTCTCTTGAGGGGACAAAGTGTATCCCCCTGGGTACCTAAACACACACAAAATTTAAATCTTCTAGTGACATCCAAGCCGGAAATTTCGCCTTAAATTTGATGAATAAAATTACTGTTTTTTTTTTAATATTTGACGAATTTATATGTGCCTCCATCATCAAGTATATCAGTTTTTAGTAAACAATAAATAAAATAAAATTTGCACCTAATAAAAAATTAGATGATTTACTTTTTATGAACATTTCACAAACATATATAAATTTGGAGTTAAATTATGAAATATAAATAAACCTAAAATATGAGCATTTAAAAAAGGACATACGGATTTGTGACGTCCATAAGACGTCGTATAGGCGTCACACTAACGTCTGTACCTGCTGGGTATCCATATACTTTTGTTAAGCAAATAGAGCAACTGATATTCTTTGAATATGAATAACTCTTTAGTTTCCCAAGAAAACAATTAACGTCAATTAACTTTCCCAAGAAAATGATTAACGTCAATTAAAGTTTTTTGAAAATAGAGTTGCAAGTACTTCTTTAATTTCAGGTTTTTTTAAATCCTTTTTATAAAAACTTCAAGATTATTGATTATATTATCTTATCGAACTTAATTTTAAGAAAAATTGCAGTTCAAACAACGTAGTTTTAAATGAAAAAATAAATCACTGACAACCCAATTTGCCACTCCAACTGGGTCCCAGCTGGGATTGAGCTAGATAAAGTTTGGGTTGGGAATAGATCTGGTTACCAGATAGGTCCCATATAATGTAAAGATATCGCCTCAAATTAAATCTGGGTTTCTATTGGGATTGCCGGGAATGGTTTACGGCTGGTTAGAAGATGGGACGCAAATAGGTATATATATAGGTGCTTTTTTTTTATCAAAGCAGTTTTATTAGCATCGTTTTTATTAAGATTTTTTAAATAAATAATGTAAAAAAAGCTTTAAAAATGAGCTTCCAGAGCTTTAACTACGCCATTGTATAGTATTGAATTGCTGATACGGAATTTATCCTAGCTTCAAATGCTGGTTTCACAGCCTTGCTTCAGGATTAGTGTTTTAACATGGTCACTAATAATGCACTATTGCTTAATTCATGCAGAAAAAGTTGTATAAATTCTTTGATATTTCCAAACAAGTTTTACCGATAATTTAGCTCCGTCTGATATAACTAAGTTCAAGCTGTTTCAATATTCAATATAACTAAGTTCAAAACTTTAGACTTTTAGACTTTTCTTGAATTAAAAGGTTAGAAAGAGTTTTATCAGTCAACTCTTCAGACATATCTAATCATATCAGTTATATCATCAGGCATATCCAATAAAGCATTCTTTGATAATGGCTATTGCTTCATCTCATAAACATAGCGAATGGTTAGAGAAGTTTGGTCTTTGTGACTCCAATCCATAATAATTGAAAAATACTTTGCAAACTTTACCCTGTTCACAATAGTTTTTTTTACATGTCAAAGCAAAGAGGTTAATGACTTCGTTTTAGATGTTTACACTTAGCATTTTTAAACGTCTTTCTCCATCTTTAACTTGCCGTAAGTGCTTCATCAAAATCGGATAAAATTAAACAAGTAATTTGATAATACAAAGGAAGTTATCCCATTATTTTTTGAACTTCCATGAACTTCCATGGAATGCAATATTATGTTCCGCCAAGTACATAGTCACTGACACAATTCTATTTACAATACTTCACCACCTTTCTGCTTCATTTTTAATTTATTGAGTAAGATCTTGATCAAAAACTTTTTATTTTTTATCCATTTTGTTGCTTCGATCCATTTCTCAGAACAACTGAAATGCGGTGAAGGTGTCTTATGGATGTAAGCTCCTCTGTAAACTTTTTCCAGTTGTTGAAACCTACTTTTTTCCCAAAGTATGATTTTATAGTCGAATCAAACAAACGACAACAAAGACAATAAGCTGAGTCAGTTTCTGAAGAGTAAATAAGCTATCTCCATTTTACTTGTTTACCATTTCTTGCTACCATGTATCAAAAATCATTTGAGAAATGGTGACTTTTGGTTTTAGGATACTCCTTATTGCTCTTCAGGAAAAGAAGTGGATCTATTTTGATAATGGAATATCTCTCTCTCTCTCTTTCTCTCTCTCTTACACCCAGGCATGCTGGCCAAACAGATGAGTCATTAGATAAGAATCTGGACTATCAAAACATCTGTTGTAATTGCGATACTATCAGGTTTTAAATTACATTTAGGCTCTTTGTCTTTCTTTGATGCTTTCTGAGCTTTTTGACAAATGTCCAAAGATGAAGTTGATAAACAGGTTGCAAAACTAGCTGAAGAAGTTAAATTATACAACAGAGGTTTACTCATATATCTTCTTCTTGGTTAGATAAAGACAGAGTTTTCATCACATAAAATATTTAGTCCACAAGGATGTGAAGAACTTGGAGAAAGAAAGAAATGTGTTAGCTTTTGAATTTTACTTAAAACAGCTTCATGGACTGTTTCAGAGTCCTTAGCCAATTTTCTTCTCTGAACACCTGACAGTTTTTTTGACATTTTTAAAAAATAGTATTCAAATTCAAATTAACAGAGTAAAACCTTGTTTTCGTTTCTGGAAACATAAATTATCTATAATGTAAATTTTCTAATTCATCATTAAGGTCACTACTGATTACAGTTTGCAACCCTTTTTGTTACAACATTCTTAATAACTTGCTGTCTTGTTGGTATTTATTTTATTTATGTCATTGTCCGCGCAAAACAGATATGAGTTCAGGATTAATAAGCAAAATCATTCAAAAAATAATTTAAGACAAACAATGCGAAAAATTTTTTTTTTTTGTAAATAAAAGAAATTGTTTTAAAATATATATAAAAAAAAACTTTTTAAAAACAAAATTTTTTCAATGGACTAAAAAAAGTAAATAAATATCTAATATATTTTAATGAATTTGAAAAAGAATAAACTTAATAAAAAAGTTTATATTTCACTTTTTAGTTTATTTCAAAAAATTTTAATAAAAATTTCTTTGAAATGGACTAAAAAGTAAAATATAAACTTTTTCTCGGACCCAAGGATTTTGTGCATGTACACAGCCTGAAATATTCATAAAAGTCAATGACTGAAAATGTTGGCCGCGCAAAATTTATATGTTAAAGATATTTTATGAAGTTATAAAAACTGCTATAAAAAAAATCAGCCATGGCGTCCCACAGGTTGCGGCAAACGGAGCAATTTGCCATTTTTGCCCCTCCCTGCTCTTCCTGGAGACAGCCCTGCATTTTAGTACTTTTATAGTAAGCTAAGTGGATGAAATTGATAGGTATTTGATATTTGAGAATTTTTTCTGGATTTTTTTTTTAAACTTATTTTGCTAGAATTACAAAAATTTATTTTATTACATTACTATTGTAGTACTTTAGTATAAATTTAACTTACAAAGATTGTTAAAAAATTTGTTTGGAGTTTGGGACAATCATTTTTGGTAGCATGGCATCAAAGTACAAAAGAAATTAAAATAAAGAAAACACGTAACAGTAAAGCTGCATGGACCACTTTACGAACCTTGCGCAGCTCTTTTTAAGTTAAAACTTTTATACTGTTTTTTTTTAAAAAAAAAAAAAAAAAAAAGTAACAAAACTAAAATTTAAAAATTAACAATTTTAGTTTTTAAGTGACATACCTCTTCAGTTGGTATTTCAATTCTGTAAAGTGAAAAGAATGATTTAAAGTTAGTCCAACTATTAGGTAATACCTCCTCAGTTTTCCATGGTAGTAAGTATTTTCCATCTTTTATTTTAGCACGCGGGTATTCATCTTTTGTTCTTTTACTAAGCAATTTGATAACTTCAACCGTTTTTTTTATTGTAGTTGATTTTGATTTATGTACTGCCATGTGTTTTTAATTACATTTATTTGTTAATTTATTTGAGGGTTTGTTAACATATATTTAAAAATAAATATTGCATGTTTTCAAAATACTATTTCAAATTAAATTTTTTTATCAATGGGTTAACATGAAGTGTATATAGTGGCTTAACAAAAAATTATGTATGAATAACTTTATTATAAAAAGTTGCGTTGCGTTACTCTTGATGAAAAAATATGACTACTGCGTTTCCTGTCTTGAATTTTTAAAATTGAAATAGCTCAAGATGACAACAAAACATTAAACTCATATGAAGCTTTGGCAAATTAAATTATTTGAAACTGAAAATACAAATTTGTTTAAAAAGATTTAGTGTGCTGCCTCATCAAGTTGAAGCAATCAAATAACGATTTTCATACTTATAAATCTTTAATTTTTTAATGTAACTGTTTTTGAGACTTTCAAAATCATTCTATTATAAATCTAAATTTAAATTTTTCAACTTTTAATTATTCAAAATAAAATTAAAAATTCAAATAGAATTCAAATAGAACTCAAATAGAAATTGAACAAAACAATTCAGTTGCGTCTAAATATATTCAAATACTTTTTAATTTTTTTATTTTATTTTTCGTTTCTAATTTAAAAATAAATTTAAAAAAAAGTCTATATTTATATTTAATAAATATAGAATTTTTTTTTTTATATGTATGAGTTTATATTTCATATACAATTATTAAATATAACTATGTTCAAAATATAAATAAAAATAAATGCTAAAGTAAAATACAAAAACTTATAGTAAAAAACACATGAATAACTTTAAAATAAAAACTTTTTTATAGAAAATATTTTACATTAACATGTTTATCAATATTTTTAGATTTGATGTTCTTGAATATATCGAGTAAGAGTTACGCAACTTAAATTGTAGTACTTAAGTAATTGTAGTGATTTATAAAATTGCATTATATAATCATTATATTTTCAAAATGTTCAATTGTAGTTTATTATAGTTAAATAAAATAGTAACTGAAACTTTTTTTATATTACTACTATAAAGGAACTATTATCTCGCAGCTATTCCGCATTTTTAATAAAATAATTGAATAAAATGAACCTTAAAATGATTTTAACATTTAAATACAAGTTTAAATATTTATAGTAATTGAATTTTCCCATGGTGAATAAAGTTGTTCCTTCATGGAAGAAACTTGGAGGGCGTGGACACTAGTATCCCCGGGAAAATTCATTACATTTAGATTTCCGTTTCATCAATCCAATCAACACTTTAACTTTTTTCCACATTAGCGACCATTACTTCTTGTTGTCGACGTGCAATGACTCTCAGAGGCTTAATTCTCACGGATAGAACGGTTGATTCCTGGATGTGTTATACACTACGACTGCACAGCGTGACTGTTGATGCAAAGTACTGGTGACATTTCTTCATTGTGAATAATCACGGATTGCATCGATAGACAGTACAAGGTATATGGAATTGACCGATACGGATTTGAATAGCGGTAAAAGATATAGTCAACTTTTAAACTTTGTGCTGCAAACAGAGATGGCATGCTGGGTTTGTTGTTCGTTATGGAATTTTAAGACCTTTGCTTGTTTAAACAACTGAAAACGGAGAAGAAAGAAATCTGTCTATTATTTTATTGAAATAGAAACTTCTTGGTTTTAAACAGCACTTATTTTCATTACATTTTACAACCTGCGTAAGATATTGGCTCGTTCGCGTGATTATCATACCATTTCTGATCCCTTGACAAGAGGAGTTGTTATTGTAACTTAGACTCTCAAGCCTAACCAAACCTCACCAAGAGTGGTTTCTGCAAACTTAAAATTTGTTTTCTCTAAACTGACATCAATTGTAACACCTCTCTCGTTCAGATGGCTACCATAGTGGTCGTGTGGTAATGTCAATCAAGAAATTTCCTTACTAAGTGGTGCCATTTTTCATTCAAGTCTGATAAATGCAGTTCTTCAAGGAGCGTTTGTAGCAAGAAATAAAGTATCAAAATCATGCTGAATAAAGCGATGTACTGCAACCTTTATTACCTTTTGGTATCTTGAGTTCTCATCAGGGACACCATCAATTTTCAAAACTACATAGGTTTAACCAATTAATTAAAACCACTTCTGGTAATGATATAAAATTCTTTGAGTGTAAGCAATCTTTGAAAATCAAATCCATGGCTGAATACTGTTGATTTTAAGTGTTTCCCTGATCTGATTGCTATATAGGTTGGTCTGGAATACCCTACTGCTTCTCAGTTTCCAAGATCATCTGGCTGAATTGAAATTCCAGCATACACCGATGGAATTAATTTTTTTCCTGCAGCCACCACCCAATCTGACTCTGTACTCAAAGTGCATCAGCCATGGACTTTGTTTTTTGGCAGCAGTCAACTCAATTGGAATACAAGCTTTATCATCTTAACTCAAAAACATACTTCATTCATTCCTAACATGGAACGCCAAGTGCCTTATTCTAGCAGTAAAAAATAAACCGCCGATATGTTTAGTGCACTGATCATTCTGTACTCTAATTTTTTTTACTAGTTCAGTTGATAAATGGCAATGGCTTTCAAGAGATGAACTGCGCTTTGGTAAGAGACAAAGGTAAAGCCCACTTCTATTGATTTTGAAGCCATCCATTTTCAACTGTTCAGCCAGTTGGTTTAACGTTTTGATGCTTCTATATACATCACTAATTCATTTTTCATGAGATGCTGATTCATGCATAGCAATGTTCGCAATAGTTTTATGTATTCAAGTCTGATTTAGTTTAATTATTGGCCTGCTAGGCTTGTCTTTGATATTCAGATTTAGGCGTAGTTCAGGATTTTTTTAAACAAAGGTTTGGTTTTTTTTTTTCAGTTATCTTTTTTGCTCTTTTTTGGTCAGCATTATTTTTATTCAACTGCTCTTCTAAACTTTTTTTTTTTTTCTTTTTCTTTTCTTTTAATTGAGCATTTTGTTCATATGAAAGCGTCCACGTTTTTGTCGCTCGTACAAACCGACTAAACTCAGAATTTCAATCTGTGTCTGCAATTTTAGTTGAATTGGGGCGATTCTTGATGTTTTTATAAGTATTAGGTCCAGGTTCTAATTCGTCAGTAACAATATTGGTACTTTCTTTATCAAACTGCAAATTTGAAGTCGGAAGATTTTAGTGAAGCACATTAATGGTTGAGGCAGTGCCGGTTTTAGCAATACCAGCGCCCCTGGCGAGATTCCTAATTAAGCTTAAAAAAAAACCTCTCTCTACTAGCAACCGTTACAGGTATAGTCAATAACATTCACAATGTTATCCACACATTTGGATATAGCTCTTGTAAGTTGCAATCTTTAATGAAGTTTAAAACAAAAGCAGGAGTAACCACATTTTTATCATGCAAAAAAGCTTTCAGACATAGGAGTTAATCGCACAACATATTACCGTCTATATCTGACTTAGAGTTTTGTATTGTACAAAAATAACCATGAGTCTGAATACTTACTTAACTGATCAAATCTTTACTTAAATGAGCTTAATGTATAGTCCAAAAGACAGTTAAAAAATTCAACTTCAAATTTTTTTTGGCTCATTGCGGACAGTTTCTCCAGCTTGACGCCTAATACATCAAACTCTTGATGGGGCTTTAAACACTGCTTTGATTTCTAGTTCTTCGACCAATTCCTTTGCTGTTAAAATGGCGCTTTTGAATCCTTTATTTCTAAATTCCTCCAAGAAAGTGCAGTATTTTTTCAACATTTCTGTGCATTTACATGTCTGTTGATTGTAGATTTACTAAAGACATTAGCTTGAAAAAGTATATCATACCAAACAACCAACAAAACTATGAAACTGAAATCTTTTAACTTTTCAGCTAGATTAGTAGCCTCATAAGAGGTCTTAACATCAGTTTTTTGATTTTAAATAGCCAAAGTAATAAAGGCATCATGGATGGCACTAATTTGATAACGAACTGCTTTAACACTGTTTATTCTTTCTTCCCAATGTTGAAAACAATGCGAATAACCTCTAAAGTAGAAGTAAAGAAGACTTAGCAGCATCACATAGTACGAGATTGTAGCTATAAAAAGCACGCGGTACATAAACAGTTAAGAAATTTATGTCCAAAATTCCCCTTTAAACCCCAATATTTTTTTCCTTTCACGTTCGCCCCTTTGTCAAAAATTTTATGAAATGTTCTTTCACTGATATTTTATTGTCATCTAAATAATTTTGGTCTTGACATCTGTAAATGCAGAGGGAGAATATAGGGAGTTGTTGCAAAAATTCAAAAAATAACCCAAAAGGCCATCTTTGTTCATTGTGCATCTCACAAGCTTAGTTTAGTTGTGAGCAAATTGTAATGTTCAATGTGTAAAAAATTTATTTAAAACAACTTTAAGTCATTTCTTTCTTTTTTAGTTTGTCTCCAAAACAAAGCACATGTTTAAATAATTATCTTTCTGTTGGTCGATGTTTGTCGTAAAAGTTGGATTCAAAAATTGAAAAGTCTAGATTGATTTTTTTTTCATCAGTTCTTGTTGCAGTTGAAGAAATGAGTAATAACACTTTAAAACTATTTAACAGCGATACTTCTGCCATGGCCTCTTCATATATAAAGTTACTGGCTGACTTTTTTTTCATTGTAAGTTTAGTTTTAACTAAAAATTTGATGGATTATTTCTATTGTATTACAATTAGACTCCAAGATAAACAATACTATATATTTCAGCAAAGTTTTGAAATTGAAAATTAAAAAAAAAAGCTTCAAGAAATTAAACTTAATATTGATTCTTATCACTTTAACTGGTATAATATTGCTCTTGAGTCAGCAATGTCTTTAAATGTAAAAGATCTAAACCTAGAACATATGGTAAGAAAATCAATCGCGATAACCACCCGTCATCATCAATATCTGATTATTTTAAGCATTCTATCACTTTACCTCTACTAGACCATCTCATTTTCTAGTAGAGGTAAAGTGATAGATTATATTTCTGTATAAATTAACATTAAGGCCTTGTCTAAATGTCAATTTATACAGAAACTGCTTTTTGCAATTTCTGTATGAATTGACATTAATGCAAGGCCATTCTAATTATTCAAAGTAATAAACAATTATATTATTTTCATAAAATATAACAAATAAGTTGGAATATTATTTTATTTTATGAAATTAATATAATTATATTAATTATATATCAAATATATATCAAATTATAATATAAAATGTAATTAACTTTTAACAATATTTTTGTTATTTTTTTTACGTTATTTTAGTTTTTCTTACTGTGATTAATTTTTAGTTCTAAATAAAATAAATATGTTGGCTTTCTATATAAATGGAACTCATTTTTTAATTGTGAAACTTATTATAGGTGTCAAACATGTAAGTTTTTACTTTTTTAAACTAGTACTTGTGAAATATAGATATAAAAAAATATAGATATTTCATAATTTTAAATTTTTCCTTTTAGTAACACGTCAAAAAATTGAATAGAAAATGAACTAGTTTCGGAAGTAGAAAGTTTCAAATTTCAAGCAAAATCTTTAATAGATAATCTAAAAAGTGCCAATCCACTTGATCTTTTACAGCTTATTCATAAATATTCTTTCAAAACTGCTTACCCAAACATTGAAATCTGTATGAGGATATTTTTGACACTACCAGTGACATTTGCATCTTGTGAAAGACGTTTTAGTAAGTTGAAGATAATAAAAAACAATTTTTTTTTTTTTTTTTTTTTTTTTTTCCAGAAAAATATGAACAAGGTAAAGAAAATCACATGATCTTATCATGAAGCCCTTTACAATCTATATAACGAATTAAAAGGTAGAAAATTTACAAATATTAAAAATTACATAAGCGTTAGAATATTCTTCAGATGTTAAGCAAGTTTTAACATAATATTTTATAATATGGATATATAACATTCTCAATATTGAACAATATTATAATATAAAGTATTCAGCATATATTGTTTAAATAATATTCATCACACAGTCGACAAAAATATCAAATAACTTGAAATACTAAAAATAAATAAATATATTTTGTGTTGAAAAGATTATTTTTTTTGTTTTCTTTTTAAAGGAGGAATAAGACCATTTAAAAGAAAAATCAACGTTAGGTAAAACTATTTTATTCCAAAGAAATGGACCACGATAAGAAATACAAAATTAGTCAATTTTTATTTTGCAAAACGGCTCTTGAATATTTTTACTATCACGAAGTTCATATTTGTTTTTTGGTTTCAAATTATAGAGATTTATAAATACACTTGGAGATAAATTTTCTTTACATTTAAACATAAAACATAAAATATTAAAAATATTTAGTTTGTATATATTTAAAGCTTTCATTTCTATAAGAAGTGGTGTTGAGCTTGAAAAACAATTTCCAAAATTAATTATGCGAGCTGCGTGTTTCTGATGCCGATAGAGAGATTTAAGTTTGGTTTTGTGAGCGCTTCCCCATATAATATTGGCATAGTTTATATGGCAATGAATAAATGAATAATATAGTTGAGTTAGTTGCTTTTTATTTAGTATATATCGAGCTTTGTATAGAACTCCAATGTTTTTAGCAACTTTCATTGAAATACTATCAGTTTGCTGACTCCAAGATAAGTTTTCATCTATTATGACTCCTAAAAATTTTGTAAACCAATATGATATTCTTTTTAATTCATTATTCATATATTAAAAAGTATTTTTATGTTTTAGTGCGACTGAAATAAATTCGTATCATCTGCAAAATTTACGGTCGCTAGGGTAGAAGTTTTGTGAAGATCATTTATGTATAATAGAAACAATAGTGGTCCAAGTATGAACCCTTGGGGGACAACGCATGTTATATTTTTTATTATTTGCGATGAAGGTTCTTTGTTATAAACAAATTGTTTGCGGTTACTTAGGTAGCTTTTGAATCAATTTAGGGTTTTATCTTTTATACCATAGCTCTCTAGCTTTTTTATTAAAATATGATGATTAACAGTATCAAAAGTATTGACAAGTCAATGAATATGCCTAGTCTGAATTGAGAATTCTTAAATGAATCGGCAATACTGCGTGTTACTTGGAGAATAGCGTGTTCAGTAAAACTGTTTCTCTGAAAACCAAATTGATTTTTATAAAGGAGTTTATTATCAATAAGATAAGTGTAAATTCTATTATACATTATTCTTTCTAATATTTTTGAAAAGACCGCTAGAACTTAGATAGGACGATAGTTTGTTATGTTGGTATGGTCACCTGTTTTAAAGATTGGAGTTACTTTGGCTATTTTCAAACTATTTGGAAACGATCCTTGAGTAATAGATGCTTTGAAGACTTTGAAGAGGATACCTTTAATCTCATTGAAAGAGTCGATTACAATATTTCCATTTATATCATTAGGCCCTATTGCTTTATTCCTTTTTAATGATTTAAATGCAATTTCGAATTCATTATAAGTTAGATTTGAAAAATTTATAGTTGAATTTGGTGATGATATAAATTCATCAACAGAGTTGTTGTCTATTTAAGGTCTTCAACGAGCCAAGACATATTATAAAAATTGTCTATCATCTCAATTGAATCAACACTGACAAACTCACTTAATTATAATGTTATAAATGATTTCGCATCACTGAAGGCCAGAAGAGTAAACTCAAAATGACATTTGAAAAACATTGAAACATTGTTATTATAATAAAAATGAAAAATATTTTGAACTTTTTTATAAGGGAGGGGGAGGGGCGCCGAATTTCAGACGTTTTGGCTTGCTACGGCACTGATAAGCAAAGCAACTTATATAATAGAGTCTAATAAACTATTTTGATATAGATGAAAATAAACTTTTTTTGTAAATTTGTAAACTTTGAAGAACAAAAATATCAAGAAGAACATCTGGAACAAAATTTTTATTTACATTTTACATTACATTTCCATTTCTTAATTTTAAACTTATGTTTTTGTATAGTTTGGATCCGTAAGTCATGTAATTGCTTTTTTAAATTATAAAAAAACACTAAATGCATGTAGCTTTTGATAAAAAAACTTTAGTGGTTGCAGAAACGTCTATATAATAACTTAGGCTTACTCATGGATTTTCGTTTATGGAATAATTATATTTTTACATACAATAACACAAAAATAATATCAATAAAATTTTACTTTATTAAGACCATCATTTTTTTCAAACTATCCGCAGCTTATTAGTACTAATTATATAAACATATTAATAACATAAATATCTCTGTCATGATATATGCGCAACCGGTGTTTTGATGTTTTTAAAAACTTAAAGTTTTTTTAAAAATTCTCTCCTTTTTGATTATTATAATGCAAAAAAGATTTATTCAAATAAAAGTTATCGAAGTTTTTAGCTATGCTTCTTATATTAATATGAAAAGTGTTAAAATTTTTTGCAATTAAGAAATTCCTTTAATTCATCGACATGGTAATAATGACAGTTACTTTGTAAAACATGCTTCATAAATGCAATTTAAGTCTGGATCTGATTGGTCATCAATTAGAAAATCAACAGATTGAAAAAAATTGTCAGCGTTCAATTGAAATTTAATAGAATTTTTAGAAACCATTTTAGGTTTTGTAAAACCATAAAATGAAAGAATTTCCTTTAAAAATCGTGCATTATTAACTTATTATTTATTTATTAACTTGAGCCCTCCTTTCATAACCCTCCCAACTTTCCTCCACGGATTCAATCCCGGCTACCTTTAATTTACTTCTTCTACTTATGTCTTTAATCTCAGCCAATTCGTCTTTCATTTTAACTGTTAAATTTGTTTCTGGTTTACTGTGATCTTCATTTCAACTACTTTGACTATTATTTTAGCATAATTATCAGTAATAAATTCGACCGGTTCTTTCAACTTTGAGATGTTAATTGATTTGAGATGTTAATTGATTTAACTTGTCAATAGAGCTCTCTAATGTTTCAATTTTTTATTGTTGAAAATTTTGATAATTGTGTTCTCACGTATATTTTAAATTTCTTTTAGTTGAGAAGTCGTAAAAATTTTTTCCTTGCAAATAAAACATGTCCACTCACAGCAGTTTAAATTCGCTTTTATGATATGGTTTGCTATATATTTTCCTTTGCTTTGGACTTTTTATTGCATTTAGACTGAACACACTTTATTCACACCTTAAATCGTTTATGTTTATAAATTGATTACCCCCCTCACCCTATTTTGACATACTGTTGACAAGGGGGAGGGAGGGGGAGGCAAAAATTTCAATAAATTTTTTAACGTTGATGGACAGCCCCTAAGGGAGCTAATAACTAAAAACCTAGGAGAGCTCAATTGGTTAGTTAACAAATAGTGATAGTTCAACCAATTTGTTTAACTCAACTGAGATTAAGACTACAACAGTAAGGGTTTGTTATACAAAGAGTATAAGCTGCTTTGAATAAAGAAACCATTCTGATTTTGTTTTTTAAATCTTCTATTCTTTTTATAGAATATAAAATAGAAAGAAGTAGGGACGTAACTAAATAAATAAAAACAAACATAAAACGCAACATTTATAAAAAAGTAACAACAAAGAGTGTTAACAGTAATGGCGGCTTTATAAAAATATTAGGATGGCATGGGAAAAAACAAAATGGCGGCTTTATAAAAATATTAGGATGGGAAAAAACAAAAACATTCTTTTAACAACTAATGCTTAGTTATTAAACTTGAAAGAGGATACTTTCGAACGATAATCACAGTGTACAAATTTTTAAGAAAAAATCACGTTAAGTACTTTTCATAGTTTATACGTCAAAGGCCTAATAATTAAGGCCCTATATACTAATAGAATGATATTGAATCTTCAGTATTTAAATGTGTACTATCCACAACACATTTTTCTATATTTTTTAAAAATAGAATCCACAGATAAAATTTCATTTACAATATAATTTACAATTTTAGAAGCCGATAAAAAAATCTTATCAAAAGACCGAACAATCAGGCAAATATGTCGGAAAGCGTAATTTCAAAGTCAAGATTTGAAAACGACTGATTAAATTCAAAAAAAAATCGACCAATATATTGTAAAGAAATTTTACAAAGACTGACGGAGATGAATGGTATATTACCAGCTACCAAATAATCAAACAAAATTACTCCAACCGTCAGATCTATTAAAGAATTTAAATTTGTAAAGTTTGTAGGAGTTGAAAAATATTCGTCATCAAAAAAAATAAACACATGCACACACACAAAAGTAATACTATTAGAAAATGACACTCAAGTAGTGAGACATATTTGTTCTCAAAAATCTAATATAGCAGTTCTAAAAATTAAAACTAATATATCATTATATTGCGCTGTTTATCCACTGTCCTCTTCCAAAACTTACATCGTATTTTGAGGCAACCTTAATTGGAGATACAATTTTGTCATTGCTTAGATCTTCGTTATCAAGCCAAGCGACACTTTTGTTTTCATTATTTATCCCTCTATTTTGATGACGTGTCCGTGAACTATAAACACGTTTTTGATTTACTTTACTAATTTTCGAACGATCTGGAGTTGATTTATTTACACCTTTCATTAAATGAAACGCTGAATTATTGTAATCTTCAAAGCCATAATTGCTATGCCACGGTGTAATAAATGGAGTTTCCAAAAGACCACGACCTAGGTGTGCTCGCATAGAGCGTCGTGGACTTGTTCTTTGTCGGTGACTGCTTGGCAAATCAACGCAGTTTGGTCCTCCAACTAGAACTTTTGGGCCGTGCTTAGAGTAACCAATTCCTGATTTATTACCGTCCCAATGAGCAACAGGAAATCCAGCAACCTTAGAGTAGAAAATTAAAACAATTTTGAACATCCAAGCAAACCTTATTATAATTTTAACTTATTTAAAAAAAAGAGAATAAGACTTGAGTTACGCACATGAATCCTTTATCCGTATAAATATTTATTGAATAAAAATACCGAACACCGAATAAAATACAGAATAGGGTCAGCCAAACATCTCTATTTACACTTAATAAAACATTAGTAGCAAAATTTATCTTACATGTAATGTTGCACCGCTTCCATTTACAGGTCGTTTGCTTCCAGGACCCCTTGAGCGAATTCTTTGCATGTAACTTTGAGATTGACTGATATCATAAACAGGTCCAACAGACAAGGGATACAAATTTAAAAAAGGTGAATCATTCCTAAAGCCGGCAATTAAATACTTCGAATGTAAACCCTCAGTGACGCACCACCGAAGGCGATCAAGCTTTTCTACTAAATGTGGCTTTTCGATAAAATAAATATTTACGACAGTTAATATTTTATTTAAAAAACAAAACAAAATATTTTAAATTTAAATTTTAGAAAAATTTTAGAAATGCCATTCACAATAAATAAAAACTACAGAAAAAATATTGATAAAAAACATAATATATAGATCCAAAATATATACACAAAAAAGAAAAATGACGATTTCTTCTTTAGCTTCTGTTAATTACAAATTTATAGCAATACAGTTAACATTAAAATTATTTATTTTTAAAACATCAAAATGCATCAAGTTTATATTACTTACCTTACCGTCGCAGAGTTCAAGAACGTTTGCATTGGTTGTGGCTTGCAGCCATTTACTGTGGAATAATTTTCCATCAAAGAAGTTCCAAGGACAGCATAATTCCCAAGGTAAGGGTGATCCACAAGCATCATTAGCTAAGATTGCATCTTCAACACCTTTCATAAAAATTGCAGCAAGTTGAATACACCTAAATTTAAAAAGTATAAACTAAGGCTTAAACTATTAATGCATTAAAGCTATCAAAGCAAAATGCAATTAAAATGTAAATTGAAAATTAAATTTTATTTGAATAACTTTCTGACTGAACCCCTTTAAGCGCAAACTAATTTATTTTTATTATTTTTTAATTCAGTTTCGCTCCCAAAAAGGCTGAAAGCAGCCACAAATAAGTTGGGAGTTACTAGAAAACAAAGAATATTGTTAAGAGCAAAGAAACGGTTGACAAAAGTTGTAAGTAATACCAACGGTTGACAAAAAGTTGTAGGTAATACCAGTCAGCAAAACATGAAGATGGGAGAGAGTTCCAAAAGGTTAAAGTGCGGGGAAAAAAACTAGACGAATAAAAAATTTTAGAGCAGGCATGGACAATTACAGTGAAAAGATGGGGCTTTGCTGAATGAAAAGTCAAGCGAGAATGAGTTTTAATATATAGAACTAGAGATAATAGCTCCTTTGAGCAGCAACCATGATAGCATTTATAGAAAAGACGCAACTTTACGACAATGGGTGAGAGGCTCAAGCATGGCAGATAGAGCAGGCACAATTAAGTTTACAATGCGTTTTTAAACCCTGTCTAGAAGAGAAAGAGCGTCATTAGAAGAACCAGCCCAAATATGACAAGAGTATTCCATACAGAGACAAATGTGAGATTTGTAAAGGTAGTGAATAAAATCAGGAGTAAGATAATGGCAAGCACGATAAAGAGAAGCAACCTTAGCAGATACTATCTTAGCGATTGGTTGTATATATGGTTTCCATAAGAGGTCAGTTGTGAACAATAATTCAAGAAGACATAAAGTAGAGGACTCAGTGAGAGGGATTCATCAATATAGGAATGTCGATATTATTGCAATAGTTATTTGTAGAAAATGAAAACTGCATTTTTTTCGATTTCAAATTTACAAGCCACTGCGAGCCCCGATCTGTTACAGAAGGGAGATCAGATTCAAGATCGGCTGTCTGTTCTAAGCAATCAAAAAGAAAAGACTTTTGTCAAGACAGGAGTATAAAGTTTATCCTCCTGCAAATAAAGCCACTTTAGATGTAAAGTTGTCAGGAAGATCATTAATGTATATAAGAAAAAGAACATGACCAAGGATAGAACCCCACAAGTTACTGGAAATAAAGAAGAGCGTTGACCTTCGAGGGTGACTTATGTAAAGCGGTTAGGAAGAAAAGATTTGTCAACCTCAAAAATTTTCCCAGATAAACTATACGAAGCAAGCTTATGAAGAAGACCAGCATGATAAACTTTATCAAAAGTTTTAGATATATCAAGAAAAATTGCCCTAGCCTCGACGCCTCTATCTAATGCATGAAGAATCTTTCAGTAAAAGCAATTAGCAAATCAGATCAGAGAAGATCTAAAACTGTATTCATTGACAGTAAGTTATTTAACTCAAGATGAGATGTTAGAAATTTGCTGATCAAAAACTAAAGACCTTGCTAATAGCAGATAGAAGACTGATCAGACAATAGATGTAAAAGTCAGAATGTTCACCAGAGCTTTTAAAAATTGAAACCACAGATGCATTTTTCCAGAAGGCAGGAAAACAAGATTCAGTTAAGCACTTATCAGGTGGACATGGAAAAATCCGGTCAACTTTAATTTAAGATTTCTCTAAAACCATAAATGCTTTTTTAATTTTTTTTATATTTAAATGTGTTTACATTTATTAGGGTTTCAACTTAATTTTAAGGAGCTTGATGGGCTGTTTGACAAAAGATCGAATTTTATAGCGGGTTCATGCCGCCATTTTGCAGATTTTCTCTTTTTTCATTTATTGGTGGCATTAATCCACTTTTTGGAAGTTCTTTTTATTTTTCGTTACTCCACCTGTCCTTACAAAGAACTCCTTTAATTATTGCCCCAAAATCTTCAATCTTGTGCTCTAATTTTTATCATTTAACATTTTTATCTTTGTGTCAACTAGAAATTTTTTAGAATAGTGAGAAGCAACATGATCTGGCCAAAAGACATAGGTATTTGTGTTTGCTCATAAATGGCTAAAGTCTTTTTTGGAGACATTCTTTGATGTAGAGATCGGCAAAGTCTTCTTTGCACAAAACAAGAGGATGTATACCACAGCTACATTGATTACCACTCAAGAAACTTGGATGCAAATTTTTCTCGTCAAATTTATTTAAATTGATTATCAAGAGGTTTATCTTTGTACTTATTGTAAAATTGTTGACCAGGAAGTTGTAAAAAATCCGCCTTGTAAGTTGTAAAAAAAGGTTCCATCATCTTCAATTATGCACATACTTTCATTTACCATTAATTTACAAACTTCTTTGCGCATTAAAAACTTTTAATTTCACCATTTAAGCTTCTCTTGGGTGTATTTTCTTATGAAAAGCTTTAATTCCAGCATTTATAAGTACTTTTTTGATAAAAAAAAGTCTTGAATTTTCCTGCTAGATCTCGCTGTGACTGGTTTGGATTTCTAGCTACTGAAATAAAAATTGACTTTTTTGGATTTACAGAAAGTTTTCTTTTTTCCACTTTCAGGTTTTCTTTCGAAGCTTTGGTTAGTCTTAAACTTATTTATAATATTTATGACTGTAGATTTTGGGACAATTGTACTTTAGCAATCAAGCAATATAAAATTGATATATGACTTTAGCAATAGGAGCTGGAGTGATTTAAATGTCAAACAATGGGTTAAGCTGTTAACTGGAATGGAAGGAAGAGTTGAATTAGAAGAAAAGTTGTTTGCAAATAGCTCTGCTTTATCCTTAGGAGAGATAATAAGATCAGTCCCATGAATGAGAGATGGAATGTTAAACCTAGGTTTGTTAAAGACGCTCTTGAAAATTTTCTAAAGGTCTCTAGAGCCTAACTTCTGAGATAAAATGCAAGATTTAGTGAAATGAGAATATTGGAGCATCAGACCTCATTATATTTCTTGCAATAACAAATAGCCCTTTGTTCTCAAGAAAGTTCTTTTTTTGAAAAAGATGAAAAAAATGATTATGATTAGGTATAGCAGCTGCACAAGAAGATAAAAACCATGGAGTAGAATGAGACTTGACTTGGAATTGACCAGAAAGAATGAAAGCTTCCATTCCTTCATGAATCCAGGACGTTACATAGAAGGCCCATTAAACAGCAGAGAGAAAAAAGACATCTGCTCAAGGACTGTCACAAAGAAAATCATGATAGGTATACCAGTCAGCATTAGTGTAGTAAGTAGTGCAGTGATCAGGTGAGTCAGATGAAGAGATAAAAGATTTATAGAGATTTATAGAGAATGTATAGAGAATGTATAAATGAACGTATAAATTAATGTATAAATGAATGTATAAACGAATGTATAAATGAATGTATAAACGAATGTATAAATGAATATATAAAAAAATGTGTAAATAAATTGGTACATAACCTTGATCTTTAAGGCATAGCAAACACTAGCAAATAATACAACAATAATAGTTTTTATTGTTGTATTATAATTCATGTTATTAAATAGTTAGAATTATAATAATAACATCTATTAAAATAGTTACCAAATATTCCTCAACAAACCTACCTGGCATCAATCACATTGAGCCTAATGGTAGCTAGATGTTGGACATTATGATCTATTGTTAAATGACTTGAAAGAGCTTGAGCTAAAAATGCATCAATATCATGCTTTGTAAGAACTACTTTTTCTTGTTGAACCAAATATCTAAACATAAATGTTTTTAACTAATGAATAATAATGTATAATAAATATTTAAATACTTAAATGTTTAAATTTTTTTTAATACATTTTTTGTTACAATTGTTGCAAATAAAATTTTAAATTAAAAAAAATATATTAAAATTATTACAATTAAGTTTATACAGGAGTATTTAAAATCAGACTTGTTACATGCTTCACCATAAGCAACAATTAATTGGTGAAATGATGTTAGAGGATATAAATTAAAAGTTTCATTTTTAATTTAAGATTAATATTACTTACAGTATAATCACCAACAGTTAATTTTTAATACTCACTATAAAATAAGAATTCAATTCTAAAATAAAGATATCGAATTACCAATAGGGTCAAAATAATGTCAATGGTCAAAATAAGGAGAGAGTTAAGAAATTTTTGTATATTCAGTTACCTGTATAAAAAATATGAAATTTTGTATATACAGTTTCCTGTATAAAAAATACGAAAACTTTATTTAAGAGTTCATAAAAAGTCATTGATTTTATCTACTTTTTGAAAAAGATCAATAACTTTAAATTGATTTTTATTTAAAACCAAAGATCACCTTAAACGACTTTTGATTACTCACTGGGTCCCATACATCACTGAAATTCTTTATATTAAAGTATATGAACTTGGGTTTCAAAAGAATTAGAAACCAATAGAGATTTCAGAAATTGTTTTTAATGAAAATCAATTCAAAAGAATTGTTTTTTTTTCAACAATAGATTAATGATTTTTTAGTTATATTCAAATCAAAGTTTTCAATACAGGAAACTAAGGATACAACAATATCATAACACAAATATATATATATATATATATATATATATATATATATATATATATATATATATATATATATATATATATATATAAATATATATATATATATATATATATATATATATATATATATATATATATATATATATATATATATATATATATATATATATATATATATATATATATATATATATATATACATACATACATATATATAGTGAATTGTCAGGCAATCAATAACATTTCGATCATCTCTTTTTATGGCTGACATACTAACTGCTGTAATTAAAAGATTCTATTGTGCATTAGATGGTGGCAGCAATGCAAGGGCTATTATATTGACATACTTAAATCTTTCCATAAAGTTTTGCATGCAGATCTTCTCCATAAGCTTGCTACAGTGTGTCTAAAAAAGTCTTTGAGATTGTCAAACCATTTCTTTCTAACTACTTCATTAAAGTCATTCTTGAAGGCCTATGCTCTTCTTTATTTCAGCAAATTCTGGGATATCTCAAGTTTTTTTGGTCCTGTTTTATTTCTTTTTACATCCTCTTGATAATCTTTACATCTAAAATGGCTCAATTTGTTGATGAATCAACTTTATACTCCTGTATGTTTTATAGTTTTGACAAAAAGTCTTCTCTTGTTGATCTCTTAGAACAGGCAGCTGATCTATCACCATCTGTCACTGCATATTCTATAAACTTTTGTCTTTTTTTTTCCCCACACTTCAACCCTTTGGAACTCTCTCCCATCTTTATGCTTTCCTGACTTAAAAGATCTATAATTTTTGAAGTCTTCTGTCAACTGTTTCCTGACTCATTAACTCTATTCTTTGTTTTCTAGTAATCCTTAACTTAATTGTGGTTGCTTGCAGCCTGGTTGACAGTAAATTAGGAAAAAAAAATTGTTTACATTTAAAAAGAATTGCTTATAAAATTTTGAATAACTTAAATCAGATTATTTTACATTCCAATATATCTTAAAACATATTGAACCAGATTGGCGTTTACACTAAAATCTAAAACTGCTGTGCCAGAAAAGTTAAATATGACAACATCTAACAAAGTTTTATCTCTCACATGCTGAAAATCAGATTTGTTTGTTGTACTTTTTTTTTTTGTACAAATAGGTTAAAGGGATCCTAAACTCTCAACAGATGTTGTATTCATATTAAAGATAATGTTAAAAAAAAGGTTTGAACCAAGTTTTTTTGATTCAAAATAAATAATGAAAGCATACCGAGAAAAACTAAAGTTGTTGTTTTAGTCGAAGTTCGACTTCTCCATTTTATTCAAAAACTTGGACTCTAAATTATACGTCGCAATCTACAGACTTCGGCGATTCCTTTGAAGCACTTATAATTCATAAGTTTTAGTATTTGACGCCACGGTAGACTTTTGATAAATGAAACTCTGGAAAAATTTTTATTTATTTTTATTCATAAATTTTTTCATTAATTGTTTAGTTATTTATTTTTTACTTAACATTTAAAAAGATATTAAAAACCTTAAATACTTTATGCTGGTTCGTTGCTATAAATTGTTATTGCACTATATTTAATGTTAATAAATGATGAAAATTTATTATCTCAATCAAAACTCTGATAAAAAATTGTTTTATATTAATTACCCGTATAAAATTAGTAACAGCATTTTTATTTGGTTAGACAATATTTCGTCTGAATTTACTTTGCGTGAATTTTGGGTAGTCAAATGAAAAAAAATATTCTGAATAATCACGTCGAAATAAATTTAAAACAAATTATTTTAATGACGGGGGTTCTAGAGTTTTTTTATAACAAATGTAGGTAAAAAATAAATAACTAAATAAAAGGTTCAACATTAAACATCCTTTTTTTATTAACTAAACTTACTTATTATTTAGAACGACTAAGCAATAAAAATAAAAAGCATTTACAACATTTTGACAATATAAGTTACCATCTTTCTTGAATTATTGCCATTAATTAATGTGTTAATTATTGCATTAATAATAATTTGTCCGTATTTTTATTAAATATTAGTTGTATGAAACTGGCAAAGAAACATACTTCATGTTTTTAATTTGATGGTTATAAAATATTGAACAGTAAACTTATAATCAAAATTTATAATGCCGACTTGTGCTGCTATTAATTGTACTTGTAATGCAAAACCAGGATCTCACATATCCTTTCACGAATTTTCATATCTAATACTACTGTCAACTGTATTGTTTAGTGTATTCTTGTTCTTTTTTTTTTCATAACCTTAATAGGTTCTAATTGGTATGGTAATGCAAAATAAAATGATATTTCTTTTTTTATCCAAATCCAATTCAGCAAACTTAGCAATTTATACTAAATCAGTGCAATCAAAAAAATTTTATAATAAAAAAAAAAAACCGTTCATTAAATATCTCTAATTAATACTGTCAGTTTATGAAAGGAATTGTTAATAAATACTTTTTTTCGAAAGGAAAACAAAAAATATTATTGCGTAAAAATGGCCAGAAAAGTTAGAAAATAGTTCCATTGTTTAAATAAAAATAAGTAAGATTTAGAATATATAATACTGCACTCTCTTGCACAAAAACGAGAGACAGTATATATAACATTCTATATAATGTAAAATACTCGTATGAAAATTATAAGATTGGTAAGTAAAGCTTTAATATTTGTTTTAATTTAAAAACAAAGGAAATATATATGAATAAATAAATATAGAAATATATATAAGATATATAATTCTAAAAATTATTAAGATATCTGTAAAAAATAAGTTGCTCCTATAAAATAAAAATAATTTATTATTTTTACTTTTTACAAAAGTTTGGAAAAATAATACAAAAAAAATTTGTTTTGCTGTATGTTAAAAAAATACTACACCGTACTTTTTGAATAGAAAAACGCAGCTTTATTTAATTACACTTTTCATTTATTAAAAGTCTACTGTGACGTCAAATACTAAAACTTTTATTTCAAAGGAACTGCCGAAATCTGTAGATTGCAACATAATTTAAAGACTCCGAGTTTTTGAATAAAATGGAGGTGAGCTTCGGCTAAAACAACAACATTAGTTTTTCTCGGTATGCATTCATTATTTATTTTTAATCAAAAAAACTTGGTTCAAACGTTTTTTTAACATAATCTTTAATATGAACACAACATGTGTTGAGAGTTTCGGATATTTAAAATATGCTTTAAGCTATAAAAAACTATGATATAAAGAAAAACAATTACCTTTTGTAAATTGTAAATAATGTACACAAATTCTTTTCAAGATGGTACACAAATTCTTTGCAAGATGGTACACAAATTCTTTGCAAGATTGAACAAAGAGAGACAACAAATAATGATATAGGAGTATATAAGAGAGATAACAAATAATGATATAGCTTTTGATTTCTAAAATTATTCTTACAATTTAAACTCTTGATCAAATATTCAAGGGAAAAGTAACAAGAGCAAGTTATTGTTACAAAAAGTGTTGATACTAAAACACCTAACCAAGTCTCAAATTAATTGAATAATGTTTAAAGGTTCTTGAATTTAAAAAAATTAAAATAAAAAATTTGAAAATATGAAATTGAAATTATGAAAAAAAATTTATTGATGGCTTATTAAGTCTAAAACAAAAAATAAAGAGAAAAGAAAAAAAATTAATTTTTTTCAGTATGATGTTTCTCTTGACAAGAGCCATGAGATTTTGCATTAGGTAAGATCTTCATAATCTTCTCATTACAATTCTTACTTATTATCTTAAGTTCCTCCTTAAACTTCTTACCCAACTTAGTTTTAATAATCATCCAATATTGCTCAATTAGACAAAGTTCTAGACAACTTGCAGGATTGTGTGTTTTAGGGATGAAATTGATACTATTGGCACTTTAGAAGTTTAACTTAAATTTGGACAATAGGCTAGGCTAAAAAATTGTATTACCATTATTGGAATCCCAGTCACAATAAGCCCTTTGTAAGGCACTCTTTTTGTTAATAGTGAAATTTAATTTCACATAAGTTTTATTACCCATAATTATACTTTTTTTTTTAACACAATAATTTGTAAAATTTTCTTGCAACAAAATTTTCTTCAGCATTACAATCTGTTGCTTTTTATATCTTGAAGAACTTGATTTTTTTTAAAACTTTTTCTTTATTGTCTGGACCTTTTGTCTGCATATTTGTGCAGACAAAAAGTCTAGACACAGTATCCTTAGAACATCTATGTATTTGTATTTCAGTTAAAATATTCAAAATGATAACAAAACAGAAGTAAGTACGTGATGCAACTTTGCACTGTCAAGTAGAAAATTCTAACTTGCTTCTCAAATTAATAAAAACTGTTAAATTCTCTTTTTTTCTATAAAATTTTGTAAACAAATTTATTATATTAAAACATTTATATTCAACTTTAATTGCAAACAGCCTACAGTTTTAACTGAAATGATTAGACTCAAAACTATTATATTACTTATAAATGCAAAACATGCATGCCAGCAACACACTAAAAATCAAGCTTTGCGAGAGTAATAAACAAAAAAAAAAAATTTTTATGATCACCTTGAGTTTTGCAAAAAACACGAGGACTGTTAAAATGTGCCAACATGTCAGATAAAGTGCAAAAAAAGCAGTTTGTAGCACACAAAGCCAATGTATGCTGGTCAAAAAACTTAAACTTCAATCCCCAATACATTGCACTTTCTATTAAACATTTTGATTTTGTGTGCAATCACTGCCAAAGATTGTGTTGAATTACACTTTTTACAACAAGGTGAGGCAGTCAGTTCTGCAAGTTATTTAGAAATTTCAACAACAATGTGTTTAACTGATTTGAAATAAAAAGTTTGATATTTTCATGCACAATGTGCCCTATCGCAGGACAATTCATTTAGTTTAAACTTAATAAAAAATTGTAGAGTAAAATTGAAGGCAGAAGTTTATAAAGATAACCCAAACTCACTAGCAGATCTGTAATACCTGACCACTGCAAGTCCCTTTTTGCTTCAAAACTGTGATGAATAGAAGTTTGAAGAGCTCATACAAAGTACTAAAACTTCTTTATTATTTTATGTTCACATATATTGTTTGAGTTAAAATATTTTCTTGTGATTAATTAACAAAGTATGCACATGAATGTTTTAATTCTAAAATACAACTAAAGCTTAAATTATTTTATGCGTGAAAAGAGTTCTCATAATATAGTAATTAGACACATATGAAAAATAAAATGAACTATTTTTTGCAGTTTAATATGTGTGAAAGACTTTTTTATGCTCAATGACTACCAGAGCATATTTTGCTAATTCATTTTAAAATTAGTCTTAGAAACTGTCAGCTATTCAAATGTATTTTTTTTTTTTTGCCTACCAGACCAGTATTTTAAAAAAAGTTTTGAGGATATGCAATATTTAATAAGCTACATTTATTTCTTTTACTAATTTGATTACTTATACTTAAATTCTTTATTCATTTCATTATCTTTATTAACATTATAAACATCAATATCAACAATGTTGATATTAATGTTTATAACCTATGGATTTTGGATGTAATATATTTATATAATATAATTACAATATAGATTTTAAATTTAAACTGGACTTTAAATTTAAATCTTTCAACATCAAGCAAATGATTACAAAAATGACCATAAATAGAAAGATGTTTAAAAAAAACTGTTAATTATGCACTTGAAAATTTTTTTAATTAAGCAAAAGTTGTTAATTATGCAGTAATAGTTAATTTTAAAATATCAAACGATATTTTGAAATGTATTTGAAATTTACTATTACTGCATAATTTGATATATAAAATAAGATTAATTAAAAATTAACAACTTTATTCTGAAATAAAATACTGTGTAAATTTTTATGCACAATACTAATGCATTCAGTTGAATTTTAAAATAGCATTTAAATCAAAATACGGTAATAGTTTCATTTATGTAATCAACATTTTGATTTTAATAAACCAAAATGTTAATTCTGATTTATGAAAATCTTATTAAAAATGTTTGATTGTTTGAATGCTATTTTATGTTTTGCAAGCTAATCTTTTAAAACAAAAAAATGTTTAACCTTAACACACAGCATAAAATTATTAATCTCTGAGGAACCATGCTTGTATTAGACATATTAACAGTATCACTTCGCATACAAGATAAGAAAGCTTTTAAACGATTAGAGTTGTCTTCAACATCTGTACCTAACCAAAGTTTTCTTAGTGGTGGTATTTTCCAATTCATGCCTAAATAAAGTCGAAAAACTTATATTAATGAAATTAAGTCAAAAAACTTATATTTATGAAATTCATTCAAAAATAAAATCAAAAAACTTTTGACTTAATTTCATAAAATGTAAGGAAAAAAATTGACTCATCTTAACAAAATTTTTATGGGTTAAAGAAGACTTTTCGGGTAATGATTATAATAATTTGTAAGTTAGATTTTTTAATTTTGAGTTAATAATAGGCCTAATCTAACTTTTATGACAAAAAAAAAAAAAAAAAAAAATTATACATCATAAATTAAATACATATAATAAAATAATAAAAGTTTAATAAAACAAGTGATTAATAGTATAGATGTATATTTTAAAAATGATTTTAAAAAATAAATCATAAATACCTTTTGCTTCAACTTCATCTGGTTTATCTAAAGGCTTATCTCCATATACAGACCACTCTTTAACAGTAAAACTGCTTAGACGTGCCTCTTTATCACTGTTTTCAGTTTTATTTTCCAAAGGCTTTTCATGGTCTTCAATCTGTTTTACACCAAATAAAATACCATAAACAAGCTGTCGTAAGGGTCGATAAAGTAAAGGTATTGCCAAACGCGAAGTTGAAAGCTCATCATCGACACCCATATCTAATATTATTTCGCCTTTTGTGAGAAGCTGCAGAATCTCTGGACACATCTGTCCATTTTGATGACGTGTCAATGCAACATTCAACACATCTATATTTATTGATTCATGCAAACGAGTAACAGTGATATCTATTTTAAAAATAAAACTGGGTGTACACTAGCAACTTAAATGTGCAAATCTTTGTCACACATTATCCCCTCTACAAATTTGTTTAGTTTTCTAAGAAATATAAATAAAATTTAATATAAACATATTTATATAAACATAAATACCATTTGTAAAAAACCAAAAATATCTTTACAACATGAAAATCAAAGTTTAAAAATGCTATAAAAAAAACTAGCTTAAGAACAAAACTTACTTTAAATGTGTTTGAATATAAACTATTTGTTTGAACCTTATTAAAATCATCCACTTTTATGCCAAGAATACTTCAGTGATAGTTAAACATTAATTTCCTTCTTTTTAACAGAATCATTTAAAACATTGATTTTTCTCTTGAAAGCTCTAACTTATAGTTATGTGATAGAATCTTTAAGCTGTCTGCTTATTTTATTTAAACAAGACTACAAAAATAATAAATTTGAGAAACTAAATATGGATTTTCAACTGAGATATATTGTTTAAGAAACTTCAACGCAAAATTACTCCATTATAAGATATCAACTGAGACTATTGTTTAAGAAACTTCAACCCAAAATTACTCCAAGCAATGAGCAACACGCTTAAGGCAATTTGATTTACAACTTTTAGCACACAAATCTGCCCTCCATCTGTTAGAATAACTACAAAACACTCAAACAAGATTTTTTCAAAAAGCCTTTTAATGCTTCCTTGACAACAACAAAACCTTGACAACAAAATGAGTACTATCCTTTTTAGATTTAACTTCTTCCCTGCAGCTAGGTCAAAGTCAACTAATAGAATTTACTCCTAGAAGTCAACTAATAGAATTTACTCCTAGAATTACTAATAGAATTTACTCCTAATAGAAGTCAACTAATAGAATTTACTCCTAGAGGCCACAATAAACTTCTGTTGCCTAAATGAATTCAAAAACCACATCAACAAAAAGGTTGGTCAATGCTAGAATCTTAATCACTAAAATGCTGCAACAGGATTTTGATGCTTCGTTAAGATTCACACACATTTAGTATAAATTATTTTTTAATTAAATCTAAACACATTTTTAAAAGACCCAATAAAAAGATACAATAAAATGATACAATACTAGTAGAAATAATTAACAATATTTGTCACTATTTTTTAAAAGTACTTTTTACCTCTGGGATAATGGAGAATAGTGCTTTTAACTTTGTTTTCAGAAGGTTGAAACATTTCTGTAGCATCTTTGAATTTGTTTGTTACAACTGGTTGTTTGTTTGAACTTTCTTCAGACTAAGAAATTAAAAATAAACAAAGAAATAAAAGTAAACATGAATACCTAACACAAAGTACTTGTGTAGAATAAGGGAGGTGAACTTTCTGATTCCACATACATGTCTACTTACTTAGATTTACGGACTGATAATATATCGACTGATATTTTTAAATACCAATTTTTTACTATCTATTTATTTCGGGTTTATGAACAGAATTTTATTTTTTCACATAATTTGTATATAAAATTTATAAAAATAAGATTTATTTAAAACTAGTAATAAATGAAATGATTTATTTAAAACAAGTAATAAATGAAATTTTTTTGAAATTTTCTTAATTTTGGCCTTTTGATTAATACCTACTGTTTCTTGGTTAATTGATGGACTTCTTATGAACACTTTTGAATACTGGCATGTATGCAAGCTTATTTTTATTTCATTTATTTCCATTATCTAGTTAAGCATTTAAAATAATTAAAATAATTTAAGAGAGAACTAAGTGTAAAATGCAGCAGCAGAGTATGTTGTCCCATGATTTAAGATATGCAATGTATATACTGGCATATGAGATAGTGGATGTATGTATTAAAGCCCCCAATGGCAGGGAATTTCAGTGTGGTCACAGGGCTTATCTAAACATGAATTTATTGTTACATATGCATATGCATATATATATATATATATATATATATATATATATATATATATATATATATATATATATATATATATATATTTGAATAAAACTAATAACACTTTTCAAATATTTGTTATACATGTTTCAAACTTTTTTTTTTTTTTAACAACTTCGCTTCCAACAAGGCTGCAAGCAACCACTAATTATCGTTGGAAGTTACTGGAAGAGAAAAGATGAAGATTGTAGAGCAAGATAACGATTGACAGACGACCTAGAAGATTGCATATTATATGAATAAGGAAAGCAAGATAAAGGAAGCGCAAGTTATATGAATCAGGAAAGCAAGATGAAGGCTGCAAGAGTAGGTCCAACTATGTTTACAATGTGTTTTTGCACCTTGTCTAAAAGAGAAAGGGCATCATTAGAAGATCGACCCCAGATATGGCAACAGTATTCCATACAAGGCCGGATTTGAGATTTATAGAGATAGAGAATAGAATCTAGAGTAAGAAAGTGACGAGCTCGATAAAGAGAAGCGACTTTAGCAGATGCTAATTTTGCAACAGATTTGATGTAAGGTTCCCAAGAAAGATCTGAAGTAAGAGTTAATCCTAGAAGATGAAGGGTAGGAGACTCATCGAGTACATTACCGTTCATAAATATAGAAAGGTCTAAATTATTGCGATAACGATTGGCTGAAAAAAATTGAGTTTTATCTGAATTAAAGTTCACCAGCCACCGTGAGCCCCATGCTGTAGCAGAAGTGAGATCCTTTTCAAGCTCAGATGCCCCTGCAAGCATTCAGAGGGAGTTGGCTTCTTATCGTGACAAGAATAAATGGTAGTATCATCAGCGAACAATGCCACCTTAGATGTGAGAAAATCTGGAAGATCGTTAATGTAAATTAAAAAGAGTATAGGGCCAAGGATTGAACCTTGAGGAACCCCTGAGGTTACAGAATAAGAGGAGGAGTGCTGTCAATCGAGGACAACTTTTATACTACGATTGGAAAGGAAGGATTCGATAATCTTAAAGATATTTCCAAATACACTGTAAGAAAAAAGCTTATGGAGAAGACCAGCATGCCAAACTTTATCAAACGCCTTAGAAATGTCAAGAGCGATGGCCTTAACCTCTCCACCTTTATCTAATGAGCGATAAAACCTATCGGTTATTACTGTTAGCAAATCAGCCGTAGAACGAGAAGATCAAAATCCATATTGATGATCAGAAAGTAGGTTATGAGATTCGAGATGAGAGATTAAGTGTTTGTTAATTAGGATAGACGACAGCTCCGGAGAACACTTCTGCAAGACTATAATAGGTATGTTGTCCGGGCTGCAAGCTGTAGAAGAGTCTAAGCAGGAAATCACTTTAGATACAGAAGCTGGAGTGATACGGATGTTGAGCAGTGGATCAACCTGTTTGACGGCTATATCAGGTAGAATGCAACTAGTGGAGTCCAGAGATGATATTGATGAAAAGTTCTTGGCAAACAATTCAGCTTTATCTTTAGGTGAGGTGACAAAGTCTAAACCGTACAAAAAAGGTGGAATTACAGACTTGTCCTTATTATTGATACTATTAAAGATTCTCCAGAAGTCACGAGAGCCTAATTTTTTATTTAAAGAACTACATAGTTCAACTACATAGTTCAATTTAAAGAACTACATAGTTCATTATCAATAAAATTTAAAAAGATCATTTAAAAACCATTTTTATAAGGGATACAAATTAATTACTTTATTACAAAAATCTATTATAAAATTCATTACAAAGGATTAAAAAGACCATTAAAATACAATAACAAAATGTGTCAGTCTCAAAACTCAGTTAAAAAAACATAATAGGTACAAATAGTTAAAAAAAAAAATTTCATAAAATCAACGTTATAATAGTCATAACAGTTCAAGAATTCTATGTTTGACTTATTTATTTAAACAGGGCCTTTGCCACTTTATATGCAAACTTTCATAATATTTACCACAAAACAAAAAATTAGAAGTTGTTTTAAAATTAATAATATCTGGTTTGGTTACCATAACGATATTATTAACTTAAAAACAGTCTTATTAAAAAAACAGTATCCAATTAAACTTAATAATAAATGTAAAAACAACTATTTAAATAAAAAATTTGTTACATCTAAGGGGGCCAGAGCTAGTGGGGACCCAAGCTAGTGGGTGGCTCCAAAAAAGGTCGATCATGTTATTTAATTTCTTAAACATTATTTGATAGTACTTGCATAACATTTTAAAAATGAAATTTATAAAATAAACAGAAAGCGACTTAGGGCCTTCACTTAGGACCTCCCAACTCTTAGATTTAAGGCCTTAGACAATAAGGGCCTTTATTTTTTACAATTCGTCACTGATTGCATAACATAATTCAATGTAATTAATAAAGTTATATATCCAATCAAAAGCATAAGTATGTAATTTAATACAAAACAGCTGTACGGTAAAAATAAAGTTATATAAAAAGATAACTAGTAAGCTTATTCATTTTAATTCATATGAATCCAAATAAATACTTATTAATTTATATATTAACTTGGTAAAAAAGTTTTTTATTCACTGCAGAGCTTTGGAGCCTTTTTATAACTTACTTTATTAATAACTGTTTACCGCCTGAAAAGTCTAGTTTTGTTGTCAAACATTAGAAGTTATTTTATTTTAAAGCATGTTAATTACTTTCAAAATATCATTTGTCAAAGCAAATTCATTTTATTTAAGCTTTATTAACTTATTGAATCACAATATTGTGTGGTGTAGTGGTTAATAAATTTGATCATGGTGACTACGCTCCAGGGTTCAATTCCTATTTGATTTTTTTTTTGTTTTTCAATATTTTTTTATTAACTAATTGATGCAAATATATTATTAATAATGAATATTAATATAATAAAAGACACGTTGTCAAGGCAGTTAATAAATAGTTAAGTAATTTAGTTAAATAACATGTGTAAAATGTCATGCTTTTGAAGGAAAACATTATTGTTAATGCACTTGAGTCCCTAATAAAAATAAAAAAAAGGCGATGGGGGAGGGGGGGAGAGAAATAAAAGGAGGGGGTGGAAATTTTTAGTATAGATCTAATAAACAGGGGGTTTTAATAAAAGGGGGAGGGGAATGTTTTTATAATACATTATTTTTTATAAAAAATGTTAACTTTATAAATCCGAACTAATATTTTTTACAAAATACGCTCAAAACTATTTAATTCTAGCGTGGCTAGAATTAAATAGTTTTGAAAAAAAAATTGTTTTTCATTTTTTAAATTATGGTATTTTTAAACTTTATGGTATTTCTATTTATATAAAAATTTATTAGTTAAATTTTTTTTCTTTAATTTTACAAGATAAATGCAAAAATTTGAAATAATCTTACTTCAACATTAACCTTAGTTTCATTTAACTCCAACAATTCCAAAGCTTGAGCTGCTTCTTCAAGAGTACCCTGCTTTAGTACGTGTTCAGTGTCGTTTAATGAATTCTCATTGTTGTTGGTTGTTACCTAGATAGTTACTCACTTAAATAAGAATTACAAATAGCTATTAACAAAAAGCTATTTATTAATGACCAATTAATTTGCGATTATTAAATTCATTTGTTCAATATATTTATATAAACATGCCAATAATTATAAAGAATGTATATAAATAATATAAATATATTTACCCAATATATAAAACTTATTAATATTAAACATATTTAAATAAGTCAATAATATTTGCATAAAATATTTTTGATTCACATGATTATGTAAATATTCTTGATCAATTCAATCTATGAAAACAATTTATAAAAAGATTTCATTCCAGGATAACTTAATGCATTTTTAATTTTTGAAATACAAACATAATTCGAAAAAATACAATACAATTATTTGTGCTTAAGGTTAGAAAAAAAGACAAAATACAGATATTTGTACTTTAGGTTAGGAAAAAATACAAATACAAATATTTGTACTATAAGTTAGGAAAAAATGTAAAAAATTTATTAAAACAAGACTGATAAAATGTTTTACTAAATAGAATAATGAAAACAAGTCTTTTAAGAAACATTCTTTAAAAACTTAGTGGTATTTCCAAAAAAATCCAGTTTACCTAGTTTATGGAATTGCAAACAAATTCAAATATTTAAGAAATATTTCAAATACAAATATGCTCTTTATATTAAAATAGCCTATTTTTACCATATACAAAAAAAATTCAAATACAAAATTTGACCCCAACCCTGACTATAATCAAACTTTGCTGGCTTTGCTGTAGTCTGTGGTAAAGCCAGTTTTTAATAAAAGATTAAAATCAAGTAATTTAAAACCAGGACCAACATTTATTGGTCTACAGGATGCATCAAAGTACAATTCACTTCTACTAAAAAATGGGGAAAATTATCACATGCAAATTTTCATCAATTTAATGAAAGTAGAAACAGAGACTAGTTCAATAACTTTGACTCTATTTCCCTATTTCAATATGACGTCCAAGGCAATCAGGTTGTTAGATTTAAAAAAAAAAAATTTAGGCAAACCAGTACTTTACAGTTTAATTTTTTGTATGCATGTGTGAGTGTGTGTTTATATTTACAGCCCTCAGAATTAGGGTTGGCATTCAGCAATGCCAATCTAACTACCATCCTCAGTGTTTGAGGTTGGCATAAAAATTGACGACTTTATTTTTATGTTTTATAGTAACCTCTTTGTGTCAAATTTTTTTTGCTGACTTGACGCCGACCTTTACCAGTTTGAAGTGTGTGTGTGTGTGTGTGTGTGTGTGTGTGTGTATATATATATACACAGTAGAATCCTGTCAAGTCGGACTTTTACTAAATCTGACTAATTTTCAATTCCCTTTGAATTCTCTATACATACCAAAAGCTTCACTTAATTCTGACATTTGCTAAGTCGGACAAAATATATATACCCATTCATAGTCCGAGTTAACGGGAATCTGCTGTATTTATATATAATTATTGACTTATATGAAAAAAACTTATGTAAAAGCTATTTATAACAATCATAATTGTTATAAAGAAATCTAATTATTTATTTGATTGAATATAGAAACCAAAAAAAAATTTATAAATAACTTTAATTTGAAAAATGTCTTTAAAAATCCAAGTTCATTTATCAATGTAAAAGCTTTGTTGATTTGTTATTAATAGGAGCTTTAATTTTCCAAATATGGTACTGTGTATAGATTGGTATTTATTAGTTGTGTACAACTTATTGATATTAGTAATGATTCAATAGACAGGGTGGCCAGCTAAAAGTTAATTCAAATTTCCAGGACTTTTCAAAGAAAATTTTGGGTTTTTTAAGGGTATGTTGATCTTTTCTCAACCAGAAAAAAAAAAATGTTGATTTCTAAAAAGTGTGAAAATGAAAAATAACTAAATAATTAGTAAATGTAAATAATACTGATAGTAACATTAAACAAAAAACATTTGATAATTATACATTTGTAAAATGCAAAAAAAAGTTTTTTTTGCATTGCAGAAAATAAAAATTCATCTAATTCAGTACAAACCTCTGCAAAATTAATAATAAGTCTGTAAAAGATAAAAACATGATAACATATTGAACAATTTCAGAAAAAAGTTCCAGGATTTCCAGGAAGTTTTGCTAAAGAGAGTGTTTTTCCATGACCTATCAAACACCAGGACTTTTCCAGGTTTTCAAGGACCGCTAGCCACCCTGTTAGAGCATAAATTTCATGGTTTAGTTAGTAAGTTATACTATTTACAACATGTGCCTGTTCTTTTTAATAATAAAAAATATCTTTTATTAAAAATTTCTTTTGACAATAAAAATGTCTTATGATGCATTATGGTACAAAAACTTAAATAATAGAAGCAGAATTAATTGAAACATCAAAACTAAAAAGCTCAAATAAAAAAAAAAACTTATGAGTACAAACGACAAAAATTTACTTAAATAACTATAAAGATTGCTTGAGCAACTGCAATTTGCTGTTTCAGCTTGGTCTTCAAATTTACAAGAAATCTATGCTTTGGAAAAAGTGAAGCAACCACAAGAAGTTTATTATTGTTAGAAAAAGTGAAGCAACCACAAGAAGTTTTTCATTGTTAGCATAGTTGGACCTGCTGTATCTGCCAAGCTTAAGTCTCTCTCCTGTCTTCGTAAAGTTGCATCTCTTTCTTTTTCCTACAAATACTATTATGAATGCTGCTAAAAGGAGCTATCAATTCTAGTTTCATTAACTAAATATCATTCTTGTTTGACTCTTCATTCAACAAAATCTTATTTATTTACTCTATCTGTCCCAGCCTGCTATAAAAATTTTATTTGTCAAGTTTTTTTCAACTCCTAACTTAGTAGTGGTTGCTTGCATCCTTGTTGGGGGTGAATCAAAATAAAAAAAAAATAATAATATATATATTTTTATGAAATATATATAATAAATATATATATTTTTATATATATGTAGGCCTTGGCAGCAATAAATAAGTGCTCGATTTGTAAACCTGCCTAAGCAGATATGTCAGGCAATGCAAGCGGTAAGCTTTTATGCCGCATTTTTTTTATATTTAGATAAAAAAGCTCATGGATTAATTACATTTTAGTAGTTCTTTAAGTTTTACACTGTAATATTTTTTAGTAAATACATCAGAAAAACAATCACGAGGAATGGTAAATTATTTTCTGATATTTATTTATTCAACTATTTCAAAGTTTTCTAGAGAATTTTTTAAAAACAAATTTGCATTTGAACAAATTTGTTCAAAAATTTGCTTAAAAATTTATTAAAAAATATTTGATTACTTTTTAATCGAAATGATTCATTATTTTATAAATATTATTTTGTGTCGCATTTTTTACTTCCATATTTAAAATATTCTTTTGTTACTCTCCTACTTGGTAAATTTTATTTTTTTATTTGAAAAGTTTAAAAATTGAATTAAAATAAGTAAGCAAGTAATAATAAGAGAAGACTTGATCAAAACTTGAATGAATGAGTTCAATACTTTAAAAGTTGTTTTTGATTCATGAAATTAAAATTTAAAAAAACAAATTTTTATTACTGTTTATTGACAAAAAATTTAATCTAAGTTATAAGCCTTTATTATCGTTAAATAATTTATTTACTTTGTTATTATTTTCACTTTGATTAAGTATTTAGATTCTAAAAGTTAAAGAAGTTTTAAAACTATTTTTATTTATGTAGTTAAAATACGACTTTACCTAAAAAACATTTTTTGCTGTTCAAAAAAAAATTGTATATTTGCAAGAGCTATATTTATATATAAATATATATATACATATATATATATATATATATATATATATATATATATATATATATATATATATATATATATATATATATATATATATATATATATATATTTAATATGAAATTAAATGAAAACAAATAATATAAACCTATAGATATATAAAAAAATGTTCAATGAAATATTATAAATACATAATTTATTATATAACAAATAAAGTAATCTAAATATATGTATACTATTTAAGTTTAACTAACATGATTCTCTGGTTCTGACTTTTGTTTATCAGGTACCTTCCAAAGTTTTTTAAACCTGCTTGAACAATTAGTGCCTTCGATAGGAAGAGGAAAACCAGCTTTAGTAAACAAATCATTTCCTAGTGAATAAGAAAACAAAAATCAACTATACCATTAACAATATATCTTTGTCATCATCGATAAAAAAAAAAAGTTTAAATAATTTTAAACAAATGAACAGCACAGACATTTTTAATCAAAATAAATTAGTTTTTAATAAAGGTTGCTAATATTCATTAGAAATTTTAATACCTTTTTTATTACTTAACAAACTTTATATATTTTTTTTTCCTTGTTTTTAATAACAATTATTTAAATGATGATGATTAAGGATGATGATGATGATGATGATGATGATGATGATGATGATGATGATGATGATGATGATGATGATAATGATGATGATGATGATGATGATGATGATGATGATGATGATGATGATGAATGTGATGATGATGATGATGATGATGATGATGATGATGATGATGATGATGATGATGATGATGATGATGATGATGATGATGATGATGATGATGATGATACGGATGAGCAGTAATGCAACTAAAATATTTTCTATCGCAAAGCGCTTGTTCGGTAAAGCATCTCTTGTTCGTTATAGCAACTTTTTTGTTCCCTATTGAAACTCTGTGTTCGGTTTTGCAACTTGAATAATTTTGTTATTTTTTATTAAGTGGTTATGTCATCAGCCGGCACAAAAACCTTTAGTTCAAAGTGTCAGTTAGGCAGACAAAAATTTGTTTGGCAAGTGAAGTAAAATATATTGATATTAAAACAAAATTGTATTTTTAGGAAGTAAATTTATGGAAATCTAATATATATCAGTAGCCTAAACAATAACACACGTGTTTAAAGTTGTAAAATTTTTTACCTAATTTTTATTTACAAAATTAAGATGAAAAAAACATTAAAAGCATAAATATTTTTTTGAGTACAATAAATTTTGAAGTTTATTCAACTTTACAAACCAATTTTTGGTATACCTAAAGGGTATGAGCTGGCTTGAATCAAAGTGGTGTATACCGATTTCTAGTTAATAACTGAGTAAAAGTTTATTTAAACCACTCTGATTCTAGATAACTAGAACCTAATCAACATCTACTTTTCACCTAAATTTTCGTCTAAATTTTCACCTAAATTTTCACCTAAATTTTCATCTAAAATTCACCTAAAACATTAATAATTTAACAAGCTTATAATAATATTAATAATAATATACTATATGCTAATTATAATATTATGATATATATTATCAAAAAGTTTACGGTAAATTTAAAACAGATATGATATTATTGCATCAGTTGCTATCTTCTTAAATACAAATAATTAATTAAAAAAAAAAATTTTCTCTTCTATTATTTTTATGTGTATTTAAGTAATATGTCTGACGAAAACTTTTAATCGTACTCCAACATTATCATCTTTTGTTTCTTCAAAAGATAATGATGCTTATTACACAATTAAAAGACACTAAATAGTTTAACCATATTTACAATAGTTTAGTCTAAATGTTACTAAAGTCAATTTATTTGGCAAGTTTAATCAAAACTATTTAATAAAGTTAGTTTAAAATTTTTAAAGTTTCTCAAATATATTCCAAACTGCTGAATTAATTTCAAACAAATGTGCAGGGTGTGCAAGCTCAATTAAGTTTCAAATGTTAAAGCAACTTTATTTTTTATTAAAACCTGATAAAAAAGATAAATGTCGATATTCTTGTAATGTATTTCATATCTTTTTCAAAGTTGTTTACACAAGTATTTACACATTTAGTTAGGCATTGTCTATATATTTTGCAATTCAAAGTTTATTTTAAAAACAGAAGTAGATAATATTTAACTCTTTTACGTGACAGTTTTCATCAAACTCGATGCTCTAGTTTAATTTTTTATTTAACTCTCTGGTGAGAAAAAACTTTTGATCTCTTTTGTTTAGATTATTAGTGAAAATTAGTGTTGCATAATTTATGGACAATACCTAATCAAATCCACTCTTATACCAAAGAAATTCTACTTTAATTTTTGCTTTTTCTATTCTTTAGTTCTAGAAATTCATAGAAAACACGACTATTTTACCTAGCTTTTAAATTATTAATTAGTTTTAAATTATTAATTAGTTTTTAGACTTGTCCTAAAATTTGGTTAAAACTATGATATTTACAACAATTAAAATTTTATTGTAGTAAAAAAAATTTTATCTCACAATCAAATATGTAGTATGCAGAATTTAAAAAAAAAGACTAGAAGTAAAGAGATATTTAAGTTTTTTATCTTCCGTCTTCTTGGGGAAAATAAAAAACTAAATTCCATGAAGTGTTCTTTAAAGTACTTTCAATTTGTTAATAAGTTCAAATTTTTAAAAATTATTTATAAATTTTATTTCTTATTTTTTAAGGAAAAAGATGGGTGTTTTTAAGCTACTGGATCATACTTTTGAAATACCTCGCTCTAGTGATATCAGCATCTGAAGCCTTGCAACACCATATTTTTCAATAATATCTAACTCAATACTACATTGTGTGCAAAAATGCGCATTTGAATACAACTAAAATGTGTCATTTCTCAGAAAAATTTTAAAATGCTTATTTAAATTTTTCTAAATAAAGGCATGTACTTTTATAATGCTTTGAGTCATACTAGTAGATTTGTTATCAAAACAACATTAAAGTTTAAAAATCAATCATCAACAATCACAACACAAACTAATTTGCATGGTTTTAAAAACTATATCAATTTGATCCTGCATATTTGTACAAAAATATCATAAGGTTTTATAGTTTATTTTGCTCTTATTGCATTTATATTTTTGCGTATATAATATTCATATTTTGTATTTATACAATATTATTTTTATATATAAATTCATAATTTATATGTATAAATTTTTTATATTTTATATCTTTATATCATGGATACGGAATCCCAAAAAAGGACTCCGGAGTTAAAGGTTGTGACCTTTTCATTCTACTGATGTTTCAGTATTTTGTATTTTTTAACGTTTTTTTTTTCTTGATTTGTATAATATATATGGCTGAAAATTGCTAATAGGCATGAAACTTTTAGTTCCAGTATAAAGTTGTATTTTTCTATTTAATTATACTTGATATATATATGTGTGTGTGTATATATATATATATATATATATATATATATATATATATATATATATATATATATATATATATATATATATATATATATATATATATATATATATATATATATATATATATGTATATATATATATATATATATATATATATATATATATATATATATATATATATATATTATTTATAAATAAAACTGCATATTTTTCACAAATATAAGTTTCATGCTAAATGCAATCATCAGGTGTAAATATGTTTTTTTTTCTTTTGAAAAAATAATAAATCTGTAAAAAAGAAAATGAGTTAAAAAAATCTAATCTTCTGGTTTGGGCTTGTCCAGCAAAAACTTGTTCTCGTGGCGACATTTAGATATTAGTTCATTTTTTTTGTTTAATAATTCTTGAGGATTTTTATATAATAAAATAATTAGTTTTTTGTATAAGCATAACAAGCATTGTTTGGTTATGTTGTTGTAGGTGGGGGCTTTTTATGATAGACCATTTTAAATTAGGTGTTGCTTTTGATTTATTTTGTGTATCCTATAGATATTTTGAAAGCGTGGTTGCATTTGTGAGTTTTTTATTTTTGAAGGATTGCTTGTGATTCGCCTATCTAATTTTCCACATGCCCTCTGTTGAACCAATGTATGTTTTGTCGGCTGTGTTTGGGAATGATGCAATTCACTTATAAATTACATTTGTTTCTCTGCAATTTCCATTCATAGGGCAGATTTTGCTTAGTTTACAATTGCAAGCTAAAGTGGCCGTTGGGTTCATCGAAATAATTTTATTGTTGTGGTTCTTTATAATTTTTGCTATGTTGCTTGTACAGATGTAGCTAACTTTTGTTGTGTTACGGTTAAATAGTTTATGAAGCGGATTTGGTTTTGGAAAGTGTTTGTCGATTAATTGTAAGGAGGTTTTGCCTATATTTGTGAGAACTTTTTTATTGTATGGTGGGTATATATATATATATATATATATATATATATATATATATATATATATATATATATATATATATATATATATATATATATATATATATATATAATAACAAAAATATATATATATATATATATATATATATATATATATATATATATATATATATATATATATATATATATATATATATAATATCAAAAATCTATATACTATATTCTTTATTAACAAGTATAATCCATTCACTTTAAAAAATTTTTCTAGATAAATAAAAAAAAAAAGAAGAAGAAATTAAGGAGAACAGTCAAAATTTAACTTTTTTTAAGGTTATTTAAGGACATTTAAGGAGGTTTATATATATATATATATAATATATATATATATATATATATATATATATATATATATATATATATATATATATATATATATATATATATATATATATATATATATATATATGCATGTTTTATAATAGCTTTTTTAAAGCATTAGGCTGCGGGCAATTTACATACACGTTACGATGCCTAGAGCTATTTCCATTAAGCAACTTTTTATTATTTTTAACTTTTCAATTATTCTATAAGCAGTGAGATAAATAAAGTAATTAACTTTATAAAAAACAACTTTTGAATGACAATTATGTAAAAAAAAGTTTGTTACAAAAGTTTGAATGACAATTATGTTAGATGTAAGCACTATTTACTAATAAAAAAAACTCCACCAAAATTAAAAACTATGAAAACCTAAACTATATCGAAATATTTAGCAACAGAAAACAAAACTGTTTATAGTTAACAATATTTTTTTATAAGACAGAACTTAAAAAAAAAACATAAAAGAAATATATTTAATAAAAACTTTTATTTATTATCTTGCGAGCACAAAAATATTTATGCAACTTTTGATTGCAATTGAAAAAATTTACTTAAATGTCTATATAATAATAAATAGTTAATAACTAATTTTTATTCTTTTTATTATAATGGTCAATTTTTTCGCTTCAAAAAAGCTAATACTTCAGGCTTGAAGCAAAGATCATTATAATATAATTTAATTCTGATAAAAAAATATATGATATAATTCAAAACTAATATAAAAAAAACATAATTTTTATAATTTTTATCACTTAGTACAGGCAGCTGATTTCACTTTGTGATCTAATCTCACTACTGTAACAGATTGGAGTTTTGTTGGAGTTAAAATTCACAAGCCATTGCAAATTGTGAATTTTAACTCAGTTATTAAAACTGCAACAAAACTTGCAAACCACTATTGCAAAGCTGTCCACATTCTTATATTGATGAATGGCAACCCTCTAAGAGTCCTCTTTTTTACGTCTTCTTGGATTATTGTTCATTATTGACCTCTCATGGAAACTATATATACAATCAACTGCTTAAAAAAAATTCAAAAGTTAACATCTGCTAAGGTTGCTTCTCTTTATTGTGCTCAACATTATTTTACTCCTATTTCCAATCTCTACCTCTACTAATCTTTTACTCATCCCTAAGTTTTAAAATCTTTTATTCATCCCTTGTCTAAAAAAGAATGATGCTCATTCTTTTTCAGACAAGGTTCAAAAACACATTGTAAATGTAGTTGGACCTGCTTTATCTGCTAAAATTGAGCTGAGCCTCTCTCTCTTTGTTGTAAGATTGTGTCTTTTCTACGAATACTTCTCTTATATGTATTATAATATATGATATAATATAATAGATATCAGGAGCTTTCTATACCTTTTTTGACAGCGTTGAACATATTTGGGCAACATTAAAACTCTTAATATCAGGCTTGGACAGGAATGGCATGCGATCGAGCGCTATTGCTGACCACGCAAATGATTTTATTTTTTGACAACTTGACCACATTTGTTTAATAATGCTTATATGTTTTGATGAGTTAAAAATGTTCTGAATATAGAAACGCTAAGCTAAACTTAAACTAGGAAAAAAATTAAAAAAAACTAACGAAAAAAAAAATTCCTAACGAAAAAAGAAGCGAAAAACAAAATCATAACGAAAAAGAAATTATATAAGCACTGAAATGAAAACAAAAACTTAAACTCGAAGCAAAACTTTTTGTTACGTTTTTAAATACGTATGAAATAAACGTTATTAAAGCGTTTAAGTGCTTTTTAAGCGTTATTAAAGTTAAGCAAAACGTTTTTAAATTAAGTAACAAATTACTATTAATGATTGGTTTATTAAAAGAACAAATTTTATTAAATTTATTAAAAAGTGTTTTTTATAATATTTTTAAATTGTATAAACATTAATTTTGTCAAAAAAGTTGCAAAAAAAAAAATTGTTTAAAAAAATAACGTAGAATAAAATAGTAACTTTTACTAATTTCATGCTCTTATTAGTGAGTCTAATTAAAAAAAAGGTTTTGAACTTTTTTATTTGGAAAAATAGAAAAAAATAAATAATAAAATGCGCCTGCGATTTAAATAATATAAACTGCCAACAAGCTTTTTAATTTAATTTTAATTTGAGCATTACAACTTAATGAGCGCTTCGCGTAACGAATTTAAAAATTATTATAAAAGATTTAATCTCATTCATTTCTAACAAAATTGAAAAAAAAAAATTGTTTACAAAAAATAAAATGTTTATTTAAAACATTTTAAAAAATCGTAAGTTTAGCCATAAAAATTAATCGAATGAACAATAAAAAATGCTTTAAAACTTTTTCATTAAAGCCTTTGCGTAAAATAAAAAACTTTAGAAAAGATCAATGATTAAAAAATATTTATAGCGTAACACTTTTTTTATTGCATTTAAATTGTTAAAACATCAAAATAGCCGTGCTCAAGTTGTAAAGAAATAAAAATATTAGCGTGGTCAGTTACAGAGTGTGATCGCACGCCATTCCTGTCCAAGCTTGTAATATTGTAGGAATAGTTAATTTTGTTACCAGAATTTTTTTTTTTTTTTTTTTTCACAAAATGATTGATATAGGCTTGTCTTATTGAAATGTGTTAATAACACTTGAGTTTTTTTTTAACTTTAATGTAAATACTTTTAGTGTTTACAAGGAGTGTTTTTTTTAGTAAAATAAAAAGTGGGATGAAAGCCTTATAGGTTTAGCAACAGATAATTCTAATGAAAAAGTAAAATTTGCTTATAGAACAATATATAATAATAGTCAAATTTAAAATCAATCAGGTTAAACCTAAGCATTACATGGTTAAATATAAAAAATACATTTTGTATATAGCTATATACAAATATATATAGATATAAAAATAAGCTAGCCTAGACTAGTTATCAACAGTTATAGAAACTAAATTTTTAAGCAAAGTTAGTCGAAAGTAAAGTTTTTTAAAATAATGTTTTATTTCAAGTTGTTTAAATAAATATTCACATACTTTTAAGATTATTTTGTTTAGATTAATATTATTTTTAATTTTTTGTTGCATTTCTTTCATTTAAATCGTATTAAAACAATAGACAACAGACTGAATATTTTAACTATTTTAATAAAAAAATAATTTTTACAAAAATTTAAATATTAGTTTAATTAAAACAAAAAAAGCAAACAATAGTATTAAAAGAATAGTTTTTCTTCTGTAGTTCTGTTATTTTTGTTTTCTGTTTGATATTTCAATAAAAAAAGTTAGCTTTATAAATTTTCAAACTTAATTTTTTTTTTTATTTGAATTTGGATCAAATTATTATATTTCAACCAATGGCCTGTGGGTAACCATCTCTGATTTTCCTGATTTTTACATATTGTTATGTGCATTATGTAGATAGGTTAAAATTGAAATTTAAGACTTCCAAGTACAAAAGTTAAAAAATTATAGTTTTAGAAACATGAATCAGTGGCCCCCCATTGATTTACAAATAGTCAAAATAGGCTACTTTAGAGTAGAGGTGTACCGGATATTTTTGTCAAATATGCCGGATATTGAACTTTTCTAAAGTTCTATAAGTGTTTATGAAAAAACAAGTCTTGCCATTCTACATTAAATAGTGTTCAAGATTTAAAAAAATAAAATCAAGAAAAAATTTGTATAACACAGGTATATGCGTTAATAATGTATAAGGAAAAATCGTTTTTACAGCCAAATTTTTGTTTTATTTTAATTACTATTTTCTATACTTGGTTAGCACATATCCCATGTCATACAGTTTTTCTCTTGATTTTTTAAAGTAAGATCTTGAATACTATTAAATGTAGACAGGCAGGACTTATTTTTTCTTCACAAACACTTAAAGAACTTTAGAAAAGTTCAATATCTTGCATATCCGGCATTAAAAAATCATTAGTAACAATTTGTTACTTAATTTAAATTTAAAATAAAAACTTATTTTAAAAGCATTTTGTGTAACTTTAATAAAACCTTTAAAAATATTTATTTCAAACGTAATTAAAAACGTAACAAGTTTTTTAAATGTAAATGTCCACTCGCCTAAAAAGTCTAATTTTCAGCCATTTTGAGACGCTTGTAAATTTTTCTAACACTTTGTTTTGATCTAAGATTAATAGCATATAAGACCACTAGACCCAACTCTTTGATCTGGTCTTTATAGTAGATAGGGGCACAAATAAAGGGGGCAGTAACTTTTTAGAGACCTTTATTATGGTTCAAATGAAGATCTTTAAATTAATTTAGATATTTAGATACTTAATATCTAAATATCTAAATTAATTTCAAAATGAAACCATTATTTCTTTAAATTCTATTTTATTATAAGTAATCAGTAGTCTTTATATGGTCTGGATCCCCCTAGCTCACTAAGGTGAGGGGAGGGGGTAAGGAGATTTAGTGTGGCACCAATTAAAGGAGGGGGGGTCAACTAACTTTATTTATTTTGATATCAATAAACTGTTTGAAATCAATCAACTGTTTTAAAATTAATCAACTGTTTAAAATGAATAAATTTTGTTAACATGTTTAAAAAATTATTTTGTATTAAGGTTAAACAAATTCATTATAAATCATACAAATATATAATTTAATATATATTTGTAATTAAATAAATAATAATTATTACTTTGAGAAGTAAAACTTGATTTTTTTTTTTTTTTTTTAATTAAATCTAAACTTATATAAAAATATTTCACCGGATGATGACATCTAAACTTATTAATTACTTAAAATGCGTAAAAATAGTTTATTATATTATAATTTAAAAGTATTAGTTTACAACATTACAGAGTCAGGGAATCAGTGACCTGGGAAGTTATATATTAGATGCTTTTTAAATAAACATTACATAAACAATATCAAAAGACAACTTAAATCTTCCAAAAAAAATAGTATTGGCATAACATGTACAAAATTAATAGTTTTTCTACATAAAAAAATGTACAACATAATGCTTTTTAACAAGATGGATATAGGAAAAGTAAATTGGATATAGGTAAAGTAAAGAAATGTAAAACTCAAATAAATTTCAAATAAAATTATACAAATTACCAATTGTAACATGAGGTACACAACTTGAAAGTGATGCTGATAAACAATCCTGATAAAATGCTATAATTTTCTTTAGTTTAGTTGAACCTTCTTCTACAGATATACTTGATTTTGCAAAAACTAATCTTCCTATGACATCAATATCTTTGAGATTTTCATTGTTTGCATGCAAAAACTTAACAATATTTTTTAACCTTGTTTCTCCAGGTGGTAAAAGTGACTCTCCAATAACATTGGCCTGAAAGACGAAAACAGCTGATTGTTTGACAATATATCAATAAAAAAGATAAATACGGCAGATTATATGACAATATATCAATAAAAAAAGAAACAAATTTTTAAGTAAAATGAAATTCTAATTTTTTTCACCAACATAATTAATAAACAGGGATACTAGGTCCCAAAAGGACTCTGGCTTTATATATCTTTTGTGGGTTTTTGTAAGAACTCATAAATACCTAGATATTGTATTTATTTATAAAGGATATAACAATAATAATAATGTATTTTTTTCCTAGTCTCAGAGTCCTTGCCACAATTATACTTAAAGACTTGGGTTCAAAAATTGATTGCTCCTCTAACTTGAATAAAAATTTGTAAATTTTTTCCCTAATAGTGGTCCATAAGCTTTTTTATATTTTTAAAGCTTCTGGATACAAAAACCTAGGAAGAAGTAATCTTTTTGATACTTTCAAATCATGAGTCCTTTTTGAAACTCTGCATCCCTTTTGATAAAACTTTAAAAAGCATAAACATTTTTTTAAAGAAAAATTATTTAAAAAAACAACTTTTTAAGTTTTAAAAAAAGAATGGGAAATGAAAAATAAGGAATAAAATTGAATTTGTTTTGATTTTCTTTTTATCATTAACTAAACCTCTGAAAATAGCAGGAAATGTCAACTTTTTAAAACATATTCACTTCCAACACAACTGCAAGCAACCACTATTATAGAAACTACGAGGAAGTAAAAAAATACAATTTAAATATTTGCATGTAAAGAACATCCTTATTAATATTTGTTATATTTAGTGTTATTTGTTATATCATTAATGTTATTGTTATTTCATATCAAAACTAGCATTTACAGGGAAAACAAAGAATAATTTCTACAATTTCTAGAATAATAACTTAGTTAAGTAATAATGATGCATTTTTTGGGTAATTAAAATTGGAATTTAGTTTTACTTCTAATCTGTTTTTGAAAATATAATAATTATTTCCAAAACTTTTATAAATCATTTATCAAAATTTAATAAATCAATCACTTATCACAATTTAATAAATCAAAATCCAGTTAGTCTACCTTTAAAATCTAGGGAAATTCTAGCTTTTTGTTGTTGCAGTTGTTGCTATTGTTTTGGTTTGTTTTGTTTTTTGATAAATTTATTATTCTATTACAGTAAAATTACACTGACATACAAAAAAAAAAAAAAAGTTTTACTTGTTAAATTTAACATGCTAATTTCAAATATGTGATCTATTTGCTTGTATCACATCAAAATTTTAAGAAAACTTGAATTAAAATGGTAACCACTTATAATAATAATATTTCATTTATAATAATAATATTTCATTTATAATAATATTATTTCACTGATATTTTATTTTATTATCAGTGAAAATATTTACAAAAATTCTACCAAGACTTTTATTATTTAAAATATATCATTTTATTAAAAAAAAAAAAGAAAGAAAAAGTTTTGTCATTGGTCACAATTTAATTTAAAACAAATATCAAGTTCATTGAGTAGGTTTAAATTTTTTTGCATATTGACCGATGGTATTTTACTTCTGGGGCATCCTGTTAGAGCAACCAGCAATAGTCTGCTAGCATGGCCCTACTCGATTGTCCTTGGTATCGTGATTCCATCATAGCAATGTCCTGATGGAAATGCTCTCTATGCTCATCACTGACCTCACCAAGGTATTCTGGAAAAAAGTTGAGATAAGAATCAAGAAGATGAATTTTAAGAGATATCTTACATATGTTACATTACCTATGTTCTGGAAGGCATCTATGCACTGTTTAATCACTTCTGTATAATTGCTAGATTTATTTTTTTCCACCAAGTTGGCAAAACGGATTTAAAAGCTAGCCATGCCTCAAGATCTTTTCTACTTAGTAGATCTTGAAATGTTGATCACCTATTACTTTTCTGATCTGAGAGCCCACAAAAATTTCTTTTTTTATTTTAGCATCACTTAAACATGGAGCGAAGATATGTGAAGGCATCACTTATCTTATCCAAAGCTTTTATGAAATTTTTCAACAGACCAAACTAGATGTGTTAAGGTAATATTTTTTTAAACCAGTGGTTCATGCAAAACATTTTTTTGACCGGGTTCTATACAATCCCTTGCATTTCTTTATAAAATCTTTTCGAAGTCGAAGGCCAAATCTTTTTTTTATAGTGTGCATCTTTATCTTGGCTACTCTATTCACAGAGGAAGCAGCAGAACTTTGTGTATCCAAGTTGTAGACCCATGAGGATTGCAAAAACTTTTAAATCTCCACACACTCTCCATTTGTAATCATTATATTTTATTTTTATTAAAACATTACTGATGTTATTTTACATTTCTTTCAACTGTATGGAGTATGCAACTGGAATGGATGGCAACACATTGCCGTAATGTAGCAGCACAAATTTTAGGCTAGTTTTTGATGAATCAAAGAAGAGATGCCAGTTTTTGACTTCATGCTCATGACTAGGACATACCATGAGATTATCAATATCGTTACAGTAGCAGATATTATCATCTGATACAAAGTACTTTACTAAATAAATTATATTGTTTTCAGGAATGCAGTCATCAGAATCGTTTATATTTTCTGGACTATCTAGATTGTTATTGTCACTCTTAAATCATTTGAGTGAAAAGAGTATAAATCAGGGTGAATTGGAACTGGACAGTTTACGGGGTTGTGAAGCACTGGTTTGGATTCAGATTAAATGTTGGGATATAATACTGATTTACAAGTTTTAAATGAAAATCCTTTTATTGCAAGTCATGCAAAAGTAACAATCAGTGGCATGATTTGTTGGTTCACGCCATACCATAGTAACTCCAAAGAGCATTGACTTGTGTTTTGGTTACTTCCGCAACCATCCTGATAAAATATTTGCACAAACGAAGCAAATGATAATAGGATTCCACTATTTCTCTGCATCATCAACTTTGGAGTCGAAATAAAGTTCATTAGACTTTTTAAATAAAGGGGTCATCATTTTCGAGTGGTCAACATTGGTAAAAGTCCACAGAAGAATTCAAGCATTTTCGAGTACCCATGTCAATAATATTTATTATGAAAACAAAGATAAATAAAATTATAGCATAGAAATATACTACAGATAAAGGCTTATTTTGTAAAGATTTTTTGGAACAAAAATGTGTGTAAATGTGATAGAGCACACCAGTTTTCAGATTTGAAATCAGCGTAAAAAACTTTATAAATACACTTATTGTTGTATGGGAAAAAAAAATTGTGCATGTCATGAAGTTACATTTATAAGTGTAACTTCATGTCAAATGATCCAACAATTTCTAAAAATGTCACCCTATCTCAGATTTTGCTGGGTTTTTTTTACGCAGTTGAGAGTACTTGCTAAAATAAGAACTCCTTAAGAATTTTAGCCTCTGGCTACAAGAAGATCCTGAAATATGACTGTTTTACTTTTAACAGATGTTGGCCATGCCCATCTTGTCTCTTCAGAATTGCAACGTTTATTTAGAGGTTTCAAGTTATATAACTTTAAAAATATTTAATCTTTTTTACTTAAAAATTTTTTCCTGGTTATTTTTAGGGGTGGCAAATCCAATGAAATGATTAGAAAAAATAAAATATTATTAAGAACTTTTTTTATTAATTTAGATGAATTTAGGCAATTTTTTATACACCTGATTTTGATGCTCTAGAAACCCATGTGGCCTTGATGAGATCAAAAAAAAAATTATTACACATCATTCTATATTCACCGAATATTTAAATTTAATAACAATTTAATGTATAAAAAAAATTCAGAGTAAAGTTAACTTTTGTTTTTTGGCAATTAATAGTAAACTGCTTTTTATTTATAGCTTACTATTTTAGTTTACGTGAGGAAAACGAAAAAATAAAATGTAAACTTTTTCAGAAAATTACTTTTCCTTTATTCTTTTTGACTTATGAAATAATAAAAATAACAATTACAATAACTTAATAAAAGTTTTATTAAGTTCTGTTTAAAATAAACCATAGTAAATGTAAATTATTTATTAAACATAACTTTTTTAATTATACTTATTGATTAAAAAAATATTATATATTTTTTAAAATAGGGTCAGGGTAATAATAAGGCTTAATAACATCTGTTCAACAACATTTGAAATTTCATTGATGTCTAATAACATCTGAGCAAAAACTAAATTAATATTAAAAATATAGTTATATCTTTAAAATTAGCAAAGTGTAATAACATCTGTGCAACTACATCTGTAGATTTTAAGATAAAGTTATTTTTAAGATGAATTAACTAATTTATTACAACCATTTTATTATAAGTATTATTATAACCAGATGTAGTTACATATAGAAATTTTTCCATCTGGAGAAAATTGATGATTTTATTGGACTTTGAGAAAAATTACCGAATGTAGCTACATTGTTCTAAAGATATTATAAAGAGTCATTGAATTTTCAGATGATATTGGACAGATGTAATTAGAGTAAAAAAAAAAATACAGATGATCTTGGACAAAAGTGTACTAATGATCTTTGACTACTCCACAGATTTCGTTGGACAGAAGAATTAATCTTTTACCTTTAAAATATAATGTCTTTAAAATATAATATTTTTTTTAATCAAAAAAATATAATATTTTTTGACTTATGTTTACAGTTATGTTTTTGTTTTTGCCTTATGTTTGTCTTTACTTTATTTATCTTTAAATTTAAAAGCAGTGATGTATCCAGAAATTTTTTGGGCATACCAGTCTAAAAATCCTGTCTGCCTTAAGAGGACCTTTTTTTAACACAAATTTAAATATATTATTTATATATAATATAACTTGCCCTAGTATTTTATCTTTTTCCTGATAAAAATATAAATAATTAATGGCTTTAACCCCAACATTAATTCCCCGCTAGTTTTAATTTATGTATTTATATTTATATTATATATCATTTGCAGTATAATACCATTTCATATAAAACTTTTTAGACTCTTGTTTTTAATAAAGAAATTAATACACAATTTATTAGAACTAATTATTAGAACTAAACTTTGTTATGGTTTTGTAAATTGATATATGTAGTTTTATTGATTGATTTTATCTAAGCTGTAAACCAATATGCACAGATCTATATGTTAACTTTATAAACTTTATAGCTAAAAATTTATTCTTTAGGACCAAACACTTTTAGCACTAAAATACATTTCTATCCCCACCCACCCCCCACCCACCTCCTGCTGATCAAGATATAAAAACATAGACCTGAAAATCAATCTGAAAGACTTGGAAGTTCTTTAATTTAATGTTGAAGTGTTAAAAAAAATACACTAAAATTGCTTATAATTGACATATCTTTTTTAAATTTAGAAATTCTTAAGAATTTTTTTTTTTTAGTTATACTGCCTGATTTTTATTACAATAATTAAAATTTCATTTTCATGAGTAATTTGTATTGTATTATAGTTATATATTAGTATTATAGTAAAAAGTAATGAAAACTTCATCTTCATCAAAATTCCTGCTTAAATAATTTGAAAAAACTATTAAAAAATTTTAAAAAATAGTATATATGGTAGCCAATTGTGTCAACATTCAGTATGTATAAATTATACAGTGAATGCTAACATATTGTACTTTTTTATTTTTTATACATAGATTGACTTGCTTAAATAGGAAGAACATGTAGGAAGGTATACATACATCAACTCAGGATTTGGGTAAATATGTGCTATCTTAGCGCCAATCCTAACCTTAACCCTTTCACTGTGTACACTCCCTGTATTTTTTTTTCCTATTTAACACAATCAATGTATCTACATTCTCTGCATGTTGCTCAACAATAAACAATAAAAAAAAGTTTGACAAAACAATTGAACAAGAGGCATAATTTAAATACATTTTTGAAATATTCAATTGATCCAAGTCCAATAATATGGCCAAAAGTGGAGATAGAAGTAAAGAGAATGTGGCAACAACTTGGCATGGACATTACTCATTATGAGGGGCAGCACTATCTTACTTTAATCAACTGTGGACCTACGAGGTATGCAATATGGCGATATCTTAAAGATCAAACCAGTGCATGTGTTATTCAGGAATTAAACAAGATATTTCTCAAACAACTTATTTAAAAAAAAAATAAGTTGTTTGAACTTATTTTAAGATAAAACTTTACATTAATAAAAAGGAAATACAAAACAAATTGCTCTATAAAAATTTTATATCTAATTTTTAATCAGAATAAAAACCTGGCTAAAAAATTATTAACAGTAGTTTTATCATGTTACAGCATAATTATAAACTAAAGTTGTGTTATAAATATATTTAAGTATGGCAATTATTTGCATTAGTGGTGTTTTTTTTTTTTCATCATCAAGTTATAAAACTTTCCTTTGAGTTTCAGGTCAATGTTTTTATATGAATCTTGATCGACATAAAGTTTTATATCATAATTACTAATAAAATTAAGGGGTAGTAATCTAGCACTAAAGATTCAGACCAAGTTTAACTAATTCTGTACCTAAATAAAAATATAAAATTTTCATATAAGCAGTGTTTGAACATTTCACACTCAAGCACTGCTCATGTTTAAACAGTGTTTGAATTTAAAATGTTTAAAACCTTGTCACATGTTAAACATTCTCTGCTTTAATTAACTGTATGAACATTATAAATTATATTTTCTCATAACGCTTTACCTGGATTTTTTTTAATGGGTTATCTTCTTCAATTAAATCCCAATAAAATGATGCAAGACTACTTTCTGATATTAAAAAATTACCAAGCAGTGCTGCTAAATAAGCTAAATGTTCATCTTTTAAATTAAAATATTCTAAAATTTTATTTGTATCATAAAATTTGCATCCATTTAGTGATTTTTTCAACCATTTTGTATTTCCTAAAGAAAGATATTTTGGTGCTTTGTAAACAAAAAAATTTCCATCATTAGCTAATACACCAAGAGAGTTAGTATCTTTAGAATAGAGTATGCATTCTTTGTAAACATCGTGTACAGCAGAACAAACTACTACCTCACAAGATCTAAAAGCTAATCTAAGAGCAGTTTTAAAAGAACCGGGAGCAACAAATTTCTTTGTTATTGTTTTGAAGGAATAGTTTTGATTGTGTATTACGTGTGATAAAATTTCTTTTACAGTTTCCCTGATAAAACGATGCTTGGTAGACCATTGATGCAAGGAATTTTCATTTAATGTACCGTCAAAAAATACAACAAGTTCTATATCAGCTTGGCGAAATGCACGAACAAATTTATCAACGTTTTGAAACAACTCACTCCATTGTCCTCCACATACCCAGTCAACATGTTCTTGATAAAAATATCTCCAACAACTGTCAGCATGAACAACAAGTAAGTTAGAACAGTCACCAAATAAATTTTCGTCTAATAATTTATTAAATTGTTTTGTAAACAGATTAGAAGCATCAATAAAGTCTTGGAGTATTTGTATTCCCATAATTACATTGGTGAAAGTTAGAATATATTTTAAATTAATTTGATTTAAAATATATCGTTTAAAATTTGTTATACATTACGTTAAAAAATATCTTAAGACATTTTGATTATTACTATCACCGCTCACGCGGTTAACATTCCTTGTCCGGTTATAGAGAAAAAAATGGTGGCAACTATTACTCAAGTCAACAACAGCAACAAAATTTTCTGGTGCCGAGCAAACAATTTTTTTTTTTTGTATAGCATTTCTCATTTTGATTTCAAATATCAAACTCATTTTTCACCATCACATCAAGTTGTAAAGATATTTGGGTTCAAATTTTTAGTATTTGGGGTACAATTATTATCAAAAAAAAAATTATTTAAAAGTATGTCAACCTGAGTCTAAAAAGAAGCGTATTTTCATAAAGATTTTTGAACCCAAATATCTTTACAACTTGACGTGATGGTGAAAAATGAGTTGCATATTTGAAATCAAAATGAGAAATGTTATGCAAAAACCAAATTGTTTGCTCGGCACCAGAAAAAAAAGTTTTTTTTGTTGACCTGTTAAAATATGCTATTTTAATCAATCCAAAAGTACCATATAATAATATCAACTTGACATATTATGTTACGTTAGTTTTTTTTTTGTTTTTTTTATTTTTATTATTTTTTTATTATTCTTATAACATCATATTATTTTATTAAACATATACAACTTTTTAAAAATAGTTTTATGTTTCAGCGTATTATGCTCTTATGCTAAAAATAGATTTTCTCTGGGTCAGAATCATGGTTTGGTTTTTTCTCACGGAAAAGATAATAAGGCACCATATTTCTTTCCTAAAATTTTTGAATAAAATAAAAAAAAACAACTTTCAGAAGTTTTAAAGGTTATGGTTTTTACAGAAGCTAAATCTAAAAAGAATTAAGATGGTTTAGTTGACTGGTTACCTTTTTAACCGGGAATGGTTTGTAAAATCGGATAAGAGAATTGGGCTGTTTTAAGTGTGCATCTGCTTATAATACATGGTTTAGTTTTACGTCATCTATTTTCATCTTTTTCTTTGACACATATATAACATATAAGATATTGAGTTAAATATACACTCAACGTAGATCTTTAATGTTGTTTTAAAATTAAATACGTCAATAATACTGTCAATCAAGTTTGAGGTAATCGAGTTTAAGATTATTTGAAAAAGAACTTATATTTTCAAATAAAATAAATAATAATTAAGTAGCTGTAGCGCAGTGTTGAGAGCAAAACTCAACACTGCGCTACAGCATTGTTGGAAAAAAAAAAAAACGACTGAACTTACATATCCATGTAATATTAACGTAGTTGATCACTTTTTTTGAGAAATAAACTGCTGCTGTCAACAAAATTGATTTACAGAAAAAACCATAAAACATACTTAATATGGATGAAACAGAATATAAACCGACTAAACGCAGAGTGAGAATTATTTTGCTCTATCTCTACATTTTTGAGTTTGGAGATAAAACGGTTTAAAAAATAAAAACTTCAGGAGACGGCATATAAAAAGATCCTAATTATTTTCTTTGAAGATCTTATTACTTTCTCCGCAACTATTTTTCGATTATAGCTTAGGTTTCAGTATAATAGAAAAATATTAATTTGAGGTACAACAAATAGTTCGAATTTTTCAAAAAGTGAAAAAACAAAATAATTCTAACCTCGTGATAAGTTAGTAGAAAATTCTATGCAATCGCAAAATGAAGTTTCCACGTAAAACGTTTAGTACTTAAACACAGTACAGTGTTTTTTATAGCCAAACATTTTTTATAAAGGTCTGACTTTTGATGTACTTGTTTCAATGGCGGTACGGGCAATACACGTTACAGTTATACTCTTTCTAACTGGATGGAATCCGCCAAGTTTAAAAAAATGGTTTGAAAAAGTATTTATGTTTGAAACAGATAAATCAAAAGAATCAAAGGTAATACTCTAGCTTATATTCTATGAAATAATGTTCTAATGTATGATGAGACATGGACACAACTCTCTACTTAAAGACTTGGCTGTTGCAAACAAAGTTAAGTTGCTTAATTTTTTTGCTGCTTTAAAACTTGTGGAATTTTTCTATTAGGTCAAAGTCAACTTAACGATAAGAAATCTATGACTTCGGGTGTAATCATCAACGCGAGTATAAATGGAAATTAAAACGAGGTTACAGCGGTAATCAATAAAATTAAAATAAGCTCACTACCGGTAAATTCTACAAGTTCAGGTGAAAGACAGGAAATTCTGACCTCAAGAAAACAACTAAAATTAATATTTTTGTTACATCTTAAAAAAAATGACACTCTAAAAAAAAGTTAGTAATATCCTTAAAGTACTTTTAAAAAATAAATAAAAAAAGGAGGCATAAAAATTTATACCTTTTTCTTTTAGGCTGTACACAATCTGAGAATTAACAAAAAAAAAAAAAGAAAAAGACCAAAAAAAAAAAAATGAATATCTTTTATCTCGTGAATCTCGCGCACGATTATATGAAATAAAATCAAGTTAGAAAAAGTTTAAATAAACAAATAAATCAACCAATAAATAAAAGTAACTGAACCGATCCAAGAAACAACACTTTCCAGCAAACAAAAAGACGCTTTTTCAAAATGAAAAAAAAAACGTCTTAAAAAACTCTACTTTTGTTAAAAAAAAAAATTTTTTAATTTTGTTAAAAAAAAACAATATGGTAATATCTGTTTTAAATATACAATCATTTTTTAAAAACTGTGATTTGAAAAGCTTTGAATTGCGTCTGTTTGAAAGGTACAGTGATCTTTTTGGGTTTTCTACCAAATTTGTGACATATTTTTCTTTATTTTTCGATTTTCTTTTTTAAAATTTTTTACTTTGCATTGTTTATATATTTATATATATATATATATATATATATATATATATATATATATATATATATATATATATATATATATATATATATATATATATATATATATATATATATATATATATATATATATATATATATATATATATATATATATGCATTATATATTAAACTACTCTAAATAGTACTAAAAACTTTCTAAATCTAATTTCTTATATCTAATTCTAATGAATTAGATTGTAAAAACAGTTCCTATAAACTAGAAAAACGAAAAAAAAAATTGTTTTTAACAATAAAGTATATAAAAAAGAGTAAAAAGAGAGCAATAAATAAGTCAGTTTTTTCAAAAGAGTTAACTTTTTCAAAATTTTTTTTAACTTAGGAAAAGAAAGGGAAAAAAAGGGAGTCTACGGAAGCCTGTAAATGCTGATAGAGTATGCTCCGAATATTTTGTTAATAAAATACCAACTGTATAGCACCCAAACCAAATAATATTTGTGGGTTTTGATCAATCTAAAGAGAAATAAGCAAGAATAAGTTTTTAGACCACTAACGCTAGTTGTGTTATGGTGTAAAATTGCACGATCATGTCTCAGTTAACTTTTTCGATTAGTTAATAGCGAACTTTTTAAAAGTAATGCAATTATTACAAAAACGTTATTAAAAGGTGTTGAAGAATCAAAAACAAGCCTAAACTATCACGAGTAACTTAATGCAAAGAAGATAAAAACCACAATTACCGAGTTCGTAAATGAAAGCTGGAATGAGAGTGAGGCTAAGATCCTTAATAAGTTATAAAAAAAGCTTGTTTTGAAAACATTAAAATTTAGCGAGCTCATCTCTGATCTGAGGAACAATAAAAAAATGAGAAATATAAAAAAAGAACCAGCTTTTAAAAGAATCATAAAGTTTGCCCGGAAAAAAAAATTTATATTAACGAGAATTTTTACGAGGAAACAACCCTAATTCAAAATAATTTGCTAGTAAAAATGAAAGTGGGAAGACAGTCAAAAGTTCAAGTACATATTTTAAGATAAATAATTTTACGGGATATGAACATAAAGGAAAGTGCTGTTTATTTTAAGTACCGATTTTTTTATATTACTTGTTACAAATGCAAGAAATAAGTTCTCTAAAGAAAAAATAAATAATGATAAATAAACTCTTTAAAAAAGGAATACAAAGATGAAAATGACTTGGAAAATTCATTTTATATCTTTACATTAAATTATAAAAACATGCTCATGGAGCCCCAGATAACATGAACACGTTGGCCTGACGTCGGGTCAACGTGCTTTATATCAGCTAGGAAAATTACGTCGGCATAAAGTTGGAAATGCAATGTATTAAATGTGCTTTGTGGTTTTCTGCGCATAGCTTATTCAGTAATTGAGTAAACAAAGCCCATAAAACCACAGTGCACATTTAAAACATAGTTATGCCGTAGTAAATTTTCTATCCAAATATAACACGTCGCCCCGACGTCGGGCCAACGTGTTCTTGTTTTTTCGTGTTAATTTTTTAACTACTGAATAGTTATTGTTCCGTTGTTTAAATTAATTAGCTTAATATTATCCAATTATTTTTAGTTTAATTTTTTTTTATTATTATTTTTATTTTTTTGTTGCAAAAACTTACTTCTATACTAAATAAATAATTTACACAACTAAAATATTTAAACATAGTATTTATGGCTAGAGTAAATAGTTGGCAAAAAAAAATACAACTTATGGTCTGCATTTTTAGTCAAAACTGTAAAAGAAAAATTCTTATTACGTTTTTATTACGTTTACATATACTTTTTTGTATTTGTTTTTTTTTACGTTTTTTTTACTTTTTTTTTAAAAAAACTTTTATTTACGTTTAGGCATTATAAGTATAAAAAATAGAAGTGATTTTTTTTTTGCGTTGTTTTTATTACATTTTTTTTGCGTTGTTTTTATTACATTTTTTTTGCGTTGTTGTTATTACATTTTTTATTATGTTTAAGCTTTGTAAGTATCAGATAAGAAAGTGAACCACGGTCAATAATTTTGCTTGCATTTGTTAAAAATTTAACAAATGCAACTTTAAAATTTAACTTGATTTACAAAATAGTTATTTATAATTTTATAGATATTTTTCTTTTTTTAACGACGCTATGGTAATTTGCTTAAATATCGCGTACTTTTGAAAACAAACTGCTAATTAAGAAAGTTAGTGATAAAAGTTTTAATATATTGAAACAGTTTGTATCACGCGAAGAAGTGGTTTTACGAGAAACGAAACAGTTTGTTTCACGCGAAGAAGTGGTTTTACGAGAAACGAAACAGTTTCATGCGATCATGCATCACGCGAAGAAGTGGACGAAAAATTTATTTTAGTTAAAATGGTCAACACAAACAAATTGTAAGTTTCTTGAAATGTTTTTTATGCAATTTATTTTACAGACGTGAGGCAGAAGTAGTTTTGTGGAGTTTCGTTCAAGAAACATATATACACATAGATACTTTTTGGAAAGAAGAAAACCTCATCTTGATTTTTTAAAGACTTTTAAGTATGGTTCCTAACTTCTTTATGGGATATTTTGCTCCTGAATATTAGGTTGATGTTCTTATATGAATTTGTGGTCGAAGAAATATAGAGTCAGTTTTTTTTATTATTCAAATAGTTTGTTTCATGCATTTTCTATGCACATGCCAAATTTCAATGGAAAAAAAAAGAAGCAATTAGTTTAATTATTGTTATACCAAGTATACCACTTTTTTAAGTAACCCTAGGCAAACAATTTTTTGAGGTGGTTTTTTTTAGAAACATATATAAACCTTGACAGCTTTTGAAAAGAAGAAAGGTTAGGCTTGATTTTTATATAACTATTGTGTATTGCAACCGTACTTTTTTATGGATTATTTTGCTTAGAGTTTTGCATGAAAATTTGGTTGATGTTGTCACATGGATTTGTAGTTGAAGAAATGTACAGTCCATTTTTTTCATTATTAAAATAGTTTGCTTGCTGAATTTCAAATTTCAACGAAAATTAATTATAATCAATTAGTCTAATTAGTGTTGGACTTTAGGTACCTAATTTCGGTTTTTCTGTTTGTTTTTTTGGTAAGCAAAATCCGGATGCGACCGAAATCCGGATAAAGATGCGATGTTTAATTAAAGTTTTATTAAACATGGTTTTACAAATTAAAAATATATATACATATTTTATATTTATGAAATTTGTAAATGTTGTTTAAAGTAAATTTATTTATTTAGGTTAGTTATCTTGGTGTCATTGGTGGTGCCCACATTAAAGATATGACAAGAAGAGTATTAACAGCTTTGATAATTAATGTTTTAGCTAGTGAATTAAATTTCATGGAACATGGGAAAAACATGCCTTTTCAGTCATTATGATAAGAAAAATTGTCAATGGTAATTATGAAACTCATATTAAAAATTTAAATAAAAAGTTCAAAAGGTTATGCTGCAATGACTGTTTTATATTCATTCCTTGTTTAACCAATTATCCATAGTTATGGCGAAAAACTATACTTGTTAAATTTAACAAGGCACTTTATGAAAATTATAAATAGATTTAAATTTTCTTTTGTTTCAATAGATGCAGTTGGACTCAATCCATTTACAAAAAAAGCTACAGCGCAAAGCGGAGAAGATTAGAGTTGAACTTGCAAATAATATAGAAGACGAATAAAAACAATTTGCCACTATTGCAATATTGCAAAAAAATATTATCTTGGCTATATGAATATTTTTTTAATTTCATTTTTTAATAGTATTTAATATATATATATATATATATATATATATATATATATATATATATATATATATATATATATATATATATATATATATATATATATATATATATATATATATATATATGCAATATTTTTTATCTTTTTTTTCTGGAGTCACTACTTTTTCCGGGAACAATTTAATAAGGTAATTTTTATCAGAATACTATTATATTAAATGTAAAAGTTTTGAATAGTAACAAATTGATTTATATGTTGATTTTGTAATTACTCATACTTTCACTTTAGATTAAATAAGTTAATATTTAGATTTAATAAATTTTAGTAAAGAGTTGTTGAAATCTTATGACTAATGTGTTTCAAACTGTGATAATACTTCATGGGTATGATAGAAAATATAAAGAATTTGCATTAAAGTTTTATTTCCAGACTAATATATTAATTTGCTTTTTAGAGTAAGTAAGATATATTCTGATTAAGAACAATGCTTCATTAAACAATTAAGATGCATAAAGATGACAAATATCCTGCAATACAGAAACACCCTAGTTACAACTAATAACATTAAATCTACGATATAATTGGCGAACTGTATACCGACATGCTTCGAAAGTTGGTGACATATTTGCTGTTAACTATTTTTTATATTTTTATTATTTAATAATTAATTAAATTGTATAAAAAATTGTTGAGATAATTATAGAAAAACAAATAATTATTTCGTCGTTTTATTATTTACTATGAATTTTACTATGAATAATAGTCGCGTTTGTAATCTCATTTGTTGATCAAAATTAAAGCGGGCTAATGTCCTTTGACTGATCTCGGCCTGACGTCATTTTACTGATCTCGGCCCAACGTTGTTTTACTGATCTCGCCCCGATGTCATTTTACTCATATCGGCCCGATGTCATTTTACTGATATTGGCCCAACGTCATTTTACTGATATTGGCCCGACGACATTCTGATGAGCAAAAACTACGTTGGCCCGACGTAGTTAAACTACCATCGGCCGCTGTAAAAGCCTACGCTGTGCCGACGTCGGGCCAACGTGTATATGTTATCGGGGGCATGACCCTGAAAGAACTATTTTTGATAGCTTTTCTCTAACGACTACAAAATTACCGTATTTGTTTCTAATTGAAATAAAACGATATTTATTAGATATTGAACATTTTGAGAACTTATCTCATTTTAATCTTAACATAAAAAGCGCTAAATAGTCCGGTAGAATTTCAATGCAATTGGGAATAAACACTATAAAGGTAAAACTTTGCACAAGCGAACATAAATGTATAATAATTCACAAGTGATTTATTATACATTTATGTTCGCTTGTATGATGTGAATTAGTTAGTTGATGCTCCAAAGATGATTACCTTTTCCAGACATGAAATAGATATTGTATATGTTTTCTCTCCAATGATACAAAAGCTTAACAGCTATATCAGTGTCATTAGCAGCAACTACAAATTCGCTATTTGATGCTAGCTGTAAAATGGTTGAAACAATTTTTATATTAGCATCACCTTGGCATATATATATTTTCTACTTTTCAGTTATAAGATGTTTTGCTAGCAGTTTAATGAATTCTTCTTTGTTTTGTTGAGCTAATAAAAAGTGTTCCTGGCCAAGCAGCAATGTGTTATTTTGACCACTTTAAAATTTGTTTCTTCTTGTCTTCTAACATGCTTCTTTGATTTTGTTGACCAAGTTTTATATACGACACTTACTATACCAAAATTGCTTTTAATGTATGTTAAGTGCGACTTGCAAATCTTGTTGAATCTTAATCCTTTTACTCATCTTACTAGATGTATCAAAGCTCTGCCATTGATTAAAAATCTGACAAATTTTGCTTTTCGTTTCTTCTACTTTGCATTGAGCCTCTTTAAATAAAAGTACTTTATGCAGTGATGATTTATCTAGTTTCCTCATCAATCTGTTTTTAAATAACGCCAGAAATAGGGTAGCCGTATCATAACTAAAATAATGATCAATATTGTCATCTCTTAGAGCAATTGCAGCAAGTTTTTTAAACAGAATTGTTAGAATTGATTTTAACGGTAAAAAAGGAAAGAAATAAAATGGAGAAAAAAATATCAAAACACCATTTTAAAAAATATCAAGTTATAAAACAAAATGAAGTAAAAACAAGATCAAAAGATATAAACAAATAAAGATAAAAAGCAAGTCAAAATAACGTACCAAATAGAAAAAAAAGATTCGGTAAAAGAAAAAATAGTTCGAAAATGTTGTTAAAGACAAAAAATCCGTTTATATATAAAGACTTAGACTTGTCCGTCTTCAGGTCTTGTGTCCATTATTTCCAACGATGGGTACAAGTCCTGTTGTCCTTGTTTGTTATTAATAAGGATCCTCTTGTATAACTTTAAGAGCATTTTCTGCTAGAATGTGCGCTCTAAACGGCCTTGCGATAGCTTTTACGGACATCATATGTATAACGATGTTTTCTGCATATATCTAATTAAGCAACTCGTCCAAATCAGATCCTCTAATAGGTTTAATAATGCTTCCAATGTAACTCATTATGGTATGAAATCTACCCAATCTTCATACTATAATCAAATTTTCTTCTCTAATGATTGCTGTCGTTTTTATCCATAACGGTTGGTCAAACGTTACACACGATATTGGTAACTTTAATTTTTTAGCCTGATCCATGACAAAACAAAGAGTAAAGTAAACGCGTGTTTCTTCAGAAGAATCAATTATTGGACTAATGATATTTGGGTGAATCATTGTAGTAGTTACTAATTGCATAAAACCTAACCAGTTTGGCCGCGGGTACTCAGTGGAACTGAAAAAACCAGTTGCCATAACAAGTCAAATTAATTCTCTAGGAAGTGTAATGGGAGATGACGTTCCTCTGTAAGGTCTAAACTTAAGCATCTGAAAGCCAAAGTTACTAGATCCTAGATAAAGTAAAAAGTCAACACCAAAATCCTTAATTATATTGGGTGTTTTCTAAGTTTGTTATATAGGTTTTATAGGAATTTTTGGCATCCAGATAACCGGCTAACCAATAATACCAATCCCATGAAATGTGTAATCTACATTATCAGCAACCCACTTAATAACCCTTCTTGATAATGATGACTTTTCTTATAGATTAATGGTGTCATTTGCCTCAATGGTAGGTCGTTTGGAACGTCCGATAACTGATTCTTCATAACATTGAAGTACGAACTTAAATCTTCCATTTCCCTTTTTTTACTGAACTTTACTAGTGTTTTTATTCCCTTCAATTTGACGATGACTTGTGACTCAATACTAAGTGTTTTCTCAATAATACGTCCGTACGTAAATTCTTTGCGTACCGAACACTTTTCTTCGACGACAATTTGAATCATCTAAAAATGAACCAATATATTTGCATCTACAAAATGCATAATACCGGCTCTATGAGTTTAGAATCTTCATTACAAAAAGGAAGTTATAATGACCTTGTAAACTGTAACCATGTTTATAAATATTATTATAATAGATATAAACATGGTAAAAGTATGATAATTATATTAATAGATTATATATATCCCAACAAACACAGATCGTTTTTAAAACGTTTAAAAAACGTTAAAAACCGTTTTCATAGGTTTTTTAAACGTTTTAAAAATGTTCTGTGCTTATATATATTGGTAGATAAGAGAACAATTAGCTTAATACTAAAGATAAAATTTTTGTTAGGATTAAATGAAAATCAAAATAAGCAAAACAAATTACTAAATAATGTTTTTAAAAAAGGCGTGACTCTTTTTTGTTTAATTTTTAACTAATACTTGAAATTATTTACTAAATTGTGTAGTAAAAATATAAACATTTACAACAAAAGTGATTAACTCAAATGTTTTTATGCTCATGGGTACTATTAAATTCATTGAATCTATAGAACGTTGCATTAAAGTAATAAACATATCTTACTAAATATTTATTTTTAACCCATAGTTCTTACGCAAACAAGAATCAGTGTTAAATAATCTTTCTAACGATCTATATATGAAAAGGATACTTAAAAAAATTTCGGTCATAAAAATTATTGCCCCTTTTTAGTTAGGCCAAAAAATATACATTCCGATGCTCCAATTATTGGGGTTTAGTATTTTATTTTAGGTTGGGATGATTTTATTAACCTGCACACTAAAAACTAGTTTTGAAAACTTTAAGATAATTTGTTTTAGCGAAACTGAATAAACTAAAGATGTATTTGCCGATAACCATAAATACTTAGAAATATGTATTTGCCGATAACCATAAATGCTTAAAGATGATGTATTTGCTGATAATTTGCTAAAAATTAGAATTTGATTTAATATGGGTGTTTTAACTATTCCGTTTTTTAATAAGGTCTCAAATAAGATATTAGTTTTTTGCTTTACTACAGCATTTGCTTTTACTTAGGTATTTAACTTTTGTCCTTTTGTAATATTAAAATAAGAAAAAAAAAATAGATTTTCATAGTTAGAGAGAGACTTTCAGGACCTATGAATTTTATCTTTTTGTTTGTTTGTTGTTTGTTTCTTATAAATATACATATGTTTTTATGTTATTTATATGACAAAAAAAAAAAAAAAAAAATCTTACATTTTGTCTGTTGTATTATAGACCGATATTAATACTTTTTGTTTTTTCTAAGATTTTCAAATAAATTATCTTCAATAGATTAGATTTACAAAGATAATTATTTACTTTATACAAAACATTTTGAATTTCATAAGACTTCAAATGAACATGCAAAACTATACTTAATAAATGAAATAAAAAATAATTATTTTGCAAACGAAGAATTTACTTTAGGTATTTGATATTTATTAATCGATCTCTCCAAGGTGTTTGATATAGTGGATCACAAACTGTTTTTAGGAAAACCTAAGACATATGGTATAAGTAGCAAATCAAACAGGTAGATGGCTGATTACCTTATTAGTATACGCAACCTATACCTTATGAAAATAATAAAGATACAAGTTCATCTTTGATTTCTTGCCCTAAAGGTTTATTCTTGGGTCTCTACTTTTCCTTATAAATGCTTTCGAAAGCATTTATAAGAAAAAGTAGAGGTTGACCATAATATATATATTTTTTTTTACTTATAGTTGGTATGTTTGCAAATATTAGGTAACGAGGACCTAATTTTTTTTTTTAATGTTTTTTTTAATGTAAGTAGGAAAAAAAAATCTTCTAGGCCTTACTTGGCAAAAAACAGAGATCTCTTCAGGACGTCATTGCCAACCAGCTTAACCAAATACAATTTATCAATAATATACCTATAAGGGTTCCATATGGATCCCTCACAGGTATTGCTAACTGAAATGGATCCCTCATAGGTATTTCTAATTGCAAATGTGATTACTAGTTATTAGTAACCATCGCATTTCAAATTTGTGTCGTATTTTGGTGCGTTTTTTATTAATGACAAAACTTTTCATATAGATTTTTTTTAATATAAAGATTTAGATAAACATTAGAAGCTCTATCTGGCTTTCCACATAAGACATTTCAACATCTAAAAACATTTAAACTTAGATAAAAAGATTTTATGACTACAAAAAACTTGTTTAATAAAATTCCCCTCCGTCCATAACATGAGATGAACAAGTTGATAAAATATTTTTTTATTATTCTTAACAAAATTAATAATCACCATTAAATTTTAAATTTCTTAGAGTAAGAGTTTTAGGACTTTTATGTTCCCATCATTGCAATTTTCATGTTTGAGGACGTAAACAACAACGTTGAAACAAGAGTTTCACAAAAGAGCTTAACTCAGTTAAAAGCTGTCGATTCGCACCTGTGCGAATGTGCACATGAGCAAATCTTAGATGAGGAAATGCATTTATGATAACTATAAGTTGAAACATTTATTGTCACGTTTAAGGTGAGTTTTCACTCATCCGTTTTTTCACGGGAACGGGATAGGGAAGGTAAAAATAATCACGTGAGCATGCGTAGATTTTCTTTAAACATATTAAAAATTATACTGATTATTTTTCCCGTTCCTTTCCCGTTCCCGTGAAAAAACGAATGAGTAGAAACTCGCCTTAACAATCACGTACATTTTGTCATGACGTCATAAGTTAAGAATAACGACTATTGTGTACAAAGGTCTTTTTATTCTTAACTTATGACGTCATGTCATAATGTACGTGACAAAATGTTTATTGTTACCATGACAATAAATATTTCAACTTAATTTTATCAAAAATGCCTCGCGATCCCTTTCCTCATCCAAGATTTGAAAACGACAACGATTTTACATCTGCTAAACATGTAAGTAATATAGTTAATGTAAAAAAAACAATGAGTTTCATGAAAATGTCAATATTGATTTTTCCGTTAAATTTGTAAAGATTGAAAATAAGAATAAAAATGTTCAAATTCGAAGTGATACTCGTTGGCTAGTTGATGTAGTACTTAAACATCTATTCAATATATATCATTAATCAAAACAGTTAAATAATTAGGTTAATATTTACCCGCAATATGAGTGAATAACATTAAATGAGGAAATTAAAACTAATTCATGAATTAACATTTAAAGGATATTTAGAAGTATGATTTTAATTAAAACTCTTGGTGATTTTGATTAAAACTCTTTGATTAAATCGAATCAAATTTATTCTGAATAAAAGATCTGATATCAAGAATATTTACAAATAGTAAAGATAATAATCTTAAGTAAACACCTATCAATTTTAATTATAATAAATAGTGATAATAAAAAGAAAAGTAAAAATCAGATAAAAGGTGATAATTATAAGAAAAGGAAGATATAATAGTAACTGTAAAAGTTATATAACGATGTTAACCACAAAAATAATACCAACAACAACAATATAAATAATAACTGTGAATTAAAATAATTTCCTACTGACATCCTATATCTTACATCCAAAATTCTTCGTTTCTATGACTTAATTCAGTTCTTAAATTGTTCATTTGTCTGGGATCAACAACATGGTGTCCTTTCTACTATATTTCACAACTACTTTAATAACAGAACAACATGTGGGCATAACCTAAGATCAGTCACCTATAACAACTTAACTCTTCCACTAAAACAGACAAGTAAACATAGGATTAATTCCATTACATACCAGTGTATCCTTTCTTGGAACTCCCTTTCAAACACCCTACAATCTGGTCTCATCCATAGGTTCAAGAGTCTGTTCTTAAAGTCACTCCATCATTTCTACCTAAAAGGTTACGCTTAACTTTACTTTTTACTTTTCTTTCTTTTTACCTTTTGACTTATTTTTTATTTTTATTATAGTTTATTATTTTATTATAATTTTATTTTTAATATTTTATTTTAAATTATAATTTTTATTATAGTTTACTAATTTTATTATAATTCTTGTTAAAGTATATGTGCATATATAAATGTACATTATATTAGTTATGTTATATATATTCAAAAAGTCTGATTTTTTTGGTATAACTAAATAATTTTTATGCAGTTTTTACTTTTATTAGTTAATATTATGTTATTTAACTTCCTTTTATAACCTATTTTTTTATGTGGTTTTACTTATTACATATTATTGTTATTATTAATTTTTATCTTATTTAGGTCATTGCGCTTTATTAGTGAATCACTATTTGCAATGACCTGTGTTTTTGTAACATCTGTAACACGAAACATATTGTTATTGTTGTTGTTGTTTTCAATAATATAAACAAGTTAATGATAATAATAGTAATAATATAAAAATAATATTAGTAATAACTGATATTATAATAATATAAAGTAAATACAAATTAAATTAATATTTATAATAATAAAATATGAATGATAGCAGTAATTATTAAGAATATATTTATATAATGATATAAAACAATAATAATAAGAAACAGCACTAGGTTATTTATCAAAATTTAATAATAAGAAACAGCAATAGTTTATTTATCAAAATTTAATAAGAAGAAACAGTTCTAGTTTATTTATCAAAATTTAACAATGATAATAGTAATAATAATAAAAGTTAATGTTACAAAAAATGTATAACATATATATATATATATATATATATATATATATATATATATATATATATATATATATATATATATATATATATATATATATATATATATGTATATATACATACATACATACATACATACATACATACATACATACATACATACATACATATATAAATATATATATATTTACATACATACACACATATACATATACACATTCGGATATACACACATACACTAACACATTATATACATATATATACATTCATACATATACCCGTACACATATACATATATACACTTATACACATATAGATACATACATATACACACATATACATATACACACATGCATACACATATACATATAAACACATATATACATACAACACACATACCCATAAACACATACATAAATACATACACACATATATACATACATACATATACACACATACACACGCACTCACATACATATATACAAATAGACACATACATACATATATATGTACACACACATATACACACGCATATACATACATACACATATAAATAAACACATATAAAATAATGTTATAATAATATTTATATCACATATAACAATACCAAAAGCAATAATAATAATGACCCACAATAATTCATTTCATGATTGACATAATGTCGAACTTTGGATAGCATCCCATTTGATCTAGATAATTTCACTGCTAAGTCTTTAAGGTAAGAGGAAAAGAATAGATTCGAGTCAATTTTGATTCCAAAATATTTAAAAAAAATTACAGGAAAGATTTTTTAGCCATATATATATGTATGAAAATATATGTGAAAAGACATATCTTTTTAGTTTTTATATATGGTAGTCTTCCTAATTTTTAAAAATTTGCTGATAAGATACAATTCAGTAAGAAATAATGGACTCCTGAAAATGGCTCCAGGGAAAACTTTAAAAATTATGCCTTCCCTTTAAACCATCGACCAACACTGATTTTCATTATAATTTTTTTTTACTGATTTAACAGACTTTAATAAAGTGAATTCAGAAAAAAAATTAGTGGGTACTCATGGGGAAGTGACAAAGTCAGAGCAATGAAGTTGGCACAAATATGCATTAAAAATGATAAAAATATAGACATTGATGTACTTTAGTTTTCATTATCTACCGCAATACAAAAAATATATACATATAAGTATATCATAATCATTACTAGAAATAAGCTATAAACTAAGATTGAATTAAACTTAGTTTTTAAATAGACTTAGTTGTCTCTCCCCCTGTCCATTTACTTTTTAACATGCACATTTCACACATATTTTAACTTATCTTAAAAGAAATTTGTTATTGAAGGTTTCAATGATTTTTTTCAAATGCATGAAGTGTCTTTATGCACAAAAAGAAACTAAAAAGATATGTCTTTTCACTTCTTAAGTTGCTAATTTTGTATATTGACCCCTCAAAAATCAACTTTTAATATCAGCAAACATTTTTCAGGCAGCCATTGTGGATAAAATGTGACATTAAAAAATTCATTGTCAAAGTTTTAACAAAGTCAGCCTAGCATTTTATATAATTAAAAAAACTAGAAGGTTTTCTGAAATTTCGTTTTTTAAAATACAGAACTTCAAAGTATGAACAAAACATGTTTTTGCAAATAAAGTTTTAATTTTTGGAAAAATTAGAAATTTCAAATGGCAATATCTCATGAACCAGCTAAAATTTTTAGGAATTGCTTTTCTCGTTGATATAAACCAACCCACCAAGTTTCATCAAAATCTGAGGGGGTCCATGTTGGACCCTGGTTCACTTGGCATGGAATGACCAAAAGGTATTTGATGTTACCATGTACAGTTTATAAGTAATTTAAAAACTCAAATTTACTTATTACAAGCACTAAAAAAAAATGTTGACAATGGCATTGATATTAATTATATTATTTATAAACAACAAAAACACAAGTTGTGTCTTTAACATAGTTGCAGTCATGTTAAAAAACTTATAAAAATATACTTTTTTATTTATTACTAATAAATTTACTGTAAATAGTAAAAATCTTTTTAACCAGGATTTTTTAAATTGAATGAGATCGTTTTAAACAATTGACTTCAATTAATTCGTTTTTAGATTATAGTATTTTAGCATATTCCGGCACAGTTTTATTTGAATCTTCATTTAATATTCATTTTTAATAGTCAGGGTTTGGATGATTTGTCAGAAGATTTGGTCTTTGCTTTTATGTTTTTATTTTGAATTTTGTTAGGCAACTTTGTTAAAATATTTTGAAATATTTGATTTAAATCAGAAAATAAATCCAAAAAAAAAACTTATGAGTTTTTCTCTGTTTTTAAAATATAACACAATTTTTTAGTGTACAATATGTACTAATGCTCATGTAAAATTGCTTTTTATTCTTTTAAGGTTTCTTTTGGCACATTTGCAGTTTCTAAATCTAAACAAAATGTACCCTGGAATCATCTTTATGAAACAAAAACACTGGCTAGTGAAAGAAGAACTGTTTACCACGATGATCCACAGGTTGTATATAAAATGTAGTAACGTTTTTAATTTATGTATGATAAAAGTCTCATCCATTACAATGAAAATGGTTTTAATCACTTTACAACAGTTTTTAGGACTGTTTTGTAATAGTTTATTTAATTTTTAGGCCCCTCGTGATAGTTTAGACTTTGTAATAAAATCTGTGTATAATCATCATAAAGACTTCCTTCGATCAAATGCAGAAACATTATATCAACCGGAAACATTGAACCTTCAAAATTTGTATAAATAGTTTACTGTTTAGATTAGTTACTTTCATTTAATTTGTTGAGTTTATTTCATTTAGCTATTCAGATATCAGATCAATAAATTTTTATTAGTCATTATTTAGTTGTTGAATAAGTTATTATCTCTTGAAGTATCATTTTTTATTCAGTTTTTGTGTATATTTCTATACAAAGCTTGTTCTTTTTTTCATATGTTAAGTCGCCTGGTAAATAATAAAGATACGCAGAATCAGGGCCAAAATAAAGATAGTCTTCCAGTTATATCTGTATCAGACAAAAGAGAAAGTATCCATTGCATAAATGGAGCAATATGTAAGTTAAACATTTTTTTACTTAAAATTTGTTTTAAAACATTTTTATTGTAAGTTGCTGTCATTGTAATACTTATGATGTAAAAGTAAGATTGCATGTTGTATAATATTGAAATTTAACTTTAAGTTCAGTGGCTTTTAGAATGTAAAAAAAAGCAGTAAAAATTTATTAAATTAACCTTATGTTGTAGCGTGGCGAAGGTAAAATTTACTGGAAAATTAACAGGAAATTTACAAGAATATTTTCAGGAAATTTACCGCCTGGTAAATTTTGAAATTTCCGATTTAAGTCTAAGCATTTTATTTTGTACTTTACATATAATAGATAGTTATATATAATAGATTTGAATTTACATATCTTAATGATTAATAACAAATCCATATGTTATGCATTTATATATATATATATATATATATATATATATATATATATATATATATATATATATATATATATATATATATATATATATATATATATATATATATATATATATATATATATATATATGCAGTAGCATCCAAAAGTTTGCGGACAGGCAAAAAAATAAAGAATTTTAATTATATTTCAGCACATACTAAAGCCAACATATTATATACCAATTAAAAGGTTTTCAAATTTACAATTAGGTTTTGAACAAATAATTATTATCTAAATAATATTTTTAAATTGGTATACAAATCAACGGTTTTTGATAAGTTCAAAAATTTGCGGACAAAGCATTATTTTTTAAAATAGTTAAAATATTTCAACAATATTTGATCAAAATTTTTGCAAAAGCAAAATCACATTAGTATTTTGTAGGATATCCTCTACAATCAAGAATAGCTTGGCATCTATGAGGCATAGAGTCAACTAAATTAATGCAAACGTCAATGGGAATTAAGTCCCATAATTCTTTGATTTTATTAAATAAATCAGCATAATTTGTAGGCTTAATTCCTTTCATTTGACGGTCAACATGTTCCCATAGATGTTCAATGGGATTTAAGTCAGGTGATTGGAATGGCCACTTCAAAACATTAACTTTACTCTTTAAAAAACTCTAAAACCGATTTAGCTGTATGTTTGGGATCGTTATCCTGTTGGTAAATCCATCCTCGAGGCATTTTATCCTTTGCATATGGTAACATAATAGTCTTACATATATCTTTGTACTTTTCTTGATTCATATTCTCGGTAATTCTATGGAGAGGACCAACTCCATTTCGGCTAAAACATCCCCAAACCATTACATTACCTCCTCCATGTTTTACGGTAGGCAGTTGGTATTTAGGATTGTACCTAGTACCTACTGGACGTCAAACATACCTGATTCCATCAGATCCAAACAGCATAAATTTGCTTTCGTCACTAAAAAGAATTTTTGACCATTTTTGACTACTCCACTTTAGATGTTTTGATGCGAATTCCATTCGGGCATTACGGTTTTTCAAGGAAACTAATGGTTTTTTAGCTGGGCGTCTTCCAAACAAATTAGCGTGACGTAAACAACGTTTTATAGTAGAAATACTACAATTCATTCCATAGAAACATCTCATTTGTACGTTTAAATTGACAGCTGTAAAACGGGGATTTTTTTTGCTTAGTATTACAAGCTTTTTATCCTGATAACGCGTTGTTTTGCGTGGCCTTCCTGATTGATTTTTATTCTTTGTAGATCTAGTAAGCTCAAATCTCTTCATAATTTGTCCAACAGCAGACTTACCAACTCCATAAAGCTGTGCTGTTTTACGAAACGAGTTTCCATTCTGAACTGATCTCAATATCAATTTTTTTACTTGAGATGAAATACATTTCTTAGATCCCATGATCTCAATCACTTATATATAAAGTTTTGAAATTATTTCCACAAAGTATTTGTTTATAAAATCAACAAATTAGCTATTTTGTGGTGAAAATGTTAAAAGCGTTAGTTTCCGCAAACTTTTGAACTTATCAAAAATCGCCATTTTGTTAACCAATTTTAAAATGATAGTTAAATATTCATTATTTGCTCAAAACATAATTGTTAACTTGGAAACCTTTTAATTGGTATATAATATGTTGGCTTTAGTGAAATATGTGCTGAAATTTAAGTAAAATATATATATATATATATATATATATATATATATATATATATATATATATATATATATATATATATATATATATATATATATATATATATATATATATATATATATATGTATATATATATATGTATGTATATATATGGAATGCATGATAAAACAATGTTTATGTAGTGTTAAGGTGTGTGGTTGTTTTAGTTGTAATGCCACATGTAACTTTGTAAAAATAGAGGAAATTATATATATATATATATATATATATATATATACACATATATATATATATATATATATGTATGTATATGTATGAAATGCAAAAGTAGTTTATTTGGAAATTTTAAAAGAGTTATGGTGTACCTTTGAAAAGTATAGTAATGAGAAGCCATTCATTTTTTTAGAAAAAAATGATCCATAGCAAAAATCCAAAATATATTTTTAAAAACATTGCATAAATTGTTTGACTGACTGATAAAATATTGAATAGAATGATTCGGCCTTCCCAATAACTAAATCCTTCTCATGGCGGACTTTAATGGTATGAGTTAATAGAATCTTAAAAACCAGTGCCTAATAATGCAAAAGATGCAATAAAAACTTGTTAGTAAGTGGCTTATTTATTCACCATCCACTGGAAAAATAGTTTGTTTCTTCTACTGCTTTTTCATGCCAATGAAGGAAATAATTACTAATATACTTATATTTTATAAAAAAGTTTAAATATAATAAAACTCACTTTATTTTAGTAAAAAGCCATTATCTATAATTTAGTATTGCATTCATTTTTCAAAATTTTAATATTCAAAAATGATGATAGTTCAAAAATAAATTTCAATTCAATTTCAATTTCAATTCATTATATTCTGAAATAAGTTGTAAAATTTCAAGGACTTTTACAAATAGTACAAGTACTAATCTAAAGTAAAAACCTACAACATTACAATAAAAGTGATTATAATAACAATAATAATAGTATTGATAATAATTATAGAAATAATATTAACAATAATAATAAGATGACGATGAAAAGGAATATTATTAGTAATAATACTAACAATAATAATAAAGATATTATACAATCAATATTAGATAATAGCAATAATAGTGGTAATAACAATTACATAGTATAAGTAGTAAATAAACTTAAGAAAAAATTAAAAAAGCAATATTAATACTTATTATGTTATAAATAAAAACAACAATTTACTAATAAAGATAGAAGAATATTAATAATATCAATACTAATAATAACAATAAAAATATGAGAACAAAAAAATAATAAAAAAATTAGTAGGTATCAAGAAAGTAGTAATAATAAAAGCATAACAACATATTTCAGAGTCTTCAGGTATAATATCTTGCTAAAAAATAGTTCAAAAGACAGTTTTTGAAATTAGTAATAGAGTCAATTGATTTTAATGGTGAAGGTAGACTGTTCCATGATTTTACACTTTGGTATTTTATGGATTTTAGACCATATTTTACAGAAGAATGATTTGGTACATAAAGATTATAGCTATTAGCAGATTGTAGATGATAGCGACAGCTTTCTCTAACAGTAAAAAAATTTGTAAATGTGCTGGGTAGACATTTTTGTTTATAATTAAAGACAAAATGGCAATTTAATAGTTGAACTAGATCATCAATTTTGAGTATTTTGGATAAAAAATAAAGATGATCGGAGTTAGATTGATAATGCTGAAAATATATTATTTTTAATGCTTTGTTTTGTAAGTTGGATACTCTTAAAATTTCTTGGGTGCGGATTTGTCCCCAAACTTGACACGCATACCTAAGATGTGATCCAAAAATGGCATGGTATATATTGATAAGCGTTTCAAGATTGACATAATGACGAATTTTAGCTAACATCCCATTCGATCTACATAGTTTTATTGACAAGTCCTTAAGATTTTGAGAAAAAGTTAAATTTGAGTCAATTTTGATTCCAAGATACTTTAGGTACATAACTGGATTGATTTTTTGACCACTCAGCCTAAAATTTAGGTGTTTTCTGATTTTAGATTGTTTTGATTTAAAGATGATAATTTCGATTTTACTAGTATTCAGAGACAGTTTGTTAGATCGAAGCCATTGAATTAGATTAGATAGATCATGATTAATATATTTGTTTATTTTTTTTAATGATTTATTAATTAAAAGTAAGTTGTGTCATTAGCAAAATGGTAGGAAGTTGTATATTTTAATGATAAATTAAGGTCATTAATGAAAACAAGGAAAAGCAATGGCCCTAATACAGAGCCTTGAGGTACACCTGTAGTGCATTTTACTAAAGGAGATGTGTTACCGTTAATAGATACAAATGGAAACCTATTATAAAGATATGAGGTAAACCATTGGAGAGAAATTCCTCTAATACCATAGTATTCCAGTTTACTTAGAAGAATAGAATGATCAACAGTGTCAAATGCTTTCTGTAGATCAACAAACACACCACAAGCAAAAAGCTTATTGTCAAGAGCTTTTCTGATAACCTCAGTGATTTCAATAAGTGCATGCGTTGTGGAATGCTTGCTTCGAAACCCATATTGGTGTTTGTAAAGACATTGATATTTATCTAAAAAGTTGTAAAGTCTGTTGTGCATAGCTTTTTCAAATATTTTACTGATGTTTGACAGTAGCGAAATTGGGCGATAGTTAGTGTGGTCAGTTCTAGAGCCTTTTTTATAAAGTGGAATAACTTTAGCTATTTTAAAGACATCTGGAAAAAGTCCATTTTCAAAAGAGCTATTTATCATTGTACAGAGAGGCTTTGAGATGATATGGGAAACAAGTTTGAGAAGAAACGTGGGAATACTATTGATACCTAAACTTTTTTTACTTTGTAAACTTTTTATAAGATTTGATACTTCATTTTCAGTGACTGGATCTATAAAAAAGGAGTTAATATTTGGGTTATTTAAATAGTCTGAAAAATTACATTTAGGTGAAACAATTTTTGTTAACAGTGTTTGTTGAGTATTTACAAAGTAATTATTAAATATGTTTGATACAGCTTTGCTGTCTGAAATTGTATTGCCATTAAATTTGAGATTAATAGATTTACTGGAAAAGGAAGAAGATTTGATATTAATAATTTCTTTTATACCTTTCCAAGTATTTTTTACATTGTAAAGATTATTGTTAAAAAAGTTGATGTAATATGATTTTTTAGAAAGTTTTAGTAAATTGCAAATGTTATTTCTGTACCATTTAAATTTATTAAAAATAGGAATTTTAATGTTATGATTTTTTGCTTTTATATATTGTTTATATAGTTTGTTTTTAATAGATATTGATTTTAGAATTCCATTGGTGATCCAAGGTTTTGATTTAAGTTTTATTTGTTTAGCAGTTAGTTTTTTATAGGGTGCATGTTGATCAATATCAATAAATATATATATATTTTTTAATCACATAATTTTTTACCCTGTTAAATTAAAGACAAAATTTTTTGTCAAAAAAAAAAAGTTTAATATTCATTCAAAAGAATGTAAGTACACCTATTATAATGTTGTAACTCTGATAAAAAATAACATAATTGCAGCCAACATTATTACAATATTGCAATTCCAATGAAAATTAATATTAGTGTAGCTAACGTTATTACAATGTTGTGATTCTGATGAAAAATATCATTAGTGTCTCCAACTTTGTTGCAACATTAGATTCATTAAAGTTTAGGTAAAAGTGCCGGTTTAGCTCTTGGTGTGCGATTGCTTCAATTTCCTTTGGAAGATTTTATTGACATTCAGGAATATGTTAGAAGGTTCTCAAGCATTATTCCTAAGCAGTATAAGCATATTGAATATTTCTAACCTTTCCCATTACCAATTGTAGTGCAGAGCATGCATTTTTCAAAAATGGCTATATTTAAGAATAGTATTCATTACTCATTTTTATATGGTTGTTTTAATTCTCTTTTTTTAATGACATTTGAAAGAACTCTGTTACAAAATATAAGTTTTAAAGATGTCATAATTTAAAAAGCAACAAATATGCCTTTATGAATAAAAAAGTAGTTTCATGTTTTATTGCTTTCATTTCAAAATATATAATTGTAGAAATGGGGCCCCTAAATAATTTTTGTATCTGGCCTAAAAAACCCTTAATCAGACCTGGATATATATATATATACATATATATATATATATATATATATATATATATATATATATATATATATATATATATATATATATATATAAATATATATATATAGGCCTCAGTAGGAATCGAGAGCTTTAGCCTTCGCTTTTGCCCACACTCCCCTAAAACGGTTCACAGGAACAATTTACAGCTCTTGCAAAATATATAATTCTTCTCTCAAAAATTTAATTATCATTTTAATTAAAATGAAAAACATAGCTGTTTTTATAAAAATAAATAATTGGATAAAAATAATTGGATAAAATATAATTGGATAAAATATAATTGGATAAAATAATAATTGGATGAAAATAATAATTGGACAAAATAATAATTGGATAAAAAGCATGATTTAGGCAGAAAAAAATTTTTTTTTATAAATGATTCTTGTTATATTAAACGTATTTAACGTTACAAACATATAAGCGCAATTCCATATATAAACACCAATTTAACTAATATTTTTAATAAAAAATTAAATCAGCTATAGGTTAGTTTTAAATCTAGGTATACTGTATGGGAATGTTTATTTGTCATGTTGTACTTCCTAACCACTGTGATACTCTCATTATATATAGAAACTATTCTTATCCTATAATAAGGTTACCATTTTAATTTTGATAATATAAATATATTAGTATATAATACTATGCCAATTTAATTTCAAACTTCAAATACTCAAAGAAATAAGCAATCTATCGAGATTATTTATTTCTTTGAGTATTTTTATATTTTGTAGTAATTGTATTAGATTGTAGTAAATGTGTAGTCTTACATTTTTTGGTATATTTCTCAAAAAATATTCATCACTTCTAGGCCCTTATAAAAAAAGCCCTATACTGAACTTGATTTCAATGAAAATTTAAAAGTTTTGAATTATTATTTACAGAGTTTTCCAGACCACCTTCATCTGATGATTTGTATATTATTCATAATTTACTTTTTTATCTGCATTTTTTTTCTATTTATATAATTCATTTATCTAGATATTTTAATATAGTTCTATATCAGGAGACTTGCGAAATTTTTTAACCTGCTTTGTTGTAAATTTTAAACAATTTTATTGGCAAAAGGAAAATATAACATTTTTTATTTTTTTATATTGCATTTTGGTTCAGAGTTTTAAATAAATGGGCAACTAAGGTTTTATTACTAGCAAGAAAAACAAGAAGAAATCACTCAATAGTTTAAAGATATCTTTTCTCTCTCTATGTATATGTATATATATAAAGATATTATGGTGCTTTTAAACCCCTAGAAAATCATAACTCAGTGTTTTTAATGTGGCGTGGTTATCTTTTGTCTTAATCCTTTTTTAGATTCTATTGCAAAAAAAACTACAGTTTTTGTAACAAAAAAAAAACATGAATTTCTATAAGTTTTTTGAAATCTTTTTTTAAAATTTTTTTGAATCTTTTCAAAAAAAGGAGGGTTAAAGGCACCTAGTAATATATATATATATATATATATATATATATATATATATATATATATATATATATATATATATATATATATATATATATATATATATATATATATATATATATATATATATATTTATATATATATATATATATATATATATATATATATATATATATATTTATATATATATATATATATATATATATATATATATATATATATATATATATATATATATATATATATATATATATATATATATATATATATATATATATATATTACATAATAAGATTACATAACAGAATTTCTAACAGATATGTGGCTTTTTTTTATAGTGCTTTTTTTTCATCAAAAGCATTATTATCTTCTTTCAAAAAATCTCATAATTCATCTACAAAAAAATATTTTAGATTTAGACTTTATTAAAGTGTTTCCACATCAACAATTTAAGAAATTGCAGCATGATTACTTAATTTACCAATTATAAAGTTTCTTGTTATAAAATTAATAGAATTTATAAAAGTCATGATACAAGGGGAAAAATTTCGTTTTTAAGAAATCATTTCTCATAATTGGTTATTTTTTAATATAACCCTCTCCGTTATCTGCAGGGTTTTTTTTACCAGAACCCATTCGCCGCAACTCAAACTCAAAGTTTTATCCGAAATTCAATAATGAATAAGTTAATATTAAATTAAATTGAAATGATGTTATATTGAGGAATACATAGTTTAATATGTTTTTATTTTTAGCAAGCCATCATTGTGCTGCTACAAATCGTGGTTACTCAAGAAAAAAAGATGGTGGCTTTTATGGTTGCTAAATTCTTTAATAATATATACTATAATTTTATATTTATTGGTTTTTTTACTTTTGGATATATTTTTTTTATCATTGTAATTTTATACTGGCTAATTTATATTTTGAAACTTTTGTATTTCGTTCGTGTTTAAATTTTTTTTGTCGTTCAGGGTTTGAAACAAAGTTCGAACATGGTTTTTATAAAATAAATTATATTTATTTAAAAAACTAATTATAAGTGCCCCACAACAATAGAATAAATATACTAAAAAGGTTACAAAATTATGAAATACAGTACAACTATGACAAAAAAAATTGTTTCACGAAATGCAATTAAAAATTTGATGGAATAAATTTTTGTTTTAAAGCTCTTGATATTTATGGCATTTTCGACATCAGACGGCAAGTTATTCCAAATATTAACAACTCTAAGAGAGGAAAAATATTTTCGAACATTAAGTTGACACTTTAATTTGCGTAACTTAAGTTTATGACCTCGAGTCATTATTGTATTACTTGCATAATTATCAATATATATATATATATATAATTGTACTACTACTAGTATATATGTTTACAAAATGAGGCAGGTGCTATTGTAAATGTAAAACACTGCTGGCAGTTTTTAAGTGTCATTTTTTTGACCAGAGAAAAACTTTGTTCATGGCAACTGTATCTTTAAATGAGCTATATAGTTTGATATTGTCAGCATATAACATAAGAGAAAAATTAAGATTTTTGATTATAGAGGGTAAATTGCTAACATATAATAGGAATATGGTTGGAACCAAAACGCTTCCCTGAGGAACTTCACTAATAATACTAAATGGCTTTGACAATGAATTCTCTCAACTCAGAGAAAACAAACTACATATTATTTTGTAAAAGAAAATACAAGAAGAAAACCTTCCTCTTAAGTTGTCTGACCTTATTATTATTAACTTCATTAGCTATGCAAATATATCATAGGCGAATATTCGACCACCAAAACTTAAAAAAATTTATGCCTCGCAAAAACATACGTTCATAATCATTTACTCTAAAAATAAGCGTGAATACACTAAACCTATAATGAATGATATGAAAATGATGGATATTTTTGAAATAAATATCTATTAGCATTTAATTTTTATGTATCGATTCAACAATAATCTAAAAAACTTAACAACAAGTTTGAAATAAATAGAAATGAAAGTTATTATCTAAGAGAAAACGTAAGTATATTATATATACATATAAACTGTCTCAAAACTTTAATAAATATACTGAATATAGCATTGTATATCGAGGTTCAAATATATATAATACTTATCAAAAGGATTTAAATGTATGGCAAAGTCATTAAGTTCATTTAAGTTTCAAATTAAAAAAGAAATTTTTAAAATTTGAGATTTATTTGCATTTGAGTAACTCTGAATTTATTTAATTCTATTTTTTCAATTTTTTTATCTTTACTTGATTTACTGATCAGCGCAGCAGTTTTATGCCCATTAGAGTTATTATTATGAAAATATACATATAGGAACTCTATGAAAAGATGGTAATGACATATTGTTATCTTCAATTTTTAGCTTGTTGATAAGATTTTACTATCTTCTTCGTTCTATGGACATATTTTTTCTTTCTTGTATATATGTATGTTGATTATTTTTGTTACAGCAAATAAAATGTACACATATGAATGATTGTTTTTATTTCAATCATTTGTTGAGAAGATATGTACAGATAGATATTTGTTGAGAAGATATGTACAGGTAGATATTTGTTGAGAAGATATGTACAGGTAGATATTTGTTGAGATGATATGTACAGGCAGATATTTGTTGAGAAGATATGTACAGGTAGATATTTGTTGAGAAGATATGTAAAGGTAGATATTTGTTGAGAAGATATGTACAGGTAGATATTTGTTGAGAAGATGTTTTGGATGAAAAGTTTATTAGGTGTTGTTATTGTAAGTAGATCTTAGTATTGGACCATCTTTTCCATAAAAATTATTTTCTGTGTATAATTATTTTAGACTGTTCATAAATTAAAGTTTCAATATAAAAGAGGACGGAGTTGTAGTCACTTGTGCTAAATGGATACTCAATAGTTATATTACCTAATAGGGAAATAAATACCTAATAGGGAATATAATTTCGAAAAGCTATGTTTTATATCAAAGAAAAAGTATATATGTCAAGTGCCCGGGAGGCCACGGAGTTCTAGGGGCCCGAGCATCTAAGTGAATTTTTGAAAGATAGATAATTTAAAAAATATATATTATCGGCCACAACCATTGACTTCCTCTTAACGGCGCAAATGACGCAAATAATGCTAGTAATATGTCTGAAACCTACTTTGGTTTACAAGCAAGAATTAAAAAGATCAACGTTCTTGCCGAATACATTCTATTTGCTGCTCACTCTTGAGCAGCAAATAAAATGTATTTGAACCTCGTAGAAGTGAGTGCGTAGAATCCAACAGAGCTGCTGTTAATTCCTTTAAATTTCTTGAAGAAATTTAAAACTTTTTTTCTGCATCAATGCATTGATTGGATGTCTCAAAATCAAAGTTCCTTGCTGAAATACGTGTTAACGTTCCCAAGACTCTCACGCTCCATGGAGCATTACGTGCATCAAGTTCGCTCCAATTTCAAACTATATGAAAAGGAAGTCGTGTCTTTAGTAAACAGGGATGAATATCACTACAATCAAAGGCGCCTAAGAGCATGCAAGAGGCATTACGATGAAATTGACAGTGTGAAAACTACAGTGTTTTCTGGTCGATCTAAAATAATTGCTGACGTTAATGAGATTACAGAAAAACTAATGAGTGATCTAGATAAAAAAAATGAAAGTCTTTCTGAATTGAGTTTATTCAATTTATTATTACTTTAATCATTAAAAATTTCTTTTTTTCAAATGAAGTAAAATTTTATTTTTCTAAACAGAGCTGTGTTGACACTTGCTAAACCATCGATAGCTATCGATAGCTTCGAAACCATTGATAGCTATGGGTAGCTTGTAAAGAAATTTAAATTGAAACCTTTCAAAAAATTTTTAGTTACAAAAATGTACAACAGCAACAGTGGAGGTTTTGTCTATTATTGTTGCAATTTTTCTTTTCTTTTTCATCTTTTTACTATTAATAAATTTTTAATGTTTTAAAAATAAACTTCATGTTTTAAAAATAAACCTCATGTTTTAAAAATAAATCTCATGTTTTAAAAATAAATCTCATGTTTTAAAAATAAATCTCATGTTTTAAAAATAAATCTCATGTTTTAAAAATAAACCTCGTGTTTTATTTAATTTTAAAAATTATCTTCTTTTGGTTGGAAAGTTTTAATAAATTCATATTAAATGATTATGGAAACTAGTTTTATTTTTTGTTTCTAGAATTTTGAATATTTGTATCTAGAATGACTTTTTCGGTAAATAAATTTTAGCTGTAATTCTAATGTAATTTATTTAAGTTATAATTGAATTTAGGAAAAATCTGAGGGTTAAATGGAGTATCTAGTGTACTGTAGAATGCCCTAAAGTTTAATTGAAAACAGATAAAGACAAACTGACTTACAGCATTTTGAAATGTGATCAACTTTGCTGATTTTATGACATTTTTTCCCCCATTATGGATCAACCAAATATATATTTTTTTATTTAAATTAACTTAATTCTCTCCAATAAACATTATAAACTCTTAAATATGGTAGATTTCTTTTTATTTCTCAAAATCACTTTTTTTATAGGGCTACCACTATGCCAACGTTATGCCAACCACAAACAATCTTTTAAACATAAAAAATATTCAAATTAGACTTGCTGTCGAAACATATTTGGCAACTAAAAGAAAAAAATTGTTAATTTTAAATTCAACTAGTCTGTTCTAAAAACTGGGCCTGCCTATAATAATATTTCCAAAAAATGAATACTGTGTTTACAAGAAAAATTTGAAATTATTATTCATTTAGATAAAGAAAATTTATGAAACAACATTTAACAAATTAATCCATACATAATGAATAACTTTGTATATTTCCACTTTTCTCAGAGATTTCTTCAGAGCTGTTCAGGCTTAAATTGTCGTCATAAAAAACTGAAAATAGATTTTTTGTTACTTTTATGTATAAACTCAACGGTTTCCTAAAAAATCTACCTACTTCTAAGCAATGGGAAAAACTCTACGGCAAACAAAATTATTCACCTACCTCTGAGCCATACTCAGGTTGTTTAAGGCCAGTCTCGGGTTTACTTCGATTTTGCAGGTGACGTAATAATTTATCGTTCAGTTCTCGCGGGATGATTTTTAAACGTTGTTTTACAATATAGCGGTGACTTCTAGACTTAAAAAGCCCGACAAGAAAGTTTTTTCAGCAATTATTAATTTTTCAAATATATATCATGAGTTCATAACATGCTATGAATTATCATATAATACAATGAATTCATAACAAACTTTTTTTTTTCCTGATTAACATCTTATAATATTATTACAATGCACGTATACATATGGAATCTCATAAAATAAAATATAAAAGTATATACATTACAACAAAATTAAGTTAAATCAGATAGGGGCTCAAAGAAGATAAGGATAACATTACGTTATTGCAATCTTTTCATAGAACCCCTAGGTACAAGTTTAAATAAAACAACTTAAGAATAAATAGCTCTTATAAAAATATAATAATAACAATGTTATCATTGAAAAGTCAAGGTTAAATTAATCAAAAAAGACAAGGTTAAATTAATCAAAAAAGACAAGGTTAAATTAATCAAAAAAATCAAAAAAAGACAAGGTTAAATTAAAAGACAAGGTTAAATTAATCAAAATTAATCAAAAAAAGACAAGGTTAAATTAATCAAAAAAGACAAGGTTAAATTAATCAAAAAAGTAAAAAGAAAAAACTTTATCTTAAGTTCAAATTTTAAAAATTTATTTTTTTAATTGAAACTTAAATGAATTTGAAGACTTCACCATAAATTAAAATTCCTTTTGAATGTCATTCCATAATTTAGGTCCTCGATAAGATATCCAAAATTCTGAGAGTTTATTACATTTCCGAGGCAATTTAAAATTTTTATTCCTGTTTGATCTTAGACCATACTTTTCATTTGAATTTATTTCAATCTTATCTTTGAAGTTTGCTGGCAAGAGGTTGTTATAGTATCTATACATAAAAATTAGATGCTGATAAATATTTATTTCAAATATATCCATCATTTTCATATCTTTTAGCGTGTGACGTCACGTTTGGGCAAAACAAAACGCGATGCAAACAAAATAAATTTTTAAGAATAGAAAACTTAACTTTAAAAGTAAAATTTTGTAGTAAACATTATTATCTTTTATAAATATTATTATATTTATTATTTTACTATTTGTATCAAATTTTAATGCATTCTTAGATTTCTTAGAACAGAAAACGTAACTGTTAATACAATTTTATTTGTTTTATTATTAGTAGATTAGTATATAAAATAACTTTTTATTGATTGGAAAATAAAACTTGCTTTGTTAATACACTTCGTATACGTTTATTATGTCGTAAATCGTTGATTGAGTCAGCTTTGTGGTGCAATCGTATCTTTAAATATTTAGCTGTAATAATTTTGATATTATGAATACCTTGAGGATCTTCATCAAACATATGATAATGCAAACATTTTAAAATAGATTTGTGAAAGTTACGCAAATATTTGATCACTAATTTCTATTGTTTCTTTTATTTAAATTATCTGTTTGTTCTAATATTAAAACCGAATATACTAAAACCGACTTTCAAAAACACCATTAAGGTGCACCAAAATCCTTTAAATTAGCATCTAAACAAGGTATTCCCGATGGGAATCAAAAACACCATTATCATCCTTTAAATTAGCATCTAAACAAGGTATTCCCGATTGGAATCAAAAACACCATTATCATCCTTTAAATTAGCATCTAAACAAGGTATTCCCGATGGGCTAATTTGAGACTTATGATTACTACTTACAATTAATATTGGTGTTTGATTTAAGCAATTTGCATTTTGAGAACCAGTCACTACACAATGAATTAAAAAACATTGATACGCACTTTCAAATTGGCAAGCTGTTGGGTTGTTTTTATGACCACCACAACTATGAATAGCAATCAAAAAACTTCGATACGGTTTTGGGACAATTTATATGCTAAAACATATTTTAATATCAGCTCATTGCTACTAACATTTTCTTCATAGATTGACTCCAAAAAATTCAGACTATACATAAATTGTCCATCTAGTAATTCTCTAAGGCTTTTCAGATATTCAGTTAAATATTGAATGCTTAAAAATATTTTTTTCTTTGTTCCAATTTTGTATGCCACACTTCAAATTTATTGCTAGTAAATTTCGACTATTTAAAATATCAAATGCATCATCAATATTTGTAACAAAAGTTTTAGTAGGTTCACTATTCTTAAAGTTTAAATGGTGGTTTGTTTGTCTTAAATACTATAATGCTTTTAAACTTAAAATCTGAGTTGCAATTTTCACTTTCAATTTTTCCCATACCCAGTCAATGTGTGGATTTCTAATTTTTGTAGCAATGTGCAGACCTTTAATATTCTGTATATCTATTAACTTTTGCAAGTATGATCACTCTATAGGATTTCCATTAGTACCATGAATTGTTGGTTTACTTGCTAGTGCATTTTGTATGAGCTTTAAGATATGTGGAGGATCAGGTAAGGTATGTATTGAACAATTTGATATAAGATGAGGAAACCAAGTCTTCATGTTTTCAATAGAAATATTGGATCCTAAAAAATTATATTAATAATAATATTTGAAGCGGTTCCATCAAATATAAGCAATATAATTTCAGCAGCACTTTCATAAATAAATTGTAGACAATGTTTAACAATATTAGCTTTTTGACAACCACCTAAACTACCAATTAAAAAAATATATAACAGGAAGTTTCTAATGTCCATTTACAAAGTTTACCATAAATACTAAAGCTACCATTATTAATATCAGCACCAAAATCAATATAACCAGAAAATTTATGACCTGTCCATTCAATTTTTTTTTCTAATGGTTATCTCATCTAACATCAATGAACACACAACACGTTAACAAATTTTCTTCTTTTACTTTGCTATGAAGAGTACCTAAAGCTTCTTTACTAAATCCAGGGGAACAGTCAACACTTTCATACTATTTTGTATAGTTCATGGATAAAGAAGTGCATTTTTAAATGTTTTCCTAACATAACTTTATGCTTTAGCAGAATAAAAATTTAATGTTATAGCAAAGTTTTGTAATTATGGTAGGTAATGCTTTTAACTTTTCCTTGTAAAATCTGAAAAAATAACTGTTTTGTAGACTTAGACATTGTTCCCTGTAATTAAATAGATTAAATAAATTAATATACTATTAGTTACAATATCATATTTATAATTAATAACCCAATTAAATCAAAATGGGCCATTGTTGATTAAGGTATCAAAAAATAGATGATATAAAAATAGCATAGTAAAAAGCCACACAGATTTGATGTAAATAATACACAACAACCCAAACACACACACACACACACCTGTAAAAATAGTTACAATTAAAAGAAGAGACATACAACAAATTATCACAATAGCATTACAATTATTACTGGATTTAACTCTTGCCGTAAGTTATTTAAAAGTATCCCCAAAGTATCAAATGCAAATACGGAAAACCTAAAATCCGATTATTATGCCCAATGCGAAAATAAGCTTTTTAATTACCACACACTAAACGAAAATAAAAATTCTAATGTCACCGCAAATGCTGCAAAAGATAATTTTCAACAACCTTGTGGCAAAACGAATGCAAGCATTTATACAGAAAGCCAATCGCATAATATCAAAACATATGCAAAGGTTGCGGCTCAAAAACAACAGACCTCAGACAAAACTAACCAATTTAATGAAAAACCTTCAAATATTGATGATAATCCGAATAGTTTTAATTTAGTTGGAAAAAATAATAATCCTGTCCGCCAAACAAATATTCTACCCTTAGAAAAAAAACATAAGTTATTGGAGCCTATATTTGGAACGAAAACTCCGGGAAATGAGACTATTGCTGGTAGTCGAATAACTCGTAGATTTGAAGTTTTTATAGGTGGTGTTAGCAATCGAATCAACGAAGAACATATGAAATTGTATATGGAAACTGAATTAGGTGTTACGCTTATATCAATTACTTTAAACAGAGAAAACGAATTCAACAGATCGTATAGAGTCTCCGTAAGTAATTCAGAAAAAGATAAAATTTTCAACCCTTCATTATGGGATAATAATATCATCATTAAACCATTCCGTAAAAAGCGCATATATTCTAACGTGGATCATCTGGTATCCAACGGGGGAATAACAAATATTATAAAATGGATCCAAGCACCATAAGAGAAAAAAACAAATCTTCAACAACTTTCGATATATGTACTTTCAAGTGTCAGGGACTTAAGTCAAACATTGATTTTACAAAGTCACTTATACAATCCTATGATATAACTTTCTTATGTGAACATTGGATATCTAAACTTGAATACTCCGTAATAAGGGATATATCTAATAACACACACTCCATTTATTTCCATCAGTCTAATAAAAATGAAAGAGGCCGACCGTTTGGCGGAAATGCGTTTTTTGTACGAAAAAATAAATTCCAAAATATAAGGGTAATTTACGAGGACGACCATATTTTAGCAATAAATTTCGAAAAAAACAATCTTAATATTATAGTTATTGGGTTATACCTCTCCTCATCGCGGAATAGCCTCTCGTCTCTGGAAGAATATAAAGGTCAACTAGATACTGTTAAAGGTCTAATTGATAGTTACGAAGGTAACGGCAATATAATATTAGCAGGTGACTTCCAATCCTTTCCACACCAAATGCATGATTTATTTGAAAGATCAAATTCTAAAAGAAATAGTTATTCTGTGCACTTATCGGAATTTTTAAAAACAAATCAATTAGAACTATTAGATGTAACTAAAGGTTCTGGCCCTAATTATACATATCGACACTAGACACTACCGAATTCGTCATACATTGATCACTTCGCCGTATCAAAATATACAAGTTTTATAAATCTTAAATGCATTTTTCATCCTGAATGCTCAAATAATTTGAGCGACCACCTACCACTATCAATATCAGTTGAAGTTAAGTACACCGAATGCAATACCATTGAACTAGCAGAAGATACTAATATACCTAGCTACGCTTGGAACGATTCTAACTTTATAAATTCTTACAATGTTCATTTAACCAATCGCTTTAACAATCTTAATTTTACTAACGATTATGAACACGACCTTCTCCAAATTTATAAAAAAATTACTGACAGCGCTCAAATAGCTTTTAAGGAGCAACAAATAGCGCTCAAATAGCTTTTAAATACAAACATTGCTTTTTAAAAAATAAAAAGCAATGTTTGTATTCAAAATCTTGGTGGACACTTGAATTAAGTCGGTCTAAAACTATTCTTTCAATTCATTTAAAAAAATGGAGAGATTCTGGTTTTTCTAAAGAGTTAAACTCGGTATCATTTAACCGTTACCAAATGGCTCGTAAAAACTTTCGTAAAGCCGTCAAGTCGGCTCAAAATAATAAAATTTGCGCACAATATATTAAAATTGAAAAGTTAAAAAATACTAAACCAAAAAACTTTTGGAATGCTTTTAGATGTTTAAACAAAGACATAAATTCTAGATTATTTACCATAAATAATAAAAAAGACAAAGAATCTATTACTTCAGAATTCGCAAACCACTTCGAAAGAGTACTGAATACTCCAAAAATAACACATCGTAAAGAAAATCAGAGAATTCCCCCGTGTACAAAACATGATGATGTAACAATAACTGAAGAAAATATAATTGGGGCTATTTCAAATTTAAAATTAAAAAAATCTCCTGACTCTTTCGGTATCTCAACAGAACATTTGAAATACGCAAAGTGCGATACTTTAACAAAATGGCTCATCAAATTTTTTAATTACTCTATTAATTATGGATCGACTCCAATATCAATGTCGACGTCAACTATTGTACCCCTTGTTAAATTGTACAAAAAGTCTTTAGATAGCCCGAGCAACTATCGTGGTATTAGTATTATACCAATTTTTACAAAGGTTCTAGAATACCTGATCTTAATTATATGTCCGGATATTAGAGATACTCACTCCCTACAATTTGGATTCAATGCTAACTCTTCAACGCTACATGCTGAATTTCTAATAAGCGAAACAATTAAACATTACAACAGCAACCATTCCCCTGTGTATCTATGTTCTTTAGATGCAGAAAAAAGCTTTTGATAGCTGTAACTGGAATATCCTATTTGAAAAATTATATTTCGATAAAAAATTACCACTATGTATAGTTAACACTATCTCCTCGTTGTATAACAATAGTAGCGCAACAGTCTCATATCAAGGTTGTAAATCAAACTCTTTTCCTCTAAACCAAGGAGTAAGACAAGGATCAATTCTTTCGCCTCACCTCTATAATATTTACACTGAAAGTCTTCTCGAAACTATTAAAAATCAGGGTATTGTTGGCACATCTATAAACGGTAACTTTACTGGTGTGGTAGCCTATGCGGATGATATAATACTTTTAAGCTCTACCTTATCTGGTCTCAAAAAGCTTATAAAAACATGCAATATTTACAGTAATCTAAATTGTATTAAACTGAATGCCGAAAAGACTGAGTTCTTGATCTCAGGTAAAGCCAAAATACAAACTAATACAATAACAATTTCTGGTAATAAAAAAAATCTTCAGAATAAACTTAGACATCTGGGATTCACATGGGATACTAAACATTCAGTTTTTGCTTCACTCGGTTATTCAAATGTTGATGAAAAAATATCAAACTTTAGAGCTGTTGTTCAAACTCTTATTCAATCTGGAATCCGGTTTGCCCACCCCAGTTCTATTTCCTATATATATAAATCATTGGCAGTCCCCACCTTAACTTATGGTATGGAGCTATGTGAAAATAATCCTAGTCTGATGAAAAAGCTAGATATAATTGGAAGGAGTGCGCTAAAATCATTTTTAAATGTTTCAAAACATAGTAAAAACTATATGAATTCGTTATTTAAAATCCAGGAAATTTCAAAAAGTGTTCAACAAAATAAGTTAAACTTGTTCCTTCGACTTCTTAATAACAAAACAACTGCAGACATTATCTTTTCACAACTGCAACACCCGTTATTTCAACATTCGTTTGTTAGTGATATTCAGGAACTATGCCATCTTCAGATATTAAATTTTCAAAACCTAATTCAAAATAAAAAGAAGGTAAAAATACCACTTTCTAAAAGTAAAATTCCTTCCGAAGTTGAACGAAACTTGAAGTATGCAATAGAGTGCTGGAATGCAAAAGAGCAAAGAGGAGTTTTCAAGCAAATTCTGGAAGAAAACGTTTTTAAGCAAAGTCATCCGAAATAACTTTCTTATTTTTTTCATTTTACCTTGTAAATTGGGTGTTAAATAAATAAAATAATAATTATAACAACAATTATTAGTGTTAGAACAAATACAATAATTAGGTTATTGCTATTCCCACCATAATTGTAATGAACTAAATATTTCCCTAACTTTATTTAATGATTAATGAAGTAAATTTTTAATCATAAAAACTTACTAAGTTAAAACCATATTTTAACAGTAAGTTGACTCAAACAAAAATAATCCCAAAGCTATTACTTAAATAAGTAACATATATTTAAAATAATTAAATAAAAACATAAAATAAAAAAATTACAAATATAAATGTTTAACAACTACTCCTAATAAAAATATATATCATTCCACTAGTGGGGTTGATATTTTTTTGAAATCATAATTTTCAAATCATACTTTTTGATTTAAGATGACGTAGGAATGAATGTAAGTCTTTTATCCTTTTTATTAGATGACCCTGGGATTTTAGTTGTCTTTTTTTTAGCAGCAAGTTTATTTATAGTTTAATTTAAAAATATTTTCCTATTTTCTGGTGTTATTATATCATTTTTGTCAAAACCACCAATATACTGTTTACGATTGGTGTTAGGATTGATTTGACAATTTTCAGCATTGTTGTTGCTAAAAATATAAAAGTGTTATATGTAACAAAAAAGTAAACTCAAACATTTAAATCCATATATGCCATTGTAAAAGCAATTGTGAAGTATGCTATTGTAAAGTAGTTACATTAGACTGTATTGAATCATTGGCGATATTATTGTTAACATTATGGATATATATATATGTCAATGTTATTGTTCCTAAAAATATATAGGTATTATGTTATAAAAAGTTTTTATTTTTTTTATTTTTTTTATATTTGCATTCACTCTCAACAAGGCTGCAAGCAACCATTATTAAGTTGGGAGTTACTAGGAAGAAAAAAAAGAACAGAGTTAAAGAGCAAGGAAACGGTTGACAGAAGACTTGAAAAGTTGAAGGTTGTATGAGTCAGGAAAACATGAAGGTTGGAGAGAGTTCCAAAGGATTGAAGTGCGGGGAAAAAAAACTAGATGAATAAAAGTTTTTAGAGCATGCAGGGACAGATGCAGTAAACGAATGAGACTTAGCTGTATGACGAGTAAAACGAGAATGGATTTTAGTTGATGGAACTAGAGATGATAACTCCTTTGAGCAGTGACCATGATAGTATTTGTAGAAAAGAGAAAGAAATGCAACTTTACGACGATGGGAAAGAGGCTCAAGCTTAGCAGATAGTCCAGATCCAACAACATTTACAATGTGTTTTTGGACCTTGTCAAGAAGAGAAAGTGAATCGTTAGAAGAACCAGCCCAAATATGACAACAGTATTCCATACAGGGACGAATAAGAGATTTGTAGAGGTAGAGAAAGGAATCAGAAATAAGGAAATGGCGAGCACGATAAAGAGAAGCAACCTTAGCAGAAGCTAATTTAGCAATCGATTGTATATATGGTTTCCATGAAAGGTCAGTAGTAAGCGATAATCCAAGAAGACGTAAAGAGGAGGACTCAGTATGAGGATTGCCATTCATTAATATAGGAATGTTGACCATATTACGGTAGTTGTTTGCAGTAAATAACTGACTTTTGTTAGAGTTGAAATTCACAAGCCACTGTGAACCCCAATCTATTACTGAAGTGAGATCGGATTCAAGATCAGCTGCTTGTTCTAGGCGATCGAAAAGAGAAGACTTTTTGTCAAGACAGGAGTATAAAGTTGAGTCAGCAAAAAGAGCTACTTTAGATGAAAGGTTGTCAGGAAGATCTTTTATGTAGATAAGAAACAAAACAGGGCCCAGGATGGAACCTTGGGGAACCCCAGAAGTTACTGGAAATAAAGAAGAGTGTTGGCCTTCAAGGATAACTTAAATAAACCGGTTAGAAAGAAATGATTTGATAATCTCAAAAACTTTCCCAGAAACGCAATATGAAGCAAGCTTATGGAGATGACCAGCATGCCAAACTTTGTCAAAAGCTTTAGATATGTCGAGAGCAATAGCCCTAGCCTCACCGCCTCCATTTAATGCACGATAAAATCTTTCAGTTAAAGCAGTTAGCAAGTCGGCCGTAGAGCGAGATTATCGAAAACAGTATTGATTGTCTGACAGTAGTTTATTTGACTCAAGATAAGATGGGAAGAATTTGTTGATCAAAGACTTAAAGACCTTGCTAATAACAGAAAGAAGACTGATCGGACGATAATTGGAGGGGTCAGAATTTTCTCCGGAGTTTTTGAATATTGGAACCACAGATGTCATTTTCTAACAAACAGAAAAACAAGACTCAGTCAAACACTTGTTAAATAGTTTAGAGAGAATTGAAGAAAGTTCTGGAGAACAATTCTGCAAGACTGTGACAGGAATGTTTTCTGGACCACAAGCTGTAGACGAGTTTAACTGAGATATGACTTTAGCAACAGAAGCCGGAGTGATTTGAATGTCTAACAATGGGTCAACCTGTTTGACTGGAATGGAAGGAAGAGAATGTCCATAAGATTCAAGAGTGGAATCAGAAGAAAAGTTCTTTGCAAATAGTTCTGCCTTATCCTTGGGAGAGGTAATAAGATCAGTCCCATGAATGAGAGATGGAATGTTAGATCTACCCTTGTTAATAATGCTGTTGAAGATTTTCCAAAAATCTTTAGAGCCTAACTTCTGTGATTAGATGCGAGATTTAGTGAACTGAGAATAATGGAGTTTAGCATCAGAAAGCACCTTTTTACATTGATTTCTTGCAATAATAAATAGCCTTTTGTTCTCAAGAGAGTTGTTTCTTTGAAAAAGATGAAAAAAATGATTACAATTGGATATAGCAGCCGCACAAGAAGGAGAAAACCATGGAGTAGAATGAGGCTTGACTTGAAACCGACGAGAAGGAATAAAAGCTTCTATTCCAGCCTGAATTCTGGAGGTTACTTAGGAGGCCCATTTATCAGCTGAGAGAGAAAAAACATCAGCCCAAGTTAAACTTAAAAATTTTAAATCAATATATGCCATTGCAAAGGGATTAGTTACGTTAGACTTACTGTATTGAATCATTGGTGATATTATTTGAAATAAAACTTTGTTTGTTTTCTGGTGGTTTTTTAGGATAAGTACTTTTTCTTAAATGTGTTGGGAATTCAATTATAGGAGGAATTGCATAAAGTATTTTTAAAGTATAATACATAAAGTATTTTTTCATGCTGCAAAAAAAAACAAAAACATACAGGAGACCATTTTTTTTTCTCGTCTCCTCACATAATTTATGAAGTTGAAAATATTTTTGCTATAAAAGGTAAAGAAAAGTGTCTAAATTTAAGCTTTATTGGTATTTACCTTACATCAAGTTGAAACAACAAGGAATCCTTTACAAGGTATGCGCAACAATTAAACCTTATTACGTCAATTATAAAAAACCATGAAGATATAAGTAAATGTTTATCTCGAAAAGATCTTTGACTTTGTGTATCGTAATAACAAATCACGCAATAAATTCTTTAAGCCTCTCATTAAACTCTCGCTTATATATATAATCAGTGGCTCTGGTCCAACATACACCTATCAACATATCTCTCTCTATCTCTCTAACTTATATTGATCATATCGCAGCACTAAAAGAGTCATCATTATTCTTTATGAATATAAGTTATATACCCTTTATCATTTAACTTAAGCGATCACTTACCAATACCTTATATCTTCAAAATAAATTAAAACATCTAGGTTTCCTATGGAACAATAATACCAATAAGTACAAAATTGCAACACTTCAAAAAACAAACTTAAATGAGGGAACAAATCAGTTTAAATTGGTTGCAATAGCTCTAATCGACAGTGTAATTCATTTTTGCCTGCCGTCAATAATTATTCGTTTATATAACTCATTAACAGTTCCTAAGCTTACATATGGACTTGAGTTATGCAAGTTTAGCACCAGTTCTCATAGAAACATAGATGCTATTGAAAGAGCAGTTTTAAAATCTTTTTGTGTATCTCAAAATATAGAAGAAAAAAAACTGCATCAATTCGTTTTTTAAAACAGATGATATTTCAACTATTCTACTTAAAAACAAAGTAAATCTATTTATCAGGCTTTTAAAAAATCAAACTTGCTATTCACTGATATTGAAGCAGTTACTGGCAACACAAAAAATAATCTTTTACACATTAAGTGATTGCTACATGTACAACTCTTGGTTTAAACTTTTTCTAGTGTATCATAGAAGGAAAAAAAATTAAATTTATACAAACTATGGAAGATCTAGCAACGGGCGTTGGTGGTCTATGATCTAGCAACGGGCGTTGATGTTTTATGATCTAGCAACGGGCGTTGATGGTCTATGATCTAGCAACGGGCGTTGATGGTCTATGATCTAGCAACGGGCGTTGCAGCAGTATTAAAATAATCGTTCCAATTATGGAACTTAAAAGAATAAAGAGTGATTTTTAAAACTTTGATGGAGGAAAATGTTCCAAAAACACTAAACCAATTAAGTGTAAAAAACACACAGCCTTAAGAACAGCTAGTTCTTAAGGCTAACAATTTTGAAAGTTTTACTGGTTGCAATTTTATAAAGTACTTTTAATATAATGTATTTTACCTTTAATTTCATTTACTGCGTGGTAAAAAGAAAATATAATATAATATATATACTCAGAACAAAGAACTTTGTTCCAAACGACCGTGACTATAAGCATTGTCTGCGACTACAACCAATCATTTAATGATCCTCTACAAGTTTCTATGATGACGACTTTTATTTTTTTTACAAAAAAAAAGTTTAATTTTTTTTTGTAAAAAGTCCGATCAGATAACCTGATTGGATAAAAAAAAGAATTCTGACAACCATTTGTGATATGGTGATCCTTGATGATACTAAGATTTTTGTTATTATTTTTTTTTTTTGTAAATTTATTTGCCTTCTATGAAAGAAATTACAATTACAGAATAGCTTTATTAGAAATATAATCGACAGGACTTCCAGAAGATCATATGATCTTATCATGAAGCCCTTTACAATATCAAATATAATAAAAATTACAATAAAATCAAAATAACCAATAAAAATAAATCAACGTAAACTATATATAACTGTGCATTTAAAATATAAATATACTAGATAAATTATATGAAATATATGAAACAAAAGAACTAAAAACAAGAAAAAATATTTTCTGCTGAAAAGATAACTTCTTTTAATTTTCGTTTGAAAGAAGGTAAAGCCCATTTCAATAAAAAATCAAAATTTGGCAAAACTATTTTATTCCATAAATAAGGACCGCGATAAGAAATAATTAATTGTTCAAATTTAGTTTGGCAGAAACGTTCTTGTAGATTCAATTGCGAAGATTGTATTTGTTTATGGGTTTTACATTATAAAGGTTTAATTGGTTTATATATTCATCAGGAGATGAATGATTTTTACATTTAAACATGAAATATAAAATATTATAATCATTTAGTTCGTATATATTTAAGACTTTCATTTCTCTTAGAAGTGGTTTTGAATTTGAAAAACGAAAAACTTTTTAATTTGTTTTTACTACTATTTGTTGCAGATGGCTCCTTGTGCACATTTTTCAATGAAAACAATCCACCTTTAAGTTAATCGAGGCGATTGTTGTTGTGCTGACGCTAATATTAAGTTGACAATCAGTTTCTTATATTAAGTTGACCATCAGTTTTAATTGACTGTCACCTTCATGTTAAAGTTTTTTTGATTTGATCTTTAATCAATATTTTGGTATAAAACAGATTTCTAAATTATAATATTGCAATTTCTAAATTATATGTTTTATTTCTCAATTACATATTACAATTTCTTAATTATATCTTTAATGCTCTCAATTAATCTTGAAAAAATTTAACAGAGTACTTGACTATAATCTCATTATTCTCTTTTAAAATTTAGAAATACTTCGGAATTTATTTCCGGTTTAAGAAGACTCGGATTTTGATTTACCGTATTAGTTAAGTCAAATAAATATTTAATAATATATTATTTATCAACAAAAAAGCGCGCTGTACTTTTAAAAAGTATAACAAAAGTAAAAAAAAGATCTTTTAAAATAATACATCCGAAATTTTTAATAGAAATATGGAAGAACGCTTATTATTTTAAATTGTTGAACATAGCATTATATTGTACAAGAAATCGTTGCATTTGTGGTACTATGTATATAATAATTAATTTAAAATGAAATCACACAATGAAAAACAGAAGTTGTAACAAACGTGACACATTTGTTACAACTTCAGTTTTTTATTTACACACACACACACACACACACACACACACACACACACACACACACACACACACACACACACACACACACACACACACACACATTATGTGTGTGTGTTTGTGTGTATACATGCAGGGTTTAACATTGAAAAACTTTAGATACCATGTAAAGTTTATGTTTTCAAAAAATACACAGTCACTATTAGGAAGACTATTATAAATTACATACCCAGTATGCTCATTTTGGCTAATATTGTACACAAAATTAAAATTACTAAAAACACTCATAAAAATTATCCTATTATTTTTGGAAGTTATAACAATTGTAATACCACAATGTTTTATATCTAAGATTCAGATTTTTAAAAATGAAAAATTGCAAATGGTAAATTTTTTTTCTTTTTAAGATATCATTACAAATGCTTATACGTTATAAGTATTTGATCTATATGTGTTAGTAAAGAGAATAATGTGACGACAAAGAAAGCTGTATAATCATCAAAATTCACTGCTTATTATATTGTCTAAAGTCTACTTTATCTTGTATATTATAAAATTTATTATTTTCTACAAATACCATTTTAAATTGCTTCTGCTGTTGATATAATAGCAGGTTTACCAATACATTAAGCAAATAAAAGTTTTGTATTTTTTTTCACTACATCTAGTAATCATTTAAAAAATTGCATTGAACAACAATCTTTTATCATTTGAAATTTCTAACTCCAAAAAAGATGTGTAGTCTATATCCCTTAAAAAATAGTTGAAAATTTTGGTTATTTTATACAATTATTTATTATTTGGTTATATTATACAAGTTCAAATTTATTTCAGTGAAGAAACCACAAGTATTTTTTTTTTAAAGCAGGGTGTTAATAATATTGTGCACTTTTATTTTATTCATAGAAAAACTGTTATGTTGGATTAAGTTTTAAAAAATTTGTATTGGTTCAAAAAATGTTTTCTGAAAAATTTATATTAATTGTCTTTCCACGTATTTGAAAAAACCATAAATTTCCTTAAATATATCAAAATTTGAGACATGTCCATCAGTGAAATTCAATTTTTTTTTTGATTCATAGTTATTGCAACGAAGCTTTTTATCCACTGTTTAATCTTTCATCCAGCCTCATGATATAAAGCACATAATTAAAAAATAATTTGACTTGAAATATAATTGAATAGTTTTAGCTAAATTTAACTATAGTTGAATAATTATAAAGTTATAAGTAGCTTACTAATAGTTAATAGTATACAATAATTAATACCATTTCTAATTATTATTTATTTTATTTATGCACAATGTAATATCTGATTTTTTTTTTGAATTCTTGTTTTTTTGTTATTGTTTGATAAGGTTTTACATGCCCTTTTTCTGAGAAACAGCTCCTTATTATGAGAACCTGTTTTTGCTAATTATATATATATATATATATATATATATATATATATATATATATATATATATATATATATATATATATATATATATGTATATATATGTATATATATGTATATATATGTATATATATATATATATATATATATATATATATATATGTATATATATGTATATATATGTATATATATGTATATATATATATATATATATATATATATATATATATATATATATATATATATATATATATATATATATATATATATATATATCCATGTCAGTCCTATGCAAGGAAATATAGAGAAAATGCTTAAATTTCAGGCATTAGAAGGTTAGGCATGCTGTAAAAGTGGCAGTAATTAGATTGTTGTGTATGATGATCATAGGTAAAAAAAAACTTTATGGTTTGGATGCATAGGAGTTAAGTGTTCATATTTTATAACAGAAAGGGTCATATAGTTAAGATAAGTCATCTGTTACACGTTCTCTCTTTTAGTTTTCTTATAGGTTTTTCTTCTGAAAGTACTTTCTACATCTTGATACCTAATCATTTTTATTTTAAGGTATTTTGGAAACATTTCCAAACATTTATATTTCCAAATCATTTTAAACTTTATTAACACACCCTATACATTTACTTTTCCTGATTTCAGTCTTATAATATTGCATATATTATTATATTTTGAGTCACCTCAAACATCTAATTATCTTCTCTGATAGTTTCAAGATGGGCATCATAGTAAATTTTATCTCTGATAGTTTCATCAGATGGGCATAGATGGGCATCATCAATCTTAAGTGCCCAGTTATGTTTAATTGTATAATTGGGAATAATATATCAATTTGATTGCAAAATTAGCACTTGCTAAGATTGCATCTCTTTATTGTGCTCGCTATTTTTTTACTCAGAATTCTATTCTTTATCACTATAAATCTCAAATCCATCCTTGTATGGAATACTGTTGCCATATCTGGGGATATATCACTATAAATCTTAAATTCATCCTTGTATGGAATACTGTTGCCATATCTGAGGAGGATTGTCCAATGGTGCCCTTATCTTTTGTAGACAAGGTGCAAAAACACATTGTAAACATAGTTGGACCTGCTCTTGCAGCCAACCTTCAACCTCTGTCACATCGTCGTAATGTTGCTTCTCTTTCTCTTTTCCACAAATACTATAATGGGTACTGCTCTAAAGAGCTAGCGTCTCTTGTGCCATCTACTAAAATTCATTCTCGTGTTACTCGTCATTCAATTAAGTCTCATCCTTTTTCTGTTACTGTTCCTAAGTGCTCCAAAAACTCTTATTTGTCTAGTTTTTTTCCTTGAACATCAGTTCTTTGGAATTTGCTTCCTTCATCTTGTTTTCTTGATTCTTATAATTTGCAATCTTGCTTGATAAACTTGATCTTTTTTCTTTAAGTAACTTTTAACTTGAATGGTTGCTTGCAGTCTTGTTGGAAGGGAAGAGATTAAGAAAAAAAAAATCATAACATTCTGGATGCATGCCATTTATACATTTTTTCTGATCTACCAGCTAGATTGTTTATGATTTTGAGATAGCAAAAAAAAAATTTAGCAACACTAAACTTTTTTACCACTAGTTATTTCATCTTGTGTTGAGTTAAATTTGCCTGGTGAACTAATATATTTGTTAAAAAGTTAAAATGTATAGATAATATATTATTAAAAATACACACATATATATTTTTAACTAATTTTAATCTTATATACTTTATAATTAGTAATAATTTTCATAAAGTTCTTTTAGCACCAAACAATTTTTCTGTTTTAGATATTTAGTTAATCTTTTGTTTCATAAATTATTTTGTGATAATTATTATTTAATTAATTATTTAATTTACTCAATTTTTATTAAAAAAGAAAAAAAGAAAACTCTTTTTGATAAAAAAAGCTTGCAAATTTTTGCAGCCTGAAAATTTAGTAAGCCATGATGTACATAAGTGGATTTAGGTGTGTGCTGTCGTTTTTTGTACATTTTGATTTTTAAAATGCCATTATTGTTCCAGACAAATGAGAAAGAATCAAAGAATAATGTATATTTGCATATATATATATATATATATATATATATATATATATATATATATATATATATATATATATATATATATATATATATATATATATATATATATATATATATATATATATATATATATAAATTATGTGTGTCTATTCTACAATAGAGTGCTCAATGTTCTTAAAGAATAGCAGTTGTATTTATATCTCTTCGTTAAACTAATGGAAAGTTTAAGCATTTGTTAAAAAAAAAACTCTAAATGTTATAAAACAGAGGAAAGTAAATGATATTCTAATCCTTCCATTTAGGTTCTCTATATTTCTTCAATAATTTTTTTAGTTGAAATTCCACTGTTAACCAACTCCGTTAACTATTTTTTGTGCTGTTTTGTCACGGCATCTAAATGTTGCGATGCCATAAGACGATGATTTTGTTTATTTTGTAAATCACAGTCAGTGATTTTTTAAATAATGAGTGCTGAGTAGTTTTTTAAATTTATTTAAAACTTGTTACAATAAAAAAAAAATTCAAAGAGTTTGTATCTACTTAATTTCATTAGAAAACTTAAACTATTTAATTTCATTTTTTTAAATTTTGTACTTATGGATTTAACTCTTATGGATTACACATTTTCTCATAACTCTATTTTCTTTGAATGTTGCAAATGGATCCAAATATTAAAACCGAGTAAATTTATTGTGACACATTTCAATAAATCACGATCTTCTTTTTCGGAGGTTTATTCTCCTAGTGTTTAAACTATATATTAACTTCAAAATGAGTTATGTCACTGTGTACCTTGTACTGCCTTTCTGTTTAAGAAGTTGATAACTAATTATTAAAAATATTTTGAAATGAAATTTTAACTAGAGGTATACCGGATATTTTTGCCAGATATGCCGGATATTGAACTTTTCTAAAATTTTATAAGTGTTTATGAAGAAAAAACAAGTCTTGCTAGTCTATAATAAATAATATTCAAAATCTTACTTTAAAAAATCAGTGAAAAACTGTATGATATAGTATATATGTGCTGACAAAGTATAGAAAATAGTAATTAAAACAAAACAAAAATTTTTATACCAGTTTTTTCTTGATTTTATTTTTTTAAATCTTGAACACTATTTAATGTAGAATGGCAAGACTTGTTTTTTCTTCATAAACACTTATAGAACTTTAGAAAAGTTCAATATCTGGGAAAAATATCCGGTACACCTCTACTTTGAATAAAAGGATAAAGCAGGGTTAAATTTTGGCGTTAACAGTCTTCTCATAACTAATTTTTTTCTTGCTGTTAACTAAACGGAGACATAAGGATACGAGTTTATTTTATAGCTTGTGTTAAAAACTGCCGTTTTACTTTTAACCAGCTGATAGCTTATTGGAGGGTTTAACAGTTTTACTTTTAACCAGCTGATAGCTTATTGCAGGGTTTAACATCTAAATTTTTCTTCAACAATTTGTTTCTCCATAAGTTGGTTCATCAGGAAGAATCTTCCTGATGAACTAACTGATGGAGAAACAACTGAGCTATTCCAGCTCAAAAAAAAAAAAAAAAAAAAAAAAAAAAAATATATATATATATATATATATATATATATATATATATATATATATATATATATATGCACATGCTAATATATATTGTTCTTTGATTATTTCTTCTTTGTCTGGAATAAAAATGGTATTTTGAAATTTGGAATGTATAAAATATATTAGTATAGTAAACACCTAAATCCATTAAAATAAGTGCATACATTATTACAATGATAATGATTGTAATGATAATCTGCCTTTTATCAACTAATAGGTATTTACATGCAGTTATGTTTAGATACTACAATGAATGCAGTGTTTACATCTGAAAAAGAAAAAAACTTTATTCAAAATCTTACTAAATCTCGAAGTTTTATGCCAAAAGCCTTTGTTGTTTCGGCAGGTGCTTATGTTGCATATCGAGCATTAACTTACAGTTATTCAAAATTCATTGAGAGAAATGTTACTAATAAACATGAGAATTTCAAGCAAAAACAAGTTACTAATAAAAAGTTGTTTCTGGAGAAATTAATAGAATTGTTAAAAATAATACTCCCTGGTATAAAAACTAAAGAGTTTGGCTTATTATCAATCCATTCTATAGCTTTAATAACAAGAGCATTTTTGTCAATATATGTAGCAAAGTTAGATGGTAAATTAGCAAGATGCATTGTCGAGAAAAACTTATTCAAATTTATATCTTTGCTTTTGCAATGGATTGGTGTTTCTATTCCGGCAACCTTTATTAATTCTCTGCTGAAGTATTTAGAGGGTAAACTTGCATTGGCTTTCCGAACTCGTTTAGTAAAATATGGTTATGAGCTCTACTTTCAAAAACAAACATACTACAAAATTGGGAATCTTGATTCTCGTTTATCTGCTCCTGATGAATGTCTTACTGAGGATATCAGAATGTTTTCTGAATCTGTATCTCACTTGTATTCACACTTAACAAAGCCAGTGCTTGATTTATTATTGGTATGTTTTTCTTTAAACAGCATGGCAAACAAACGCGGCCAGTCATGGTTAAAACCTGTCATGTTAGGTACATTTGTGACAGTATCTACAGCTCATTTGTTAAAGATATGCTCCCCAAAGTTTGGCAAACTTGTTTCTGAAGAATCTATTTGTAGAGGTAATTTAAGAACTGTTCATTCACGAATTATTACAAATGCTGAGGAAATAGCTTTTTATGGAGGACACAAGGTTTCTTTTTAATAATTTTCAAAATTTTTTTGTCTTATTGTTATTGCTAACTTTATTATACTTCATTAGGGTGTGTCGATTTTAATTTTTTTTTTCAATTTCAAAAACGGCAAGGTTACTTTTAAGATGAAATTTATGGAGATTCTGAATCTGCAAAAAAAAAATAAAAAAAAATAATTTCTTGCTGGTTATATATCCTACTCGCTTCTCATAGAATTATGTTTTTACACAAACCTCTGTAACCTATATTTAACATTACAAACAATTTAGTCATTAACAAATTTTAAATAGTTTATTATATTCTTGTAATAGTATAAAAAAGGAACCTGCTTAACGCAATGTTTGATGGATTGGGAATGGAATGGCCAATCTGGAACAACCATAGGCTTGTGAAAATATTTTCTGACTTCATGAGTTGTGAGGCTTGTGGTAAGTAGTGGTTTGTCTATTGAATCTTTCCACTCAATTAGATTAGTCAATTTATCAGCATCAGTATTTATGCTTGGGGTTTTGCGAATTCTTACTGAAACTCTCCAAACTGAATATTATCATCTCCTTCCTTTCTAATTTCTAGCACCTTTTTTGCTCCTAACTTTCATTCCTTTTCATCTTTGGAACACAAAAGAGTTTGAATAATGCATTCACTAACTGCAAACCATGTTCGCAAATTTTAAATAAAATTTATAAATTGTTAATTACATGTAAGTTTTAATAAAGATATTAAGATTCAACATAACATTTATTGAGTTAATCAAAAATTTTAGAATTTTTTTTTTTTAAGTTATAGTTTTTCCCTGTTAATTAGTCACATTTTAGTCATTTTTCCGTTCAAACCAATGCTGACCCACCCAGCAAGAAATTATTAAAAAAAAATTTTTTTTTTTGCAGATTTGGAATCTCCATAAAATTCTTCGCCAAAAGTAACCTTGCCGTTTTTCAAATTGAAAAAAAAAATTAAAATGGACACACCCTAATACTTTATTTAATTGTATTTATTATTATAAATTATTTATTGCATATTTTTATTGTATATTATATATTAGATATATATTGCGTAGAATATTTTATATTATATGCAATATATAATATATTTTATTATATTGCATATAATTTTCTTGTTTGTTTTTAAATTTTAATGTTAATTTAGAAATAATGAAATTTCTGGAAAAAATTGATAAAATCTATTTATATTTTTATACTGTAAGAAAAACAATGCAAAGTTGAAGAAACCAAGAATTGATTTTCTGGTGATTGACTGAAAATAACTAAATTATTTTCTCAAGTTAACCAATATGATTTATTTTATTATTTGAGTAGATTTTAAAAGAAAATGTTTTCTCAACAAAAGTGGAATGAATGTTGTATATATATATATATATATAATATATATATATATATATATATATATATATATATATATATATATATATATATATATATATATATATATATATATGTATATATATATATATAATATATATATATATATATATATATATATATATATATATATATATATTTATATATATATATATATATATATATATATATATTTATATATATATATATATATATATTTTAAAAGAAAATGTTTTCTCAACAAAAGTGGAATGAATGTTGTATATATATATATATATATTATATATATATATATATATATATATATATATATATATATATATATATATATATATATATATATATATATATATATATAATATATATATATATATATATATATATATATATATATATATATATATATATATATATATATATATATATATATATATATAAAAATATATATCTGTGTGTGTGTATATAAGGGTCTACACTCGGACTTTTGGTCAGTTGCCAGAGGGGCGACTGAAAGTAACTAATTTGTTAATGTTAGTCACCCATCGACATATTGAATTGCCTGTTGCTATTTTTTCATTCAAAAGATTTTGCATTCAGCAGAGCTCTCTCATATCTAGTCATTTTTTTTTATAGATCTAAGTGTAGACTAGAAAAAGTTTGTATAAATAAAAGTAATATTATAAACTATAAATAACAGTTTTTTCACTTGAATTGAATGCTTATTTTTTAAAGAATGTAAAGAATACTTAAAATAAATAATGTGAAGAATAGTGGAAATAAATAATGTGAAAAATATTTGAAATAACTAATGTGAAGAATACTTGAAATAAATAATGTAAATAATACTTGAAATAAATGTGAAGAATACTTAAAAAGGAATTAAGGAAATCATAAAAAGGTGCTTTTTTTTTACAACAACAAAGTCTTCATAAATATAAAAAAAGCAATTTAGAAATACTTTATAACCCCTTCGCCTTTAATGTGTTGTAATTATAAAGATCTTGTTTGTTTCAGGTGCCTGAAAACTATTGATATTTTGAAAGTATTTTAAAGTACTATGTTATAATTAAATTAAATTTTGAACCATGTTAAAAATAAAATTTTGAACCATGTTAAAAATAAAATTTTGAACCATGTTAAAAATAAAATTTTGAACCATGTTAAAAATAAAATTTTGAACCATGTTAAAAATGATTTGACTAATATATCAAAAGTTATAGAATTTAATTTTGCTATTTAAAAATATCATATTTTTTTTAAATAAAGATTTTTTTTTTGTTCATTAATCATTACAAATTCGTAATATATAATAGAATCGTTTACAGAGAATAGTAAAGTTTAAAAAAAAATCACAAAGTTATGCTATACAAAAAATATATAAAATAAAACTGTATAAAATAAATTATAAAAAATATATCAAATAAAACTGCTCATATATTTTTGTTTGGAAAAAGAAAAAAGTTTATATAATAATATAAATATTTATATAATAATATAAAAAATTATAAAATATAAATAGTTTTTAGGTATAATTTATAGATAGATTTTATCAGTTGCCAATAAGATATTTGCAAACGTAAACCGTACTAGTGCTCACAGTCCTACTAATTTTTTGTTTAGAAGTAGTAATAGTTCTATTAAACAGTACCTAAAAATATATAAAAGCGTAATACTGCTTAACAAGGCCTTGTCGAAGTATTTTTTTTTGACATGTTTAGTTTTATTACTTTATCTCTAAATCCTTAAATCCTTTATCAAAATTTGTAATAAAATTGTATTTTTGCTTAGCAATAAAAATTTTTAGTTTTTATTTAGGAACTATTTTTTTAAATACGTTCAAATGCTTCTATAATTTTCTTATGATCTAAGTAATAATAGAAAATGCAGAAAACAAACTTTGGCACTGTGGCTTTATTATTATTGTAGATTATTTTTATTAGTTTTATTTTTATTTTGGTTACTTTTTTTTTATATAATTTTTAAATTTAAAAAAAGAAGCTAAAACTGCGAATAAAAATAAAGTCACCCTTTTGAGCCACTTTATTGCATCAAAGGAATATTTTTAGTCGCCCTTTGCAAAATGAATGTACACCTCTGATATATATATATATATATATACATATATATATATATATATATATATATATATATATATATATATATATATATATATATATATATATATATATATATATATATATATATATATATATATATATATATATATATATATATATATATATATGTACATACATACATATATATATATATATATATATATATATATATATATATATATATATATATATATATATATATATATATATATATATATATATATATATATATATATATATATATATATATATATATATATATATATATATATATATATATATACAGGGGCTATTCTAGATCTTTTCTGACAGCAACGACTATATTTGGGTGCCACCCAAATTCAGGTATTAAGGACTTTTTTTTTTTTTTAATGGCTAATATTATTATTATTTTTTAAATATCTAAATAAAATTGTAATTTTTTTATTTATTACAAATTTAATTAAAAATTGATGAAGTATTTAGCATTATATCACTTTTAGTGTCAAACCTCTCTACATAAGCATCAAATAAGTCTGACTATTCAGATGATGAAGATCAAGATTCTTTAAGCTTTATAAAAAATTCATTTTACTATTCAATTTTTTATTCAACTGCAATGAAGAAAGATCCATGTAAAAAAAAAATCTCATACTATGGCATTATTTGGAGCCAAGTTAGAAATCGTTTAATAATGAGAAAGCTTATAATATAAATGCTTAAAATATGACAGATGTTTAAGATCAAGATTCATCAGAAACTGTGCAATTGCTGATGACTAAGTTGTTTGATGACTTTGTTTTGAATTTTTTAGTTTAAATATTATTGTTCCAATTACAAAAAATTCTAAATTACAAAATATATAACACTAAACTCCTTATTTTATCATCAATAGAAAAATTGTTAAGCAAAATCTAATCTTGAGTGTATATGGAAATTAATTAATGTATGATCAGCTTTGCTTTATGCAAACAAATACTGATGCAGCATCATTAGGTCTCAGCTTCACATAATTACTAACAGTAATTATGTGAAGCTTTGCTCAAAATACTTTTGATCGAAGTCTCAGAAATCAGAAATCTCTTGTTATTGTAGCAATTC
>NC_061168.1:28555873-28558373 GCF_022113875.1 Hydra vulgaris
CTTGGTTGACAGCTTGCTATACTTTAGTGTCCTAAAACAACATATTAAACACTTATTTTCTTATTTTAAACATCAAGTACGAACAATTTCACTAATTACTACTATACTAATTACAATTACTACTATCATAGTTACTTAATTAGTTTACAACCTTATTACATAATTATTTTTTATAATTTCACTATTTTCAGCTGCATTACACCACAGTCATTACACCACAGCAAAATTGTTGCTACAGCAACACTTTTGCTGTAGTGTAATGTGGTTTTACCTACAGTAGCACAGCTGCTACTGTAGCGTTATCTTTAGAGCCACAAAACATTTACCAATGATATTTTGAGAGCTTGATAAAATATGGCTAGTATCACTCATCAGGGATGTGTCCTTGCTACCTTTATCATTAATTTTTATTTTTGGTAATTTCGTATCCATATAATAAATTTATATATAAATTTTATCAAAATGTTTTCAGAAAAAAAGTAGAAATTTAAGTAAAAGAAATTTTAGGAAATAAAAATATTATTATGTGTTCTTTTACTCTTTTTTTTGTCTTTAAAGATGCTTCATCAAACATATCAGAACAGATAAGTGAAAGAAGCCAAACATTTACAACATCAAGAAATCTCCTTCTGTCTGGTGCTGATGCTATTGAAAGAGTTATATCTTCTTTAAAAGAGGTATATTTATATCTACTATAAAGTATATAGATCAGCAATTGCTTACTGTTTTTGCTTATCTTTATGGCATATACTGCTTTTTCAGAAAAAAACAAAACAAAAAACAAATAGTTAAAGAAAAGTTAGCTTCCTCAGCCCTAACCCTCATTCGACATAGCAGCACTCTTTTACAACAGCAGTCTTTAAGATAGTTAATTTATGTGCTGTAGCCCCTGGCATCAAGCTATTTCAATATGACATAACACTGCTAATCTGAACACACATTTATACTTATATGTATGTATATATATATAAGTATAAATGTGTGTTCAGATAAGCAGATTTATATATATATATATATATATATATATATATATATATATATATATATATATATATATATATATATATATATATATATATATATATATATATATATATATATATATATATATATATATATATATATATATATAGGGTTATTTCATATCAAATCACCTAGTTTTTTAAAACTTCCCCTGGATACCATCTCAGATTTGCTTTAAACTTTGACCACACACAGATCTTATGAAAAAAATACAATCCAGAAAATTTCAGCTTGATTGACCAATTTGTTCAAAAGTTATGATTGAATTAAAAATGACCAAAATCCGAAAAATTTGTGTATCAGGAGCTTACAGCAGTTTTTTGATTTTTGACAAACCATAACTTTTTAAATAAAGATGGTGATCACCTGAAATTTTGTAGGGTAATAGTTTTTCACCCAAATAATCCATTATTGCAGTTGTTTTTGACTGATTTTTTTACAGTTTTTGAGTTATTGTACCTTAAAGTTGCTAAATATTGCAACATTATAGATATTTTTTTGAACTTTAACGTGTTACAGTTTCATACTTAATTACAGAAAATTGATTTTTTTGTTACCTTTTTGTTAAAGTTCTATATATAGACAATCACCAAAAAAAATTTAAAGACCTATACTCTATCTTATGACATGATTGTAGCCTTTTGAGAATGATAATATTTTCAAAAGGAGAATGTTATTAGACTATGAGCTAACCTTAGGTCATAGTCTAATAATTAGTCATAGGGATGACAGTAGTATATATATTTTTTTATCTGTGAATGAATATATTCAGTTTTTTTTTTAATGACATAATGTCTTGATTTGTACTAATAATAATGACATAATCAGTGTCATAATCAGTATCTGATATTTGTTAGTTTCTTTGAGATTTAATATGTTTATGTCTTTTTTAAACTTTTTAGATTAGTAATAAAAATAAAAAAATAGTAAAAAATGACAGAGAAATGTTGTGTGGGGAAAGTTTTAAATGAAGATTGTGACAAAACGTATTATTGTAGAATGATTGGAAGAATAAAACTAAAAGATGTTGCGAGCACAGATGCTGAAGTTTTAATTCTAAGAATTGGACACACTTTTGAACTAAATAAGGAGATATGTTTTCACCATGAAAAGGCCTATATTTCTAGATATGAAGCGCTTCAAAAATACTGCTGTGATCTGTTTAAAGTCCACAAGAAAAAAGTTATTAAGGGATTGTGTAAAGTTGATAATTTAACAGCTAGTTGACTTAAGATTAAACCTGGTCAAAAACTTTGCACTAACTGTTTGAATGAATTCAAAATTAACAAATTACAGGAAAATTTAGTCAAGAAGATGAAGACAAAGATGTTGATGATGAGGACAAAGATGTTGACAAGATGAAGACGAAGATGTTGATGATGAGTTCTTCAGACCTAAATAAGACAGTTTTAAATAAGAGTGCTTCTTTACTGGAAATATCTCCTCTAAAAAATGTAAGTAAACGTGACAAATTAGA
>NC_061168.1:28563373-28585873 GCF_022113875.1 Hydra vulgaris
AGGCTTAACACTTTTTCAAGTTTTATTTTTTTAAGATCGTTCAAGGTATGCATTTTCTAATAACTGGTCCTAATGGTTGTGGTAAAAGTTCGTTATTTCGCATCTTGAGTGCTTTGTGGCCGGTTTTTGGTGGAAGTTTATGCGTGCCTCCTGTGGAAGAAATGTTTTACATTCCACAACGGTATGTAATAGTAAAAATATTAACCTTAAATCTATGGGCTAGATTTTGTCTGCTCATCTTTGTTTGGTTTTATTTGTTACAAACAGTTAATGATGATTTTAATCTTTTAATAAGTACTTCAACTCAGCCATTACAAGCAAAACGTTTACACACCTACATAAATAAAACTTGTAATTACCACACTACTGTAAATACTATAGTTATATGACCAAGTTAATAAAATTATGCAGGTAGCAAATAAGTTATATTATGTTATAATTTATAATAATAGAGTTATAAATTATACAGAACCCAAATTTAAACCTAAAGAAGTGTATTTCATAAGTTTTAGTTACTATAGTGTATTTGTAAAATATTATAGTATAATAATATTGTTAATTATAAGTTTAATAAACAACAATAGATTTTTTAGATTACTAGACTTTTTTTACTTTTCTAGACTGGTTTTAGAGACTCATACAAATTCAATAAAAGTGTCATTAATAAGAACAAGTCTAATATTTCTCATACATGGGTCTAAATCTATTACTTATACAAAGAATATAGCAAATTTTTTCAAAAAAACTCTTTTGAAAAAAATTCTTCTATTGTACCTAAAGATCTTTCTCTTATTCCAAAGAACAAAATTAACCAATTGTTTGACATTACATACTTCATTGCTTTTAGTTATTTCTTACTTAAACTTTTCACAGCTTGAGGTCCTAACAACATTCTTGTCAGTCTTAAAACAAGGTATTAGTTACAACAAGTAACAAAAAGTTTTCTCTAGAACTCTTTTTTATACTCTCTGAACTACTGAACAAGTGGAAAATGGCCTCTGTGGTTCCAATTTTAAAAAAACTCTAGATATTGATTTGACCCCCTGTAAATGTCATGCAGTAAGTCTGCTTACTTAGTAGCGAGGTCTTTGAGTTTTTATGTTACTACTTTTTACTTGTAGCAAGGTCTTTAAGGCCCTGTTTGAGTTTTCAAGTTACAAACTAATATCTAATCATGTGTCTAACAACTGAACAACACTCTATTTTATTTCCAATAACTTCTGGTATACTGCAAAGTTCCATCCTTAGTCCTGTGTTGTTCCTCATTTATATTAGCTAGAAAGTTTGGACCTGTAAAACTTCTCAAACTATTCTTTATTTGATTTCGATAAATTACAGAAAATTGTAGAATATAATGATCTTAACCTCATTAGCGATCTTTATTTACCATTTTCTCTTGCATTTCTTGAGTGTTATATTATATATGTGCACATATAATATAATAAACATAACAAAGTGGATATGTTAAAAGTTGGCTTAAATAAATATTTTGGCTCCTATAATATTGAAGCTTCAGTTTTATTGTCTATTTGTTGTTTTTTTAACTTTAAGCTTTGAGACTTAAAGTTAAAAAAGCAACAAATTTTGTTATGCTTTCTTTCTGTTTTTTTTTTAATGAAACCATCTTTATTTGATATGGCAGCAAAATTTAATTACATAAAAAAAAAAAAAAAAAGGTTACTGTTAGTGTTATCCAGGTTATATTTTTAAAATGCTGAAAAATATGTTGCGTAAAATATTTGTTATAAATTTTGCCTTGCTTTTGACATAATTTTGCGTTGAGCGAATTAGTTTGTTTGAAGCTTTCTTCAATCATTGTAAGGTAATGACTAAAAAACATAATATACATAATATATAATATACGTTAATATAAAACAGTTGCTTGGCTAATTTCACGACCTAGCTCTAGCTCTACATGGTTGGTTAGCTCTAGCTCTACATGATTGGTTAGCTCTAGCTCTACATGATTGGTTATGGATTATAATATATCTTAAATAAACTTTCAAATTTTTTTTAAATATGTTTAATGGTAAAACAATAATCATTAATAAATTAGGTATATTTGAAAATAAAACATATTTTGTATATTATTTATTGAATTATTCAAAAGTTATGTAATTTCATAAATCAAACTTTCGGAATTTTATATTCAATATTTGGAATAATATTAGTACTTATAAAAATCAAAATGTACAAATTTTGGATAATTAATGCATTAAAATAATGTTCATATTAATAAAAAGTATAAATGATAAATTAATAAGTACAATAACTAAAGTTAGCAAAAAATCCAACTCGTGAACTATGAGTTTTCGAAATGAAAAACCATAGACAATAATTTCAGAACATTAGAAAATAAAACATTATTTGTACTACATTTTTTGCCTATCATACCTTGAAAGGGATGTTTATCGCTCTTGTTCTTAAACATGCAACATATAGTTAAAACTCAATTTTTTTTAATATACACTAATTTCATCAAAAGTTTGACAACTTTTCAGAATAAAAAAAAAGTAAAATCTGATATAGTCAGTGGAACTCAATAAACAAATACCTGTTTATCACCAGAAACAACATGTCAGCCGAGAACCAAGAGGCTGTATGTCCATTTTTTGCGTTTCCAAGAAAATCAAGTTTTAAAATTTAATTTGTAAAGACTTTCAACCAGAATGTCAGACTAATTTTTAAATATTTTTAATTCTTGAGACTAGATTTATTAGACACATACTCCATTAATTGTTGAATATTTATTGATAATAAACTGAAAATACATAATATGCTGACATACAGCCTCTTGGTTCTTGGCTGATGAACTGTTAAAACCTCAGCATCAATAAAGTTATTGAAAAGCACAAATTTTCATTCAAGTACCGTTGCAAATTTTAATAAATTTCTAAATAACATAATTACACAACCAATTTTAAATTTTAAACAATGAAATGGCGTTACTGTAAAAATAATGTTGTTCAAACACTAAACAGGAAAGTTGTTTCTTTTATTAGGGTCTTATCAATTTAATCTGCACTCAAAAATGCATTGATTTCCAGGTAAACGTTCCAGCACTTGTTATTAATTGTCAGTGAATCCACATTAGTGAGTGTTAAAATAACTCATTTAGCATAATCATCTCATTCATTATCTTCAAATATCTCATTAACAATTAGGCTGTTTCTCTATTGATGTACTCATTTGGTGTTTCAATACACTCTTTAAAAGAATCTTCCTTTTTGACAGGTATTAATCCACTACTGTATTTACTAGCCATTGTAAAAACTCTCCTTACCCATCATGTACTTTAATTTTTCAGTTAATACAAACTTTGGCAACTATTGCCTATGTAGTGAACATTTTATACATGCGTCTACAACTTCAGCCCTCTCTACCAAAAAAATTACTTCCTTATCAAATGGAATGTTGTTAATGCAAACATATAATGGAAAGTTGTTGTAAATAAACTATAAATTGCATTTAAAATATGTTTAGATATAATGAATTTCCAGTCCATATGGCTGTATGAATTTCTATTGGGTATATGAATTTGCAGTCCATATGGCTGAATGAATTTGCAGTCCATATGGCTGTAGCAGATAAAACACTCATACTGTTGATTTCATCTATCAAATAGTTATATTTAAATGTTTTTTTATAATAAAGGCTGATTGATTCATAAAACACTTTCAAGAATGTTGAATACATAGATACTACATAACCCAGGGGCTACCTGCCCAATACATATCTGTTAAACAAAATGATACTACATTTCCTGCTATATAGGTACTACATAGCTACTCCATAGGCATGTAGCCCTATATAAGATGTAATATTCAATATTTTAAATAAATTTAATTTAAATGAATCGAGTTTTTAAAATTAAAAAAAAGTTTGTAAAATAAAAAAAACAAACAATTTAAACAATTAAAATAATAGTTTTAAATTAAATATATTACCTGTATTTCTCGATATTAAATCAAAAATTTAAAACAATTTAATTTGACGTCAGTTAACTAATAATTGTCACTAAGTACATTAAGTTAGAAGTATTTAGCCAGTTACACAATAGAAGATACTTTTTTAGCCAATTACATTTGTTATAACATATGTAACTAAGCTTAATAATCAGTAACTAAGCGCATTAAACATTAACTGGAGTATTAATATTTAGATGATCTTCCTGATAAACTTACCTATATTGTGGCTCTATTTCCTTATGACACATTTATATACTAAAGACTAGACAAAATTTGCTATCAAAAAGTCATCACTTTTTATAGCATAAAACTAGCAATCAATTTTAAATGTGAGCTCACCTCATTAGCAGAATAAGGCTTTAAGTTGCCCTATTCTGGATGTATAGCAATGCTCTTACTGAACCCTGCTTTATGTTTTCACTACTAATCTCTCGTGGAAATCATACAATCAACAGAGTCCCAAAAAAGACACTTTTGATTTTCAGATTTGAAAGTCACATTTCTTCCTTTTTTTGGTATCTAAGAGCTCAAAAAATGTCAAGAGACTAATGGACTACTTTTGGGAAGACTTTTAGATTAAAAAAACAGTCAAATTTTGACCCCACAGTCATTTTGTACTCTGGGACTCGAAGCTAAAAAAATATGTTTGAAGTCATTACATATCATTAATTTTTTTCTTATTGCAGATCATAAGTCACCTAACAATATTTGGAGCTCCTGGACACCAGAGACCAAAAAAATAAAGATTTAAAGTTGGAGTCTTTTTGGGACTCCATAACCCTGATAAAATCCATTGCTAATACTATTAATTTGATTGGTTAGAGTGTCGACTTGGTAATCTTTGAGTTCCAGGTTCAATTCCTGCACTAAGCGTATTATGTTTAACTTTAAGTTTTTTATACCTTGCGCGTTGGTTATGATTTTCCATTTAGAATCTGAGTTTATAATTTCTATTACATGTGCGATGTCTAAATTATCATTATTATTTTTTTAATATACACTTTACTTTAGTATCTTTGTTTTGCTCTGAACATCTGTTCATAATATCTTTTTAATTTTATTTTTTTATCTTTTCTCTGTTCCTAATTTTTTCCTTATTTTACTTGGGTTTGACAGCTCGGCCTAGTCCTTTGATGCATATTTTTCCATTTTTTTACATAAATATTAATTTTTTTCTTATTGCAGCTCATAAGTAACCTAACACTTTTAGAGCTCCTTGACACCAGAGACCAAGCAAAAAATAAAGATTTAAAGTTGGAGTCTTTTTGGGACTCCATAACACTGATAAAATCCATTGCTATTATTATTAATTTATTGTATTATTATATTGCATTCAGAGAAATATTAGTCAGAAAAATTAGTTTACAAAAAATGTTATTGAGAAAATAAACTTTTTCTGGTTGTTTCATAAAAAAATAAAGTTTTGATAAATTCTGTTATAATTATTTTGAAAGCAATTTAATCACAATTTTAAATAACTAAAAAAGTCTGCGCTATAAATTTGAAGTCATTAAAGTTTAATGACTCCTTAAGAAGGTTAGTGCCATCTGGTACGAGACTCTTAATGAAGGTTTAAAGATGATTATTTAAAAAAGGTTTTTAATCAATAGTTTAAAATTTTTTTTGATTTGATTTATTATTGATATCATCAATTGTGAGAGTTAAGGAATGATCACAAGCTCAGCACAATTTGATTTGTTGAAGCAAAAAAAGGTAAAACTTTTAAGTTGGTAAAAAAAGCAACTGAAATGGCATTAGGAACCATCTGCAATCTGGTTAAAAGTAAAAAATTATATATGTGAAAAGATATGTGAAAAATCAGCCAAGATCCAGATCGAAGCATATTGTCAAGATAGTTATAAAAAACTGAAAAAGAACCTTTTTTAAAAAGAATTTGGAATACAAGTGAGTGCATGTATCATTGGAAATCAATTGAAAGAGAGTGGAGCAAGAATTCCATGCAAGAAACTATTCCTTTTAAAGATCCATCAAGGCCAAAGACTTACATTTCCAAAAAAATAGTAAATATTTCAGTGTCACTCTGGGAGTTTTGTGAACTGACAAGTTGAAGTTTATTTTTAAAGTCACTGATTAGACATTAAGATTAATCTAATATAATCTTAATGTCTAATCAGATGCTAAGTCGAAGTCCAGAGTCGGAAGTCCAGGAGTCCCTGTTTTTACACGTTGTTTGGAGTCTCACCTGTCATAAAAATTGTTGGTACTCTGGTAGTTAAGAATTTTTTAAATTTTAAATCAGGATATAAAAGTTTGTTATTTTAAAAGCACGAACGTATTGATTTACGCTGTGTATGACAGGCTCTCCAGCATTTAAATTATTTTAAAATGTGCTGTGTGTTTATGGCATACATTGCTTTTAAAGAATATGTAGCAAATCACAGCTTATGCAGTGTACAAAACCTTAGGTGTTCAATGATAGCTAGATGCCAAGTTATACTTAGGAACATATATTTACACACTCAAACATGTGTTAATGCCAAAGTAAAAGAAAATATTTTTTTATCTCGCTTTCCTAATTATATGGTTCAAGCTAAAAGATATGGTTTTGCTGATAAAGGAAGTATAAAAGTCATATTTATAAGTCATATAAGTCGTTTTCTGAGATATTTCATCTAATTAATATTTTAGCTTTTATAATCTTATATATAATTATCATTTTAGCTATTATCATCTAATTTTATAGCATTATTTTAGCTATTTTAAACAGAAGTATCAATTTACTATAAATGTGTCTGAGCATGTTGTAAGAATTTGGAATATTATTTTGAGTTATTATAGTTCATTTATAATAAATAAAAATGCATTACAACATTTTTGTTTAAATTAAGGTTTGATTTATAATTTATTATAATATCGTTTTTATGTTTTTTGTGGGTTATTTAAGTAATTATTAATTTTGAGAAGGGTATAAAATAAGAGAAAGCCGATGTCTAAAGAAACTATCTTTTTGAATTCTGAGCTTCTCGCTTAAAAGGGGAGAAGTTCAGAGTTTGATTACACCACTACCTCATGTAAACCTGAACAACTGTTATCTAAAGTATATAAGTAGAAATACCTAACAAAAAAAGTTGTAATATTTTGAGCAATAAAATGGAATCAATAATAAATTATGATTTTTTACAATTAAAACTTAATATAGTTTGCTCCAGCATTCAGGGACTATTTCATCCCTAAAAACTCTGGTTAATTGACTCAAAAAAAAAAAAAAAAAGTTAAAAAAAGTTGAAAAAAACTTCCAAGAGTCCAAGGAGTATCTATTTTTTGACACTGGAGTCCCTAAAATTTGAAATGGTTTTGCATCCCTGTTTCTAATAATATAAAATCTGCAAGGTTTATGGAAAAGTGCACTCATAAAATATGTACATTTTTTATCTTGATAACATTGAATTTTAAAAAAATACTTGAAGATTTTTTATTTATAAATTAAATTAGTTTAAGGTATGTTGTTTGGTAGGTTTGGGACAGAATTATATACTATGTGTAAGTGTAGTGTAGTGGGTGTATGTGTGATATAGTGGGTGTATATAAAACGAGTATATGTTCAAATTAATATAATAATTTTTTTTTTGTTATTAACCTCCTCAAGGCCAAGAAGGCCACTACAGATGAGGAGGCTACTTAATAGCGGTTATAACCCTCTCTTAACTGTATAACTCCACAAACAAGGCCGCTGCGCAGAAAAACAAGTTGAGCGCAGTAATACCAGGGACATGGTAAGGATCGAACTCGGAACCTCTCGCTTATGAAGCAAGGGTTTATAATAATTTTATGATTATTATTGCAAAATCATAAGTTATAATTTTGGTTCTCATTAACAGTTAAATATATTATATATATTATATATTACATATATTATATATTACTAAAAATATAAGATATATTATACGTAATATATTTTTATAAATATGTAATATATTTTTGTAAATGCTGTTATTGATAAGAATTCTATTATTTTTAGTCCTTATATGACTCTGGGAACACTCCGTGATCAGGTTATATATCCAGACAGTGTATCAGATATGAAGGCAAAAGGCTGGACCGATGATGATTTGGAAAGCATTCTTGACGAAGTATTTTTAAAATATGTTGTTACAAGAGAAAATGGTAAGAAAATGTTTAAATGTAAAATTGTATATTTGATAATTCTTTTTTTAATTATAATTACAATTTGTTACTTTTAACATTATTTACTGTTGGCTAAATTGTTTTAACCAAAGTCTATTTAATTAAGGTTGGGATAGCATCAGCGATTGGATTGATGTTCTTTCTGGTGGAGAAAAACAAAGAATGGGAATGGCTAGAATGTTTTACCATAGGTGGAGAGATTTTCTTTTTAATGTTGTTGTTATAATATTTGTTTGTTTTTTTTTGGTTTTAAAAATGTCTTTTGTTAAATATGTAAAATTGAAAAAAACAAACAAAAAAGAAATAAAACTGTAACAATAAAAAAAATTTACTTTGTCTAACTTATGCTAAGATTTTATGTCTTATTCTGATTTTAACATTTTAACAGCAGTTAAAATAAAAAGTTTAACTTAATATGTAACTTAATATGTTTAAAAAAAATCTTTATTCTTATTGTTGATTCTAATTTAAATCTTTTTTTTTAACTGCCCTCCTCCTCTTATTCTGGCTTTGGATTGCTTCCCAAATTCCTTTGTTTGGAAAATATCTTAAATATTCTCGTTAAATATCATTTCATACAACTTACAAATCTAAAAATGTCTTTTTTTTAATGTATTCCTATTCTTTTAATGTATGGCTAATTTCTGATAACTCGAACTTCCAATAGACCAAGAAAAATGGTTTTATTTTTTTATTTTTTTGGTGTTAATTCACTTCCTTGAGGCTGAGAATGCCACTGCAGATAGGTGCGGGTCCAAAATTCTATGTTTTTTATTTAACCAAATATTCTTAATAAATTTTTTCAGAAAATTTTAATAAACAATTTAGTTTTTGCTATTTTAATGTGGTTGACGTACTTCAATTTTTAGCATTTTAAAAATATTAAAAAACTTAAAAACTATATATCTTTGCAGCATTTTCTTTGCGTGTAAAGTTATGCAAATTTATAATAAAATTTATGCAATTTAAATTTTGATTGGATAACTTTGAATTAAAATGAATGAAAGTTGCGTTTAAACAACATTAAGTCTTACATAAAAAAATATCTTGTGTAAAAAGTTATTTTGATAATTTGCTATTAATTTTGCAAACTGAATTTAGGTACCGATTAAAATGAAAAATATTGCAACAAGAAGTAACAAACTAATAAATAAATAAATCATAAACTAGTGAACAAATAAATCAAAAGTAATAAACTTCTTTAGAAATCTCCCAGTAATAGACAAATTTTATCATACAAAATTGCCTTTATTTATACTCAGGGTTGCATTTGTACTTGTCTTTAATAAAGACAACAATAAATTATATTTTGGAAATTTTTATTAAATAAGGTTGACTGCTCAGTAGTCTTAGGAGCAGTTCGTATATACGCATCAAAAACTTGGATGATTGTATCATTCTTGCAAATAGTTTAGAAAAATTTAGTAATATTTCTTGAACAGAAAATAAGAAAGTATTATGGGTTTGGAAAAAAAGATACAATAATGGAATAACTGATGTATTGCATTTTTAATTGGGTTTTTGCAATTTATAAAACACTTACAAATAAGATTGAACGTGTCATCGTGGCACTCATTGCAATCAGCTTCAGAAATACTGGCAATTACAAAAAAATTAAATTATTGAAAAAAATACAAAAAAACATCGTCTTATGTCTACAGAAAAATAAGCTAATAATTTAAAGTTTCTACTTAACTTGGAAAGTCCTCACAAAATCCGCAATCACCTATGAAGACTTTTATTTTTTGTTATTAATTATCCAAGAAAAACTAAGTGTCTTATCACAAAGCACCATGGAAGTGCAATTTAGCTAGGATATTTTCACATCCTTCTTTACCAATGTCGCTTACCTGGTCAAAGCCAACATCGAACCTCAGACTTCTTGATTCTGAGAAAAAATTCAAATCACTGTACCATGATTGCAATTAAGTTATTTCTCATTTTCACTAGTAATTGTTACAAATTTTTCCTTATATGGAGTAATTTCATGTATAATGCCAAATTTTTTGTTCTATTTATAACTACACATAATAGTTACGTATTTTATTGATACAACAAAAAGAAAAATGTTTACCACAGATTCTACTTTAATAATTATTAAATTCATTTAATTTAATATACAACTATAAATATATAACTACAATAAATTTATAACTACACATAATGTATTTTATTGATAAAACAAAAAGAAAATTTTTTACCACAGATTCTACTTTAATAATTATTAAATTCATTTAATTTAATAATTGATTGTTTTATCAAAATAATCACTTTTATTAAAATTGAAGTAGAAGGCCAAGTGTTTATAATGAAAAAAAAGTATTTAGTAATTTGAAATCTGCATAAAAAATTCATTAAGAAAAAGTGGTTAAACTATAAAGAATCCAAAAAAAGGTAATTTTGGACCCCTTTACTACAGACAAGGAGGCTACTTTAGCCCTCAGAATTAGGGTCAGCCTAACTGCTGACTCAGAAGTGTTTAAGACCGACCTCTGCGTCGGTCTCAAACACTTTTGAGTCAGCAGTTAGGCTGACCCTAGGACTCTGCGCGGACAAACAAGTTGAGCACGGTACTACCAGGGAATACTGGTGAGGATCGAACTCGGAACCTCTCGATGGAAATGACTTAACAATTATTATATATATCGACTAAAGCAAATTTTAATATTATGTTAAACTTTAGCTGATAAGAAATAATAGTTCAAGTTAAAGCAATTTTTCTTAATTCAATGCTATACATTTAATTTACACCATTACACTAATAAATATTTTAATGGAGCTGAACTATATTTATAAGTATATATATATATATATATATATATATATATATATATATATATATATATATATATATATATATATATATGTATATGTATATATATATATATATATATATATATATATATATATATATATATATATATATATATATATATATATGTATATATATATATATATATATATATATATATATATATATATTATATATATATATATATATATATATATATATATATATATATATATATATATATATATATATATATATATATATATATATATATATATATATATATATATTAGGGTGTTCCAAAAAAATGACTTTTTTGAATTTCAACTAACATTGCTTTTCATAAGGTGCCCCAACCTTGATATTACTAATAATTTTTTTTTTTTTTCATGATTAGATCACTCCATGACTTCCCTCAATGAGCCCAAAGGTCATTTTTTGCCCGTTTTTTGCCTATATTTCGGACTAGCTGAGGGGAGTGTTACCATTATCCAAATTAATTTTTCTTTCTTTTTTTTTTGTTGTTTTATATTTTTGAAGGAAATAAAAATATAATGTTAAGCTTAATTTTTTTTTTTTTCTTAAACAATGAAGACCAAAAAATTTAAAAAAAGGCATTTTTAAGCTTTTTTGCACTATATTAGTGTTCTGCTTATTAACAAAATACTTTACGTATTAAAATATTTATATTTACATAATAAAATCATATTTATGATTAGTTTCTGAAGAAATTAGTTGTCAAACATAGTTCATGTTTATAAATTTATTTTGTAAACAAAGAATTCTTTACATAATCACATTTTTTTAAAATTGTTCTTTCACTCTTATATTTGTTTGATACGAGGAAGGTACTTTGTCTTTTATCCTCATTATGCGATTTATTGATCAACTCCTATTAAAGAATATTTAAAAGTAATGAGCTTGTAAAATAAATTAAGATTTTAACATAAACATAAGGACCAAACATATAAAATAGTTACCTGAACTAGTTTTATAGCCCTCTCACTACAGTCATTTACTACTTCAAGATTATTCACAAATTGTTTGAATTCTAAGTAATAGTTATTTAGATCCCATGTCTCAGATGGAGTCTTAAGCCACTGTACTTCAGCATTTGCATGGTTTAAGATATGAAAAATTAACCAACTCTGGTCAGTTATAAGCGGGGTCAAACTTGGGGGAGTATCATCATTAAACATAAGGGAGTTCAGTATATTTAAATTAACTTGATGTCTTTCTATGGCATAAGTTGTAGGTCTTGGGTTTGAGTACAACTTCTTGGCAATGTCACTCCGTTCTTGTACATTTTTGTCAACAAGAGACATAACTAAAATATTTGGGTCTATGTACCAGGTGTGTCTCTTTAGAGACTCTATAACAGGTTTTGCCTGGACAGGATTGATTTTTGAGTATCTCATCATCTGCCAAAGAGCTTTCATATCCTAAAGATTTTTAGACTATGAAATATTACACAAAATTTTCAAAGAAAAAAAAGTAATAAAAAGCAAAATGATTAAAAACTTTTAAAACATAGAAATGTCACCTGATATGGAGCGACAGCTGGAATTTCAGCCTTTATAAACCACTCAGTGTAAAATACAGCTGTGAAGAATGCCATATCATTTATTTCTTTCTTCTCAAAATCTGTCAAGCTAGAAATGTTGTTTAGAAGGAGATACATTTTCAGAAAGTATATTCCCTTTGCCATAAATCTGGCATGGTGTACAGGCCCAGGTTTTCTTAGCCTGTACTGTTCATCACCAGATAAAACCATTGTTGTCAATTCCACTAACTCTAGATAATCAGACCTACATCCATCCTAAATAAGATTATTTATTTAGACACAAAACAGTACCTTACTAAACTTATTTTATTATAGAGTATTCACTTTATTCAAAATTTTAAATACCTTTTTCATTGTTTTCATTCTGATATATTTTGAGAAAAAGATAAGGCTTCTTTGAACTGTACCTGCAGCCAGCTATCAGAAATATCTTCAATTTTTACTTTGTTTAACACAATGGAATTTTGATCAATTGAGTTCCATACATCTTTAAGCTTCTTAAACAATGGATTATCTGGACCATTTATTCTACTGCTTGGATAAATGTTCCAGCAGTGAATAATATGCCTTTCATAGATGTGATGCCTACATGCTAGGAGAAGTAGTGGTCTATCAAGCTCTGCAGCTAATCTAATGCACACACCCTTTTTATTACCAGTATTTACAGAAGTTGTATCAAAAACGCATCCTTGTAATTTATCAAAAATATCAAATTGATGAAGAAGTTTTATGATTGTATTCTTCTGTGTTTCTCCAGTACTAGAGCTCAAATGAGGAACCCCAAGAAGCTCACTCTGTCCATCTATCCTGATGGAAACAGCAAGTCTGTCAAGTTGATGTTCTATTCCGCTTGTGAACTCCTTAACTATTTTTCCATCAAAATGGAGAATAATTGGTAATGATGAAGATTTAACAAGATCAGTAACGTGCTTTTTAATCTTTTCTCCCTCTTTAGTTACAACTTCTTCTGCAACTCTAAACGCGGTTGAAGAAGATATTGCAAAATTAGTAACATCACCTCCTGAATTAGCAATAACACTTGCCACTATTGCAGTGTGTTGTCTAACTGAAAGTCCTTCACCTATTGCTGTGAGAGCTGTTTTTTTTTAAATATTTTTTGGTAACAAAACAACAGAGGTAGATTGTTCTTTTTTTATATCTGCTACATATTCACAGTCAGAATTATTATCACTACTTGAAGAGTTTTCTAAACTGTATAGATTGTTACCATTGTTTACTTTAATCTCCATGTTTAACATGGAACACAATTTTTTGTGGGATCTCTTAATAGTGTACATAAACCTTTTATCATTTGTTCCTATTCTTCCTATCCTATTTCCAATTTGGTCTAAGATAAACACAATATCTTCATTTTTGGCTTCGGATGTCCTTCTCCTGTCTTTTATAATATCTTCAATTAGTTCTTCTTTTTTTTTTACTAATCTAAAAGCATTTTAACATTTCTTCAAAAAATGCCTCATTCCTTTTCGTATCTGTTGGGCTGTTCCTTTTGCTATTCTTCTTTAACTTGTAATAGTTGTTCACCATTTTATCAATCTTCTTTCTTTAAAATGCAAAATTTATTCAATGTTTAAAATAAAGATAAAAATAAATTTGTTGATAAATTTTGAATTCATAATTTACCTGATATTTTCCAAGGTTATGATAGGGAACCCTGCAAGATTCCATGGCCGTACCAATTTAGACATTACACAACAGTCAGCTTGTGGAGGGCATCTGAGCTCAAATGAATTAATTTCGAAATGACACCTAATTAAAACCGTTTTCTTTACTTTGGGATTCAAGTTTCTTAAATATAGGTAGTATTGCAAAACCTCTATGCCAGTAGGAAGTTTATAACATGAAAGATTTTCTCTAACTTTCTTTACTAGAAATATTTCAGCCTTATTTCGAGTAAGCTTCAACTTCTTTTTTGGTGGCATTTTACTATAAAATAACTTTTTTTTAAGTTAATTAGTTACTAAAAAGATAAATGGTAACCAAAAATATAAAATAAGTTAAAAATCAAATTGCATACACAAGGTAAAATATAATTGTTCACAAAATGAAACAATTATACGCGTATTTAAAATATAACAGAAAACACATTAAAATGGTACATAGGACAAAGGTAGTAAAAGGTAGTGAAATATAGTAAAATAAATCAATGTTTTTGAATTTTTTGATCTTCATTGTTCAAATAAAAAAACAAATTAAGCTTAACATTATATTTTTATTTTCTTCAAAAAGATAAAATAACAAAAAAAAAGAAAGAAAAATTAATTTGGATAATGGTAACACTCCCCTCAATTAGTACGAAATATGGGCAAAAAACAGGCAAAAAATGACCTTTGGACCCATTGAGGGAAGTCATGGAGTGATCTAATCATGAAAAAAGAAAAAAATTATTAGTAATATCAAGGTTGGGGCACCTTATGAAAAGCAATGTTAGTTGAAATTCAAATAAGTCATTTTTTTGGAACACCCTAATATATATATATATATATATATATATATATATATATATATATATATATATATATATATATATATATATATATATATATATATATATACACACACACACATATATATTATTTGTTTCTATTTTTAAGTGTTTGAGTAATATTTAGGTTGGTTTTATATTGGAATATAAAAATTGTATTATTTTTACAGAAATTTAAAACTATGTTTATTATTTTAGACCAAAGTTTGCTTTACTGGATGAATGCACAAGTGCTGTAAGTATAGATGTTGAAGGGAAGATTTATCAATCAGCTAAAGATTTAGGAATAACCCTTCTAACAATAACTCACAGACCATCTTTGTGGTAAATTTTCATTAATTTGTATTTGTATAGTTTCATTAATTTGTATTTGTAAATTTTTATTAGTTTGAATTTGTATAATCGTGACATTAGAATTATATTGTTCTTTGTATCTTTGTGGTAAATTTTCATTAATTTGTATTGAACAATTCTTTCATTTTTCATTAGTAGTTTTTTATATTTTTATTCTTGTTTATGGTGCTTGAATAACTATTCCTGGTATTTTCATGCTATAATTAGAAATTAGAGTTTTTTAAATTCCTAAATCCTAACTCTTTTAATTGTTAATAAAGTTTCGGTTAAGTTCTTTTTTACCAAAATATAAATCCTCTACTAAATCATGTGAGGCATTTTTAAATAATTTTTATCCACTGATGACATTGTTCATGTCTAGTTGACAACCCTTTGTATCAAGTGTGCACATGCCATGCCACACCACATGCTATGCAAGTTATACTAAGGTTTCATTTTTTCTGTCCAAAAGTTTGATATTTTATATGCTAATATTTTTTCTATATTTTTAACCTTCATTGATAAACAAGAATAAGTGATTAAGATTTAAAGTGTTAAAAGATTTTTAAGTAATTAAGCAGTAAATCATAGTTTGTATTCTCAAAAACATTTGTAGATTGTATATGCATAAATACATAAATTTGAAATCAACTTTAAAAGAAGGTTTTTTCAGTAACTGTCACTCAATATATTGCTAGTCCCTTTATAAGGTTAAACATTGCTAGTCAGTAGAATCATAAGTTTGCTAGTCAGTAGAATTTTAAGCTTGCTAGTCAGTAAAATCAGAAGTTTGTTGTTCAATAGAATCAGAAGTTTGCTAGTCAGTAAAATCAAAAGTTTGTTAGTCAGCAGAATCAAAAGTTTGCTAGTCAGTAGATTCAGAAGTCTACTAGTCAATAGAATCAAAATTTTGTTAGTCAGTAGAATCAGTTAACTTTATATTAGCATTAAACTGCACTTTTGTTTCCTGGTTCTTTCTAAAAGAAGTGGCAAAAAACATAATTTTTGGTTAATTTTTGAAAAACTTTTTTTAGCAATATTTTTTTGCTATCTGTATTACTTTTTTTGTTTAACTTTAAAACTAAAAATTACAGTTTTTATAAGGTTTCTAAGATTAAATATGTACGTTGGGTCATTCCATGTTTACATTCCATGTTTGTTGGGTCATTCCATGTAAAATCTGTGTGAAAAGATTTTTTGTGTCTATGGGTACCACTTTTTTGTGTCTATGGGTGTCCAGAACTTACAGTAGATTTTTGTGATTTTTGAAGAACCATAATTGATAATAAAACCTAAAAGTTGGTTAAGTAATAATTTTTGACTCAATCATTTTTTAAATTGTTATTGATTTCATACAGAGTTATTTTCCTTTAAGTTGCTTATTTATGTTAAATTTTTCACTAGCATAATTTATGCAATTATAACAGGCAGTTTTGAAATTTTAATTAAGCACATGTAATAGCCTGTCAAAACTACTACGACACGTTATATTATATTACAAAAAAGTGATAATTATAAAAACTCATAAAAAATTGAGCAGAAAAAAGAGGTGTTTGTACATATGAAACACAAAATACTCTAAGTTGGTTAAATAACTGACTTAAATAATAGTATTGTTATCATTCTTAGAGAGTTTGTATTCACAAGCTTTTCTTCTCTTAATGGGTGAAATATTTATTTGAAAAATCTCAAACGGAACCCAACACAGGCTTGATTATGCACCATTATTTCACTTTAAATTTTATTTTTTATAGTTTCTTGGCATGAACTTAAAATAACATCTTGGTTTTTGTCATAGATCATGTACCAATTATAATTTATAAAGTATGCAATTTATTTACAAGGTTGAATATTTGATGAATCTTTTTTTACTAAGTTAAAATTATTTTTGCTTGTTTTTGCTGCTTCTCTTTTTATAGTTCTTTTTATTCCATCACAAAGACTTTTGCCATGGAACATTGCAAAAAAGCATTTCTCAACATTTATTTTGTGATCTTTTAAGTGATTTATTAGGTTTAGGAGACATCACTCCTACTACTGTCAATTGTGATGCATCAATATGTTCTTAGTTCAGAGAACTTGCTATACCTTATAAATTTATACACTAAACATTGTGTTCAGGATGTTAAAATATTTTACTCCGGAAAAAAGTTCCTTTTAGTAAACTAATATTAAGTGTTTTTGTTTATGTACTTTTACTTTCTTTATACAGAAGCAAGGCCTTTTTTCCCTGTACATTGTCTTTAGATTCAAAAATTTTTATTTCTTTCTGGTTAACATCTTCAAAAAATTGCTTCTTTTTAGCCTCAAGTTCAGCAAAAATGTATTTTTTATCTTTCAACTTTTATATTTTTTTAACAAGATGTTTTTTAGATTTGATTAATTTTTTAAAATTTGATGTGTTAGATGTGATAATAATTTTTTTATATATTATTGTTTATATAAATGTTTAAACAACTGCTTATTAATTTACTAAAATAACTTTATTATTATATTTTTTAATAATAATTACTATACTTATAATTTTTATAATTAACAGTAGAAATATTATTTCTGATTATTTAAATTTAATATGTACTTATCTCTATATTGTTTTTCAGAACTTTTACATATTTTCAAAAAAATTGTTTATTTCTTTGTTTAGGAAATTTCATACTCATTTATTGCAGTTTGACGGCCAAGGAGGTTGGCACATTGAAGAAATGGATACAAATGCTCGTTTGAGTTTACAAGAGGAGAAAGAAAAATTAATGACACAGTTAGCAGGTGTTCCAAAGTCTCAGCAGCGTTTAAAAGAAATTTGTGATATATTGGGGGAGATTGAATGATAAAAGGATGTTTTATAATTTTAAAAAGTAAAAAAAAATGAAATAAAACAAAATAATAAAATGAAATATTGAAATAAGTTATTTATTTGCAATGAATATTAAAAATAAATTCAAAAATTTTAAATCTTTTTAAATATCAAGTTTTTTTTTTTTTTTTTTTTTTGCAAAGAGATTTTTTTATTTCTATATCGACTAGTATTTTTTTTTATATTTATTTTTTATTTATTACTGCTATTTCATATACTTTGTTTTATTGTAATGTCATATTTAAACATCTTTATTTTTTCAACAACTTTTAACATCTTACAGAATAAATATATTATATATCAAAGAAAAAAATCTATTTAAATTATGAATGTGTTGCGTGTATGTGTGTGTGTCTATATATATATATATATATATATATATATATATATATATATATATATATATATATATATATATATATATATATATATATATATATATAAATATATATATATATATATATATATATACATATATATGTATATATATGTATATATATATATACATACATACAGTCTTAGAAAAAAGTTGAAGACCACCACTTATAAATGCTATACTTTGGTACCTAAAATAAAATGCTATAACTTAGTGCTACTTTTGATTTTAGCTGCTGTGGACATTATTTTAATGCATTTATTTTTTATTTTTGAACCAATTTTTTTGTACTGTAATAATTTTTTCATCAAATTTTCAGTTTTTCGCAAGTGGTCTTAAACTTTTTTCCAAGACTGTATATATACATATAAAAGTTTATATATATATGTATATATATATATATATATATATATATATATATATATATATATATATATATATATATATATATATATATATATATATATATATATATATATATATATATATATGTATATATGTATATATATATATGTATATATATATGTATATATATATATATATATATATATATATATATATGTATATATATATATATATATATATGTATATATATATATATATATATATATATATATATATATATATATATATGTATATATATATGTATATATATATATGTATGTATATATATATATATATGTATATATATATATATATGTATATATATATGTATATATATATATGTATGTATATATATATATATATATATGTATATATATATATGTATATATATATATATATATATATATATATATATATATATGTATATATATATATATATATATATATATATATATATATATATATATATATATATATATATATATATATATATATGTATATATATATATATATATATATAATTTATTGTTGTTGTCCTAAAATAAATGTTGAGCATTGCCTAGTTGTATTTTGACTTTGCTTAGATTGATTTTATAGCCCATAGTTTTTTGATGATGAATCCAACTTGTTGGAGATAAAAATTCTAAAATTTATTTTAATTTAACTTTTTTTCAATTCTTATAGATTTTTATTGATTGTGATTTTTATATTTATTAGATTTTAAGTTTATGTTTTAAAATTGTTTTTTCGAAATGCATTTTCTTGCACTTTAACATATTAAACTTCAACTGTTAGATTATTAAATTGATATTTAATAAAGATGTTTTTGAGTTTGGTATTTAATAAGTATATTTAATAAGTTTGTTAAAAATAATATTGTTTCGAAGGGTTTAACTAAAATTGATTTTTAAGTCACTACATAATTACATTTGTTTTTGATTATTTTTTAAGTATTAAAAAAATACAATAGAAGCTTATTTCAATAAATAAGAATCTTTATTGAATAAAATGAACAATCGGTAAAAAAAAAAAAAAAAATTTTTTAAATTAGCAAAAATGGAAGTTTGTCCATCTTCATTTTTAAAACTTATTTAAGATGGTAGGCCAGGGAAAAAATGAAACTGTGAAATATTATATAAAATGTATCTTTTTGATGAAAACTTGTTTTAATAAAGTGTTTTAATTATTTTTACTTAAAAAGATAAGTTTTAAAACTTATTTAAAATCCATAATGGCAGAAAAAAGAACAACAAAGGCTGTATTTCAAAACATAATATCTTGATCTAGTGAAAAGATTATGGATTGAAAATTGATGGAGTTATAAAACAACTTATTATACACTATTTAACCCATGCGTTTTTAAATTTTTTGAAAATTACTCTTTTTATCACAAATTTACTGGATAAATTGAAAATTTTTGACTTCCTCTATAGATTTATAGAATAACTTTTTATTTAACCAAATCCAAGAAAAACTCATGGGTCAACCGGAGCATCAATATTAAACATTTCCTGAAAATTTCAGCTCATAAACATAAACTTTAAGTTATCATGTTTTGAATTTTAAAAACCCTAAAAAAATATTAATGCAAAAAAAAAAAAAAAAAAACAAGAAATAAAAAAGAATAGATCATTTTAAAGTGTTAAAACTGTTAAATAAGGTTTGTGACTTCTATTAATGCAGTTTAGACCAGGAAAAACAAGAGCAATTCTTTCTTGATGACTTTATGCTTTCATCTCAAAATTGCTATTAAAAAGAAAAGTCCAAAATCACTTCCAAAACAAGTAGAAAACTTGTTGCTATGAGGTTGCTAGGGAGTTTTATATGATAGTGGAGCTCAAGTAGGTCTAAGTTAAGCTAAATACTTAAACACGAATGGTGAAAGTTTTTTTAAAAAGTCAACTTAAAGGGTCAATCTTTCATAAAATTAAAAATTTTTTTTTGTCATTTTTCTTCTTGGTGTACCACCTTAAAAAACTATTTTTATCTGAATTATCAAATTATCAAAATTTAAATTTCAAATGTCAGCTATAACTATTTTCTAAATCTGCCTACGCTCTTTGTTTTTGTTGTTTGTTTGATTTATTGTCGATTTGATTGGTTGTTAAATTATATAAAAATTATTGATAATATGTTATTTAAATTGTTTTCAATAATTAAAACTGTTAAAGATTTTTTTTTATAATGTTTTGTTAGTTTTAGATTTAAATGTTTACTATTTACTTGTATTAAAACCATGAGTGCGAAAAATTTTGCTGCACTTTTTAATGGTATCACAAGACAAATTATATTTGAAGATGCTGAGATAACAGATGAATTTCTAAAAGAGCAGCTATATCCTGAGATAACCCAAGAAGAGTTTCAGGCTCTATTATCAAAATGCAAAACATGGTTACAAAATATTTCATACTCTAACATGGACTTGAAACAACTTGAAGCTTTTTTGAAATCTCAAATGACAAGAAATAAAGAGAATTTAACTGAGGATCAAATGACGGCGATTCTAAAGTATTGGAAAAGTAACAAAGACAAAGTTCAAGCAACACTATTGTCAAAAACAAAATGGGAAGATAAATTTCGAATGCTTAAATGGCAAATTGATCTTGGTTATAAGAAAAATAAAGAAATAGACAATTCCAAAGCAGTTTTTCAATTAGGATTAACAAAGTGTAATGGAACTGAAGAGGAGTTGGAGTTTGAAGTTAACAACGAATCTCTAAACAATATGATATCACAAGTTGAAAAAATTCATGCAAAAATTGACAGCTTATCAAAGTAGTATCATGGTTATTTAAGTTTTATACAAAATCTTTATGATGGTTATAAATAAAATTATTAAGTCATAAAAAAGTTTTAAATTTTTCTTAAATTATTTTGTTTAATTATTTTGCTCAATTATTTTTATTAGCTTTTCTTTAAGAAAAGAAAATTCAACTTTTTAAATATTAGAAAGACAGATCGCTAATTAATGTTATTCAATAAATTTTTTTATTTCATGTTAAGTATAAATTTTTATTTAGTTCTAAAGACTTTTTTTTCCATCAGTTTGAACTTTTCATTTTTGTTTTATAAAAACAAATAATTTGTAGCATGTTAAATATTTGTATACATTTTATGGAATAACGAATTCATTTTTTTTTTCCTTATTGTTATTACTAATATATGCAAATTATAAATTTATAATTTTTTTGTGTTTTTCTCCTACAAGGCCACTACAGACAAGGAGGCTACTTATTTGTGGTTATAAATCTCTCTTATCTCTATAACTCTGAAACACGAACCTTGACGAACAAGGCTGCTACGCAGAGAAACAAGTTGATTTATCAATACTGATGTTATAATTTTCTTTTTTACCTTAAGTATCAAGATAAATTATTATATTTTTAGACCACTATTTCAAAAGTAGGATGGCTTGAATAAAATTTTATAAAATAGTTTAAACAAAATAGAAGTAGTAGTCTAAAGCCTAAATACTTACAAAGTCACAAATATATTGTTTCTTTAGGAATATATTTTTGATATGTCTATTTTTAATAAGAATATAATTGTAATTAATCTTAAATATTTTAAATTATTCT
>NC_061168.1:28590873-28598373 GCF_022113875.1 Hydra vulgaris
GTCTGACGGTAATGCAAAGTAAAAAGTAAATACTGACTGATTCTAGTTCAATTATTCATAGTTTAAAAAAATCTTGTGTTTTATCTCAGAAATATAGTTCTAGAGACTTTTGGAAAAGTTTTAACTTTAAAAAAAGCCATGGTTCTAATACATGGTTCTGATCTTGTTAGCTATTAGTTAACTGTTAAACAACGGAAAAGCTATACTGTGCATTGGATACCACTGGTGAGGCAAGGTTATTTGCTTTTGACATAAAAGATAAAAAAGACAAAAAGGTAAAAATTCTTTTAAATATAGGTACCTAAAGAGCAAAGTTTAATACATTAGGCTCTCTCCAGTAGCCTACCCATTTTGTATTTTTGTATTTTGCTATTAGAGAAGGTAGCACAAAGTTCTGAATTTTATTAATTGAAACCTACATATATATTTAATTTATACATATATCCTATTTACACAATATAACACTTTTTTTTTTTAATTTGCCAATTTTAAATAAACTTTTCCTGTAGAGCTTGGTTACTGCTTTGGCTGTATATCAACCTGCAGATGTAGAAGGATTTATGATAGCTAAAATGTTTGAACTAAAAGAAGATCCAACTAAGTTTGAGCAACTTTCATGGTAAAAATTTCTAAACTTGTATCTGATAATTTTTTGTTTGTTTATAATTTAGTTTTACTAAATTAATTTGATTAAATAATGTTTATGTCAATAATGTAATATTTAATATTACATTATTAGTATTTATAACATTTTATTACATAAATTGCACTATGGAAAGAAATTTTTGTCCTTGGATTTTAAAGTGCTATATTTCTATTGCTTACATCTAAAGATAGTGGAAAAACAACTAGATTGAGCACAAACTTTGATTTTATAACACAGCACAAAGAAAGTTTGTTTTTATTGAGACAGAACGAAAAAAGTTCATATTCTTGCTCATTTAGTCTGGTAAGAAAAATCAATTGCATATTGGATAGACGATTTTCGAGATTTGTGAGTGTAGAGTAAATTACCTTTATGATCTAGTCTTCAAGTGTAGCTCTCCATCATTTTTTTATCATATTTTCATTGATAACAACTTTTTAAGTTCAATTAAATTAATGATATGGACTTTATGTGTAATAGAGTCCACTTGCATGGACACAACTGCATGTTGATTATCCTTATATTTTGAATTGGATTCAAATTGAATCCTTATATTTGATACACATTGGGTGAATTTCTAGACCATGAAAAAGCCTGTCACTGACTTGGCAATATGAAAGTACGCTCTGGCTAAAAAATAAAAATAAAATTTGCTTGCCCGGATTTTAATTTAAAAATAAATTGTTAAAAAAAATCTAAATTGCATATTAAAAAAAAAACATAAACAAAGAACAAAAACCCAATAAAATGTGTGAAAAATATTCATTCAACTTGGTTCATTACAAACAGCAGTTAAATGTTTTGCAATCCTTGGTCTACTAGAGATACTTGGTAATTTTTTAGTTTAGTCAACTGTGGCTTCTTTGCTTGCACCAGAAGGAACTAAATCTGATTAGATAAGATAACAAAATACTTAATTGTTAGAAGAATTATTTTGCTTTAATGTGCCTTGTCACCTACTTGCTGGTTTGTTTTTCTGGTTGTTTGTTTTTCTTTCATTAAATCAATTAAAATAGTTGATGTAGTTATGACTAGTTTTTAAACTAATGTAAATAAACAAGCGGTATTGTATTGGTTAGCAAGAATGATCAAACTAAACACTAGAAGAAGCTATAACTGCCACCAAAATACCAACAAATCATACTGCCTGTATTTACTTTTTTTAAGTTTTAATTATGCAAGTATGACCTTTAAAATTTAAAGTTAAATTTAAAACCTTAAGGGTAGAAAGGAAGTGAGTGTATGTGATATAGCATGGATAATTGAGTTTGTGTCTTAAAAGGTACTTTAGAAATATTTTCATTAACGGTGTGTAAAGGATATTCTCTAAGGATCAGTTGTCTGGTGAGTATCTTTAGTTCTGTAATAAGCATTTCATGTTCTGAAATGAGGCAATTGTGGTGAAATTGTAGTGAAGGGCCTGTGAATAATTTTTCACTACTGAAAAATAAAAAATAACTTAAAAATTACTAAAGCTTGTAGAAGATTGTTTTTTAAGACTTTTCACATTGCTGTATTTAAATGATTATCATATATATATATATATATATATATATATATATATATATATATATATATATATATATATATATATATATATATATATATATATATATATATATATATATATATATATATAAATTATTAAAAATAAATACTTATTAGTTAATTTTTTTTAATTATATATTTTTACATTGTATATTGAATTTTTTTTTTTAATTTTTTTTTATACTTTTTTTTTAGGGATAGTTTCATTGAAACTAAAAAAATACCTCTATATGGAGCATTCTGCACTGACTTTTTTTGGTCATTAAATTATAATTTTTTTCAGACAGACTTTTTGTTAACTGCAAAAGCTTGGACATTTTATAATCAAACTCTAATGAGAAAGTGTTACAGGTTGTTTTTTTAGTGTGATAGTAATATACTTTTTTTATTGCATTATATTTTTTGTTGCATGCTGTTTTAAATGTTTTATTTTTATTTTTATGAATTTATGTAGAAGTCTTTATTTGTACTGGAAATCAGCAGTGCATAACAAATATGTTCTTAAACAAGAGCTTGAAGAAGCCCATAGTTATTACATTTCAAAAACAAAACGAAAGCATTTGTGCTGCTGGCAGGTTATTACTATTATTGTTATTATTTTTTACCCAGTTCACTCCTTACAAAGCTTCAATTACTATTAAAGTTGGGAAATAACTAAAAGCAAAATACTTAAGAAACTTAGATACTGAAATTATAAGTCAGGAAAGCATGAAGATGAGAGAGAATTCCAAAGGATTGATGTTTAAGGAAAAAAATAAAATAAATTAAATTAAAAAAAAGTACAGTTGTAGTAAAAGAATGTAACTTTGGGAGGCGCTCAAACTAGTGAGTCTTATGAAGAAGGCAAAGATTTAAGGTCATAAGATTGTCTGAACAACTCATAGGAGAGTAAAGAGAAACTCGATCAATTTAGATTCGAAGATGTTAGGTGGTCTGCAAAATGAAGTCTGGAAAATGAGTGACTATCTGAGTAAAAGATTAAAAGAGATTTTAAATTTTAAAATCTCTTTTAATCTTTTCAAAAAGAAAATTTTAAAGAGAATCAATGGCACAAATAGCCAAGTCATTTTTTTTTAATGCAAATAAAAGTTTCGGCTCTTTAGTGTTGAACTTAAAGGGTGCCCCTGGGTACAAGTCTAGTTAAAAAAAAAGAGGTTAAGAATTTAAATTTTGGGCTCAGCTATAAAGTTTAAAGTTGTTCCTTGGTTTGAGCTGTGAAAGCAACTGACAAATTTTTGAAGCTTGGCATTCTCCTGGCTTCATTCTCATTAAAATATTGTCGAGATCTCCTGTCCTGGTTTTTTGATGGGAATGGAGAGCTTTTTTGATACTGGGGAGAGAGATTAAGGAATCAACATTTAGATTTAATTCAGGAAAAGAAACTTACCAAATATTTAGTATAATGTCCTTAAACTTCCTTGAATTTTTTTTAGAACTTTTTAAACTTTTCAAAAGTTTTTAGACTTTCTAAAATTAATCTTTTCCAAAAATAGCTTTTTAGATCTTTTTAAAACTCTCCAGAATGTTCTTTTTGAATATTCTAAAATATTTTGAATATTCTAAAATATTCCACTAGGCTATATAAACTGTTCTTGATGGCTGAATTCAATAAGTTTTGTCTCAACTTCTAAAAAAATAAAACAGAAGACAAAAAGAGGAAAAAAGCTTACTTATATCATTTTCAAAATATACATATAAGTAAAAAATTTACATGTTTTACCATTTTGGTAAAACTTGTTACTTTTGAACCATTTTGGTTCAAAAGTAGAGTGAAAGAATTAAGACGATTTTAGATGTAGTTTCTTAAATCTTTAAATATGACAGAATTCTTCAAATGACTCAACTGCTTGTAAAGACACAAAGTGATTAAGTTTGTGTGTTTAATGGCTAACATTTGAAATCATTTCTAATTGTCTCACTTACTCAATGTTTCGTTTAATTGTCTTACTGTTAGACAATTAGACGAGACATAGAGTGAGTGAGACAATTAGAAATGATTTCAAATGTTAGTCCATAAACATTTTTTTGAAAAAAACTGTGGTTAGTTGTGATTATAGTATTGAGTTTTGTTTTAAAACTTTTTTCTGTTTTGTCTAATAAGTAAAAGTAAGACCTACTTTAGTAAAATACTTATGTCATCTAAGTAAAAGACTTATTTTGGGAAATAAAACATTAGTTTTAAAACATGTAAATTTCCAGAAATTTAGTTTGTATGCTCTCACTGTGGGGCATACAAAAGGAAAGATGGGACTAGGGGTGTGTTTCTTAAATGGGAAATGTGAACTAAGTCCTCTCACTTCTCCTCTTAATCTTGAAAAGCATTGACTGTTGATTACACTAGCTTAGTTAAATGATATATATGCTAGGTACACTAGCTTAGTTAAATGATATATATATATATATATATATATATATATATATATATATATATATATATATATATATATATATATATATATGCTAGGTACAATGCTACAATGCCATCAAAACATAGACAACATTAGAAAATGTATTTAAATGATTTCTTTGGGGTACAACTCAGAAAATTTATGAACCAGGTCATCAAATAAATTTTTGGGAAAAAAATATCATCTAGCAGATTCTTAACTTTCACTGCCAAATGATAAGCCAAACCTTATTTGAACATGATAAAAGATAAAAAGCTTTCATGATTAACTAGGTTGTCATAGTAAGTGATATATCTACCTTAATAAGTATTTTATATCTATTTTTTATCTAACTTAGTAAGTGATCACATTATCTATTTCTTATCTACTTAAATAAATTAGTACATTATCTATTTCATATCTACTTTAGTATATTATTTATTATACATAAAATATTTAGTATATTATTTATTATATTTATAAAATATTTAGTATATTATTTATTATACAGAAAAAAAATCTTGGTTGATAACAAAATATATGTAATGTCAAGTCAATATTTTTACAGAATAAGTTTTATGCTCCATTCGTGTAAAAAAAATATAAAAAACCTTGATTAATAAAAATCCAGTCATTCTTTTTTTAATTAATCAATTTATCGATTTATGTATTAATATTAATTTATTTTTTAGTGTAATGAAATTAATTAGGTAAAAAAAATCTTTCAGCATATGATTACTATTTTATTTTTACAGTTTTACTATTTTATTTTTCAATGATAACAATTTAAAATGTTAATTTAGTCTTGGATTAATTACAAGAAAAAAAAGCTCATTGAATTTGATCAATTGGTGAAAAAGTGCTTTGATAAAGCTCTCCAAAGATGTGTGTTTAATGCCTGGTTTAAACATAGCATTGAAATGAAGCTGAAAAGAGAATTTTTTGAAGTATTTGTTATAGATATAATATTGCTAAAATTTTTAAAAATATATTTTGTCTTAAATTAAAATTAATTTTATAGCGAAAAATTTTGGAAAGCAATGAAGAGATATTAAAAGATCCTGTTTCAGTTCTTCCAGAAAAGATTTCTGTAAATATCTTTAGCTTTGTTACTCTAAGAGATCTTCTTAACTGTGCTATGGTATGTCAGAAATGGAAAGAAGTTACACAGTCAAAAGTTCTTTGGAGCAGGGTAAAAAAAGTACTTTAATTATTAGAGAATCAAGTTATAATGTCTTATAATGTGTTAAGTTATGTGTTATGAAAATTATTACTTATTTTAATGTTAATAATTGCTAGTTGTTACCTAGCAAATTGAATTTTTTTATTTTGTATATATTTTGATATTATGGTTTGTATAAAATACTACTAATAACAATATATAATATTAATATGTTAGAGATCAAACATTTAATTCGGAACCACAAAAAATTGTTACAGTTTTATCAAGCTTGGAGCTAAAGTGTTTAGGCGTCTTGCAGTTAAAAATCTTGATATTTAACCAACTCTTAATTATCTTTAACAATTATTGTTAACCAAAATTAATTAATAATGATTTAATAATTTTACAGTTTTAATATAACAAATAACAATCTTTTTTAATGAAATTCTTCTAGCTAGATATTATTACATTGACATTAAAAAATAAATGTTAAAATAGATCAATAAGAAAATTAAAATGTGCATATGTCAACTGAGGTATAGAGATATACACAAAAAAGTGTATATACATCAACTGGTTGGTATGGGTTTGGCTAGATATAGATTTCTTATTCCAGTACTTTCGTTTTTGATATTATTCTTGTGTTGGTATTTTAAATGTTGTTCCAGCATTAGATTTTGTTGTGTTAGTGACTTTTTTGACGTTCCGCAGTAGGCGAGACAACGGGGGGAGTGAAGGTGAACAGGAGTGAGCTTCTTTTGAAGTTTTAAATTTGAATATTTAAAGCTAGTGCATTTACAAACCTCAAAATTAACAGTGGAATTTTTTTTTATTTTCACAAATTTTACATTTGTCCAGTGAATTACTTAAAGATAGTTGTAGTGAGAGTACATATAGAGATAGATGCAGTGAGATGCAGTGAGATGCATTAGCTGATTTATGTAGGTTTATTATGCATATATTGACTTTGTGTTTTAATTTGGTCAGATGGTTTTTCAATTCAAAATAAAATGTTTGATTTTATTTTGATCCGCTGACATTTTATTAGTGTCACCAATAAATTTATAGAAAATTTTTAAATCATATTTTAAACATAAATGTCATCATCCAAATAGAAGTAATCTTTTCAACACTTAAAAAGATGATTAACAGTTCTAGTTCTAACTCCTCAACTATAGTAGTACTCTCAGTCTTGGGGAGGTGAATTCTGTAAAGGAAAAAAAAATCAAGTAAAAAGTAAATTAATTAATGGTGCATCTGTATGTTTACCCCTCTATGGTTTGACTAGAACAAAAAGATGTTTATACATTTAACTTAAGGTGTGTGGTTTGGTGAATAGGATGTGACTGTACTACTTTTATGTTGTATGGTTTGGTGTATAGGGTGTGACTGTACTATTTTAATTATTTAGTAAAAACCTTTTTTAGCACAATTTTTAGCTTTTTAATATTCTTAAGAATTAGTTTTGTGTCTTTTTGTTAACAATAATTCACTTGTCATAATTATAATAATAAATATAAAAAGTTATAAATATATTATTCTTAAATTAAAGTTTGTTAAATTATTTGAATGATGTTAAAATGAAGGATTTGATATTTTTCTTCTCTTTTTCATCTTTAGATTGATCTTGCAAATTCAGAAAAAGATTCAATCTCAAATACTGCGATGATGAACTTAATTCAGAAGTATCATTCAATTCTTTGTCAGCTAAACCTTAGAGATTGTCAATCACTTTCTTCAGATGTTATGCATTCAAT
>NC_061168.1:28605873-28628373 GCF_022113875.1 Hydra vulgaris
TTCTATCAAGATAATGTTTTGTGAGGCAGCAAGGCTAGGGTTATTGCTCTTGGCATATCTAAAGCTTTTGATAAAGTTTGGCATGCTGGTCTTAAGATACATATAAGCTTTATATGTATCTAAAAGTTTTTGAGATAATTAAATCATTTCTTTTTAACTGCTTTATTAAAGTCATTCTTGAAGGCCAACCATATTCTTCAATCCCATTAACATCTGGGGTACCTCAGAAGTTATATCCTTGGTCCTGTTTTTTTTCTTATCTACATTAATGATCTTCCTGACAACCTTAAATGGCTCTATTTGCTGATGACTCAACTTTATACTAAAAATCTTCTCTTTTTGATTGCTTAGAACAAGTTGTAGATCTTTAATCTCACTTCTGTATCAGACTTGGACTTGCAGTGAATTTAAGCTCCAACAAAACTCAGTTATTTACTGCAAACAACATCGCAATACTATCGATATTCTTATATTGACAAATCGAAAGCTTCCACTGAATACTTTTCTTTACGTCTTCTAGAATTATTGTTCGCTACTGCTCTTAAAACTTTTATTCGTCTAGTTTTTTCCCTGCAGTTCAAGCTTTTGGAACTTTTTTAAGAGTGATGGAAGACTCAAAACAATCTTTTTTTTTTTATTCTGATTCACTCTCAACTTTTAAGGCATTTTTAACATCAGGATGAAAAGGCAAGATTACTGAAACTGTGAGATGGAGATGGCAGGTGGTAGTGGAGGTAGTTCATTTTCTGAAACAATTTTTATGAAAACCAAAGCAATTGTTTCAGAAAATGAACTACCTCCACTACCACCTGCCATACATACACAGAAACAACCATTATGTAAATTGCTGTTAAGCATAAACCTGAGATAAAAAGTTGCCATTGTTCATTTAATTTGAACAATATTAATAACTCCCAATTTTTATAAAAAATATTTTATCAACTGAATTAAAAACTTTTACTTTTCATTAAGATAAATATTTGAGAAAATATCTTTGAGAAAAAGCTATAAACAGCAATAATATAACCAATAACACAAAATTTAATACCAAAAATGAATGAGTTCTTGAGATGACATCAGTGATGTTTGTTTTCTGAATAAGGGCAGGTATGGAAATTTTATTTTCTTGTTGATTTTAAATTAAGCCTCACGCAACCCTATAGTCTTCTCCTTCATGTGTAGCTGCTGTTTTTAAATGTAATCATTTCTTTCAACTTTTCACAAGAACAAACTCTCTCAGCCAAAACAAACATATTAAATTTTAATGATGCAAATTTTCAAAGGTGCAAAAAAATCTCCAGTTAACTAGCCCTTTAGAGCTCACACATGCTGGAACACTAATAAGTTTTTGTGAAAATATATATTTACCAATATTTCTTTCACCTGTTTTAAGTGCTCCCAGAAATAATAAGAGCCATTTTTATAAAAATTACAAATTTGCAAAAAAAAAAAAAAAAAAAAAAAAAGAATTTTTCTTTATCATAAAAAAATTTTTTTTTTTCATTTACTCTTTTTTTTTCATTAAATAACTTGATTAAAAATTTAAAAAAAACATGAAATTGATGAAGTCTTATCAATATATATATAAAAAAATAACTTAATTGCAAATTAATCAGAAAAAGTTTTTTTTACCAAATACTTTTCAAACATTGAGAAAATAACTTCAGTTTACTAAAAGTAAGTACTTTAAAATGCCTGTAGTAGAACAAATAAAAAATTAATTTATGAACATATAAATGGAATTAATTAATTTTTTTTTTTTTTGACTTAAAAAATAATGAGAGAAGGAACTGAGTATGTAATTTGTAGGATAGCAAAAGTAGGATAGTAGTAGTATGTAGGATAGGAGGATGTCACTCAAGTTGATTGACCATTGGAAAAAATAAGAAGTAAAGAAATAAAAATGGAAGTCTTGCACAAAACAATCTTTTTAATACTTAAAGCTTTTTTTTTATTATTCCGATTCACTTCCAACAAGGCTGCAATGTTGAACTGATTGATGAGAAAGATGTTTAAGGTAGTGCAAGTTGTAAATTTTGAGGAACATTAAATTTGACGTACTAAAATAAAATAAAAATAAAACAAGATAAAAAGAGCAATCTTTGCAAGTAAATTTTGGACAGAAATTAGATAGAGACTCTGCAATAAAGTATTTAAATTTACTTCTCACTTTTTAGTTGACATCTGATGGTTTTCATTGTCTTGCAGATGGTTGCACTGCTTTGAATACCATAATTCTTAATGAGTTTCCAAGATTAACAGATGAGTGTTTAGAGGTTTGTAGAATTTTTTTAATTTAAAAGTTGTCCATTGTTTATTGTTGCTGTTGCTAATTTATCAAATTTATATGTTTTCATATATATATATATATATATATATATATATATATATATATATATATATATATATATATATATATATATATATATATATATATATATATATATATATATATATATATATGTATATGTATATATATATATATATATATATATATATATATATATATATATATATATATATATATATATATATATATATATATATATAGTTATTTATATAAATTAAAACTTTTATATATATATTTTTATATATATTTTATATATATATATATTTTTATATATATATTTAAAACATTTATATATATATATATATATATATATATATATATATATATATATATATATATAAATTATATAAATTAGCTATCTGGACCATAAAATATCGATCATGATAAGTCTGTTCCATGCCTAACATTTCTATACTTATTTTTTATATGTTTTCTTAACTTCAATGTTTTTTAGTAAACAGTGCTCAAATTCATTTTAAGATAAATCAAAAATGAAAAAAGCAATTATGATATAATAAAAGGACTAAAGGCAATACAAATCAATTTACCTGTTGCTGTTTTTGATGCTATTGATGCCATTGTTACTGTGTTTTTATAATAGAAATAAACAAGTATAGATAAAAACTTAAATATTAAATCTTTGATATTAAAAAAGTTTTAAAATAAAGTTTGTTTAAATATAAACAAACATAAAGTTTTGAATATTTTTAAAAAAACTGTTTCCTCCATTGTTATTATCATTATCTAAATAATAATTTATTTTTTAGGCATTAGTGATAAAATGTCGAGATTTAAGGTTCATGTCTGTATTAGACTCTCCTCTTCTTACTGATGCATCAATTTCACTGTTAGTAACTGCGGAGAAGCTTGCTGTACTCAAATTAGAAGGTTTTTAATCAAAAAATTTATTTGTTTTTTTGCATAGTTTTTATACATTATCTTATGAAAAAATCTTCAAAAATGTATTTTAATGTTTAACGATTGGCTGTACAACCAAGTCAAATGGCTTTTTGTTATGTCTACATCAGCTGCAATAATGCAATCATATCTACTACTGGGGATAAGGCTGAGGACTAACAGAACTAAAAGTGGTTAAATCGATTTTTTTTTGTTATAAATGGTTTGTATCACATTTAGGTGATTCTTGCATAACCAAAAAAAATGCATCTATTTAATAATAAAAGTTTTATTAAAAAAATGTTTTTTTTAAACAAGTACTCAAAAATTAAACTCAAAAATATATTTTTATTTTCGGTCTTTTTTATCTTCTATTTTTTTAAAGTTAAGTCAAAGAAAGTAAAGTCTTAAAGAATTAAAACCAAATCAAAGCAGGGAAGAATGCAAAAAGAATGAAGGCTATGAAACAGTTATCAAAAATTTAGATAAATTATCTATTAACTGACCTGTATAAATAATTTTCAATCATAAATAAATTTAGTATTGCTCCCCTCTCCCCTCCTCGCTTCTTAACTTTTTTTGTTAGAAAATTTAAAAGTAACTCTTTTTTTCACAGATTTGAAAATCAGTAAAAAATGTGCATGTGTCATTTTGTGATTACATTTTGTAATAGTCACAAGATATTCTTATGAAAAAAAAATTGTCTATAAATTCTGCAATTAAGTTATTGTTTTTTACTTTTAGCAGTTGAAATGTGTTCAAATATATAAAAGTTTTTGATTTTGATTTTAAGCTGTTGTTAGCAGTTTAACTGATTGATTGATTTTAAAAATGTAATCTGCAGTTTTTATACTCTTCGTACTAAATAAAATTATTTTGTATGAATAAAGTACTTTGTTACAAGAAATCTAGTTAACCAGGTGAATTTGTTTCTCGCTCCAACATTTTTGAAGATTTTTTTTGTTGAAATTTTTGTAAAAAAATAAAAAAAGAAAGTGAATCAATAACATATTTTTTTACAATAAATTACGCTGGAATCTTCTAAAATGAGTTCCATTTCTAGATTAATTTGATTGAAGTTTTAGTTTTTAGATTTATACTAATTAACGAAAAGTTATAGAAATTATTTTTTCGGAGTTTCAAAGTTAAAAAATAAAAATAATAAAAGTAGAATTAAAATTATGAGAAAAGGCTAAAATTAAGATAAAAAAAGTAAAATTAATAATTTATTTTTAAATAATTGTAGGAATTAATTGATGTCTTGGTCACCTCATTAAAACTCATTAGGTAATTACCTAATTAACTCATTAAAAATAACTTTAAAGCAGATGGATAAAAATAATAAAAATGCAGATTTGAATGGATTTGGGTTTGAATTTCATGTTTAGATGATGTTTTTCTTAAAAAATTCAAAATAGTTTTGTTATGTGATAAGCTTTGTATTGTCAGTTGAAGCCAGTTTTAATTATTTAGGTTGCATTAAAGTTAATAATTACTAAATATAAATATTTAATAAATATTAACTGAAAAAATATAACAGCCTATATACTGGCAGTATATTATTGCTCATGGTAAAAAAAACTTTTTTCTGTGAACTTCAATGCTTTGGAATTCTCTCCTGATTTCCTGTTTTTCTGCTTTGAATCATTTAGATCATTTCTGGTAGTTCCTGTTGAAAATCTCTAAAGATAAACACAATTTGTCAACTTACCCCTGCTGCCAACTAGCCTCAGTCTCCCCTATATATATTTTGAAGGTTGCGAAGGTTTGTCTTGAAGGTGCTGAGGCCTGTTACATTTATATGTTCCGTCCCGAAATTCTAACATTTTTTTGGTATTTTAAAAACAGTATATTCTCTTGACATCTCATGACAAGTATATTCTCCTCATCTCTTGACAAGATCTAATTGTTAAAGAGTTCTATTTTTAATGTTTTAATATTAAATTTTATTATTTTAAATTCTGATTCACTTCCGACAGGCTGAAACCAACCAGGAGTTAAGAGTTACTAGAAAACAAAGAATAGAGTTAAAGAGCAAGGAAATGTTTGATAGAAGACTTAAAAAGTTGTAGATTGTATGAGTCAGGAAAACATAAAGATGGTCAAGAGTTTCTAAGGGTTGAAGCGCTGGGAAAAAAACTGGGCAAATAAAAGTTTTTAGAGCATGCAGGGACAGATACAGTAAATGAATGAGACTTTGCTGAATGACTTGTCAAACTGAGAATGAGTTCTGGTAAATGAACTTAGAGATGATGAAGTTTAGAGATGATGGCTCCTTTGAGCAGTGACCATGATAGTATTTGTAGAAAAGAGATTGAAATGGTGCTTTATGACAATGGGAAAAAGCTCAAGCTTAGCAGATAGATCCAGTCCAATTACATTTACAATGCATTTTTGGACCTTGTCTAAAAGAGAAAGAGAAGCATTTAAAGAACCTGTTTAAATATGACAATGGAATGGACAATGAAAATGGAATCAGGAGTAAGAAAATGGTGAGTGTAATAAATAGAAGCAACCTTAGCAGATGCAAATTTAGCAATTAATTGTATATATAATTTCCATGAGAAGTCAGTAGTGAACAATAATCCAAGAAGACGTAGAGAAGAGCACTCGGTGAGAGGGTTTCCATTCATCAATATACGAATGTTGACAGTATTGTGATGCAGTTAATAACAGAGTTTTGTTAAATCTAAAATACAAAAGCCACTACAAGCCCCAATCTGTTACAGAAGTAAGATCAAATTAAAGACCTACTGCCTGTTCTAAGCAATCGAAAAGAGGAGACAGGAGTATAAAGTTGATTCATTAGCAAAAAAAACTACTTTAGATGTAAGATGTCAGGAAAACCATTAATGTGGATTAGAAACAAATCAGGACCAAGGATTGAACCTTGAGGTACCCCAGAAGTTACTAGAAATGAAGAAGTGTGTTAGCCTTTGAAGATGATTTTTATAAAGTGGTTAGAAAGAAATAATTTGATTATCTCATAAAACTTTTCCTGATACACCTTATGGAGAAGATCAGCATCTCAAACTTTATCAAAAGATTTAGATATGTCAAAAACAATAGCTCTAGCCTCACTGCCCCCATCTAATGCACGATAAAATCTTTCAGTCACAGCAGCTAGCAAGTTGGTCATAGAGCAAGAGGATCGAAAATCATATCGATTGTCTGAGAGAGTACTCTGATATTTTACGTATTGATTGCCTGACATAATACTCTGATATTTTACAGCATTGATGTAATCAGCTTCTCTAAGAGTTGTCGCAGAGTTTAAGAAACCTTACTACCAGTTGGCCTTAGAACCATTAAACTGAGTTTAGAGCTGTACCTCTCATTAGGAGATAACAAGAAGATTTGCATAACCACTATCATAAATCTATAAGTAATAAGTCAAGATCTAGCGTTCCTCATTCTAGGCAGGAAAGTGTAACAAAGGTTTACATCTACGTCAGCCTAATAGATGAAGAAGAGATTCAAGGCTGGTTAATGGAATTACTCTGCTTACCCTAAAGTCTTTGTCTAGGAGGCCTTCTACAAGATAGTAGTTGGATGCAGTTAAAATCTGCCCAAGATGAGTATTTTTTAAATGTTCGATTATCATTAGTTGAAACTTTAAATAAAATAACACTTTTTTTAATTTTAATTACACTTAAAGACTCTCTAGCCTTTACTCAATTAAGAGATCCAAAGCTCTTAATTGAGTAAAAGCTATCCAGCTGTAATTCGCCTTGGAATTATATCTAGCTGTAATTCCAAGGGAAATTATAACTGGATGCAGTTAACATCTGCCCAAGATAAGCATTTTTTCAAATATTCGATTATAATTGGTTGAAACTTTAAATAAAATAACATTTTTTATTAATTTTAATTATTTGTAACTGTTTATATAAAAGTAATAAAATATAAATGTGAAAATTTGTATAAATGTAGGAAACAATTTCGTGACAGATGTATCTGTAAATGCAGTTTGCATTAATTCTGAATTACGTCATTTGTACTTTGTTGGTGTGGAAAGAATAACAGATGCCTCCATGAAATCTTTATTAAGGTGTAAAAATCTTAGTGTGCTTAATTTTGCTGATTGCTCACAGTAAGAGTTTATTAAATTTATTGTTGTTATGAATTTAATGTTGTTTTTTTTAGTAAATTTTACAATTATGTGAATAATATCTTTTTAAATATATTTTACTTATTTGAATAATATTGTTATTAAAAATGTATCCATAATTGCTTGTATAATGTTGTTTCTAATGCAATGTTGTTACGGATACAATGTTGTTACTGATGCAATATTGTTACTGATGTAATGTTGTTACTGATGCAATTTGTTACTGATGCAATTTTTTTACTGATCCATTGTTGTTACTGATTCAATGTTGTTAATGATTCAATGTTGTTACTAATGTAATGTTGTTACTGATGCAATGTTATTACTGATGCAATGTTGTTACTAATATAATCATGTTGTTACGGAAACAATCTTATATGTTAATAACTGTTGTTACACAGTTTTACTTTTTTACTCATAAAACTTTGTTACTTATGTAATGTTTTTATTACTGCTATAAAAGTGTTGTTACATATGAAATGCTTTTTTTTTCTTTTAAATGTTTTTACTGATGCAATATTTCACAGTTTGAAAATTCTGAAAGTAATACTAGCAAAGCACCTCAAAAAAATAATTTAGCAAACTGAAGTCCTATAAAAAATATCCTTTGAGCGACTCCAAGAGTATGGCAGCTAAACCTAATGAGACTGTTAAGAAGCATTGTGTCAAATTCTCATTAGATTTTGGTAAGGGTCTTCCCCATCAGTGCACTCCTGGAACTCACAATAAAAATTTTAGCATGATGGCTAAATCTAATCCTATTGGAACTAAGCAAGTGGCATCAATAGATGTGACAGACAAGGATTCTTCTCCTAATGGTACCATTTGATTTTGTCAGCCAAGAGGAAAACCTTTAACTATTAAGAAGAGGTAATTACTATGGTATTAAAAGGTTTTGTTTAATATAGGCTATTTTTTAAAAGTTTTTTAAATCTTTTTCAATAGAATCTTCAGCTCCACAACAACTGTTCAAGGATAACCCAGAACATGTTGCAAATTCAGCAAAATACAGGTTTTTCCAACAAAGTTAGGATCTGTTATGAACCTTTTGTGTCCTGTCAGAATTTTGGAACCTAACTTCCAACAGAAAGTTGCTCAAGCAGGTAAAAATAAAAGCCAATACCACAAGTCAAGTTCTTCACTGTCGTGATCTCCACAAGCTTAGTGAAGTATTCATATCAGCAAGAAATATTTCTGACTCTACTGTTGTGAAACTTGAAGGAAAATTTCAGGAAAGTAAACTTTACCCTTATGGTTCAAGACAAAAATGAGCCTCAAAGCCCACTTCAGAAAACTGTCAAAATGATGGCCCCTACATCATCATAAACAATTATTATCAAGCAACAAATGCTTGTAGCAATTTCTCAAGACACTCTAGAGACCTATGCCAATGTTAAGTCCATTCTTGATCTCATCAAAGTTCTACAAAAGTGTGCCAAAGATTCCCTGGTTGTCTCATATGATATGTAGCTTGCCAATATAATGTGTGGTATACAATCTCATAGTAACAGATACTATATACCCTGCTATTGGTGTGACATTGAGTCAACAAATCTTCTTAACTGAGAAAGCCTGAAAACTTTTGGTAGTATAAGAAGCAAGCAAAAAGAGTTTGTCAGTTCAGATGGCAGTTTGAGAAAATTAAAACTCTTCCAAAATGTTGTGCATCTACCACTTTTGAAGTTTCTAAACCAAATGCTTATATTAGAAGCTGTTCCACTACATTTGTTGCTAGGTGAAAAATCTGGTAGATCTTTAACCTGGTGCAAAGGTATGACCATCAGCGCTGCATATTCCACTTTAGCCCTACCATGGTGGTCATTTAAATGGCATTGATTGTATGAAGCTTTTGAGAGGTTTGGGCAAGTTGCAGCAGCATGCTGATGCTGCCAATTTTAATCAGGCCATTCCCGTCATCCAACCTCTAATTTAGAGATGTGGTTACAGCATGCTTTGGCATCCAGACTTTGAATCAAAAATTAGGAAATTTAGAGACTCAAACTCCCAATTTCTATCATACCAAAAATACATTTTGTTTTTTACCATGTACCACAGTTCATAAAATTCAAAAAGACAGGACTTGGTCTTTTCAGTGAACAAGAAACAGAAGCTCTACATTCAAGCTTCAAAACTTACTGGAAGAGATACAAAAGAGATGTTATACATCTAAAGTATTCACAACAACTTTTAAGATGTATTGTTGATTACAACTGTAAAAAGGTTTAACTGAATAACTCCAGAACTGTTTGAGAATATTTTTGTTAGTCATTGCTGATGTAATGTGTGATGTATTAAACAATAGTTGTCATAAAATTAGAGAAAACAAAATTTTATAGTTTTGTAGCTGCTTTTTAATCTAATACAAATTACTCAACTTGGGTGAGATTTTAGTAGTTTTCAATAAAAATACTTTTAAATTTCCGAGGCCTACCAACCAATAATTATTTAATGATTTTTTATGGGGGATAAAAATTTGACCCTCATTTTGTGAAAAAAAGTCTCATAGACAGTTTTGTTGCACTGAAAAAATAGGTTTTTTTTACAAAATGCTAGTTACAAATAAAATAAATTTGTTAAAATGTTTAGCGTTGTAATTTAAGTATTACTTTCAAAATTTTTAAACTGTAATTTGTTATTGATTAAATGTTGTTACTACTGATACAATGTTGTTATTACTAATATAATGTTGTTATTACTGATATAATGTTGTTATTACTGATATAATGTTATTATTGATATAATGTTGTTATTAATGATACAATGTTATTATTAAATAATGTTTTACAATATATTACAATCAATCTTTTTACAATACAATACAATACATATCTTTTTGTTACACTATGTTAAAACTTTAATTCATTGTTACTGTTGTAATTTTTTTTTTTTTTTCAATCTTTTTTTGTTGTTTTTGTTGTTACTTTGTTACTTGTTGTAAAAATAAAATCATTGTTACTGTTGTAATTTTTTTTTTTATAATCTTTTTTTAATCGATTAATTAGTACTTAATGATAATAATTTGTATAGAATTAGTTAATTATTTTCAAGATTTTATAATATGCATTTTAGAATATCTGATTTTGGTGTCCAGTTTTTAGTCTATGGTGGATTGGGATCAAATCTTCATGAAATAAATTTATCAAATTGTGTTAGAATTACTGATTTATCATTATTGAAAATTAGTTTAAGGTTGTTAAAAAGGTTTTTTCTAAAAGCTACTTATTAAATGCATATATATATATATATATATATATATATATATATATATATATATATATATATATATATATATTACCTCTAGCTCATTTTGTTTATTCAATAGTTTCAAAGATGATGTAATGATATGGTATTTTTTAGCTAAACAAAGATTACACGACTATCTCAAGACCCCCCCCCCCCTAAGTCCATGAAGGCCACTAGATACGAGGGGTGCTACTTTAGTTGTGGTTACAACTCTTTCAACTCAATAACTCTGAAACACAAACCTTGACGAACAAGGTCGCTGTACAGAGAAACAAGTTGAGTGTGGTACTACCAGGGACGTATGGGGATTTAATTTGAAATTTCTAGCAAGCGTTCTATCACTGCTAAATTGACTTTTAAGTTTTTTTTTTTTTTTCTTATTAAAGATTTTGTGAAACTTGTATGTTTTTGGAAAATACTTATTAATTAGGTTTAGGAAATTTCTTACGTTTATTGTTGACTGGGGATAATCAAATTGTTATTGACTAGGGATAATCAAATAATGTTTTGTGATTTTGATCTTGGTTTTGTTGTGGCAGAATTTTTCAGAAACTAATCTTTACATTAAACCTACTAGCTGCTAACACATTGTTAGAAAATTTTGTTGCTTTATCGAAAACTTCCTTGCTAGATAAAATATTGCTAATACAGTTGGACATCATGGTTTGTATGGGTTTTATGTTACTAGGGGTGGTTAGAGTTTATTTTGATGTATAATGGGTTGTAACCTGGATTTCCATATATCATTATACTATTGTTTTACGGGGTAGCGCTTCTAAGTTTATTGTTTTTGTTTTCCAATAAAATTTTACTAACTTTTCCAAGTTCTGGTTTAGATAGATTAATTAATTAATTGATAATTAGTATTGTTGGCAAAATCACCTTTGTGATCTTTTATCATTATAAACACGGTATTCTTTGTGAGACCCTTCATACTGTTGTTGAGACCTAAGTCTTTAGCAATTACTTACTAAATAATGTACTGTTAAATAACAAAGCATAATTTATCTTTATTAATAAATAGTCTGTCAACAAAAGACAAAATCTTTACTATAATCTTATCTTTTAATCAAAACATAACAAAAAATTTAACCAAATTACAATGTAAAATTGAGCTTTCTAGTTTTCAAAGATGCAAATTTTTTTTGACATTTATGATGCAATCTCTATGGATATATCTATATGGATATATAGATATGCGTCATAGCCATTTAATCGTTCTTGTCCAATTATCGATTTTAACCAACTCTTTTAAAAATCTAGAAAATTCGTTCTCCTGAAACAACGCTAACTAGAAGGGTTTCAAAGCAATTGCAAAATACATGAGAAATTAAGATAGTTTAAAGAAAGACATCACCATCGCATTGCTTGTTTGCTTCAAGCACACAGTCAGGTAGGTCTTGTTGCTTTTAGATTGCATCTTTCCATTTCAGCTCCCAAAATTAAAATTCTAAAAAATTTTTTATATGAACACTCTCATCAATCAGTATATTAGTTATTAATCCTGTTAACTCTGCCTTCATTTTATTTAATAAATTCCTAGGTATTGCTACATTTAGCTCAAAAGAGTTCAAGGTTTCATCTGAAAGACTGATCTGTAATTCTAGTAGTATACTATCAAATATATCGATAAATAAACATAGACTCTATAGTAAGTTTGAGGATCATTGGTATTAAGGTTTGGGCGATTACTTTATTATCCTGTAATTTGTGGAATCCTGATTTCTGATCCTAACTCTTCTAATAACTTTAATGCACTTTTAAATATAACATTGAAGTTTTCTTCATTTTGTCATTTTATATTTAATATCTTTGTGGTATGGTTAAGAATAGTTTTTGCATATTCCTTATCTAATGCTTTTTTTTTTTGAAGAGCCTCACTTAAAGAGACTGGTATTTAACACAATGAACAAGGTATTATTACAAATAAGGGCTCAGATATTGCATTTAGTGGCTTTGTTAAAGAACCCCGTTGTTTCCACTGAGATATCAAATCAAGAGTTTCTACAAAATTTATCAAACAATATCTAAAACTTAACACATAATCATGTTATTCAATCCATCTCATTTCACATAACCTTGTAAGCATTCCATTAATTGAATATTTAAGTGTAATAAATAGTAATAATAAATGATATAACTTTTTTCATTGTGTCAGTTGTATTTCAGCTTACACAGTATTTCAGCTTACACAGCTTAAATAGACTTATTTACAGCTTGCACAAACATTTGGAAATTAATAAGTTTAAAGCATGGTTATATCGTGGACTTTTTATTGAGTATGTTAGAATTTTCTGTAATTTTGTGATGTATGTGTATGTATACATATATATGTATATATATTTATATATATATTTATATATATATATGTATATATATATGTATATATATATATATATATATATAAATATATATATATATATATATATATATATATATATATATATATATATATATATATATATATATATGTATATATACATATATATGTATATATATTTATATATATATATATATATATATATATATATATGTATATATATATGTATATATATATATATGTATATAAATATATATATATATATATATATATATATATATATATATATATATATATATATATGGATATATATATATATATATATATATATATATATATATATATATATATATATATATATATATATATGGATATATATATATATATATATATATATAAATGTATATATACGTATGTATATATATACGTATGTATATATATACGTATGTATATGTATATATATATGTATATAAATGTATATATACATATATATATATATATATATATATATATACATATATATGTATATATACATATATATGTATATATATTTATATATATATATATATATATATATAAATGTATATATACATATGTATATATATACATATATGTATAATATACATATACATATACATTGTAATAATATACATATACATTGTATATGTATATATATACATATATATATATGTATATATGCATATATATATGTATATATACATATATATATGTATTTATATATATGTATTTATTACATATATAAGTATATATATATATATATATATATATATATATATATATATATATATATATATATATATATATATATATATATATATATATATACATATATATTTGTATAGATATAGATGTATAAGATATATTTGAAGTTAAATATTTTAATGTAATAATACAATAAGACTCTTGTACCTGCTACAGTGCTCAATATTATTAAATGAGCTATAAATATTATTAATAGAGCTATAAATTGAAGTTTTTTGTTTGTATTAACAGCTGATGATTGCCTTCAGGCATAAAACTTAAAATCCCGCTAATCAGTTGTTTTTATTCATCGAATTATATTTAGATGAATAAAATTTCCTCAAAATACTCATGCCTTTTTTTTTTTTTTTTTTGGTCTGCAAAACTGGTTAGTGAATGGGATTGTGAAAAATTGCTTCAGCAACTCCATATCATTTAAAATAAAAACAACATTATTGACCCCTGTCCAAACCCTATAGGTGTAGAAACATGTTATAAAAAATCCTTTAAAAAAATTCTCAAAAGCTCTTATTTAAGATTTTGTAGTTTTGCGAAAAAAATCTAAATTAGATGCAAAATCTCCTCTAAAATCCTCTAATATCCTATTTTTCTTTTTCTGAAAATTTTATGTGACCACCCTGTTAATACAATTGTATTTAAAATAAAAAACAATTTTTATCTAAGATAATTGTTCAGGAAATGTGGTTTTCTAATATATAAATAGGTTTTTTTATTACATATGCATTTTATATTTTTAACCAGGTGTTCTTCGTTAACATATGCAAATTTCAGTTATTGTCAGAACATTACAGATGCTGGTATTGAGGTATTATCTGCCATTCAAACTCTTGTATCACTGGACATTACAGCATGTCGGATTACTGATGTTGGAGCTGCCTCTTTAGCTAACAACCCAAATTTTAAGGATATTTTTCTTTCTGAATGTCATTCAATAACAGATGTTGGTATTGAGGTTTGACTAAACCAACTTTTTTTTTTTTTAACTTTATTGTTATACTATGAGTACATTAACTAGAGGTTATTAAGACTAACCTGAGTAAACAAGATTGAGTGAACAAGATAAAACTTTGAGTTTACACAATTTCTATCTCTTTTATCTTCTCAGAATTTTGTAGTTTATAGATTCAGTATTAAATAAGTTTTCTAATTTAGATTTTTTAGTAAATGCACTTATATATGAGGCTATTTAGTTTTGTACCTTATAGATATGTTTCTAGGTAACAAGGTACCTTGTAGATATGTTTCTAGGTAACAAGGTACCTTGTAGATATGTTTCAAGGTAACAAGGTACCTTGTAGATGTGTTTCTAGGTAACAAGATAATGTGTAAAAATATTTAAGGTTTTACTTAATATAAATGGTTTTGCAAATAAATAAAAATTTTATTAATTCTTAGAACTTAATTATTCTTAATTATCCAATATATCAGCTGATACATCATTTGATGATATTTTTTATATTAGTTGATATTCAATCTGATGATATGTTTTGTTTTAAAGATTATAACTTGTAATATTACCATGTATCCAATTTAAATAAATTTAATAAAAATAAATAAAAATTATAATTTTTTATAAGTTATTAAGATTAGTTATAATTTATTTAGTTTTTATATAGTAATTAATTATTAGGTTTTTATAAAAATTTTGTATTTTTTAGAAACTTCTTCCATCAGAGAGAAATTTGGAAATATTTGATCTATCTCATCTGAATGTAAGAGACTTAAATTTTAAAAAATTATTTGATCTACCTCATCTTAATGTAAGAGACATAAAATTTAAAAAAACTGAGGAAAAAACTTGATGTTTTGCTGGGCACTTGTTATTTTTATAAATTATTTAAAGAAATTAATATCATTAGCTTATTTAAAAGAGAAAGTCTTTGAGATATGCCAACAAATTAAGAATGTAACCAAGGAAAACTTTTGAAAAACCGTAAAGATAGGAATAATAAATTAAAAATTAATTGCTTTTAAAATTACAGATTTTTTATAGTACAAATCTGGATAACCTTCAAAAGATTATGAAAAAAGTCTTGATAAGAGCTTATGATCTCAAGTTCTTAACATCAAAACAGACGTAACAAGAATCTCTACTAGAGATAATTTTAGCTTAAATGTAAATATCAATATCAAGATGTTTGGCGAGAAAGTCACAAAACTATAATTTTTTTTTTTTCTGATCCTCAGGTGACTAAAAAATCAAAGTTTTAACTTTATTATTAAAATAAGGTTTTATTATTAAGATAAAATTTATTAATTGCACTCTAAGAAAAAAATCTGTTATATACAAAGAACTGCATTTGTGGCTATTGCACCAACTGGTTTTCTGTTATGTTAACGGATTAAAATTTTAACAGATTGAAGTTCGTCGATATTAGTCCATTGAAATTAAGGATTTATTCCGTTTGTGCAACAAACAATTCGTTAAAATAAGGGAATTATTACGCTAGGCGGCTTTTGCTGTTTTTGTAAAATAAAGAATTTACTATCTCATCGAATTGAATAATTTATTATTCCCTTAATTAAAATTACAATAAAAAAAAAAATAGTCTTTATTTTTAATATATAGATTATCTTATTATGATATTCAACATCTGATACAAGCAGTACTACATGGTGGCCACAGTCCTGGAATGTCCTGGATTTTTGCAAGTGTCCTGGAATGTCCTGGAAAATTACATTTTTTTCAAAAATGTATTGAAATGTCATGGAAACTTTTTTTTTTTTCTGAGTCAAGTTAAAAAATTACTAATAATATTGAAGTAATATTAAATTTTTTATGCAAAAATTTTTTTTTATATAAATGGTTTGAAATTAATTTTAAATAAGAGAGTAATAATAATATAATAATATAATATAATATAATATTCTATTCTATAATTCAATCAATATGAAAAAAATATAACGTAAAAATAATTGATAATATTCATTTAATAAGATATAAAATGTCCTGGAAAACGCAACAAAATGTCCTGGAATGTCCTGCAATTTAACTTTTAAAATTTTGTGGCCACCATGTACTACTTATACAAACTAACATGATCGGCAGAGATATTTTAGCAAGCTTTAAAAACATTTTAACTTTTAAATTGAAACTTTAAACTAAAAAAAACTAATTAAATATTTATAATAATTTAATTCAATATAGAAACTTTTAATTACAATAAAAATTAAAAAATTTAAATAAAATTATAAAAAATTCTTTAATATATATATTTTATAAACACAGTTTCAAGGTCAAAAAACATTTATATAAAAAAAAAACAGACATATATACAATTGTTACTATATTAGGTTTCAATTTTAGATAATGTTGTAAATTCATGTGTAGGCACATTTCAATTCCAGCAACCTGTTGTTGATTATTTAAAGATAAACAAACCTTAAAACACAATAAAGAAATTATTGAATATAAATGATATACCATAATACAAAATGGAAATAAATTTTTACTAATAACCTTGTAAGAGTTATTAGTAAAAGTACTTTGTAAACCCTGTAAGGGTTATTAGTAAAAGTAATAATTCTGTAAAGGTTATTGTATTAATAATAATAAAAATAATGTAAAACCCTGTAAGGGTTAAAAAGTAATAACCCTGTAAGGGTTATTAGATTTTACTGTAAAAATTTATTTATTTTTTACTTATTACTGTAAAAGTAAACACTGTAAGGGTTATTAGTAAAAGTAATAACCCTGTAATGGTTATTAGTACATTTGTTGCTAGTTCTTTATTTCTAAATTGTTAATAAAAATTATGTTATTTTATTAGTTCTACATTTCAATGTATTAAACAAAAATTAATGCGCTACAAAAGATAGCCTTACCTGCTATGTGAAAGGTTCTAAAATTTTTACACACATCAAGAAATAAAGAAAAAAAGTCTCTCACCTTTTTATTTAATAATAATAAACACATTAAAAGTATTAATGTAGGAATTTAAATAAAAAAAACTTTCTCACCTTTTTATTTAACAATAATAAACATGTTAAAAGTATTAATATTAGAATTTAAATTTGATACCTTATGTCTGAATGCCACATGTCTAAAGTAGCAAGTTTTATACAAATATAAACAAGCAATATATATAAACTTAGTTGAAACTAACATTAAAAAAATACAAGTAAAAAAAAAAAATAGTTTTACAACTAATTTAAACTAGCAGAGTGATAAAGCATGATACGTGCCTAAAATAGCAAATTATAAAAGTATATACAAACTTAAATATACAAGTTATAACAACCCATATATAAACTTTGTTGCAACTAGCCTAAATAAATGCCCATAAAAAGAATATGCAAGTAAAGCGTGTACATGAAATAAATGTGAAAGTAGAAAAATAACTAAAAAAAGTACTCTTCAATTTTTATTTCGAACCAAGTAATAACTTTAATACAATAATATAAGAAGATAAAATATAAAAAAAAAAAAGCAAATTGTTCCTGTGGGAATCTAATAAAATTTCTAACTTTTGCTTCGGTGGTACCCATAAGCTTGTGCACAGAATAAGAATTGAAGCCATTTGATGCTTTTTTAAATGATATTTTAATATCTTTAATATTTCTGCAAAGTTTTTTTGTTTTTTTTTTCATTTGTTTTTTAATAATGGCCCAGTACTTTTCAATAACTTTTAATTCTGGGCAGTTTAAAGGATTTTCTGTTTTAGGCACAAATTTCACATTATTATTTTTATACTATTCTAAAGCTAGTTTACAATAATGAATTGAAGCTAAATCTGGCCAGAACACAGGTCTCTTATGATTTAATGAGATGTAAAAGGCGTTTTTTTAAACACTCTTTAACATATATTTGACCCGAAAGTGTGGACTGAGAAATATAAGGTGCTAATTTTTTGCCACAATTGCAAATAGCTTGCCATATCAAGACTTTTTTAGCAAGTTTGTCATGCTTTATGTATTTAAATTTCTTATCTGCTTTTCCTCTACATTTGGCAATATCATAGACGGCACCAGTAATTCGCTAGTGTCATACTTGATATAAGTTTCATCGTCTTCAATAATACAGAAATTTGTAGAAATAAAATTGTCATACAACTTTCTGCAGCGGGTTTTTGCACTTTTTTGTTGAGTTTCAGATCACTTTTTGTACTTTGAAAGAATGAAAACCATGTTTATTTCGAACTTTTACAACAAAACTATGAGAAAGTCCATAAATGTTTGCGTGCTCCCTTAGTGAAAGGCTTGGATTAGTCTTAAAACTGTTTACCAGTTTTTTAACTAGTTTTTTATCTTTAAAATCCTTCTTTCTTCCACCACCAGATTTACGTTTGATCTATATTGTTTAAGAAAAACCTTGGATTACACGACTAACAGTGTATGGATGTATTTGTAATGCTTTTGCTACCGAATTGTAGCCTTTATTGGGATTTTCCAAATATTTGTGCATAATTGTTTCTCTTATGTCTTTTTCTTTTGTCATTTTTAAAACTAATTTTAAGTCAAATCAAAAAACTAATACATTTTTTTGAAACCACAACACGTTGTAAACAAAATACAAAACAATTAAAAAGATTTTAATATAACCACTGAAAAAAAATGAAGTACTTATTCTTTCACAATTATTTCGTGTACACGCTTTAATAAAAATATTTTGAAAGTTTTATTACCTTTTTTTGAAAGAATAAACAATTCATCTTGAAACATTTGGCTTTAAAAACTTTGCATTGATTTATTGATTAATTGACTCTGGGTAAGTTATTTCATACTGTAGCGGTAACTTGTAACAATTTCATATAACAATGTTGATAATTTTGCAAATTTAAAGTGTTTTTTCATAATTTATTAAATATCCATGAAATATCCCGGAATATTTCTAAAACAATCCCAGAACTTCAGGATTTTAAAATTAAGGATTCGAGGATTTTGGGGAAACCCTATTTCAATTTAATAATCCTAAAGTCATAACAACAAATTTCCATTGTGTCAAAGACAATATACTTTGTTCTGCATCTAATTTAAGTTATAAAATGAGCTAATCATTGTTCTTTTTATCAAGGTTATTAGAGATCCAAAATTGTTTAAGAAATTTAAAATTACATGCAAGACATACAGTCCTGAAACTATGTGTTTTGAACCCGAATTCTTATGTAAAATAGTAACCAAGGACTTTAAGCTACGGTTCAATAATAGTAGATTCTATGACTCAAAAAGTTTTGGAAAATTTTTTTAAACACTGCTATTAAATCCGGGTAAGAATCAACTCAAGAGTTCTTTTTTAAGATATCCCATTTTTAATATTAAATTTTCTTATATTAAGGGGCAATTCGAATAATAGTGTTGCATGCGCGTGTGTTTGTGTGATCATCTTATCTCAACTGTTGAATTCAAAGTACGAGTTCATCAACCTTTGTTATTGCACTGATTGTTTAAAATTGGAATTTATTAATTTAGTTTAACCAGGGATATATATATGTATATATCCCTGGTTACACTTCATATATGTATAATATATATATTACACTGATTCTTTAAAATTGGAATTTATTAATTTAGTGTTTTACTTCATATATGTATAATATATATATTACAACTACCTGATATATTTAAAGTTTTGTTGTGAATGTGCAGATCTTTCATATATACAATGTTATCTAAGTACAATTATGTGATATATTTACTGTGTTAAGCTATGCTAAGCTATGATTTAAAAAGTTATGCTAAGCTTATGTTATGCTAAGCTTATGTTTGCTTATGTTATATGTTAAGGTATGATTTAAGTAATTAAGAAATGTCGCATCATTTTATCTAGTAATTACTTTTATCTAGTTTATTACAGATCAATGTCTTAAAAGTTTGGCTTATTATTGTAGAAGACTTCGCATATTTAATATATCAGGTTGTGAATTGGCAAGTAATTTCATTGAGTAATGTAATTTATGATATTGTTCCCAAATATGAAATAAGTGAAATATTCTCTCATTATTATAAAACACTTATTTGCTATAAATAAGCTATAAATTATCAAATTGATTCCTGATGATCAGTTTAATAATTTATTGCTGATCTACAATGTGTATATATATATATATATATATATATATATATATATATATATATAAACACACACACAATTACACACACACATATATCTTCTACTGTTAGTTTTACCTTATGTAGATTATCAAAACTCTTAGGTGCTTAATACAAGGAAGGGGATGTTGATTAATTTTGGAAATTTTTCCCACCCCAAACTTATTAAGCTTTCCCGTTCCCAAGCTTATTTCACCTTTTCCCGTTTATCAATTTTTAATTTTTGTAAACAATATCTCAAAACTAAAAAAAAAAAATTCCCAGTGTAACCAGGCTTTAAAAATTTATGAATAAAATATTTTATTTGGATAAAACCTAGTGTTTTCTTCAATATCGTCAATATACAAAACAAGTCGACTTTTTTTCTTTTTTTTTTTTTTGCTTGGTCCGACCAACCAAAGAAAAGAGATAAATTATTTAAACAACAATTCTTTGGTAATATAAATTAAAGTAACATGTTATGGACATCACCAAGTAAATTTATTTTATACCTCATCAATAAAAAAAGTTTTTTTTACTTTTTTGAAAATAAAATTTCATGATTTTTTTTTTTAATTTTTTTGTCTTTTGGCACCCTTATTATCTTGGCGCCCGGGGCACGTATGTCCTTTTTCCCCTCCCTCTCGGCGACCCTATATATATATATATATATATATATATATATATATATATATATATATATATATATATATATATATATATATATATATATATATATATATATATACATATATATATATATATATATATATATATATATATATATATATATATATATATATATATATATATATATATATATATATATATATTCATTTATATTTATATGATTAGGGTCGCCAAGAGGGAGGGGCAAAAAGACATACGTACCCCAGGCGCGTTATTCTTATGAACAATAATTTGTATTATACATTTTTATGGGGCGATTTCGTCTTTTATGGGACAATTTCGCTAATGTAAAAAAAGTTGAGGCTTTATAATATTTTGTTGAATTAACTACATTCTGTGCACATGTTGATGAAAAAGCACCCTTCACATGTCCATCCATGACAAGAAACGCATTGGAACCATTCTTCTGATGAATCTAACTATGCCACACCGCACACACAGCAATGAGTTGTTTTTTTGCTGTTTCTGTTATAAGCTTTTGATGTACTCGGTTGCATTTGACTTGGTAATGATTTTAAACTATAGAATTTCCTATTTTTAGAGCCACTGGCTTTTATTTGGTTGGGTGAAAACTTTCTTTTATTTGAGCCACTAAATTTTTTTGTTTGATAGAGAACTTCTTCTTCGAATCACTTGGATCGGAAAACACATCCAGAAGTTTTCTATTTTTTATTTTCTTTCTTTTCTATTTTTTCTTTAACATTTCAACGCATGTAATGTGTGCAAAATGAGGTTTTGTGTGAGTTGGGTTTGAAATCTTCTTCGGAGAAGGAACGATTGTTCTTAGTAACAGAGTGTTACGGTAAAGGTACAGCCCACAATAAGTGAATGCATCTACAATAAGTCCTCTTTTCATAACCATCTCTTCTTATATACTGTTAAAAACAAGAGAGAATCGATCGCGACGTAAAGAGATTGATGATCCGTCAGGGAGTTGTTTGGACAAAGTTTGTGACCATTTTTGTTTTATTACTTTATTATTGTGTGTGTCAGCGGTTGCATGCGGTGACTGCTTTGTTGAGGTAAACATACTACTTCGATGTTATTAAAGATGCATAATTCGACAGGTTCCTTCATATC
>NC_061168.1:28633373-28703373 GCF_022113875.1 Hydra vulgaris
AACATGTGGGATTCCTTAGGGATCTATACTGGGACCACTATCATTTCTCATTTATATTAATGATTTAAGCAAAGCTTGTACTGAACTAGATACATTTTTTTTTTACAGGTGACAAAAATCTATTTTACACACATACTGATATAAATATTCTGCTTAAGTCAGTAAACAAAAACACTATTAAAATCTTACTAAATGGTTTAATGCAAACAAATTATTACTTTATGTAACCAAAACGAAATATACTTTTTTCCATTGTTTTTATGATCAAGATAAAATTCCTTTAAAACTTCCAAAACTTTATATTGCCTTTATATTCCAAAACTTTATATTGCCAGCTAAAACATAAAAAGAGAAATCACTTTGAAATTTCAAAAATGTGACGTGGAGAGATCACACACATTATTTCGAAATAAAAGTCTCAATGAATATTGGCCTACTTGGCCTTTGTATAGCAAAACCTTTTTTAAATCCAATTAACTTATATTTCTCGTTCATTCATCTTAATTACGAAAACATTGCTTGGTGCAGTTTAATAAACAAAAGCATGCAATCAGAATCATTTCCTACATTCCTAAGCATTATTTGTTAATTCAAGTATAATGAATATCTACATTACCATCTATGATCTTTTTATATTTATGTTCAAAATTAAAAAATATATATTTTCTAAAATGTTTTACTCGCTATTTAAAATATATCAGAACAGATATTTAACCAGATTTTTGAATAACAGTTACACTCAGGCCAAAAGTTATTTTGCGGCAAATATTTCTAATTCTTACTAGAGGACCAAAATTATGAAAAAAAATATTAACTAATGAACTTTAACAATTGCGACGCTTAACAAGTTTAAGACCAAATTGAGGCAAAAACCATTGATGAACGACGTTGCGCTTAGCTTTTCCTGATATATTACGGGTTTTTACCAATAAACTTACCCAACGATTGGAACTTTGTCATTATCAGCTTAGTGATCTTAGAAAAGATCATGTCACTTGTTATTGCTTCAATTTTTCTTTTATAAAAACTTATGGTTTTTTAAAAATTTTCTAAATATTTTCAAGGTATATCCTGGTTTAAAAGGAAACCTTCAGGATCATGCATATTTACCTGCATGCTTTTAAATAGTACAATTTTTATTATACTAAATATTTAAATTTTTATAATAAATTATCTTTGTATTTAAAATTTTTTTTTAGCGATACAAAAACAAGAAGTTTTAAAAATTGTTAAATTAGTTGTTTTAATTTATGTTATTTTTTAACATGGTATAAATCAAGGGGCTTGGTGATAAGACAAATTACGATTTCTTTTTGAAATGGTAAATGGTTTCTTTTTGAGTGGTAAGAATTGACACCGCAATTTCGCAATCTAGTAAAGTTCAAGTCTCCTAAAATAAAAAAACCAATAAGCTGATTACTGTTCTTATCAAAAACCAGGTTAAATTCAAGGGACATATCGTTAATAAGATACGGCAAACTTAACATCATTCAGTTTTTGAATGATATTAAGTTTACCGACTTAATTTCTCAACAATTCCTTCTTATAATCTCGTTCTCAGGCTCTAGCTAAAATCAAAGAACTCTTTTTTTTTCATTTTATGAATAAATTTCCTGAATTTATTTCAGTAGAGTTACGTAAACGCGTAATTCTATTTGCAGTAAGAGATTTACGAAAATCCGCAATTTACGCAAATAGCGGATTTTCCAGGCTCTGTTACCTCAGTTAACTTTGTAAGTATAAACTATAAATAAACTATAAAATATAACTCAAGTCTCAAACTGAATTAGAATAACAAAAGTTTTAAGCCTTTAACAATTCCTGTCGCAATATTATTAATTGAAAGTGGTTTCCAATTGTCCCTGCTGTAATTCTTCGGTTTCACGCATTCTTTCATACTTCATTCTTGTTCATTCGTGTTAAGTAATTGTATTCGTCTTAAAGCAGAATTTTTAGTTATTCAAAATTATCCGGAGAATATTCTTATTCCCCAAGAAAGCTTTAATTTCAAGTTTGTATTTGCTTTTAGTAAATATTACAGAACAATTACATTACATGTGTAATCGGCAGGACCAGAAAACCATATAATCTTATCATGAAGCCCTTTTCAATATCGAAAATAATATAAGATAATTAAAATAAACAAATAAAACTATTAACATAAACTATATAAATTTGTGCATAAAAAACATATATATATATATTGAATAAAATTATATTAAATGAAAGAAGTAGAAATTAAAAGAAATAAAAAATTATGTTGAAAAGAGAACTTTTAATTTCCGTTTGAAAGGAGTAGAAGCGATTTACTATGTTCCTATTCAAAAAGAACACTTCCATAAAAAAAATTGTTTGAAAGGGTTTATATTTCAGACATAGTTTATTAAATTTTATTATTATTTTTATTATTTATTAAATTATATCTTTATTTGTAAGTAAACTCGTTAACTCTGTAAGTACTACAACTTACAAAGTAAACAAGTCTGAAAAATTCGCAATTTGCGTAAATAGCAAATTTTGGTAAATCTCATACTGAGATTTTGTTATACAATAATTATGTATTAATCTCATTGATTTATTTACACAGTTTAAAAATTCAAAGAGATAATAAATATATGTTTAAAGAGATAAGAAATATATGTTTAAAGATATTTAAAAAGGAATTTAAAAAATTAAATATCAAGTTTCATGTGGTTCAATTTTTAAATATTTAAGGGTTTTGAAATATTTAAGGGTTTGTTTACACGGTCGTAATAAAATCTGCAATAATAAGTATTTGAAAGCGATAAAAAAATTATAAATGAATTTATCTTTGATAGTTAACAAGTAAAATTAAAAGCGAATTTTTAAGACCCAATGCTTTTAAATGTTATTAAACACATATTTTTTCAATTTTTTCTGATGTTACTGTTTTTATTTTAATAACATTCGGCTGTATGCGTGTGTAAAAAAACGAAACAAAATTCGGGTCTCGAACTTCAGCCATTCCGTTTATGAAGTCAACGCCTTATCCAAATAAGCTAAAAGCGCGTTAAAGTAGGTAAATAATATACTTATTTTAAAAATTCTTCTTCCCATATAAAAAATAAACTTAATTAAAATTAACTACATTAATTGACTTATTGCAAAACTATCTATTGAATTTTGTATTGTCATCAAGCAAGAGGATGTATGCAAAATTTGAAAATCTATCATTTGGAAGTGACGCAAAACTTTGAGAAAGCATGGAAAAATTTATTACTTACGTTTTCTTAACTTTTAAGGTTTCAACATGATAAGAAATCATTTTTCTGAGGTACATAACACAATCAATAACTGAAGTTGTTGTAAAAAGCGGAACAAGATTTTAACTTTGCGAACTTTTAAAAACCTTTTTTTTTTTAAACTTTTTTATGTAAACTTTTTTAACTTAATATTTTTATCTAATAATTTTAATCTAATATTTTAATTATTATTTTAATTAATTAATTTTATCTAATATTTTTATCTAATAGTTTTAACCAAATATTTTTACGTAATATTTTATATATATATATATATTTTTTTTTTCAAGTATCTATGAATATTTTCGAAAAACTTTGAAACTTTAAAAAAAAAACTTTTTTAATTTGTTTTTAAACTTAATTTATATATTTAATATAATTAAAAAAGGTTTTTGTTTTTATTTATTTTTATTTATTTTTTTGCCTGTTGACAAAGCACAGCGAGCCGGATTTTAGACAAGAATAAAATTTTGATTTTTGATTTTTTAACTAAAATCTCTATTACTAAAAAAAATGTCCAAGCAAACACTTTCAGATATATACTAAAAACCTTTTAAATGTCCAAGCAAACACTTTGTATTAAGATATATTTACTTTTATTTTAAATTAAGATATATTTACTTTTATTATAAAATTTAGTTAAATAGTTGCTAATGTTAAAAATTATTTAACAAACTTTTTAAAACTTTAAAAACGCTCCCTAAAAAAAGTCTACCAGATGACACATCTATTGGAATTATTGAAATAAACATATCTTATTAGAAATTTCCTTAAACTTAAACTTTTTCACATAAAACAGAATATACTCTGATATACTTTTCATATATGATTGAATTATCATAAGCAATCTCAGAAATAACTAAAGAAATCTCAGAAATCAATTTCAAAAATAACTAAAATTTCTATGATTCAACACACGTCAGTGCTTACTTATTGTTTTGACAAAACCGTTTGGAAATATTTATCGAAGTCCTTGATGGTACAGCTTTACATATAGATTGGTATAAACACTGAAGCTTTTTAATATTAACTGATAACACTATGTTTTAAATAACAACACGATAATAAATAACGCTATCATATATTTTCTTAAAAAATTTTTTTGGGACAAAATTTTTTTATCGAGCCATTCATAGAGCAAATCTTACCTTTTTTTGTTGCTAACTAATTTTTGTGCTGCAAGCAACTACGTAACACAATTTTAGCATTTCATTAGATAAATAGTTTTAAAATACAAAATTAAAGTTTTTATTCCAATAATTCAATTATTGGGGAAGAAAAAAATAATAATTTTGTTATTTTGATTAAAAAGAATTACAAATTTGTTGCCAAATAACTAAATAGAAATAGTTTTTAGTTATTGGACCAATAGCTAGTGTTATTAACTTAAACAAATAAAAAACTGAACTAAAAACTGTTTATCAGTCTCATAAGCAACAACTTGTTAGCAACAACTTGTTAGCAACAACTTTTTAGCAACAACTTGTTAGCAACAATTTGTTAGCAACAATTTGTTAGCAACAACTTGTTAGCAACAACTTGTTAGTAACAAGTCTGATCGTCTATTTAAGGTAGCGGGTTAAAACGAAAAGTTTAAAACTTTTTTTTTTATTGTTTCTAATTTCTTTTCTTAAATGATGCAGCCTGGTTTTTATATTTGCTATTATGTAGAGTAAAAAACTTAGTGTTGCCATTCAACAATAAAATAATGTCAACAATATTGCAATAATTCTTAGGAGTAAATAACTGAATTTTATCTGTTGTAAAGTTCACCAGTCATTGCAAATCCCAAAGAACCCCCACATTATTGTCAAAGAAAAGCAATCTGATTCAAAATCAACTGCCTTTCTTAGCTATCAAAAAGTGATACCTTTTTGTCAAGATTTGTGTATACAGTTACATTATCAGCAAATAGAACCACTTAAACGTAAGATAACCATGATTATCAGCAAATAGAACCACTTAAACGTAAGATAACCATGATTATCAGCAAATAGAACCACTTAAATGTAAAATAACCATGATTATCAGCAAATAGAACCACTTAAACGTAAAATAACCATGATTATCAGCAAATAGAACCACTTAAACGTAAGATAACCATGATTATCAGCAAATAGAACCACTTAAACGTAAGATAACCATGATTATCAGCAAATAGAACCACTTAAACGTAAGATAACCATGATTATCAGCAAATAGAACCACTTAAACGTAAAATAACCATGATTATCAGCAAATAGAACCACTTAAACGTAAAATAACCATGATTATCAGCAAATAGAACCACTTAAACGTAAGATAACCATGATTATCAGCAAATAGAACCACTTAAACGTAAAATAACCATGATTATTAGCAAATAGAACCACTTAAACGTAAGATAATCATGATTATCAGCAAATAGAACCACTTAAACGTAAGATAACCATGATTATCAGCAAATAGAACCACTTAAACGTAAAATAACCATGATTATCAGCAAATAGAACCACTTAAACGTAAGATAACCATGATTATCAGCAAATAGAACCACTTAAACGTAAGATAACCATGATTATCAGCAAATAGAACCACTTAAACGTAAGATAACCATGATTATCAGCAAATAGAACCACTTAAACGTAAGATAACCATGATTATCAGCAAATAGAACCACTTAAACGTAAGATAACCATGATTATCAGCAAATAGAACCACTTAAACGTAAGATAACCATGATTATCAGCAAATAGAACCACTTAAACGTAAGATAACCATGATTATCAGCAAATAGAACCACTTAAACGTAAAATAACCATGATTATCAGCAAATAGAACCACTTAAACGTAAAATAACCATGATTATCAGCAAATAGAACCACTTAAACGTAAGATAACCATGATTATCAGCAAATAGAACCACTTAAACGTAAGATAACCATGATTATCAGCAAATAGAACCACTTAAACGTAAGATAACCATGATTATCAGCAAATAGAACCACTTAAACGTAAGATAACCATGATTATCATTAATCGTTTTTTACTTTTTAAAAACTTACTTCCAATAAGGCTGCAAGCAACCTTTATTAATTTGGGAGTTACTAGGAAACGAAGAATAGTGTAAAAGAACAAGGAAACGGTTGTCAGAAGAAAGTTTGTAGATTGTGAATAGAATGAGATCAAAAGAGATCAAAAAGAGAAAACTTTTTGTCAAGACAAGAGTATAAAGTTGAGTCATCAGCTACTTTAGACATAAGATTGTCAGGAAGATCATTAATTTAGATAAAAAAAATTTTAGGATCAAAGATAGAACCTTAAGTTACCACAGAAGTTACTGAAAATGAAAAATGGTGTAGGCCTTCGAGGATGACTTTAATGCTGAGGTTAGAAAACAACAATTTAATAATCTCAAAAATTTTCCCAAGTATTCACCATATGAAGCAAGCTTATAAAAGCTTAGGAAAATAAGATTTAGTTAAGCCCTTATTAAATAGTTGTGAGAGGGAATCCAAGAGAGTTCAAGAGAAAAAAGTTTATGTGACTATGGCAAAAATGTTTTCTGAACCACAAGCCGTAAAAGAGTTTAATTGAGAAATAACTTTAGCAACGGAATCTAAAGTGATTCGAATGATAACAGTGGGTTAACCTGTTTAATTTGAATTACAGGAAGAGTATGGCTATTAGATTCAAGAGTCCAATTAGAAGAAAAGATGTTTGCAAATAGTTGCAAATAGTAAAATGAGACCCATGAACTAGAAATTGAATATTCGACTTTTTAATGACATCTTTGAAACTTTAAAAAAGCCTCTAGAACCTAACTTCTGAGATAAGATACAAGAGATAAGATGCAAGAGATTTAGTAAACTGATTAGATTTAGTGAAATGGGAATAATGGAGCTTAGTATCAAACAGCACCTATTTACAATAATTTCTTGCAACAATAAAAAGACTTTTATTCTCAAGAAAGTTGTTTTTATAAAAAAAGTTGAAAAAAATGATTACGATTACATATAGCAGCTGCAAAAGAAGGTGAAAACCATGAAGTAGAATGAGGCTTCACTTAAAACTTACGAGAAAAGATAGAAACTTAAGTACCTGGCTGGATCAGGTTTTAATGGAGGCGCATTTATCAGCTTGGAGAAAAAAGACATCACCCCATGAATCGAAAGAACAAAAAGAATACCAATCAGCTTTAGGGCAGTACAATGATAAGGTGAGTCCGAAAAATAAGTACGAAATAAAACGTTTATAGAGATCATTGCAGGGTCTAAACCACCAAAACGAGAACAAAGAGACACAAGCTAGGGTCAAAGACAATACACAAACCAAATAGTGAAGGTGAAGTAATTTGGGTTGCCTGAAAAATGAGTCAAAAAGTTAACTATCTGAGTAAGAGATTAAAAAAAACAGAAGTTATGAGCTTCAGTGCCAGTAGGGTCAGTTGTATTAAAGCCAAGTCAATAATAAGAATATTATCACCAAAAATAAGAATATTGTCAGAGTAATATATAGAGAGAACTGGTCAAAAATGACATCTAAGAGTGCAGACTTGATAAGAAGAGAAAAGATAAAAAACAAAAAAAAAATGATAGAGTGAATAGGTGCTAAGCTTACGCACATAAAAAAATGGTCAGTGGATTTAAACCTGATTTCTTGACAATTAAATAAAATGATACGTCAGAATACGACCAGTTAAAACATGCAAATAATTGAGTCTTTGCGAATCAAAAAATATTAGCCATCCATTCCAAGATCCGAAAAAGAAACAGCCGAATTCAAATTCGTCACAAAAAGCATTTTGCAACTGGTAAGATATAACTGAAAGAAAGTTCTTTAAAGACCAAAAATTCTTGTAAACGATATATAACAGTTAAATGTAATGGTTTATTGTATTTAATATTTTTTAGTTCTTTAATCATGATTTAAGGTTTGATCATAGATAGAGCATGACACTCCACGTGACATGTGAACATGTGACACTCTAAGTAATTATCAATGTAGTTGACTCATTAACCCAAGTTTGCAACAAAAAGCTTTTTATGTGGTCTCATCAATGCGCACCAAAAGCTCTAACATCTTTCATGTGCAACATACTTAGTGTTAATACTCTGATATTTTACAGCTGTTGATGGAATCAGCCTATGTGAGAGCAACCATATAGTTTTTAGAAACCTTACCAGCCGGCCTAAAAATCATCAAGCTGAGTTTTAGAATTGTTCTCTTATTAGTAGATATCTGAAAAAGCTACATTAGCACTTCTAAAAACAGACAAGCAACAAGCCATAAGTAGAAGATAATGATTCGGCATTCATCCTTCTATATAGAAAACGATGTAGCATAGGTTTTTGTTTATTAATTGTTAAGTTACTTATTATTTATTTTTTTTATTTTTTTTTAATTTACCATTATTGATTTATATTTATATTTTGTCAATAATTTTATATTATTAATGTAATAATAAATATTTATTATAAATATTGAAGTATAACATTAATATATTATATAAATAATTTATTTAATATATTAATATTATACTTTAAATAAATTTAAAGTGACATACATTTACTGATTTAAATAGAGATTAGAGCGATTGAAGAGATTGGAATGTACATGAAGATTAATTATTTATATAGTTTATACCGGCTGAGTGTTATGGTGTGAGCAGACGATCTATTTTAGGTTTTTTAGTTTTTTTCGTTTGTTTGTTTGTTTTACTCCCCAAAAATACAATTTGTTTTTATAAGCATATGAAATTTTTGAAACAGGCTCGGGTATGCTCATGCAAAAAGCTGACAAATATGCTTAAGTTAATAATAATTTTTGACAATATTTTTATTTTTTTATTTTTTATTGTTTTTTTTTTTTAAACTTGTTTTAATAAATAAGTTTATTATTTCTCAATCAAAATAAAAAAAATAAAAAACTCTAAATTAGTTTTTTGAGTTTTTGATTTTTTTTTTTAAAAAAAAACAGTCCTCTAGTTAAGGAGTCAGACAAGTTCTTATAACTTTCTGTATAGCATTCATCATGCCATCTACAATGTATTGACGTCCTTTGAAAGATATCACGCTCCAAAATACTTTAAACTCAAAATTTTCGACTTTGCATTTGTTTTATCATGTATAGTGTGAAAAATTTATTTCTTCTTTATATTTACGGAAATTATCTAGGCCTTGGCGATAAGACATACTAAGTCTTCTTGTTCCCCCTGCTATATACTATTACCTATATATAAGTACCTCTGCTACCTGCTATATATTATTATTACCTATAGACTGTATATAGAAAAAGTAAAAAGAAAAATAAGTCGGGTTGAAAAACAAGGGAAAAATATTTTAAATGAACTTTATAGTATTATATAATATGATTCAAATGGTAGAAAGTTATAAAGTATTGAATTTATTTTTTTTACTTCGACTTTACGATACACTTTAATATACGGTATTCTACGGTATAACCTTTAGATAGGCTTACCATTTGTCATTACAACAATTTTTTTTTCCTTCATTTTTATTTTGAAATTTTCATTTAACTCAAAGTGGAATCTAATAATTAAACTGTTAAAATATATTTTAAAAGGAAAGATAATAATAATAATACCAACTTAATATTTCATTTGAAATAAACCCAGATTCAATTTTGTCAATCAATAATTTACTCACAAAAAATTGTTATGATGGTAAATTTACTTTAAAAGGTAAATTACAGAGATTTTTATTTATGAACTGTTTTTTTTAAGTTGGTTTGTAATATTTTTATACAATTTGTTGTTAAAGCAATGCCTGACCATTAAACCAATCCACTTACATTTAAACCATTCAACCAATCCACTTACATTTAAAAATTCATTAAAGTGCAGAGAACTGTTTTTTTTTTTTACGATCTGCAAAATAAGTTTTACACATTATTTGAAAGTGTATATCTTTTAAAAAATACCAGAAATAAACTAAAGCAGGTGACCATTACGTGACCATCACGTTGGGACTAGTGTTTTTTATAAATGTTGTGTAAAAATGAATTTTTAAGCAAAACGAATAACAACGGTACAATTCACGGCTTCTCTTTTATTTACAAAGTATTACTTGATAAAATATAAACAAAAAAATTTATTTAATATCTATTGGTTATTACAACAAATATATAAAATTATATTCAAAGTTTCAAAATTTAGTAAAACCGCCTTTATTTACAATAACTGATTTGATACGTCGTGAAATACTTACAATTGACTTTTTTACAATTTTCGTTGACTCTAGATTACTGTGCTAGATTCTGAAAACCATTTCCATAAGATCTTGCTTGCTAGTTATTATTTCTTTTCTGATCTTTTGCTTTACTAGCTCCCCTACTAGCTGTTTTCTTAGGAGTTGAGATAAGGTAAACTGCCTGGCGATGGCCGTACATCAATTTTTTCTGTTTTAAGTCATATCAATTAAACTATTACATTTTTTGCTGTGTGTCAAAGTTGCACTATCTTGCATAAATATAAGCCTTTGTATATTTTTAGACGAATCTGCTATTTAGAGAATCAAATGATTCTCCAAAATTTTCATATACTGTCCTGTTTCATTGTCCTAACCACTTTGTAGAGACGTCTTGCTCTTTACCCACAAATGACAGACCAGATCATTACTGGTTGTGGATGCTTGACTGTTTCCACAATGCCGTTAGGATGAAACTTTTCATTTAGTCTACGGCAGAAAAAAAGTTGTTTTGTCCATCAACACTTGAAAGACTCATCTGAGAAGCAAAACTAAAATAAATGCTTTTTTTAAGTTATAATATAAAATATTGTAAAATAAATTAAGAATAAGAATGTGAGTGCAAATATCTTTTCCCAAAATAAATTACAGACCAGTGATGATAATAATAACAGACCAGTGATGGTAATAAATTACAGACAAGTGATGATAATAATAACAGACCAGTGATGATAATTTTGACGCTGAAAGAAGTTAGTTTCTCCTTGGCTTGATAATGACACATCAATTTCTCTTCTTTTAGCCTTTTGCAAATGGTTCAATTTGATACAACAATAACAATGCAATATCGCATTTCTTTCCTATAGCTGAAAATTGAAAATTAAGACATCAAGAAATGAAAAGAATTGTATCTTTACTTAAATATTAAAAAAAAAAACATTAAATCTTTTATTTAAAGATAATCATTTGTTATTTTTACTTGTTGTTTTTAGTTTCCTGAAAAAAATAAAATAAAACACTTAAGTTTTGAAACTAAGTCACGAAAGTTCAATCAAACTAACAAATAAAAGTAACTTTAAATTGTCCAAAATACACAAAATTGACTATGTCATTGCTGACAGCCAGAATTGCCAATTGATAAAACTTTTATTAAACTTTATTAAGAACAGAAATAACTTGATATGTAACAAAAAATAACATCATATTTATTTTATCATATGGGAATTTAGGCCATCTATTTGAGGTAAATAGTAAAAAAAAGTGTAATCCTAAAACTGGTTCTTTAACCAACTGGTTTTCATCCAGGTAAAAGCGTAAGCGAGAAAAAACGTAGTGAGGAGTTTTGCGCCCAGGGAAAAAATAAATATTGTGCCCATTTATTCCCGTTTGCGAGTTTTTCTTGTATATTTTAGATCCATTGAATAGATTTAAAACATACAAGTATGGTATAATATAATACTATAAATAATACAGTAGTGACAAAATTATTACGATAATTAACAAAAAACTTGTTTTTTTTTTACTTAAAACTGGTTTTTATTCCTCATGTTCAATATATAAGCCTAAATTTAGCAAACTTACATGCACTGTGTATAATTTAATCATTGTGCACATGTTTTCAGTATTTGGTTGCACCACTCTTGGCTTTTATAAGCACTGCAATTCTATTTGGCATATTTGCGTAGTATTTGGAAATTATTCCGGGTTGTGATACCATAAATGATCAATGTGTTCAATTAGGACAAGTTTGTTAGTGGTGGTGACCTCGCTTACTCTGTCTTTCAGATTGTGCCATATCCCTTCAATTCATATCAGGACAACTTGTCGGCCAGGGCATCACCTCCATACAGATGTCAACAAAGTAATCCTTAATAATGTTTGCCGTATGGTAGGGTGCCACATCTTGCATTTAGATGCAGTTCTCATTAGGAAAACAGTCCTCTAATTGAAGAATTAGACAAGTTCTTATAACTTCCTCGAACTGTATAGCATTCATCATGCCATCTACAATGTATTGACGTCCTTTGAAAGATATCACGCTCCAAACCATGACTTTAGTCGGATGTTTGATCTTCTGTACCAGACACTGTAGAGGAAATTCTTCTCCTGGTCTTCTTCTTACATAGCGGCAATTGTTGTCCAATATTTCCAGTGTTGATTCAGAAAAACATACCTTAAACACACACATACACATATATAGTGGATTACACACACTACTGTTGTAGGCTTACAGTTATTACAATTAGTATTATTCTAGTAATTTAAATTAGGTTTAATTTAATTTGTTTGTTGCTAATCAAATTTAAAAATTATTTATCTGGACAGTATGGAAGTAATCAAATATTTAGACAACTTACCATTTTCCAGTCCTCCACTGTCCACGTGGCAATTGTTCGGCTCATAATCTTTTCTTCATCATTGCAGTGGTCAATTTCGGGTTTTTTCTTGGTCAATATGCTCTCAAACCAGCTTTAATGAATCTTCTTCGCGCAGTCCTGCTACTCATCTGAACACCTAAAGTGTTCATTTCAATCATCAATCTGCGTAATGTCATCTTGCGGTTAGATTTAGAGAGTCTCGCCAAAACTCGATCATCTTGTTGCGAAAATATCCGCTTTCTTCCGCATTTTCCTTTACGTTTTGGAGTACCAGTTAAGCAATCCGGCATGTTCTTTTTTATACTTGACACAATGCTCTGAGTCACCCCGTATTTTAAGCTATGTGACATTGAGTAAGCTCTGTATTCTCAAAGAGAACCTTAATCTGACCCCTTTTACGGGGAGATGTCTCTTTTTTTTCCCATTGCTACTAAAGTAAATAAACAAAACAATTAAACAATGACATTAAATTAAAAAAATGTTGATTTTGTACATGAAGTTAATGGTCTGGTTTCAGGACCTCAAATCGAGTCATTTTTAGTGGCCTTACTGCTTGCAAAATAATCCATTCCTAATTGCAAATAATTGAAAAAAATGAATATTTATGTCTAAGAACATTACCAACGTACTTTTTAAATTTTCAAAGTACAAAATATAATATGCAGGCACTAAAATCCCACAGGCATGTCTCAGGAATGATATAAAATATAATACTTATTTACTATAATGCATTGTAATGACAAAAAGTACAAGTAAAGTCTAATTTTGACATTTGTCTTAATTATCGTAAAAATTTAGCGAGTGCTATATATATATATATATATATATATATATATATATATATATATATATATATATATATATATATATATATATATATATATATTAACTGTGTGAATAAAAGAAAATAGGATGTTGTGCTATACTGTAATTATATTTTAAACTAGAGTTTTATAAGTATCTTCAGGGCAATATTTTCTAAATTTTTGACTTTCTTGTTAACCTGAATTAAGTTTTTCAAATTTACTTTATGGATCTTATATAATTCCTTAATATCATATAAAGTTAAATCTTTTACTGACAATAGTTAAGCTGGGAATTGATGATTTCAAAACTTACTTTGTTATTTAATAGAGGATAAATAGATTTATTTTATTTTGTTTTATGTACGTTTATATTTTTACATTAAAAAAAGACTTAAATGCATTTCGTCCAATATTATCAAGTCTTTGAATTGTTTACTCTCTAATTTTACAGAGTTCCAGACCATGCGTTAGCGTTTGAAAGGCTGAAGTTTTATATAATTTGATAATTAAAGATGTATATGCAAATCGGATACCAGACTGAATCAAAGTTTGCACTGTTGTTTGGAAATTTGATACCCTATTGGTTATATTTGATCTATTTAGTGAGGCAAAATTGGATTTTTCTGTATCCGACATGAAGCCCAGATGGTAATTTTTCATTTTGTATTGTCTGATGGTTGTCAGGGTTATCTTACAATTAGTTACTTGTCATTTTCCGGAGAGCAAAAATTCCGTTTTGACAGCATTGAGTTTCATACAGTTTAAGTTATTGTAATCATTACACGTTGCTATAAGCCTTTCAAGACCAGATAGAGTAAAGCTAAATAGAATGATGTCGTCTGAATAAGTAACAATACCTGTAAAGTTTCCATGTATTATCTTTTTTTATAGTTTCAAGTAATTTTTGGGTGTAAATGTTATACAAGCGGGACAATAAAATCAATCCTTGCTTTACACCTTGCTTAAGAGCAAATGAAATTGAATTGGAATCAAGGTTAGAGACAGTTGCACTACTGTTGTGATATAAAGAAGCTACAGTTTTAACTATTTAGAGAGGCAGGTTTTTACCAAAGTAAAGTTTATCAAAGAGAAAATTCCAGTTGCAACTGTCAAAAGCTTTTTTAGCATCTAGCGAACACAAGTAAATAGGCGAATTGTTGTTGGAAATACGGAAATGCAGAAATACAAACTTTTTCATGCAGAAATATAAATTAAAATAAGAAAATTAAAATAAGAAAAAGTAAGAAAATATGAAATTAAAATAAGAAACTAAATAAATAAAAGATGACTTAAACGCAAATAATATATGAAAATATTTACATTAAAAAATGTGTTTTATTGTATGAAAATATTTATATAAAAAAAGTTTTTATTTACGCATAATATAATTTATATTTTAATATAATATATATTTTCATATTATATATATATATATATATATATACATATATATATATATATATATATATATATATATATATATATATATATATATATATATATATATATATATATATATATATATATATATATATAATATATAATATATAATATATAATATATAATATATAATATAAAAATAAAACTAAAATCATATATTATATTGTTTTATTTTTATTTTTTTTGAACAGAAAAAGTGAAGATAATTTGATAACATTGCGCCCTATTAAATCTTTGCGCCCGAGGCAATTTCCCCTTTGGCCCCCACCTCGCTACGCTACTGGGGAGAGGAGATGTTGAAATATTTTAGTATTTTGTTTCACATTGACATCCTCAAAAAAAAAAAAAGTCCTTAATATCTAATATATTTTAGGACTTTCAAATTTTGGTAGGCTACTCCCACTGGAAATGTTAGGCCTGTCTTAATTAATGATATTATAAAAAAGCTTCCAAAGGTCTCTAAAATATCTAATCTAAATTTGAATTAAAATACGGGACTTTAAAGAGAAAATGTCTTAATTAATGATATTATAAAAAAGCTTCCAAAGGTCTCTAAAATATCTAATGTAAATTTGAATTAAAATACGGGACTTTAAAGAGAAAATGTTTTATTTAAAAACTTTGGCAAAAAAATCCCCGAATGGTCACACACGAGCAGTGAACGCCTGTACAAAATGTTTTAGTGAGATCATAACATGGTTTAAAAAGTGAGATCATAACATGGTTTAAAAAGAGAACTAGGAGAAACTGAGCACAAGCTACAGTCAGAAATGCGATACAAATCAAGGACTGAAGATAAGAGACTTGGGTAGTCTGAAAAACGTGTCACAAATTTAGCTACCTGAGTAAGAGACTAAAACGACAAAGGTTTTGAGCTTTAGAGGACTGTCAGTGGAACTAGAGTCAAGCCGTTCAGCGTGATGAGCATTAGTAACCAATAACAACAATATTGGCTAAAGAATAGAGAGAAAAATCAAATTGATGAGATACATTGTTGAAAAGAGTACAGTCTTGGGAAGGTGGGGAAAAATAAGGAAAAAAAGGAGTTAAGTAAAAGCGCATAAAAAAATAGTCAGAGGGTTCAAACCTGATTTTGCGATAAATAATTGAACTAATACAAAAGTAAATGCAAAATGCATGCATTTAATGAAGTTTTTGTAAATCAAAACATAACAGTCATCAACTCTAAGATTGGATGGTAATGAAACATTTACAAAGAGCAAGTAAGTCTTACAAAGAGCAAGTAAGTCTGGAATAAAAGTTACTTCAAAAACCACGAATATTTGTAAAGCATAGATCGAGCCAATAAGATCGTAATTTTTTTGATATTTTCAGTTACTTTGTTCCTGTTTTTGATAGTAAGAGAGTTTGACTCAATTATAAATAGTGCATGATAAGTTAAGCAGTAAGCTACACGGAATCTTTATTTCTTCTAATCAATTTGAAGTCGTAACAAAGGGCTTCCTATGTGGCCTCGACAATGCGCGATAAAATATTTCAACAGAGACACTCTCTATGCGCGACATGCTACTGTTAGCAATCAATAACCCATGAGTAGAATCATAAAGGTCCGGCGTTCATCATCATAGTCAGGAAACAATGTAACGCAGGTTCACATTTATGCCAGCCTGTTAGATAAAGAAGAGGTGCGAGGCAGGTTAACAGAGATTCTCTGCTATCGTTATCAATTTACTCCATGCGATAAGACTGAAAGTCTTATCGCATGGAGTAAATTAATTCAAAGTTAACTTTTCTTAGCCTTTGAATTGAAAAGCAAATCCTAAAGCAGCAGAACATGATGCAGGTTGTACTGGTTGCATGGTTACCACTATAATCAAGATGATAATAATCCTGAGCTTAACTTAAAAACTAAAATTTATTATTTAAAAACTTTGGCATACATAATTCGCCGAATGGTCACACACGAGCAGTGAACACCCGAGGGAAGAAATGAAGTACATTAGAATAAAGAAGAATTATTTATCGAACGAAGCATATTTTGACAGTTGTCAAGACAAAAATAAAGATTAATAGAGGAAAATTTCAGACAACACATCCAAGCAGTACTCACAATAACAATAACAAAAAATTGTATCATATAAAAAACTAGTACGTACGAAGATATACAACAAATATAACCAAAATAAATTTTTTTTTTTTTAAACCAAAAAATTGATAAACAAAAAACTTAAAAATAAAAAACAAAAACAAAAATATAAAAAACAAAAACAAAAAATATGGATAGCAATGTAAGGCCTTAGAATGGAAAAAGAACATTAATGCTAATGTGTAAACATAATTATTTAGTGATAAAGTAATAAACATCTCCTCAGAGTCGCGTCTATTATTACAGGCGTTTCGATGAGGATCAGCACTTATAACTAGTTTATCCCGTCAGACAAACGTCATCGCCACTTGTGCTTTACCCCGTGACTTACGCCTTATCCATACTGCAGTAAAAAAGGACTTACTACAAATAGCCAAAACCCCACCAACCCAAAATTTGTAAAACAATAATGTTTTTTTTAAAATATGATATGAAAAGTGCTTTCACAACGAATTATTATATAGGTACTAAGATTTAGATCTCCCAAATGATCAAAACAACATTTGTTTTACGTGTAATCTGGTCAAGTTGAAAATATATTTGCTTGCTTTGATATACGGATAATAATTTTTTGTCACTACTTTGTTATGAAATTAAATCGTAAAAGCTGGCATGCTGTTTATCAGACTTGTAAGTAGAAAGTCCAGCCGTGAATTTAAGTTTACCGTGAGATATTTTAAACAAAATGAATATAATTAAAATTTATATCTACAATGTCAAACTTTCATTATGATCTGGAAAAACTATTTATGTAATTACACTTTAAAAAAAAACACTATTATACAAAAGTATTTATTATTTGGACGTTAATAAAACTGTTAGGAAAGTTTTAGAGCCTTTTGAAAAACCACAAAACATCTTTATGGAAACAGTAATTAACGAGACGGTTCCCATATTCGCGTCTTGCAATAACTGTAAAATTTAAATTCTAAAAACTTCGTAAAGGTCTAGCGCAACGGGCCCAGGACGTTTGTTGGAAGTCTTAAGGATATCGTACAATCTGCCTATTGGGAGTGGTCCATTTATTAATTTCATGATTGCGCCGTGGCAGCATTTGTACAACATTGCACAGTATTGTATTCCACATATACCAGAGTTTCAGAAACATTTTCGCGTAATTGATGATGAAGTGTTTATTCACAGAATCTGTGATAATTTTACCAAATGTATTTACCAAAATCAAAAAACACGTTCATTTAAGCACGTAGTAGTTAAACTGTCAACTAAATAGCTAATGGTTTTAACAGAAGAAAATTTTGATTGTAATTATTTATTAATTTATTTAAGGTATTTAACACAGTGGATCACTGTATACTCTTTTAAAAAAATTATTATGGATAAATGATGTTATTATTGGATTAAGTAAATGATTTTATATCTCACTGATAGAAATCATTATTTTCATAGTATAAAGTTTCGAGTATTATATGAGTACATAATCCAGCTGTATGTGAATATTAATTAAAAAGAGGTGCAAGATTTTGGAAAAAATTTACGTTTCATCGGCTTTCCCAAATGAAAATACTTAGTAAAATATTTTAGGTTTTTAATTGGATTTCCTTAATACGTTTACATATAAATTCTCATTTCTGATTTTTTTTCATCGCTTTATTTTTACTTGGACATATGCTCTTTAAAAAAATCTTAAAAATTTGCACGTTGTTTTTTTTAGTTATTAAGGTGTCCAAAAAGTCCCTATCGTTTATGGTTTTTTCCCCTTTCTTACCAAAGTTGCTTATTCGGCTAGAGCTGGTATCGAACCTGAAGAATCTTTAGCTTTTGAGCCAAAACTCTAACCAGTACGCCACGGCTGCATTACGGAATTAATGCAATTATGGAAAAAAGATGCAAATTGCACAACTTTTTACAAAAGCCATAAAAGTAACATTTTGTTCAATTTTTTTATTTTTGAGTACACGACCTACAACACTTTAAAAAGCATAATTTATTAGTTAGTTAAATACGCACTATCAAGATATTTTTGGCTACGAGAGTTTGTGAGCTGGTTCAACGCATTTAGTAAGTTAGAGAAAAAAAAAAGTTATTACATAATCTTTGAAATTTAATGAAACACTATATTTTATTTTTCCTGATTACATTGTAATCAAGAAAATTAAATGAAAAAAAACTGGAAAAACTGGAAAAACTTATTTGCCTTTAAGCGGTTGTTAGATCTTCAGAAAGAAACACTATTCTGTTTTCTCATTATCTCTTAATATTAATATAACTGACATTTAAGTAAATAAAACTTAATATAATATTAAATTTTATTTTCTTAAGTCAAATCAAAATTTTATTGTCTTGTTTTTTTCATAACTTGTGATAACTTGAAACTATCAAAATCATCTTTTTGTAAAGTTAGTTACATTATTTTTTTTATTTTTTTTTGTTTTTTTTATTACATTTTAAATAAGCATTTCATTACGATATTTAAAATACAAATATATAATAATAAAATATATATATATATATATATATATATATATATATATATATATATATATATATATATATATATATATATAATCGTTATTAAAAAATAAAAGATTGCGGGGACTCGTAGAAGACCATACGGTCTTGTTGTCGAATACGGCTATGAAATGTTCGTTTTAAAATTTATAAGATATTTACAAGATAAAAAATAAGTTAACGAAGTAAAAAACTTAAAATATTCCGTTATAAATACAAGATGCGTTATATCTGATATATATGCAAATTACAATTGTGAATGATACATAATTTTTATAAACTCATGTTTAAATAGAAAGTAAAAAGAAATATAACTAAAAAATTATCAGAAATATATTGTTAAATCTTCGATTGTAAAAATGAGTTCTTTAAGCTTTCGTTTACAAAAAAGTAGTTACTTTGATGAATAAAACCCTGTTGTACTGTTGTCACTGTTGTACTTCAATTCTTCAATCCTTCAAACTCTTAAATCGTTCAATCGTTCAATCGTTCAATCCTTCAATCGTTTAATCGTTCAATCGTTCAATCCTTCAATCGTTTAATCGTTCAATCGTTCAATCGTTCAATTCTTCAATCGTTTAATCGTTCAATCGTTCAATTCTTTTCAAGAATTGTTCAATTCTTCAAAAAAATTCAATAAAAACTTATTTAGTTCAACATGAGAATAGCAAATCCTTAAAACGTCTGTTCAAACTGAAAAACAATGTAAAAATTAATACTAAAAAAAGTGAGGCATAAAGGTAGATTTTCACTTACAGGAAACTTAAATGGGTCAGAGCGGAAAAGAAAACTATCGAATTATGTAATATAAAAATTCCGCTACTTTAATTTTATCGTAATACTCAGCCGTGGCACAGTGGTTAGAACCAAGATGTTCGAGATTCGACGCCAGCTTTAGCCTAATAAATGATATTGGTATAAAAGGAGGCGTGAATTTCCTAGTTTAATGCTTTTCTGCGGTGCTCTTTATAAGACCGTATGAACTTCTGGGAACACCTTATTTTAATTTATTATTATTTTTTTCATAAATTTCGTTTTAAATAATTACAATTTTCGCATTTGTAAAATATACAAATAACGGGGGCAAGAAAAACACAAAATAGTCTTATCACCAAGCCCCAAACAATTTGCAAATAATAAAGCCATCAAAACTTGTCATTAAAAACGTTGTCAAATAAAAATACAAAGAAATAGAAAAACAAATAAAGATAATAAATTTTAAAGTTTATTTTCATTATTAAATGAACACAAAGCAAAAATAAAAAACAAATAAACGAAAAAAATATTCAAATCGTATATAACAGTTTTCAATTATTAAGATTAAAAAATTCGTGTGTGACCATTCAAAATTTTTAAATAATTATTACGATTAAAAAATTCGAATTAAGAAATTTTTATATAATTAGAAAATATAAAATAAAAAAAAGAATTTTTTAAAGAACCGAATTTTATAAATCTTTGCAAATAAAATGAAAATATACTATACAATATTTTAAAGCCCAATAATTAAATATAGAAAACTTAGTGGTTTCAAAGTGAGTTTTAGCTTGAATGTAATTATTGTTTGCATGTCTAGTAAGATATTTGTGCTGTGTTTTTTTTAAATAACGTTTTAAAAATATTTGGCATCGTATCATTTTTAATTTTGTACATAAAAATTAAATGATTGTAATTTTGTACATAAAAGTTAAATGATTTATTTGATAAACGTTTAAAATTTTTAGATATATTTAGAAATAGCGGTTGTGAATAAAACAGACGTTCTGCGTTGGATATTAATCTTATATCATGTTTTTGTTTGTTGAATAGTTAATTTTTAGTTAATTTGCAGTTAGTTTTTATTCGTGCTGTACCAAACAATGTTAGCATATTTGAGATAACAATGAATAAAAGAGAAGTAGATATACTTTAAGCAAATTTGATTTAGGTAAGGTTTTTTTTTATAAAGTATACCAATATTTTTAGAAATTTTATTTTCGATTAATTTTATGTGACTTACCCGTGTGATATTTTGTCAAGAAGAACACCTTGAAACTTCATTGAGTATTCTCTTTTTATAAATAGGTTCCCCATGTTAACATTTGGGAGCTTCAGAGGAATTCCTCTCTTTGATAAAAAATTATATACTTAGTTTTGGTTAAAGTTTATTGACAATTAGTATTAATAACCTTAATAAGTACCAAAAAAATATATATTAATGTTAAATTGACTCGTTAATAAGAAGTCAACTTATCCAGTAGATAGGAATGGGTACAAAATGTCAGTTTACACAAAATCTTTTATTATTATTTTTTTTATTGTTTTTGTTGTACTTAAATTTTTTATCATGTTTATAAGTTGCTATGCAGAAATCTTGTTTCTTTTAATGAAAGGAGTTGTAATAATCCTACTTTAGACATTAAAGAAATTACTTTATTCATTTTTTCTGGTGTGCAGAGATAATCTACTACTGTATTTTTAATCATAAAAAACACAACATGGATTTACATTCAAACTGCATTAAGAAGCGTTTGAGCCATTTTATCTTTAGGTTGTTGTGAACTTTAAAGTACAGAACAAAGTAAAATCTTTTTTAAATTTTTAATAAAAGATTTTATTTTGACAAAATAATAAAAAAAGTTTTTTGACAAAAAAAAGTATAAAAAATTTACTTAAAGTTGAAAATATTCAGGTGAAAGGATGGGGGGCTGTGAATTAAATCAAAAAGTTTCGTTTGTTTCAATGATGATGTTAACTACCACGTTCTTCGCTGCAGAAATAGTTGTAGGGTACCTCACTAACTCTATGGCCTTAGTTGCTGATTCATTTCATATGTTGTCAGATGTAGTATCTCTTTTAGTTGGTTATGTGGCTTTGCGCTATTCTAAACGTGGTCAAACAACAAGTCGATATACATTTGGTTGGATTCGAGCTGAAGTTCTGGGAGCATTAGTTAATGCTGTGTTTCTTGTAGCACTTTGTTTTTCTATTTTCGTCGAGTCACTTAAAAGAATTGTTATCTCTGAGCCTATCGAGAACCCAAAACTTGTTCTTCTTGTTGGAGGTCTTGGTTTGGCTGTTAATTTAGTTGGACTTATGCTTTTTCATCAACACGGGCATGGACATTCACACGGCGGACACGAGCACTCACATGAGCATAAACGTATAAAAAAAAGTAATCATGGACATTTGCATGAATCTTCAGAAAGAAAACTATCAAATAACAAATTAAACCAAAAAAAAACTGACGCACCTTTAATGATTGACTGTAAAAATGTAGTTAGCAATGATGCTAAAATAACACCTGAAAAAAAACTAAATGGGGCATCACAATTAAACATGCGTGGTGTTTACTTGCACGTACTTGGAGACGCACTAGGATCGGTAATTGTCATGGTCAGTGCATTGATCATCATTTACGTAAATGGAAAATGGACAAACTATGTTGATCCAGGGATGAGTATTATTATGGTGGTAAGTTAATTAGGTAATAGATTTATGGTGACTTGTTAAGTATTATTAGTAGTATATTATCTTTTTACCAAAATAATTTAGATAATTATTTTAAAGACTTCCATTCCCTTATTGAAGGAATCTTCCTTGATTCTTATGCAGACAGTTCCAACACACATAAAAATTCAAGAAATACAGGAACGTATTGTAGAGCAGGTGCCTCAAGTACTTAGTGTAGATGAATTTCACATTTGGCAGCTCGCGGGGAACAAAATTATTGCTTCTGCTCATGTTCAATGTAGCAACCTTAATGATTATATGGCAATTGCTAACCAATTAAAAGAGTTTTTTCACAATGAAGGTTGGTAGTTTTTTAATTAATAAAAATTGAAACTAAAAAAAAAATTTCTTCTTTATTTTCTTTTTTCATGTTTTATTTACAAACTATACTCAGGGGCGATTTAAGGAAATTAAAGGGAGTGGATAATTATAAGGAATGCATGAAAAGTGTGGGTCACCCCTCCCCAAAAAACGATTTTCAACATGTATTTGGTTTTTTAAGAATATAGCTGGCTAGCCGGCATTTGACACATTTCAGTTGGCAGATTTTTAGTTTAGAGGATCTTTTTTTTTAAAAAAAAAGCAGTTGGCTCTCTCATTTTATTCCTAGAATCGCTCCTTTACTTTTATAAATTTTTGTTTTATAACTCTTTTGCAAACAGTTATAAAACAAAAGTTAAAAAGATCATGATAAAACTTAACGCGTTCATGTACCTTGTGCTAATTTTTTTTAGGTATTCATTCTACTACTATACAACCAGAGTTTCTTCAAGGACCAAAATCTGATACTCCGTCCATTCTTGAATGTAACGAGGACTGTGAAAATCATAATTCTCGTGCTGATAGTAAAAATCAAATAAAAGATTAAGTCACCTAATACTATATTAAATTATTTAAATCAAGTTTTTGTTTTTTAAAAATTTTTATAAATATTTTTATCAATGCTATTTCTGTTAAAATTGTTTGGATAAATATTTTAGTATTTTTTATTTGACAATAAATAATGTGATGGCCATATTGGATTCGTTGAAATTTATATATATAAAAAAAAGGTGTATTGTTTTGCAATCCTAAGAATCAAAGTTAATTTTATAATGAAAGTTGCTCAACTATAAATACTTACTAAAAATTTATGTATTTAGTGACGTAATAAGTATTTGCGTTTTTTTTTAAATTTATTTTACTAGTTTAAAACGCTTTTTTTGATAACACGCTTTGTTTTGTCTTAATTTCTTGATAAAAACTTTTTATTCGCTGTTACTTTTTGCTTTAAAAACTAATTTTGATAACTTTAGAAATTAAATATATATATATATATATATATATATATATATATATATATATATATATATATATATATATATATATATATATATATATATATATACCATTGACTTGCTATATGTCAAAAAGTAATAACAATCATATTTACAATGTGATTGTATAGATGACAATTAGAGGTTGCTTCGCAACTTTTAATCCAAGCTGGCTCGACCCCCCAGAAGGTTCTGTATAAAAGTATTTATGAAAATCACAAGCATCAAGTTAACAAAAAAAAAAAAAATTATAAATTATATAATCAAAAATTTTATTAGATATAAATAATGCTAAGATGCAATCAACAACCTTTAGATAAAACTTTAAGAGAGTAAACAAAAAACTAGGTAACAGTTATAACAGAACATTTTATTGTTATTAGATAAGCAAATAAAAATTAAATGTTGCTAGGATAAATCGAATGAAAAGATATAATTATTTTAAGATTTTTACTTTTAGTCGAGTTTATTGTTTTAGTTTTATTTTTTCTTTACATTTTACGTAATATATCTAAATTACATATTTTTCAAATACAAACAATGCTTCTAAAAGAAGATCACAAAATCTTATCGTCAGAAGTCTTTTGCAAAAGAGAAAAATATTGAAATATATATATATATATATATATATATATATATATATATATATATATATATATATATATATATATATATATATATATTTGATTTTAATTTATAAATTAAAATTAAAATCAATATTTTTTTTAAGTTAACTATTTGAAGTTTAGATTTGTTGAGTTCACAGTGATTTTGGGCTAATGCGTTGGACCACACGGTTTGAATTTGTTTCTTTCTGCGCAGTTTTGAACAAGTTGTGCTTTGAGTCATTTACTGTGTTCGCAAAGTTGGAAATTGTTGTTTAAAGAATTTGATTTAGGTTGATACTTAAGAAATGTAAAGTTAGCTTTGCCAATTTTAATGCTGATTTTGTACTGTTTGATAAGATCTTCTCTTACTCGTCATTTATTTAGCGTTGTCAGATTTAGTCTTAACAGTCGCTTAATGTAGGATAAGTGCTTTATGGCTCTTATCTATCTTAACTACCTTATAAACTTGTCTCTAAATTTTCTTTAAGTTATCCTATTAACTTTTTAATCCTATTAACTTATCTCTAGTTATCCTAATAACTTTTTTATCTCATTTTTTATCCTAAGTTATCCTATTAACTTATGGATGTGTTTCGCATTTTCGTGTTATAGACTTATGGATGTGTTTCGCGGCTTGGTGTTGAACTTGCTTGTGTTTCTCTATTTCTTAAGTTCTTGAGCAAGCTAAACAGAGAATAGAACCTTGTGGAACACCACTGTAGACTGCTTTTATTGCCTATGGTTACGTGTTGTAGGTGGTTGGTTAGCCAGCTCTCGGTTCATTTATGCAAAGTTTCAGGCATCCCGTATGGTTTCTGCTTGTATATGTTGGTGTCAAATGCTTTCTATAATATATGTGAATAACTTCTATTAGGATGTTGCAAGTTTTGGGTACATTTGTGACGCAATTTTTTCCAAGACTGATGAGTTTATTTGTGGTACGGTGATAAGTGATGCGTCCGTGTACAAGGTTTTTTATTAACTTGTTAGAGTTTTTGCAAAAGTGCGTGAAATAGTTCAGTATTTTGAGGGGTTAAATTTAAAGGTTTTTTTTTTTTGAGTGATTTTTTCATTAAAACAGTGCTTTGACAACTCAAGAGGTTTGGAGATTTGGAGAATATGATGTTAAGTTAGATAGCAAAAAAGAAAGAAAGCTTATCTTTGACAGATTCATATGATGTGAGTGTGTTTGGTTGGTGTATGCATGAAACTGAGATTGAGCATTAGAAAAGACCTATTCAGGTCGGTTAACTTTTAAATTGTGCAAAATTTTTGATCCAAATATATTTGTTAAAAAACCAACTGTAACTTAAAAATCACTTTCTTTGAGGGGGAGTGAGTGGTACACACCCAAAAAAGATGATTTTCAGTACACCCCCGCCCCCTAAAATTGCCTCTGCTAAGAGCCTTAAAATCAAAAGGTTCAAGATTCGATTCCTGCTTTGACAATATTATTTTGGAAAACAGCGAAAAGTTCCTAGTGCTCTTCCGCGGTGTTCTGTAACAAGATTGTTAGCTCATTTTGGAACACTTAAATAACCAAGATAAAATTTTATCGGATTTTTTTATAAAAATAATTAAAAGATTTTATAAGGAAGACACAGAGGGCGGCATAGATTGCTTGTAATGCCCCTGATAAATAGTCTATTGAGTACTCACTCAAAGTTATAAATTTTTATCAATAATTACTTCAGTTTTTGAATATTTTCATCATCGAAAGCTTACAAGTACTACTTTAATTACACCTTTTTTTTACTGTTTGCAGCAAACTATTGAGGGCGTTTGACGACAAACACCCTCAATAGCCTAATCTTAGTTTATTCTTGTTTTGGCACGACCGGAGCGGGACTAGACTGTAAAGTAAATTTGGTATGGATTCGGGTAGGGTTTGTTGATACCTGACCCAAACCTAGAACCCGTATGTACAAATCTGGGTCCAGATCTGTTGATATCTGACCAAGACCCAACTCATTGGATCAATAATCAAATTTCGCCCTGAATTGAAACATCAAGCAAGACTTTTTAACTTTAGCCAATTAAAAATTTGTTAGTTGTTTTTTGATTTTAACCGACACCTGCGTTATATACAACCCGAGCTCATATGAAGTACTCAGACTATTTGGATGTTAAAATAAAATTTAATTTTTAGAGATTTTTAGTTAAAGTTTTACTAGCTTTTTTAAACCACATTTTTCAATAGATTGACAAAGAGCGTCAAAATCTTTTTTTTTTATTTTTTATTTTTAGGTGCCCCAAGAAGACCTAACGGTCTTTTTTAATTCAGTAGTATGTGTCAGTATTAATGGATGACACGGATTTCTTAAGATTGTTACATAAGTGTTTGATCAATCAATACAGTACAATATCTCTAATTCGAATCGCCTTAATTCGAAAGCCTCCATAATTCGATTAAATGCTGAGTTACCGTATACGTCAACTTTCTATAATTCAAAAATCTCTCTATTTCGAACTTTTACTTTTTCCGATAAAGTTCGAACTAAAGAGATTGTACTGTATTATATTTTTAACAAAGAAATCAAAAGTATACCAGGGTCATTTTAAAACCGAGGGCTTTTGGATCACTAACAAAAGAATTTAGAAATTACCAATTCGATATCAAACCTCTTACGTAAATATAGTATGACAAAAATATCGCTATTTAAATAAAATTGTTGCTTTTTCTCTTCTCTACAAGAGCACTATTCGTTTAACAAACAGTACTCTTCTCCTAACGAATAATACTATTCGTTTATCGAATAGTGTTATTTGTTTAACGGATAATATTTGTTTAATGAATAGTATTATTTATTTAACAAATAGTAAATTTCGCTAAACGAATATCTTTTAATGAATATCTTTTAACTTTAACGAATAGTATTATTCGTTTAACGAATAGTATTATTCGTTTAACGAATAGTATTATTCGTTTAACGAATAGTGTTATTCGTTTAACGAATAGTATTATTCGTATAACAAATAGTTTATTCGTTTATGAGTTTTCGTTTCACGAATAGTGTTATATGTTTAATAAATAGTACTATAATAATCTTATCGTAACATAAACAAATTTTAAAAAATTACGTAATCTACAATAACAGAAAAAGCAACACTATAAAAAACTTTGTTTGGAAAAAAATTAACAGTTTAAGTCACAGAGAACTTAAAAGAATTGGTTTGAAAAAGATGCTGATTGTGACCTTTGCACATTAAACATACATTAAAGTGTATGTTAAATGTCATATATTTTTTGCATAGGATTCAAAAGTTTTTCAAAAAGATGGTTCATTATGGAAATATTAAGAAAAAAGACCAACAAACATTTGATATCACAATTGCAGCTGCAATATTATAAAAAACAACATGAAACATGATCCCCGTGACAAACTCAACTACACCATAATTGATGAAATGAGCGATCTGGAATATGCCACTAATTAGGTTTCAGCAAATCTTTTTAATTTTTTAAAGTACTCAATTTATCAGAACTGAAGCAAATCCATTTAAGTTATTTTTAGGCATTATTATTTGTCTGGTTGATCGAGAAATGTATTTTTCAATCTACCCGATTGAGAAATAGATTTAGATTGGACGTTGACAAATTATTTGCAATAAAATGAATCAAGTAGCTAAGATTTATTAAAAGTTGAAACTCAAGTTTTAAGACTAGGCAACTCATTCTATTATCTCCAAAAGAGAGTACAGCTCTAAAACTCAGTTTTATGGTTCTGATGCCGGTTGGTAGTCAGGTTTCCCGAACTCTGTGGTAGCTCTCAGAGAGGCTGATTCCATCAACAGCTGAAAAATATCAGAGTACTAACAGTGCCATGTTGCGCATGGATGGTGTCCCTGTTTGTACTTTTGGTGTGCATTGCCGAGGCCATATTGGAGCCCTTTGTTACGGCTTAGGGTTTATTAGGTTTATATGAGGCAATTGCTTGGGCTATAAAACAGTGCACTGAGTACTATCTATGGTTCGAGTCAAGTTCTTTAACAAATTTAAAAATTAATAAAGTAAAACTGTAAAACACAAAAAACCACAGTCATCACCAAGTTCGCTAAACCTATCATTCACCAATTTTCGTGGTCTTCGAAATAACTTTTCTTCTGTTGAGTCTTATCTCTTGCAAAGTTCACCAGATCTACTTGCTCTTTGTGAGACTAATTTGAATTCAGCTGTCTCATCTTGTGATCTTAGTGTTGATGGTTATCTTCCTTTAATTCGTAAAGACTTCCTTTAATTTGTAAAGATTTTCTTCGTGATGGCCCCTGGGTAGAAATCTTTCGTCTTCCTGTTGGCAAATGTGCTTCTTACATAACTTCATGGATTCAGGCTGACATGGAATCCTTTATTCCCTCTCGACGATTCCAGGTCAAGCCTCACTCTTCTCCATGGTTTTCCTCACATTGTGCTGCTGCAATTGCCAATCGAAACCATTACTTCCATATCTATCAGCAAAACAATTCTCCAGAAAACAGACGTCTGTTTATTACTGCTAGGAACCATTGTAAAAAAGTTTTGTCTAACGCCAAAGACCGCTATTCTCAGATCATGAAATCTCGTATTTCATCACAAAAATTAGGCTCTCGTGACTTCTGGAGAATCTTTAAAAGTATCAATAATAAGGGCAAGTCTGTAATTCTACCTCTTTTGTACGGTTCAGACTTTGTCACCTCACCTAAAGACAAAGCTGAACTGTTTGCCAAGAACTTTTTATCAATATCATCTCTTGATTCCACTAGTTGCGTTCTACCTGATATAGCCGTCAAACAGGTTGATCCACTGCTCGACATCCGTATCACTCAAGCTTCTGAATCTAAAGTGATTTCCCGCTTAGACTCTTCTACAGCTTGCGGCCCGGACAACATACCTGTTATAGTCTTGCAGAAGTGTTCTCCGGAGCTGTCGTCTATCCTTTCAAAACTATTTAACAAGTGCTTATCAGAGTCTTGTTTTCCAGCCTGCTGGAAAGCAGCATCTGTTATCCCTATTTTTAAAAATTCTGGAGAGCGATCTGATTCGTCTAACTACCGTCCCACTAGTCTTCTTCCTATCATAAGCAAGGTTGTTGAATCTTTAATTAACAAACACTTAATCTCTCATCTCGAATCTCATAACCTACTTTCTGATCATTAATATGGATTTCGATCTTCTCGTTCTGCAGCTGATTTGCTAACAGTAATAACCGATAGGTTTTATCGCGCATTATTCTTCTCCATAAGCTTTCTTCTTACGGTGTATCTGGAAACATCTTTAAGATTATCGAATCCTCCCTTTCCAATCGTAGTATAAAAGTTGTTCTTGATGGACAGCACTCTTCTTCTTACTCTGTAACCTCAGGGGTTCCTCAAGGTTCAATCCTTAGCCCTATACTCTTTTTAATTTACATTAACGATCTTCCAGATATTCTCACATTGCTCAACTTTTTTCAGCCAATCGTTATTGCAATAATTTAGACCTTCCTATATTTATGAACGGTAATGTACTCGATGAGTCTCCTACCCTTCATCTTCTAGGATTAACTCTTACTTCTGATCTTTCTTGGAAACCTTATATCAAATCCGTTGCAAAATTAGCATCTGCTAAAGTCGCTTCTCTTTATCGAGCTCGTCACTTTCTTACTCTGGATTCTATTCTCTATCTCTATAAATCACAAATCCGGCCTTGTATGGAATACTGTTGCCATATCTGGGGAGGATCTTCTAATGATGCCCTTTTTCTTTTAGACAAGGTGCAAAAACGCATTGTAAACATAGTTTGACCTACTCTTGCAGCCAACCTTCAACCTATGTCACATCGTCGTAATGTTGCTTCTCTTTCTCTTTTCTACAAATACTATAATGGGCTTTAAAGAGCTAGCGTCTCTTGTGCCATCTACAAAAATTCATTCTCGTGTTACTCGTCATTCAATTAAGTCTCATCCTTTTTCTGTTACTGTTCCTAAGTGCTCCAAAAACTCTTATTCGTCTAGTTTTTTTCCTCGAACATCAGTTCTTTGGAATTCGCTTCTTCTATCTTGCTTTCCTGACTCACATAATTTGCAATATTTTAAGTCGTCTGTCAATCGTTATCTTTTTCTACAATCTTCATCTTTTCTCTTCCAGTAACTTCCAACACTAATTAGTGGTTGCTTGCAGCCTTGTTGGAAGCAAAGATGTTAAAAAAAAAAAAAAAAAAAGTCGGTTAAAAATTTGTAAATGTTTCATTTATCTGTAATTAACCTTGTTCTATTGTAGCAAGCAACCTGGTTTTTAACTTCACGTTAAAAACCAGGTTGCTTGCTACAATAGAACAAGGTTAAAAACTCTAATTGATCAAGATTCATGCCACATGCTCTAACAATATCCTAAGTTTTCAGGATGCATCGAATATTTTGTGGCAACATCAATATTGCTGCGACAATTTTCATTATAACATTGACTAAAACCCATATCATATTATTCATTATAATATCCTAAGAAAAAAAACTTAATAAATCCACAGCTTAAACTTTATGTGTATTTGCCAATAAGAAAAATGTTTACAATTGTAATTTATAAAAACAAATATTTACATGGCTGAGACAAGAAAAAAAATGCATTCTCAACATAGTTGTTAACAAGGCCAAAAATATCAAGACCAAGGTCAAGGCCACACGTTACAAAGCCAAGACCAAGGCCAAAAGTTAGAATGCCAAAGACAATGCCAAGGCCAAGAGTTTAAGGTCAAGGCCAAGATTAAGAGTTTCAAGGCAAAGGCCTACACAAACATTTTCAAGACCAAAGACTTCAACTTTTGCCTTACGTTAAGGCTAATTGTTAATACAACTGTAAGTAGCAAGTGCTGTGACAATAAAACCCCATTTTGTAAAAATAGACCGAGGTTATGGGCAGAATTCATCAAAATCAATAAGAAAATATGTTTTTTTTTTAAGGCCAAGGCCAAAACAATCAAGGCCAATGCAAAAATTTTTAAGGCCAAGGCCAACAGTTTCAAGGCCAACACCAAGGCCAAGCAGTGGCGGATTAAGACTTCTTGGGGCCCGGGGCTATTTTTGTTTTTGGAGACCTTTTTATGGGCCAGAGCCTAAAAATGACTTAAAAAAAAAAAATTGGGGGGCCCTAAATTAGCGGGGCCCGGGGCTATAGCCCCCTAGCCCCCCCCCCTTGATCCGGCACTGAGGCCAAGGCCTTAATTTTTGGCCTTGGCAAGGCCAAGGTCAAGGCCTAGGCCAAGGACTAACAACTCTGATTCTCAAACATAATCAATGTTGTAATAATATGCAAAAAATAGAATACACAACTTTCAAAACATTTACTAATACAGAAAGTTATATTTAAGAAATGATTAATTAAATAAAATTTATAATCTAAAAAACACATTTATTGTTGGTTCAATTTATAAGTTATTATTAATTGAATAAAATTTAATTTCTTTTGTTGCTGTTATTTTTATAAATAAAAGTAAACCAAACACAACAAGTAAAAGTAGAAGATAAAAAAATCCAACAAAAAATAAAAAAATTACAAAATTACAACAAATTTACAATAACGTTTAAAATATTACAATAACGTTTTAATAATACTTAAAATATAACTTAAAATTTTTACATATATTGATATTTAGATATATATAACATATTTAGCATTTTAAAGAATAAAATTTAAGAACACGTTTGTAATTTTACAAACAAACAAGAAAGTATAAACTAAAAAAGTATATTTAACTAATCGTCTAAATTACAAAAATTAACAAGACTTTCGTTTAAAATAAAATATAAATATACTATTAACAGTAATTAACAAGTTGTTTACTTATTATTATTGACTAATTTAAAAGATTTTTAGAAAAATTCCATTATAAAATTTCATCAGTAAATACATCAGTAAAACTTTTTATATTATAGTACTATAATAACCTTATCGCAACATAAACAAATTTTAAAAAATTACTTTAGAGAAGAATTAGTTTTTCATTACTTAATAAAGTGTTTAACAGCTAAGGTCCTTGATAATATGTTCTGAATTAAATGTTCGCTGATATTAAATAGTCGCTGAATAATATGTTATGTATTAAATGTTTTTGAAAATCTGGTAAGGTATATGTGATTTATTTTTTCAAAAGTGAAGTAAATAAGATTTGTGATATTTTGTTTTCAAGTTTGAACATGAAGATAAAAATATGGCAAAGCTTTAGCCTATATACATTTAGAATATTTAGTTTGAGAAATAGTTTATTAATTCATTAAATAATCTTTGAGTGTGAAAGAAACGATCTACGCTTGAGATAATCCTAATAACCCGTTTTTGTTTACTTAGCAATTTTTTTACTTTCGTTGCGTTAGTGCTGCAACAAGCAACGTTTGCATAATTTAAGTAGCAATAAGTTTTTCAAACGAGATAAAGTTAAAATTTTCTTGGCTTTGTACAAAATACCAATTTTTTTTATATTCTTCTTCAACATTTTTTTTTTACATTCTTAGAGAAGTTCGTAGAACTTCATCTGTAAAGTTACAATAAGACAAGAAATAGTTAAATATTTATATATTATCTTAAATTGTGTTTAATTATGAACATTTTAAGTACTTGTTGAAATATTTTGAATGTTTATTAAAAAAAGTTATTTAAATTTTATTATATACGTTTGAAAGAAAAAATTTAAAAATGGACAAACTTGAATATCGAACATATATTAAAACCCGTACTCTACTTGGATTTCAGCACAAGCCATAACCGATAAATTGGTTTTAGTTCATGGTGACCAAGCTTCAAAATATAGTACAGTTGCCAAGTGGGCTACTTTTTTTAAAGATTTTTTAAAGAAAGAGTCTTGAAGATGATCCTCGCTCAGGGCACCTTTAAACCACATATACAGCTGAGAATATTGAACGTGTGCGAGCCATTATTGAAGAAAATCTGCATGCAACACATAATATAGTTAAAGCCCTGACATCGATTAATCAATTTACAATCAACGAAATCATTCATAACGCACTTAAAAAAAGAAAACTATTTGTTGCATGTAAGGAAAATTTAACCCTTTCAGAAACGGCTCATGGAAGCTATGTGATATTGTTACAGGGGATGAGTTGTGGTTTTATTTGAGACAAGTTGGACACAAGTCAGCTAACACAGTTGGGTTGGTGAAGGTGAAAGTTCAAGAACTATAGTAAGATGCGATAGGTTTCAGCCGAAAAGCATGTTCTACATCTTCTTCAAAACAACAGGTGTTGTTCATTTGGGTTATGTTGAAAAGGGAGACACCATTACAAGCGAATATTATATAAAAAATTGTTTGAAACCTCTTATATACAAAATAATTAAGCAAAGACCTAAAACAGGCGCTCAAAATTTTAAATTTCTCCATGATAACGCTCGACTCCATGTTATTCAAACCGTCACAACTTGTCTAGATCAAGCTGGAATTATAATAATTCGCCACCCACCATACTCACCAGACTAAGCTCCACCTGATTATTGGCTAATCGACTTGATAAAAAAAAATCTTAATGACGATACTGACGTCGAAAGCCAAAAAACCCGTATAACAAAACTACTTGAAAATACCCAAAGAAGAGTATAAAAAGATGTTTTATAAATAGCTTGAAAAGATGCAACTTTGTATAGATAATGATGGACATTTTTTAAACATTTAATAAAATAAAATAAAAAAACTCTTTTTTTTTTTTTTTTTATAAGGGAGTTCTACGAACTTTCCTGTCGACCTTAGTATTTTTAAGTATGTATACGTATGTATGTATACGTGGTCTCTCCAGGTTAGATTTTTATCCAGTTTTACATTTTACACCTTAAAACCTTGTTGATTGTTCTCTTTTTATTAATTTGTTATCAATAAAAAGATACAGAAAGTTTAAAGGAAAATCTGGCTTTTTATGAAAACGATGAAAAAAAATGTATTTAGTTTTAATGATGTTTAAAGTTATTTATTTACTGTTTGAAATAACTAACTGATATCTTTACTGGAATAAAACAAGTTGGTATCATTCGCAAACGAAATTGAACTTAAAATGTTAGAAAATTTATTTAAATCATTTATTGATTTAAATAAATTTAATGAAAAATAAAAGTGGTCCTAAAAATTGATCCTTGAGGAACACCACAGGTATTGTCTTATAATCCATTTTTCATCCATCGTATAATATGTACTATTTCATATTAGCCAAATAACTCTCAAACCAGGACAAGTTAGTATTTATCATGTCATATATTTTTAGCTTAGATTGGTGACTGACTGTGTCATAAAGCTTTACTTAAATCAATGAATACACCTAAGGTATACTTGCCTTCATCAAACGCTTTAAATATATCATGAATAAGATTAGTGACTGCATGATCAGTCATATGTCCTGTTAAAAAATTCGCCGTAGATTCAACGGAGAATGTCCGGCAGCAAAGTGATAGCACTTTCTCCGTAAAAATTAACGGTTTCTATAGTTTCTATTTTCCGTAAAAATTTACGGAAGAAGTCCGTTAAATAAGATACAGATCTTTCTCTGTAAAATTTACGGTTTCCGTATTTCATTTTCTCCGTTCAAATTAAAAAAAAAACTCAGTAAATTCAGCAAATAGACAGTTACTTAACTGGTAAGCAAAAGAGGCTATACTAAAATATACGGTTAAAGTCCGTATTTTAAAGTTACGGAACTTCTCCTTATCATAAATACGGACAAAATCATATAAAATGATGTGATTATCTCCAAAGTCTTAAAGATATATTTTTTTATTTCTTAATCACCCACTGTATATAATACAAAGTAATTTATTATAAAGTTACATTTTTTAAAAGAATTAAGTTTATCTTGGAATATTTACTTCAAGAATATCTTTGAAAATTTTCCTTTGCTCCAATGAATTTTCCTTTTCCAGAACTTAACCTTTGATCTTTTTTAGGAATTATATTTTTTAACACAATAATTTTTACTTTTTTTTGTTTTGCATTAAGTTCTCTAGATTTAGTTCATTTTGATTGCATAAATCTATGACATCATCTAGAAAAGGGTCCTTAGCGGTTTGGTTTTCAAACTGTGAATTTACAATATCAAAGGTTGTTTTATTGTTCAATATGTAAATAAATAACTTTGACTTGTTTTGCAGTACGATTGTTGATACATCTTGGATGTAAAACAAAGAATGAATATAATTTTTGCTGTGTTTGGAAACATTGAAGATTGATTTATAATTTCAAAGTTCAAAACCATGCGTAAGTACCGGAACCACCAATGTTTTATATGATGTTTTATATATGGTAAAGAATTTTGTAAAAACTGGTATAAGTGCATACTGGCATAAGTGCGAACTGTCATAAGTGCATCAAAAGAATTTTCAAACATTGACTTAAATAGAATAAAAGAATTAGCAAACATTGTAATAAGCTCGAATGGCAATAAACGCGAACTATAAGGTAAGCGCAAAGCAAAAAAGTTGCAAATCGGCATAAGTGCCCCAAAAGAATTAGCAAATATTACCGTAATTACAAAATAACGCTAGTTCAAACTGGCAGAAGTGTGAAGCAGAACTAATATAAGTTCGATTTGGCGCCAAGTGCGCCAAAAGAATTTTGTTGCGCTTACGCCAATTAACATTTATGCCAGTTCGCAATTACGCCAGTTTTTGCAACTGCTTTGCAATTATGCTAGTTTGCACTTATGCGAATGTTTGCATATTCTTTTGGCGCACTTATGCCAATTCGCGCTTATGCTAGTTTGCGAATAACTGACATTCCCATTAAAGTTAAACCATGCTATAAGTTCACATGGTAGTGAAATATCATTTTTAATAAGTTTGGAGTTTTTTGTGCTATCTATCTATCTTTAGCAGCTTCTGAAATTACCTTTGTAATTTTTTTGAATGGTTTGAAGAGTATGAATTTTATATATAACTATAGGTAAAATAATTTATGCATAATAACTGTTTATAATCACAAAAGAACTGTCAACGAGTATTCGGCAGCCGAATATTTGTTGCTTCGCCGAGCGATAAGCCGAATATTTCGTATTTGGCAAAATCACTATTCGTGACATCTCTAGTTAAAATGATTTATTTATTCAATAGTAAAATAGAAAGTTGAATTGGTCCGCTTCGTTTTCTAATTCATTAAGTTCACAAACTTGAAGTAAACAAAATGAAGTAGTGACAAGTCTTACAAGTATCAAAGCTGGAACTAGTAAGCAGCATTTAGATATTGGGTACACTTGCCGAATAAGCGATTATGGAGACTTCCAAAACTTTTTTTTTTTTAAACATATTTTTGCCGTTTAATAAGTATTACAGTTTACAAAAATTTACAATTAAATTAATGGCCGGCGCAAGAAGAAGGCATTAATTTGTCTTATCGCCGAGCACCGTGTTACAATTTATAATTTTTTACAAAGTTATTGAAGAATATATAGTATATAAGAAAAATTGAATAAATGTTTACAAGAATTTAAAAAATAAAATAAGATATTGTTTAATACATAATATCATAAATAGACAAAATAAAAGTAAAAATCAATATATATATATATATATATATATATATATATATATATATATATATATATATATATATATATATATATATATATATATATATATATATATATATATATATATATATATATATATATATATATATATATAAATTTATACATATACACACACATATATATATATATATATATATATATATATATATATATATATATATATTATATATATATATATATATATTTATATATACATATACACACATACACATACACTCATAAATAAGTACAAATATACACATACATGAGTATAAATATATACACACAAAAAATAAAAAGCGAGAAAATGTGATTTGTGATAATGGTTATTGTCAATAAAATTTTAACTTTTTTTGTTTAATGATAACCAGGAACAGTTACCTTGTTTTTATTTATAATTGATATATCTGATCTATTTTAAAAGAAAGACTAATGATAAAATAAATCAAAATCTGTGTTTAATAAAAACTGTTTTGAATCAGTTTTGAACTGATGTAGAGAAGTTTTCTTTTTGGAAACAATGTTTGGGAATCTTTTCCACAAAAGTGGTCCGCGATTCTGAATTGAATAAGAATTCTGTTTAGAATGAGATTTTGGAATAGCAAAGTGGTTTGCGGAAAATTTTGTAGCATATTTATGGTGTATTTCTTTAAATTAAGTTTCAAAGATTTTTGGGGACAGTCTATATTTTGTTTTATACATGAACTGTAGAACAAGATGGATATTAAGTTTGAAAATATTCAAAGCACCTTCTTCTGTTGCTTCAATCCATTTGAATACGAAGATACTTATCTTCATTATCAACTGGCAAACAAAGAACTTTTTATTAATTCTTTGATTAACAGCAATTTCATAGTGAGAAGACGATGTGGAACAGTACTTAAATTTCAAACTCACTCTGTTTCCACAAACTTTGTTCAAAAATAATTCCATGCGTAAACCTGATCTTACGTAACTACTTCTAACAGAGAAAAAATTGTTCAATAGAAGAAACTTTAAATTGTAATCTAATTTTTGATGGAGACCAAAAAATAGATACAATTTAAAGCCTTCCTACATCGTGTGCACTAGGTAAAAAAACAAACAAAGTTTATCATAATGCTATATGCATATACTTGGCAGAGGGAAAGCAATCTTCCTAAATTCCTTTATGAAGTCAGAAAGTGTTAGGGAGATTTCCAAAACGTTTATAAACTAATTGGAAACAGACAACGAAATTGCTGAACTCTCGATTCAACTGTTCAAAGAATTATACAAAAGACATCAAGAGAGTTTATTATACAAATTATCAAGAGAGTTTATTATACAAATTTTAGGTTAATTTTCAAACTATGCTTTAACTTTGTAAAGATGGAGAAAGTATAATATGAATTAAATATAATAACTAACTCAAATATTCGAACTGTTCCATGTGGCTTTGCAAATGCTTATTCTGCTAAGGTGGCATCCATTAAGTACGCAGTAAAACCACTTATTTAGAACCAACCCGTCTCTTCCTTATACACACCTGTGTGCTTTCAACGCTCCCCCCCCCCCCCTCATCTTAGCATACGTACGCATTATTTATACATCTTTGCGTACAAACGCATAAACTGTTAAAAACATTAAAAATAAAAAACTTAGTTAATTTGACAAATCTCTGTTACATAACATATTTATTCTTTAAACTCGTGAAAATGCTTTTGTTACAATATTAGGTTTTAGGAGAGAGAGAGAGAATAAGATATACTCAATCCGCGTATGTACTCGCTTCTTTAACACTCCTTCCTTGTACCCATTTGTATGTTTTTGCGTAACCTCCCTCCCTCCATACCTCCATACAGAAGAACCGTAAGTAAAAATAAGCTATTGCTAATCTACTTTCACTTTTGTTCATTATAATTATTTGAAAATTTAAACAAACCTCAATTTTCTACAAACATCAAGTATTTGAAATATCTCATCAAGTATTTAAAATATCTTTAAAATATCTTGTCACAATAAGAAGCCAACTCCCTCTGATTGCTTGCAGGGGGCATCTGAGCTTGAAAAGGATCTCACTTCTGCTACAGCATGGGGCTCGCAGTGGCTGGTGAACTTTAATTCAGATAAAACTCAATTTTTTTCGGCCAATCGTTATCGCAATAATTTAGACCTTCCTATATTTATGAACGGTAATGTACTCGATGAGTCTCCTACCCTTTATCTTCTAGGATTAACTCTTACTTCTGATCTTTCTAGGAAACCTTATATCAAATCCGTTGCAAAATTAGCATCTGCTAAAGTTGCTTCTCTTTATCGAGCTCGTCACTTTCTTACTCTGGATTCTATTCTCTATCTCTATAAATCTCAAATCCGGCCTTGTATGGAATACTGTTGCCATATCTGGGGCGGATCTTCTAATGATGCCCTTTCTCTTTTAGACAAGGTGCAAAAATGCATTGTAAACATAGTTGGACCTGCTCTTGCAGCCAACCTTCAACCTCTGTCACATCGCCGTAATGTTGCTTTTCTTTCTCTTTTCTACAAATACTATAATGGGCACTGCTCGAAAGAGCTAGCGTCTCTTGTGCCATCTACTAAAATTCATTCTCGTGTTACTCGTCATTCAATTAAGTCTCATCCTTTTTCTGTTACTGTTCCTAAGTGCTCCAAAAACTCTTATTCATCTAGTTTTTTTCCTCGAACATCAGTTCTTTGGAATTCGCTTCCTTCATCTTGCTTTCCTGATTCAAATAATTTGCAATATTTTAAGTCGTCTGTCAATCGTTATCTTCCTCTACAATCTTCATCTTTTCTCTTCCAGTAACTTCCAACACTAATTAGTGGTTGCTTGCAACCTTGTTGGAAGCGAAGATAATTTAAAAAAAAAAAAAAAAATCTCAAAGCAATGTGCAAAGGTATTGTTATTGAGTTCATCTGCATGCAAATGTGACCTTGTCACATTTTTTCATATTTAATTTTAAATGCCATAATCCATAATAGTAAATATAATCTATATACATTGTCTGAGTTCTTGTTTAGATTACGTTTCAAGATAATTTGTAGCCAATAACCATGGTAAATAGCTCAAAAATTTCGCTGTAAAGGATGAAACCTCTAATATAGAGGGGACTTTCAGCTAAATATTTTGTTTATTAACCGCATCACTTCAAAATTACTTCATGTTATGTATTATTGCCGAGATAAGCAATAATACATAGCGTGATATATATATTTTTTTCTTTTCCAGTAGATAGCATTTAATACCTATGAGAAATATGAATTTCTTACTTGGGTGACCAAATATGGTTAAATTTGAAAAGTATGAATAAAACTCAAATAAAACACATAATATCTTAAAATCTTTATTAATAATAATAAAGCTAATTTATTAACATAATGAGGTAGAATTGTAAAATATTTACTAACTATAGACAAATAGAAACAAGCAATGACAAATTGACACACGACAATAGTTGACAAGTGTCAATTTGCATTAATTGCAAATATATTAACTAAATTCATTTTATAAAAAAAAACTTAAAAATTTAAAATGATATTAATGATTAAAAAAAACAATTTAAAAAAATCGATTAGGTAGCAAGTGCTGCTTGATTAGCTTTTACCAACTGATTCGGTGATTCATTTCCATCTTTTTCGCCACAACAAGTACGCTCAGCGCAGTCCTCTTTACATTCAAGAATGCAAGAAGTGTTGATATTAGGTCCGTGAAGAAACTCTGGCTGTATAGTTGTCGAATGAATACCTGAAAATATAGTAAAACGGCTAAAAGTTTTACTCTATAATTGATTTTTAGCATTTTGCATCATTCATAATAGTAAGAAACAAACCTTCATTGTGGAAGAACTCTTTCAATTGGTTAGCAATTGTCATATAATCATCCAATGTATTACATTGAACATGAGCGGAAGCGATAATTTTGTTTCCTGCCAGCTGCCAAATATGAAACTCATGTATACTAAGAACTTGAGGCACCTGCTCAACAATGCGCTCCTGTATTTCTTGAATTTTTATGTGTGTTGGAACTGTCTGCATAAGAATCAAGGAAGACTCCTTCAATAAGGGAATGGAAGTTTTCAAAATAATCATCTAAAATATATTTACTAAATAGATAATACATCAAGATTATATATAAAATTTTATTTAACAACATACTTGAATTTTAATAAAAATCACCAAGGTAACTTACCACCATAATAATACTCATGCCCGGATCAACATAGTTTGTCCATTTTCCATTTACATAAATGATGATCAATGCACTGACCATGACAATTACCGATCCTAGTGCGTCTCCAAGTACATGCAAATAAACACCACGCATATTTAACTGTGATGCTCCAGTTAGTTTCTTTTCAGCTGATACTGTTTGAAAATTCATTTGAACAACTTCAGTATCTGCGGTAATACCATTTTTTAGGTCGATTAGTGGTATATCAGAAAAGTTTTCATTTACTTTATTATTTAACAAATTTTTTTCTGGAGACTCATGTGAATGCCCATGAGTAGCAGTTTTCTTGGAGGGTTTATGGTCATGTGAGTGCCCATGTCCGCCGTGTGAATGTCCGTGTCCATGTTGATGAAAAAGCATAAGTCCAACTAAATTAACAACTAAACCAAGACCTCCAACAAGAAGAACAAGTTTTGGGTTTTCAATAGGCTCTGAAATAACAATTCGTTTAAATGACTCAACAAGAATGGAAAAACAAAGAGCAACAAGAAATACAGCATTAACTAATGCCCCCAACACTTCAGCTCGAACCCAACCAAATGTATATCGACTTGTAGTTTGACCACGCTTAGAATAGCGCAAAGCCACATAACCAACTAAAAGAGATACTACATCTGACAACATATGGAATGAATCAGCAACTAAGGCCATAGAATTAGTAAGGTACCCTACAACTATTTCTACAATAAAGAATGTGGTTGTTAGCATCATCATTGAAACAAAAGAAACCTTTTGACTTAATTGACAGCATCTCATCTTCCCCATTTCGCAGAAAAATAATTAGTCAAAGATGATTTCTTTGTTGAACTTTTTTTCTTTGTTGCTAGCATGCGTTCTAAAAAAGCCAAAATTTTTTTATTTCTTATCTTTTTTAGCCAAGTTAAATTTTTAACATAAAGTCCATATTTAAGATTTTTAATAAACAAAGAAGTACAAACTAGTTATTTACACTTTAAAGTAATTCACTAAGTAACAACATATTAAAAATTGAATTCATTGACTCATCCCTTAAACATGTATAACTGACTACTAATGTATATAAGATAAATAAATAAATAATGTTTGATGTTATATTTCAGGTTATATTTAAGCATTATTTGCTTTAATGCAGTCATCATTAAACTTGTTAAAACTTTTTTTTAAACTACTGATGGCCTTTTAATGATGGCCCTTTAACAATATAAAGATTTCTTTAATAATTAAAAATCCAAAATTACTTTTATAAGAAATTTGAAAAACCAACTTTTTTTAATCAAGGCTTCTTGGCTTAGGACCAAAAATTTTTTATAAACCAAAGATTACACCACTGTTTAGTAAGCCACTGTTAAGTAACAGACTCTAATAGTAATGCTCCTCAAATGTGAATTATAAACTACAAATGCAAACTAAAATGCATTTTCTAAACAAAATGCATTTTCAGAACAAAATTATCTATTACCAGAACAAAACTATCAAAAATAAATTTCAGAACAAAAATAAGATTAAAAAATGCAAGCTACAGTATAATTGCAGATACAATATAATACATAACTAACTACTACCATAAATAACTACAAATATAAACTATTGCAATAATTTTTATTATTTATTTATATGTTTAATTCATTTATAAAATTTTTTTTCTATAAACCATTTTACAGGATTTTATCCCTCAATAGTCAGATTTATAAGTATCACATATCTATAATTATGTCACAAAAAAAAGCATGAAGAAATAACAGTAGAATAATAAACCTATGTTCAGCTTTAAAGGTAGATTTAATTACTAAAGATAATGCTGCTAACATAGTAGCTGAAATAGAAGAGTAATGTTGCAATTTTTTGACATGTTATTATGCATCTTGCAACTTATGTTTAAAAACAATGTTTTTACCCAAATAAATACAAAATAAAAACAACTTGAGAAACTTGGTAAAACTTGTATCTTGGTAAATTTAAATACTATCATATTAATATTAATAATTATTATTGCTTATTTATATATATTATATATATATATATATATATATATATATATATATATATATATATATATATATATATATATATATATAATATATATATAATATTTATAATTCTTTTCATTCTTTTTAACTCTCGTTGTTTTTTGCAAAACTTAACCTGGTTGTTTTCTGTGGTACTAGAAGCTGTTTTCTGTGGTACTAGTGGTTGTTTGCAACCTTGTTAGGAGCGAATTTGTTTTGCTTTTGCTTCTATTGAAAAAAGAAAATATTTCCAATGAAACTATTCTTGTTCATAGCTTTTATCAAAGTGATGATCACACACATTATGTATAGAGTAATATATTTATATTGATTAACTTAAATTAAACTGATATTGATTAATTTAAATTAACTTTATGTAGCATTCCAAGTAACAACACAAAAACTCTTTTATTTAACTGTCAGATTTTTTAAGTTTTTTAGCCTTTGCCCAAGATGGTGTTATAAACACTATGAATGCCAGATGACCACAAACTCATCTGGCATTCATAGTGTTTTTGTCTGAGTGCAGAGTGCATGTCACATCGATGTCAGTTATGTCCTGGTATTACTTCTTTAAAAGTGTTCTTAACAGTAATTTTTGACAATGACAATAAAGAAAGAACAAAAACATACAGGTAGTATTGATCAACCATAAAAATAAATATTGAAGACTTTATAAAACTTATATACAATCAAATAAACTAACTTCATTCATTCATATTACATTCACTTATAGATGAAAGTCAAGTCAAGTATCTTAAAGACTATAAGTTGTGAATGAGTTATTAGACTTGTGATAAGCGGCACAGTCAAAACCAGTTTAAAAAGGACAGCTATTGCATACGAGTTTAGATTTGTTTTAAAATTCAATACAATTCTGGCATCCTCTCTACAGTATTTTATGATATCATTGGTAACATTGTGTCTACAAGAATGTGGCATCATTGCAATAAGGTGGATACAATTGCTTTCTGCAAAATTAAGAGAAATATTAAAAAAAGTTTGATATCGCAAATTCCTTTATATATTTTAAATAAAAACCTATTTCAAGAATACTTCTAACATTTTTTAAAAACATAATTTAAATCGCCATAACCTTGCTAACCTGAAACTTATTTAGATAAATAAACTTCTCAAAAAACACAAACCAAAACAAATTAGAGCTTAAACTAACCAATATCTAAAAGAGAGCAAATATCAGTCTGCAATAGCCTCTCTTACTAAAAAAATGAATTAAGAAGAGTAAAAGTAAAACAATTAAATCGAAAGGTCTGTAATGTTGCTGCAATAGACACTCTGAATTGTTCCAAATATAATTAGTCTTGATATTGACAGTTTGTTAAAACTGTGATTCAAAAAATGAGATTTAAAACTAAAAGCTTTGAATCTCATTTTTTTGCATAAGTATTTAATATTAGATTTAATAACAATTCAATTTAGGTATCCAATAAATTACCAATACTTTAAGGGAAGGGTTTTTTAATAAATTGTTTATATTTTTATATATAAGGAAACTATTATAGTAGTAAAAATAAAGCAAGATGAAAATAACTATAAATATAAATCGATTGTCTACAACAGAGAAATATAATGCTATAATTTATGATAAAAAATTAGTTAGTCTAAAATTTTCAAAATCTTTTATTTAACATTCAACATGTACAAATATACATATCAAATGTTAAATAAAAAATATTATTGAAATTTCATGACATAAAATTTATGTCAGTATTTAAACTATGATACATATTAATGATAAATATGTATCATAGTTTAAATACTGCAACAAGAATATATTATTTGTAAAATTGTTAAAAATATTTAAAACACAATAAAAGTATAAATTTAAAAAATAAATTATAAAATTACCACTCACTTAAACACTAGATAGAAATAATATTTTAGATTTAAGCCATCAACATATGCTTATATTAGTAATGTATCCACTCCTTTTTTTGACTATTTTATTGAGTACTGAGTACTTTTATATTAATCTTCAATTACTCTACTTTTTAAAAGTTTTTTAATAATAGCGGAAATAATTTTCAATTAAAAAAAAAAAATTGGCAATAAATAAGTCACATTAATAGCTGCAACTATCATAACAAGTTAAGGATAAAGCGAAAAGCAAAGGAAGCTTATTCGAAGTCAGAAAAACCATTTTAACTATTAAATCATAAACATTGTCTGGGCACTAGAGAGGTTTGCAGTCGCCAAATTCGAAGTTAAGTGAATCCGATGTTTTTATAAATCGTCGCCGACGGTTACATTTTGCTTTCTTATTTCCTATTAATAATTTGTCGAAATGTTAATTTACTGTATAAGAATATTTATAATTAACAGGTATTTTTATAAGTTGCCTGAAGAGGAAAAGCAGTGTGCGTGTAAAAACTGTGTGCATGTTTGTGTGTGTTCTTGTGGTTAATTAATTGTTGTGTGACCAAGTTAAAGTCCATTAATTATACCAACATTTTTTTACCTTTTCCTCCCCCTTGTCAAGAACTTATCAAGCTTCCAGAGACCCCGCCCGCTCCTCTTCTATAAAATTACACCGACATTTGATTACACCTCTCCCCAATAAAATTAAAGCGGAAAAAAAAAAAAATTTTATTATTTTTATTCTTTTTTAAGCAGTTAAACTTATTTAAAAAATGACGTCAAATTTCACCTCCCCCTTGTCAACAGTTGTCAAAAATTTTTAGACACTCCCTCTACTTTGTTGTTAATGGACAGCCCCTTAATTACAACTACATACACAAATTAAATGGAAATAAAAATTTTATACAAGCTAGTTTTGAAAATAATTTTATACCAATTTGGCATAAAAAAGGGTTCCTTTTCGAAAACACAATTTTTGAAAGTTTTCTATTAAAATGTTATCGATAAAAAACTTTTCTGATTTTGTAAAAACTTTCGAAAACTATCGAATAGCTAACATAATTTTGAAAACTTAAATTTAATTTTGAAAACTCATTTTAATTTCGAAAAAATATGAATTTCGAAAAGTTAAATAAACTTCGAAAAAAAAAATGAGTTTCGAAAAGTGGAATGTCTATTTGCGCATTTACCGAAGGCGCTTTGAATTTGCGCATTTAGTGAACATTTAGTGTTTATAAAAACTTTTAGTAGCGCGGACGCCTACAAAATCAAGGTTAAATTAGTGATAGAACTTTTATTTCCTTTTAGTAAAAAAATCGTTTTTAAAAGTATAAATATTAAATATATTTACAATTAAAATTAAATTATTAAAAAATAATAATAATAACTAAATTGTATTTAAAACTAAATTATATAAAGTTGATTTTAAAAGTGCGTATTTTTACAAATAAAAGTAATTAACATGAGTAATTAACATAAAAAAGTTACTCATAAATGGAAATTATTTGCCAAAGTAAGTCATAAAAAAGTTATTCAGATGTTACTAATACAAATAATTTTTATTTTTTAATTTTAATACATCTTATCATCGTTATTTTTTTCATATGGTTTGTAACTACCGTGTTCTCCTGCGATTGTTAAATGATTTTGTTTTTAAAATATTTTTCATTACCGTAAAAACTTTATCATTGCAATCAGTGACAGATCCAGGATTTTTTTGTGTTTGAGATAGAGCTAACTTCCAGACATGGAGCGAACTCCAAACATTTGTATGTTTATACTTATGTCAAATAAAAAAGCTTTGCAAAAAATTGCGATGATTGGAGGCTAAGGACGAAAAAACCATATAACTTCATTCCAACCCTTACCCCTTTACCCCCCCCCCCCCCACGCCACTCTAAACATGAAAGGCACCAAGTTGATAAAATATTTTTTGTACTATTTTCAACTAGACTTACATTCCTTGATAAATTTTAAGTTTCATCGAATTATCTCTCTGCGTTCAAAAATTGTGACTATATAAAATTTGTAATCCCCTCAAATTTAGGGGATTACAAATGAGAATTGTTTTGTCCTAATAAAAGTTTGGGCAAAACAATTCAATTGTAAACTCATATTAGGGGCGCCAAAATTTTTATTTTAAACTATTGATTTTATATGTATTTGATTATGCTCTTCAATGAAAAAATAATGACAGCAAAAAGTAGTAGTTAGTTGATTATTTGAAAGAATAAGTTTGTGAGTCATCATGGCGGAAAAAAGAGAAACCTTTGGGCTTCTTTTATAGAAAACGCAAATCAGATATGAGAAAGAGGATAAAAAACAAGCAAATACATTGATTAAATTTTCTATAGATTGGAAGAACAAGATCCAAACAATAATCAGCATCAATTGCAGGTAAGATATGATAGAAGAGTGAATTTATTACAATTTACTTTGTTAACAAATACAAAACTATAATAAGTTAAAAAGATATTAGGTTGCCCTTTGTTTAAGCCTTAATAACCATTGTTTTCTATTTTTCTAATATTTTTTTTTGATGTTGGGTGATGGTTGAACTTTTAACCATAATTAAAATCATAACAAACAAAGAATATAACAATTTGTACTCTAAGTGCAAAAGACATCAGGAGAAAATTCACAGCCTCAAAATTTAAAAGACATTCTTTGAAGTTGAAGCCAAATCTTTTTCTGTACAAAAGCACTTTAATTTAGTAGTTGCAGTTGTTTTAGTTTCATTTATTTTGCCGTTAAAAATATATACAATGTACAAATATAACAATAGGAAATGGCTGGAGCAAGTAGAAAGCATAATAAGCCTTATCACCGAGCCCCATTACAAACGGATTTAACAAGTCCGTAAAATATTAAAACATATATATAATAAGAAGTTAAGAAATAAAAAGGTAGAAAAAAATTAAAAGTAAAGTTAGTTAAGAAAGAAACAAAATGTATAAATATATACGTGTATATACATACATATACGTGTATATACATACACAAACATACATACTAACACATATACACATACATATACATATATAGATATTGCCTCGTATTGACGTTTTTATAATAAAATGAATAAAATTCCATTTACAACAACATAAAATATATAAAAGTTTCAAAAACAAAATAAATGTGTAATAATTTACAAATAGATATATGCATATTTAAAGTAAATAAAAAGTATATATATTTTCAATAAATATAATATTTATAATAAATATTTTTCAAAAAAGTATGATAAAGACACTGATATTCTAAATAATACAATAGTTGATTTTCTTCTTATTTTTAGTTTTTAGTAGTTAACATGTTAAAGTTGATAAAGTTAATGTAACGTTATAAATTTAGTTTGATAACTTCTAAAAGACTGGCAATATTTAGAATATTAAAATCCGTATTTACTATAATTATATTTTAAATTAGCTTTGAATTGCCGAAATGTTTGTTCTGTATTATGAACAATCTGTTAAAAATTTTTCCATAAAAAAAGGTCCTCGAAACTGAATAGAATAAGATCATCACTTAAGATTATATTTTGGAGTTACAAAATTGAATTTGGAGAATCTGGTGGGGTATTTGTGGCTTATTTTACTAAAATATTGATTAAATATAGTTTGAGACAGTTCGTGCTTTATTTTATTCATGAATTGTAAGACTAAATATATATTTATTTTGAAAACGTTTAATGATCCAAGCTTACTTAGAAGTGGCTCGCAAGGCGCATTTTTTGTTGCTCCAAATACAATTTGCGAGCATGTTTTTGTTTTGAATAAATTTTTTTCAACTTTGTGTAATTGGTGCTTGCCCATACAATATTTCCGTTAGTTAAATAACTATGTCTAAAAGAAAAATATAAATTTTTTAAAGACCTAATGTTTAAGAATGGGTTTACATTATTCCTATATTTCTTGAAAGTTTTCTTTCCTTATATGAGAATGTGCTTATATGGGTCTTCTAAGATAAATTTAACACCTAAGAAGTTTATAGATGTTTGTCTAGTAATATTAATTTTATTTATTTTCAGATCAGGTAATTTTAGAGGAAGATTATCTGTTTTATTTTGTTTATGAAATAGTATATACTTAGTTTTTGTAACGTTAAGTTTATTAAATATAAACCATTCGTTTATTTTGTTTAACTCTTCATTAATTACTTTAAAAAGCGTTTTAATATCCCTATGTGAATAAAACAGATTGGAGTCATCCGCAAATAAAATAAAATATAATAAGTTTGATGTAAAAGATAAATCATTTATAAAAAGTGAAAATAATAGCGGTCCTAAAATCGATCCTCGAAGATCCTTGAGGAATTTACAACCAAGTACCAGTAAAAGTACATGAATTTCAATTTTATTTAAGATATGGTCTTTTCTTGAAAATATAAAATGTATAAAAATACAATACAAAATCTTGTTTTAAAACAAAAACTTTAGTTTTAACTCTTCTTTTTGTATTGTACAGTTCCTTGGTACTCGAGGATGAGCTTTTTGTGAAACAGTTTTTAAAGAAATAGTGAAAAAATTTTAAATTTTCTTGAACACATTCCAAAATTTGTTCTTTCTGAAAATCTTTGTTGCGTAATCATGTACATTTTTGAAGCAAAAAAGTTCAAAATGAGTTTATTAGTTTCCTTTCCTGTAAAGTTATTGAGTTTAACTTGTGTAAACTGCAGAAAGCTTTGTATTGTTCTATAAATCTTGAATGAGCTCCTGACGTAATTTGTAAAAAACAAAAGTTACATGTAGTTTGGTTTGTGTATGCAGTTGCAGGAGAAGAAGTAAAGGTTAGGGGACATTTTCTTGGATATGTTCAGGTCTTAGAAACATCTGGGCAAGGGTTGACAGCTTGCTTGTTAGACGAGCTTTTAAAAAAAGGAACATACTTAAAAAATATGCATAGCAAAAGTTTGATAATGAATTGAACATGAAAAAAGAACGTAGGCATACAAAAAAGGATTCTTGCCGTAACCCACGAGCTTTTTTTGTTTCTTGTGAAAGCGATGCAGTAAAACTTGTTGTCAATGATGCAGCCTTTTCCTGCACTATAGCTGTTAACTTTTTTAGCAATATTCAGGAGATTTATTATTTTTTTCCTAGATCGACCCATAAAGTGCATTAACAAATTGTAAACAATTTGAATATTAATCCTCTAATTAAAAGCCGTTGGGAGAGCAGGATAGACGTTCTTAATTCTTTGCGATACTGATGAGGTTTATGACGCTGTCTAATTAAAAGATTGTAAGTTGATACTTCTGAAAAATGTACCGCAATAGGAATTGCCAAGAAAATTACAGATTTCAAATTCTTCTGCTATTTGGTCTGTATGTGTCGTTCAAATTTAATTTAGCAAACAAAGCACTTAAGATGAAAACTGTTAATCTACAGAACGCTTTGAAACAAATTGAAAGTGTCAAGAATTTTTTGGAGAACATGATATCGGAAAATGGGCTGTATAGTGTTATTATAGATGCCATGGAACTGGTCGATAAACTGGATATCAATCCAGGGCCGTCCCGAAGAGATCTTAAAGAAACATTTGCTGACTGCCAGCTATAGATTCAATTTTTCTAACTCTATTGTCCAATTTGTTGACAAATAAATTTCGTAGGGGTGCTAGACATGCTCCCCTACTCTCCCATTCAAGACGCCTCTGTTTTAATCAAAAGTTCTCTGATGAAGTTGTGGTCAAGCCTAGAAAAAAAAAAAAATTTTACTATGAAGATGAATCTGTGAAGTCGGACACTACAATTAATGAAAGATTTGAACAGATGAAAAATCGCAGAAAACATTTCGAATTCCTCTATAACATAAAAAATAAAAAATGTGAAATAAATGCAGTTAAAAAATACAATTAAAAAAATAAATAAAGAAAATAAAACTTTATACCTTATTGGAGACATAAACCTTGATGCTCTAACTTATTCAAAATTTCCAAAAATAAAATCTTTTTTTGATATGCATCTTAAATTTAATGTCTTGTCAGCAATTAATAAGCCAACGCGAGTGTTAAAAACTTTGGCAACGGCAATCGACAATATTTTCATTAATAATTACCTGGAAATGGTCTTGAAACAGAGATATTTATAACTGATATTAGCGATTACTTTCCGATATTTTTAAAAGTAAGAAATTTAAAATCCATGTCTGATTGTGAACCAAAAGTTATAAATTTGAAAAAACCCAATCTTAAAACAAGTAATACTAATGAATTATCAATTAGACTAAAGCAAGAACGTGGTCCAACACGTATAGATGTCAGGAAACTAATGAAAATTCCAATAACTTTTTAGATATATTCTTAGATTGCTTTAACAAAACCTGTTCTCAAGAGGACATACAAGTTAAGACAAAAGTAGTTGCTAATACGTGGATGGATAAAACACTGATAAAATGATCCAAAATGAAGCAAAAACTCTATAATAAATTTCTAAAGAATAAAAACACTGATTATGAGATAAATTACAAACACTATCAATACTTTTATCAAAATCTTATTAATAAAAAAGCTAAAAATAAATACTACAGTAATGAAATCATTAAATGCAAATCTAAAAGTAAGAAAACGTGGTCCATCATTAATGAGATAATGAGAAGGAAAAGAATAAATTCAACTTTTTTACCAAAAAAAATTAATATTAACAATACAGACATATTCTCTAAAAAACAAATATCCGAAACATTTAACAAATATTTTATAAATATTGGTCCGAATCTTGCTAATAAAATAAGTCCAACAGCTGACTCATTTAAAAACTACCTAAAACTCACAAATAACGCTATCATGTACGATAAGGAATTCAACTATAAAGAATTTGAAGAAGCCTTTTCCTCTTTAAAAAACAAGAAAGCACCAGGATTTGATGGAATAACTAGTGATTTAGTTATCTTTAATAAAACTAGTCTAAGCAGACCTCTGATCCATATACTTAAGCTCTCATTAACATCTGGGATTTTTCCTGATGTCCTTAAATTAGCAAAAGTAATCCCCATGTATAAATGTAATGAACATTTGGACATAACCAACTATAGACCTATATCAATACTTCCTGTATTTTCAAAACTCTTTGAACGTGTAATTTATAATAGAATCTATAATCACTTCACTAAAAACAAGTTATTTTACCCAAAATAGTTTGGATTTTAAAAAAACCCTTCAATAGAGCATGCAATCATTGAAATAGTTAATCAAATAGTGATGGCTTTAAAGAAAACAAATTTACTTTAGGAGTTTTTATAGACTTATCAAAAGCTTTTGATACAGTTTACCACTCCATCTTATTAGATAAATTATGGTATAATTAATAAAACTTACAATTGGATTAAAAGTTATCTTACCAATAGCCATCAAAACTTTAATAAATATACTGAATATAGCATTGCATATCGAGGACCAAATATATGGAATGGTTATCAAAAAGGATTTAAATACATGGAAAAGTTATTAAGTTCATTTAAGTTTCTAATAAAAAAAAAAAAATTTTAAATTTGAGAATCTTTTGTGCTTAAAGGAATCACCAAGGAATTTTATTTATTTTCTAATTTTTTTATATTTTATCTTTATTTGGTTTACTGATCAGCGCAGCAGTTTTTTGCCCATTAGGGGTTTTAAATTTAATACCTATATTGTATGGAAAGTGTATATAGGGGCTCTATGAAAAGATTGCAATGACATATTGTCATCTTCATCTTCTTTGAGCCTCCTCTTTATTTTATAAAGATCATTGTAAAAAAAAAAGTGTAAATTTTATACTGTATATACAAAATAGGTGATTGTTGACAAGATTTTACTGACTTCTTTGTTTTCGGACATATTTTTTCTTTCTTGTATATATATTTGTTTGATTAATTATTGTTAAACAGCAAAATAAATCTAAAAATATAAAAAAAAAGAAAAGTTGCACTTCGTTTTAACAGCTGATGGCAAGAGTGACGTCAACAGGAATGAACTGTTGGGTGAAATTATAAACCAATGTTGCCAAAAGATAGCTGTCCCAAAACAACATTGTCAACATTTTCAAAACTGTTATAATGACATCATTCCTGATGTGTGCGTAGTATTGAAAATTTTGCTTCTACTCCCGGTATCAGCGGAGAAAAGAGTTTTTCTAAATTAACAATTTTTAGGAAAGAATTTTGTTAATAACACTTATTCTATTTCTATTTAAAAACATGTAAAAATATAAACTCTCAAAACATTTTTAAAAATATTTTTAAAGGATACACTTTTTTATAAAAGGGGGCGTCCAACCATGTTCTCGCATATTCAAAAACAAGTCCTTGAACCGGCCCTGTATATATATATATATATATATATATATATATATATATATATATATATATATATATATATATATATATATATATATATATATATATATATATATATATATATATATATATATATATATATATATATATATATATATATATAAGTAAAAAAAATTAGTCAACAAAATAAACAATAAACGAAATATTTTCTACTTTTAATTTTACAAAAATTACATAAATTATAAATTTTAATATTTTAGCACTAGAGGCCTTTCAAAAAATCATCAGAAGTGATTTTTTGAAAGGCCTCTAGTGCTAAAATATTAAAATTTATAATTAGAGTAATTTTTTTTTAATTAAAAGAAGAAAATATTTCGTTTATTGTTTATTTTGTTGACTATATAATATATACATATATATAATATATACATATATATAATATATACATATATATAGTATATACACATATATATGCATATATAAATCATATACAAGCATTTTCACCATTTTTTATACTTGATCAAATAAGAAACTGAGTTCTATCAAATAAATATATTTAGAAAAAAACGCATTTATATAACACATACATTAAATAACATACAATTTATAGCAAAAGTTTCGTAATAATTTAGCTTTGCGTAATATAATTTAGCCGGCGCAGTATAATTTAGCATGCAAGTAACAAATAACTTATTGTGTAACATGTATTTTATGCACATTTAAATATAAAACCTCCATTTACACAGAATCATGTTTGACCCTGATCGCTTGGATGGACAATCGGTGTCTCTTGATCCTCAACAAATACATTTTCAACTTCATTTAAATTGAATTTCGTCCTATATGGACTATTTCTCTCCCCGCCACGAACGAAATTATTTTCTAAAGTATGTCTAGATATTTTGTTAGAAGTAATATCGCGATGATCGTTGGAGTATTTAAAATCTATGAGAGATAATTTACCGTACGCAGTTTTTCGATTATATATTTCTTGAAAATGCATTGTTTTAGCTCGATCTTCATGACTGTTTGAGTTTGGAGAGCTGCTTGCTGGCGGAAAATAATCACCATAGCTTACGCTAGGTTTGTCTCTAAAAAGTATTTGATGTGATTTAGCATTGTCAGAACAAGATGGTGAAAGATTTTGCTTCATATTATCAGAATCAAAAAATCTTGGAGATGATGATATATTGGAATGTGTTTTTTCGTTTAAAAAGATGGAATCGTTTTTATTTTGCTTACTAAAATTTGGAGATGAATTGTATCTTGTTCTTATTTCCCGTTCATCTAACAAACTGTGTCGTTGATAAAAATCATCAAATTGCCGATTTTCTGTGCTTCTTGCTTTAGTGAATTGCTTTCTTTCACAGTTTATCGAATCGTACGAACACTTGTCTTTGTTATATGTTCTTTGACGAGATGTAAACAAAACATCGTCATTGATTTCTGTAGAATTTCTAAAAGAATAACCGTTATTAGAAGTATCATTTTTTTCAAGATTTCCATAACGACGATCGTCTAAATATTTTGCATCATCTTCATAACCTCTTTTTTGTCTTTGATATGGAGAAGCGCTACTTAATCTAGAATCTTCTTCAGTTTTGAATCTTGGATCTGTTGTGGAACTTCCAGACTCTCCTTTAGAAGGTGATACACAAACAATATCTGTATCATCGTGTTCTTTATGAATACTGGAATACGGAGAATGAGAAAAAGTTTCATGCGGTTGATTAGATTGGTATATTGCGCTATAAACAAATTGCTTCACTATTTTAAATTTAAATAAAACATAATTCAAAATAACTTTAGATATTATGTACTAAACTCACTTACCCCAATTTTATAGAGCTAGAAACACGCATCGAAGGTTTTGTATTTAATCTTCCAAGAACTCTGCCACCATTTTTTTCTGTTTCACTAAGTGCCATTGCGATAGCCACCTCTAATGGCGGCAACACAGTGTCACTACCTGTTGTCTTTCTACGTCTTTTTCTTATTGGCTCATCAATGCTGACATAATGAGAGTCTTTGCAATGCTTGCGTAAGTTGTCTGCTCGTATAAATTGGGCTTTACACAAATGACATTTGAACGGTTTTTCTCCTGTATGCCGTGTGAGATGTCGTTGTAAATCGATTTGCTGAGTAAATCCTCTCCCGCACACTGTGCACCTTAATTTAGAGAGAAATATTATTTACTCAACATTTTCAACGTCTTAAATTTAACAATTACAATATACTGCACTCACTTATATGGTTTAATTCCTGTATGAACTAAAACATGACGTTGCAGTTTGCTTTTAAAAGGAAAAACTTTAGCACATAAAGGACAACGATAGACTTGCTTTGCGTGTTTCCATGAAGGTTCGCCTGACTGGGATGAATCAGCTTTATCGCACATTGAAAGAGCTAAAGATGCGGATATGTTACTTTTTTTCTGATCGAGTTGAAGTAGCACAGACAAAATAATACCTCATGGATATGTATATATTTATATATGTTTGTTTTTATTTTGAATAATTAATTAGTTACTTTTAATACTCTATAATATCTATGGTAACAGACCTTTATATGATTCATCAAAGTCTTCGTTGCTATGGACACTACCTTCTTCTATCGTCGTCGGACTTACAGCTTCTTTTTCTTTTATATCTCTAATAGAAACAAACTATATTACATAAATAAAGCCAGATTTACAAAAGTAATATTGAGTTTAAACTATTTAAAGATTAAATTTAAATTCAATTCAAATTTATTTGCAAAATGATGAATTATAAATTAGGCTGTTAACAGGTTAGATATATACCCAGGACCCGGGTAAATCTTGTTATTAAATAAATGTTGACTTTATATGTGCGCGATTTATCAAAATAGCGTCCCAAGACCTTATTTTGGCATTTGAAGAACTAGTAGGTCTGACCCATATTCTTATTAAACTAAAAAGATCCAAAACCCCTAGAATTATCCACCCTTAATAAATTGGACATGTTTATTGAGTTTTAGAATAATCAAAAATACTTAATTTAGTTATAAGTACAAAACAAAGAGTAATCGACTATGCAACATTTTGTTGTGACATCCTCGCCAACGCCTTACAGCTGGGTAAATCTGCACAGTAAATCTTTTAAACCCCAAAACATCTATTGTTTTTAACAAGGCTCAATAAAATGTCTGGATTCGAAGCAGGCATATAATTTTTAAATCTTTAAAACAGAACAAAAACTACCCGTTACCCATTATGTTTGCTAGATCTGGGTGTGCTGTCCGTAAAACCAGGTCAAAGGTCAAACCCATTAACAGCTCTAGCTGTAGCCTAATATTAAACATGAAATAAAATATATATTTAAAATTAATGTTTTAGTGTAATGTACATAAAAAAAATACTAACTCAGACATTGACAAAGCCGCATTATGATAACTATTTGAACAATCGTTTTTATTTTTATTTAAAATTTCCTCTTCATCATCTGTATTTTCTTGTTTAAAATACCCGTAGCCTATTAAAGAAGAACTTTTATTTTTTACTGGTTTAATTTCTGAAACAGAGCTTTTATCATCTGCATTAAAAGAACCAACGATAAAGGATTTAGAGTTTTTATTCCCAGATAACGAGCTTGTGGATATTGTATTATCCTTTTCTGTAAACAAGTTACTAGCCGGTTTATTTTTTTGAAAAGATAGTTCAGAGTCATCATCATTTTTTATATCGTCATTTTTTTCCAATTCTTGCTTTTTTCTTAAAAACGTATTATACGAATAATCAAATGGGAGTTTACAGTTCAGAAATGGTTGCTTCGAATTTTTGTTCTCTGTGACCGTACTTGTGGTAATGATAGGAGGTACCCTGGATGGTACTTGATCAAATTGTATGCTGGGATTATCATTATAACTTTTATCTGATTTCTCAAATAAAAGGGATAATTTTAAATCTGTGCTATCAGATTTGTTTTCATCTTTGATTAAGTCTTTTTTGCTTGGATAATTTTCAGTTTTTTGATTGGAGGAATCAATAACACATATTTTTGTACATTTTTGATAAAATTTACTATCACTATTTACATCTTCGCATTCTTTTGCAGGTTTAATACGTCGAACTACTCCTTTACGGTTTTTTCTAAATATAAAATCACTAATAACAAAAATTACATGAAATATAATATCTAAATATAAAATCATTTATAAAAACATTTAAATTAAATGTTTTTTTTTACAAAAAAAAAAAAAAAAACCTTTTAGGTTGTCCATTTTGCATGCTTTTAGCATCAATGTAATGAGGCTGAAAGAAAACAAAAATAAAAGTAAGAAATACGTTACGCATATTCATTATGCTAAACAAAGTTTTGGTCAAAAAAAAATTATTTTGGCTTTAATAATAATCAAAAAGTATATATATATATATATATATATATATATATATATATATATATATATATATATATATATATATATATATATATATAATATATATATATATATATATATATATATATGATTTTTTTAAATATATAAATTTATTTTAATTATAAATATTTCTTCACTTTAAAAAGCTCAAATGAAAATTTTGACTTTTGCTCCGTTAAGCTTAGAGACTTGAAAACAATTATGTCATGCTTACTTGATCTGTATTTTCTTTTTCTTCTTCTTCATTGTCATCTTTTGTATCTGATATAGACGGTGAAGCAGACGTACTACTTTCGTTCCATACGTCATCTAAGTTTTTTTTCTCCCAACAGGCTTTTTGAAGTTTATGAAGAAAATACTTCCGAAGACTATCAAACATTAGTTTACAATGGCCACATTGATGTAAATCTGGTTCTGCACCATTGTCTGCCTCTTCATCTAAATTAAAAAATTCTATTGCAATTGTTAGAACATTTAGTGATGAAAAAAAAAAAAAAAAAAAAAGATTCAATTTGACATAAAAACTCATTATTAAGGGCTTTTTTAGTCTTGCTTAATAAAAAAAAGGTTATAAACACAAGGGGTGTTTAGAATTTGGGTGGGCGATGTAATGCTTAGTGCTATCAGTTGAGCATAGTAGAATACAATCAATAGATTACAATTCTGGGTAGAAAAAAAAAAGTTCCTGCAAAATATTTGAATAAGTAACATAATAATAAAAATAACAATTGAAGATTTCAAAATTTTACCTGAAGATAAGGATAAACAAGCGTTATTTGTTTGTGATACCTAAAGTAAAAAAAAACAAATAAATATTCAAATATATTTAAATTAATAATATATTATCTAAGGTAAGGGATCTACCCTAATTATGTATTTTTTTATTTCTGATTTTTTTTTTAAATCCAAAAAAATTTCTAGCCGGTATTCAACTTTTTACATTTAAATAACGTCGTAGCAGCCTCAGCTATAAAATTAAAAAAAAAATAATGAAAATAAAAAAAACATAATAACCATTATTTGATTTTAAAACTGATTTAAAAAATCAATTTTAAAATAAAATAATAATTAGTATGTTTTACCTTATTTCAATATCTCTTGTTTTTCTTGTTATACGGGATAAGAAACAAAGTTTTATGAATAGAGGTTTTCTCAAGTCTAGAAATTATGTGGTAAAATTATAACTAGTGATAAAATATATATATATATATATATATATATATATATATATATATATATATATATATATATATATATATATATATATATATATATATATATATATATATATATATATATATATATATATCATTTAATCACTAGTTATAATTTTATCACATAATTTCTATTAACGAAAACATTCTTTAGTAAAACCGAACTTTTGCGACGATGATGACGAAGATGACGAAGTGTTACATTGATAGCAATTAAAATTATAATTAGGCGTTGAAATTCGAAGTTTTTTAAATAAACGCATTCAAACTCAGCTTTATACAAAATTCGCTTTCAGCATTATTAAAAAAATTTCTGCAAAAATCGTTAAATACTATAATATATAACATCGAATTTAAATAATTTGTTAAACCTTTTGAATCAAGTTAAATTTCAATTTACTTTATTGTATTAGGCTACTGTTTTTTTGTTTATGTTGCATTTTTATTAACACATTTTGTAATTTATATAAAATATTTCGTTTATATAAAACTTAAATAAAAAGTATATTTGTTTGTAATAGGATAAAGCAGGATTACGCATAATAGTTAAAGTGCTTATCAAAAAATAGCCGTCAGTGGTTATTAGTTTAAACAATCAAAAAATTTCCGTTAAAAATCTGGTCTGCAAAATTAACGATTATATTTTTCAAAGGAAAAACACCAAAAATCTTACTGTGGACTGCAAGCAATCTTATTAGTAAAGACTTTGCTCGTTACTAAAATTATTTTTACTACTACAAAGAAATTTAGACAATAGTATATTCCTCAAGAAAATAGAAAAAGAGCTATCACTACCAGCATATAATTTTTTTGTTTACTTTTACTTATTAAGTGGAGCACTTAATAACTTTGAGTGAAAAAAACATGTTTTTTAAGATATTGACTTAAACACTTTGTAAAAGTTATAGCTCTTTTGATCTGTAATCATGTCCAAATTACAAAGTCTTAAATACTGTAAAAAAAAAAAAAAAAGTCTCTAAAAAATTTCTTTAAAATACAAGCGGAAGAAATTGAATTAAATAAAATTAAATTTACATTAATTTCATTTAATTAACTACGTTGAGAAGTTAAGCATAGGGGTAAGTTAGGTTTATCTTAAAAACTAAGCATCGCATGACAAAACATCTAATAGGTGAAAAGTAAGAAATTAGAATAATAATAACGCAGTGCGCAACAAAAGTTTGTTTGGCGTCAAGTAAGATGCCCCTTATTTGTGGCGAAAATTATATATATATATATATATATATATATATATATATATATATATATATATATATATATATACATATATATATATATATATATATATATATATATATATATATATATATATATATATATATATATATATATATATATATATATATATATATATAATATATATATATATATATATATATATATATATTCACTTAAATATATGAGAGAAGTGTTTTTAGATAACTGACTAAAGAATAGTTTATTTTAAATTTTAAGTGTTGATAGCAATAAAAAAAAATTTTAAACATAATCTAGCTTACTGTGCGCAATGAAGTTAACTTAAGTTATAAAACAGCGAGATTTAATAACAAGATTTTCGTTAAAAAAATTTCTATATCAAAAAAAGTATAACGATATTGCTACGCATTACCCTAAATGTAATGAGCAAAAATAGATTTTTTCCATATCACACTTTTATTCACTTGGATTTTAAAAATATTAAGACTTATTCTAAAAATCAGCGTCACTTTTATAGATTCTTTAAATGTATAAATACAAAAACATTTAAGGAAGAAATATATTTGAAATTATTATTCGTAAAAATATGTGACTTAAAATTAAGGACTATTTTTTACATTATTCAAATAATTTTCAATATTAATTAATTTTTACGAAAACTTTTTCAAGCTATGATCTTCTGTTTAGGTATAAACTTAAGCTAGGCATCAGTGAAAAAAAAATTTCGCCCTGGGACGCCACATAGGCATGGTTAGGCTCTACATATGCGGTTCCGCTTAAGCATTTTAAAAGTTAAACAAGTTATTTTAAATAGATGTTTCATGCAGTTAAAAAACACATTCCAGATTAAAATTGCATTGCTGTTATAAGTCTGTTTCAAGAAATATAGTGCCGTTTTATTCAACGTCATTATTAATATTTAAAACGAGTTAATAAATATCGACAAACTTTGGGAAAAAGACGTGCGTTGGTAAACTTATATTCATCGACTGGCACATTGGGATAAGCGTAAGTAAGTCTAGACACCACGACTAAAGGGGTTTTGGCTAGGTCAAGAAATAGATTTATTATTTAAAAAAATTATCACTTGGAAATTGTATGCTAATACCTTCATTTATAAATAGCTTATGATATGCGACGCATTCAAATTTATTTATTTTTTTATTTGTTATTTCATTACATAAACAACATTTAAAATTAAAATACAAACATGTTAGTTGAAAAAAGCGTTCGCTAAGAACTTTTTTAAAAAATTGATCGAAAGCATCCGAGTTGTTCTTTTCTTTCTTAAAGATTTTATTTTAAAAAACATTTTCGATTACACTAAGCATTTTTAATTCCACATTGGGACAAATGTAGGTTTTAGTGCGCAAGATGGGTCAACAAACAATATATTGCATAAGTTTTAATTCTCATTGTTTTTATTTCAAAAACATTAAAAAGTCTTTAAAATCAATGAGTTAGAACTTATTAAGGTTCTTTACTGATTAGTAGATCCGACTCCCGCATCATTAAATTTGCTCAAAGTAATATATATATATATATATATATATATATATATATATATATATATATATATATATATATATATATATATATATATATATATATATATATATATATATATATATATATATATATATATATATATATATATGCTTTAAGTATATAAAAATAGTGAAAACAATTCAAAATCGTAAAAACAATTTAATGTGATTTTTGCAAGAATTTAAATACTGCCTAAAAGACTGTAAGAAAACGTTTAGACATGAATCATTTTCTTTTGGTTGTATACAGAGGGGATTCTACGAATAAAACGAGGGGGGGGGTGAATCCTCAAAAAGTACCGACTGACGTTTCTTAAAAAAAAAAAAAGGTCCTCAAAACAAAAATTTAACCGACTCAATTCTGTCAAACAACCGACCAGCCGACTAAATTATAAAAATAACCGACTATAACTTGAAAATCACTTTCTTTGGGGGGGGGGGGGGGTGAAAATCGCCGTAAAATCGCCTCTGGTTGTATACAAAAGTCAAGAGTTGAATAACTTTTTTTTTTTTTTAATTGCAATATGTTCTATAAACTTATTTTATCAAGTCATGAACAGGTATTTCGTGGAGCTCTGTGATAAGATAGTAAGAACTCTTGGGAGCACCTTAAATCACACGCAAAAAAAAAAAAAAAAAAATTTATAATAAAAAAAAAAAGTCATTTTTATGACCTACTTAACTATATGACCTATCAGGCGTTACACTCTAATGCATATATCTCTGTAAGAAAAGTTTTACCATTTTGAGTTCAAATATTTAGGCAACTTACAACTGAAATAAACCAAAATATAAAATTAAAAAAAAAAAAAACCTTAAACAAAAATACTTATATCTAATAAATGAAATCGTTGTATAAACAACTAAAATAACATGCATAAAAGAAGGTTGAATACATTTAATTGCATTCATTCTAATTTTACGCAAATTAAAAAAATGGTTTAAAACAAAAAATGTTTTATAGTTATTACATAGTAAAATACTTTTTATACATATATTTAATGTTTAAATTCAGATTCAAAAAGAAAACACAATGTGGGGTGAATTTATTGAAAGAGAAATATTTACCAAAAACACGTAAAAATTATTCAATTACCATTTTGTTTTCCTTGAAGCTTGCGTTCTTATATATGCAGATTATCACAATGACTATTGCTGACTTATTTATCTGTAGGAAAGGCAAAACTAAATATTTTCTAGGCTTATAATCAAGTGTCATTTCCTTAGATTATCCAAGCAATTTAGCCAGATCAATCAATATTTTATGCATAACAACGTACATTTTTTAGTATGAAGCGTACATTTTAGTATGAGTTTATTTAGATTAAATAAAAAAATAGTTTTTTACATGTAATTTTTTTTAACGAGTTATTGGAAGTTTTATTATTACAAACGATACATAAAAATTATACATAACTTTGAATGTACCGTGAATATCAGATTGAGCAAACTGCGGAAGTAACTCTTGGTAACCAAGCAAAGATTGGTTCAACTAAAAACCGTTAAGGATTAAGTGGCTTTGTAAATATGCGTTTGCCTTAAACTTTTAAGAAATGATGCATTGTAAAAATATATATCTAAGCAGTTCGCAAATTAAAATTTTCTATTTATAAATTTATAAAAAAATTGAATTTCTTAAGACTAAGTTTTCGTGTTTCTTTTTTTTTTTTTTTTTTTTTTTTTTGTACTTTTATGTATTTAAAATATTAAAGATGCAGTTAAATGCTGCGTTACTAATAAAAGAAATCATAAATTAATTATTGAAAAAAACAACAGTATAGTAATAACATTGATAATAAAAATATTGATACAACAAAATTGTTTTGAAAAAAGCGCTTAAATAATAACAATTAAAAAAAAAAAAGATTATAAATTATTACATATTATTAAAGAATAAATAAAACTGAAAATCAAACTAACCAATAATATGTGTTCCGATTTTTTGTCACCGCCATTCAAATATTTTTTGTCGTTGGACAGTCTTGCTATTATGCTATCTAACGTCAGCCTACAAGCAATAGAAAACTTCCGTTACAGATGCTAATAAAATAAAGAAACTACTTACCCATATTTTTAAAATAATAATAATAACAGTGCTTTAAACACAGAAGTTAAAAATAAATAAAACACAAAAGAACTTGTATATTTAAACTACAAAAAAACGAGACGTCTATATGGCTATTAGCCAAAATACTAAGTTTCTAAAAAAACGCATGCAACTTAATTTAAATAAATTATGACTAAAAAACACTAAATACGTTTTGGTTCTATAACTAATGTACCTAATCGAATGATGAGTCACGTGGTTTAGGTGAACGCCTTCCAAAGTACCATCTCGTTTAACATCAATGAAATTTATTATTTTTTATGAAGTTAAACTTATCATTTTAAATGTTTTTAAAAAAATATTATAAGACGTATTTAAAAATATTTAATTATGTTTTTCGTAAAAAAAAAAACCCGAAAGAATTGAGTATATCATAAGAAAGATGCAAGCCTCTAGGGAATTAAAATAAAGGAAAAAATACTTTTGTTTTTGATTAAATTTTTTCTAATCAAGCACCAGTTTTGCCATGACTAAGAATGTTTTTTTTTTTTTAATTGAAAACATAATTTTTATTAATTTTCTTATGAGGATTTATTTTTAGAAATGTTTTACCTTATTTTTAGCAAGTTCACAATATTTTTGAAAAAAATTTCGAAGCAAACATTACCGATATTATTTAGAAACATTAGTAATTATATTGCAAATCTTAGAAACTTTTTTTAATACGAAAAAAATTTATTTTCTTTATCAAACTGCACAAAATAGATATAAAAAACATCAGATATGAAAACCACACAACTTTTCGTATCTTCCAATCGTTATTTTTTCGAATTCATATGAATCTACTTTTAATCTTCTGCGATTTTACACCAAACTGTTCAAAATGCTATCAAAAGCTTAGGTATTCGGGGCCGTTTTTTGCGGGAAGAAGCATTGCCATTATTATCTTGTCAGCAATGTAAAGGTTTTATATGTAAAATGTTTTTATCAAACCTAATTCTATAGGCAGAACTAATCAGTGCAACTTTTATTTTTATGAAATACAAAACTTAATTTAATTAATTTTAGGGACGCGTCACTAACCAAAGAAAAATGTCTCTGATGTTAATTTTCTATTTGACAGTTAAAACAACTATAATGTCCAAACAAAAAAGTTCTTCAAAAAAAAAGCTATGCAAATATTGGAACGAAGTAATTAGATAATGGCGAAGCTAAATTAATTTTTAAAATGTACAATTTTTTGTAAATTTTAAAGATTCTTAAATGAAATCGTTTATTTTTTTATTATGATCAAAAGTTTTTCGGCTTACTGCTAAACGGAAAATTTGGCCGATAAAAATTTGGCTTAAGGGCAATTCTAATGTTCAGTTTATATAACCGATGGGATACGAATTAGCTTGCTGAGGTTTACATGAATTGGTCTTTCACAAAATACTTGTTTTTTTTTTTCATGCACAATACATTTAATTATTACAATCTTAAAATAAATCAAAAATTTGAGATTATTTTCTATAACCTTTAATAAACGAGCATTTATCTATAATAAAAACGGAAGAAAAGACATAGTTAAGATTAACAAAAGGAAACGTCATTTTCGTCCAATCAATCTAACACATAATAAAAACTAAATACAATTTTAACAGAAGCACATAAAAACATTTTCATAGATAAATGGAAAAGATGATTTTTTTTAAAAAAAAACAACAGAAAAACAAAAAAAAACAGTAACATAAAATTCTAAAAATTATTTTACAAATGTCAATCTTTTTAAGATAATTTGTGGTTTCCAGCCAAATTGCTTAACTGCCAAGGATTGCTTCGTCCATTGTAATAAAATTGACATAAGTCGTACATTATTGATGCTAATTACGATCGGATATTCGTAGCTTAGCAAACTTTTACAATATAATTAGCAAATTATTTTTTTTAGATATTTAACAATTAAAATGACTCAAAGAATTTTGGAAAAATTTATCTGCGACGTTACTGGACAAACATTTTTTTTTAAATATAACCACAAACTATATAGCGCATAATTAAAATTTATGTAGGGTGCAATGTTTAAAAGAACATATTTTTTTGTTCCCTAATAAAAAAAAGACCAACCGCCGGTGGCGCCATCATTATAATAGTAAAAATATTATGATGATTAACTATATTATTAATAATAAAACTGCTGTAAATAATACTAACAATAATAAAAGCAATAAAAATAGTAATAATAATAATAATTAATATTTTAATATTATTATAAAGAGTTTAATGTTCTTCAACTTCATTTTGCTTGCCTGGATTTATTCTTAGTTTTTACTTTTTTGTAGTTTTGGTAAAATACAAATCAAGCTCAAGCTAAAGGGTAGCTGATGATAGATAATACTCCAGATCTAACATCTCTAATGCAAGTCTAATGGTATCTAAGTATCTTAATGGATGTATGGTGTCTAATGAAATGTAGTAACTTTAAATATTTAACATTATAAATTTTGTAAATTAAACTGTTCCACCAAGAATTAGTAATACTCCACCAATAATTAGTAATACTGTGAGTATTACTAATTATTGGTGGAACAAAAAGAATCACTTGGAAAGCTATTTTATACAGCTGTGCTTTTAAACAAGCGTTATCTTAACCAAAAAGAAAGCTTTGTCCTTACGCACACACACACACACACACACACACACACACACACACACACACACACACACACAAATATATGTGTGTGTGCGTGTGTGTGTAAGGACAAATAAAATTTTCAATATTCAATTATATTATTCAATATTTGTTTTATTGTAAATGTATTATTTTTTATTTGTAATATATAATAATTATATATATAAATATAAATATATATATATATATATATATATATATATATATATATATATATATATATATATATATATATATATATATATATACATTTATGTATATATATACAAACATTTATATATATACATATATATATATATATATATATATATATATATATATATATATATATATATATATATATATATATATATATATATATATATATATATATGTATATATATATATATATATACAAACATTTATATATATACATATATATATATATATATATATATATATATATATATATATATATATATATATATATATATATATATATATATATATATATATATATATATATATATATATATATATATATATATATATATATATATATATATAATTTAATTATTGCAAGCGGTTCAAAAAGAGTAAAAATAAAAGTAGAAAATATATAAATAACCTAGAAAACGGTTGCTAGATTTTTAAAACATGATGATATACTCTATATACGTTTATTCTCGAAATTAAATAATCATAATTTGAATTTATTATAGTGTACTAACCCTTCGCTTAGCATTCTAGACTCCCTTGAGATTCTTCCTGCATTAGGATTTAAAAAAAAATGGGTCACTACCACCAGCGTTACCGCAAACTCATTAAACCTCACCACCTATGCTTTGTTCACAGTAACTAATGTTCAAACAATCCCAGCAAAAAAAACTTATAATGTTTCTTTTCTCTTTAATTTTAAGCTTAAAGAATAGTATTTACTGGCTTTAACGGTACACCAAATAAAAACTCCAAACTTTTGTTATTATGGATTTTAGCTCAAGATTTTAGTGAAGCGAATTCTTTTCATTCAAGAAATACAAGGAAACACACAAAAGACTTACAATAAACCATTATTGAGCAAATAATAGAAACCATAATCTCTTGTAAATTTATCAAAAAGGATTTATAAACATTACTTTTAAAAGCCAATCAAATTGCCTGTTTTTGAACTCACCAATTAGAAATCGTGTTTTTGCATGTTTTTCATGTTCATCCGTTTCTGACGTGTGCAAATCCAGTTACATTTAAAAAAACTGTGATAATCTCACACTCCATTGCAGAGCTTTGCTTAGAAAAAGTGAATATATGAAAATACTTTGAAAATAACGAATGAAGGAAAATATTTGTAGATATATATATATATATATATATATATATATATATATATATATATATACATATATATATATATATATATATATATATGTATATATATATATATATATATATATATATATATATATATATATATATATATATATATATATATATATATATCTGGGTACATCAAATACTTTGTCGCATACACTTTTTCGCAAAATTTATGCGATCAAGTCAACTAATCAATATTTCATAAAATAGAATAAAAAATGTTTTTCCAAAAAAAAAGAATAAGGCTAACAACTAAACTGTGAATACCAATAAATACAAGCTGAATGAATGAAATCTAAAATTTGTCAATGATGCTTCAATATTTACTCGCAAATCTAAGTTAAATTGAGCGTACTTTCAATCAACTTAAGGATTTTCAAATTACGGTGGGACTTTTGCAAGTTCTCTTCAAGACATTGCATTTTATAAGATGTTTAAAATTTTTATCTTTTCAACACTTACGATTTTTTATAAATATAATGTGCTAACATAGTTAAACTATTTCTATTGATTATTTGTTAATTGACAAGAAAGCTTTTATTTCTCAACAAGCAAAAATTTAGCAAAATAATTATTTAAAATTTTTGGTGAGTGGTAACTATGGTAACAATATAAACTTTTTATTTGACAGTTTTACTGGTAAACTATGAACTTAACAGAATGAAAAATGTTTTAAAAAAGATATAAAAATAATTTTTTTTTTTGGTGAAAATGTTTACAATAAAATGCAGCATTCAACCTATACTGAGGGTAAAATTATCTTCTTGGGAAATAATGCCGACTTATTCTATAATCACTTGAAGAAACACAGATTTAAGCCTCTTTAAAGGTTGCAAGTCTTTGGCGGTAAAGTTTGGTGAAGACGTATGTAAACAATAGAATTAAATAGCATGACTAAAAAAGAAAAAAAAACAAATAATGATGGAGTCATTTGTATATAATTAGTCAACCAAAATAATTTTAGTAGCCAGGAATAATAATTTTAGTTTTGCTATTATGCCAACCTTTTACTTTTGCCAAATTTTATTTCTAATTTTTATGTAAACTATGCATATTTATAGTTTATAATAGAAAAATTTTTTTGTATCAAGGGACCAAGGAAAGTGTTTGTAAAAAGAATGAAGTTTAGTATTTAGTGTAAAAATTAACGCAATTTCGTTGCATTTATAAATGCTGTGTGCATGTTCTAACAACTTGTTATAATTCAGTTAATATCCGAAACTTTGCATTAAATTAAAAATCGAACAAATGCATGTTTTTGCATTTTAGTCTGTATCGAGCCAACTTAGAGATAATGGGGAATCTAGTTAGCTGTTGGGGCATTAAATGCAACTTAAAAACGTTTTAATTTTAAATATCCTGTAAGGATATTTTAGCAACACATTGTAAAAATAGGATCTTGTTGTTGCGACAGTCTTATTTGCTGTTTGAAGCCTTGCGTCAACTTTTTTTGTTCATTATATTTTTAAGCTTTTTTATTGTTATATTATTAAAAAAATCCAATCTGTGCATCAAGTAAAAAAAGTGCATTGTTGGTTTATTGAATGAAGCTATTATCGGCAATCTGTGTTAAACTAATTTTGATAATTTATTTAAAACAGCTTAGAAACGTAATTTCTAATTTAAAATATTTTTTTA